>CM076672.1:46532732-47732732 GCA_038501925.1 Xenopus petersii | reverse complement strand
ATTGGTGCTTTTAACATTTTTCATATACTTGAGAAAGGGGCGTGGCCTTGAAACTTTGCACTTCCGCACTATGAATAAAGCAAGGATTTATCCTGCATAACCAAGCCTTGTGTGACGGTAATTTTGTTCTAATTTAACATTTGGGACAATGACCACAAGCATACAAAAGAAAAAAACACACAAGCCTGTTCAGAGAAAAGCAACCAAGCGTCTAACTTTTGGCACCCCCAAGTAAATAGGCCTTTACTTCTCCTATAAAGGGATGGGAGGCCTAAAGAATGACTTGTCAGATTACAGTAGGGATTGTTCACCCAACATACATGTACTGAACACTGCTGCTAAAAAATTATTATTCAAAATATTAATGCACATAAAAAGTTACCTATAGCTCATGTTGATGGTTTTTCACTGATAGGGCTGCTTTTGTAAGTATGTAAGTATTTGTTCCTTGAAGTTCCTAAACCTGACTGTTTTGCCAACCTGATTGTCCCTTCTCAACTTGTCAGTAATAGTTTCTAATGTTAACAGACTGCTAAAGCTCAAATATGGCAGCCCCCTCAAAGAGGAACATGGGGGATCAGATGGGTAATCTGTAAATACTTTGGCAACATTGTAAATAGCATGCAAAGACAATATTATGATGTAAAAAAGGTGTAATTACTGGTGTCAGTATCTCTTTAAAGGGCACCTATCGCCTTCCAGTGGGGGAAATAGTATTTTTTGCAGAAAACCCTTTGTGGAGTCTCTGCCAACACACACAGGAGCCCATGCATGCGCATAATGAGTGAGTGGGCCGATTTGATCATTATGCACATGCGTGTAACAGTGTACTACTGGTCAATGTGTCCCCTCCCCCAATCCTACGTCACTCACATGAGAACATACCATCAGTCGCAGTCAACGGGAATGACAAATTCAGGCCACCTCTGATTCTGAAAATGATGCAGGCCGACGTTATAACAACCTGAAGATTAAAACAGAAAAGACATCTGCATTGTCTTCATTTTGTCACAGTGATAATAAAACACAAAGTTTCCTTAAGATAAAGATAAAAGACAAAGTTATTGTTATAACTGTCCATTACAGATCAGACTGTAGGTACCAAATACTGAGCTGCCACTTGACCAGTATTTTATCATTTCTGACACTTAAACAAAAAATACTTGATTGCAATGTAATTTATTAATAGGTTAGATAAATATTATTGTTAATCCAAATCACGAATGACCAAGAGCACAAGGCAAAATTATTGGCCCAGAGTCAGATGTACATGTGTAAGAAATATTCAATGCTCCCAAAACAGTTTTCTGTGGTAACGTGTTTCAGACTAGAAAAGAAATGGTGCAAAATCAAGTGCATGATATGTTGAGGAACCACAAAAACAGTGTAAAACGCAGGAAATTGTAAATCAGGGGATGTATAATTGAGGTTTAACATTAACATTATTGCTTTAACAGAATCTAGCCTGTGGTGTGTGTGGGTTCTACTTGAGTGGGAGAGCATATACATCCCCTGTGTCGAGTATAACACTCTTACATTACAGCTATGGGATTTAGTATCAAGAAACCAGTTATCCAGAAAGCTCAGAAATATGGAAATGCCATTTAGCAGAGCCCCATTTAAACAAACAATTCTTAAGTTCCCCATAGACGCGACGATTCTTTTTGCCGAACGACCGATTTTAGGGAAGCCCGACCAATCCTTCGAAATTATCGTGCGGTTAGTGGTATTCAAATGATCGTACATCTTACGATTTTTCGGCCAACATCTGACGGGAAATTGATCGGCCAGGTCAAAAAATCTTTGTCGGCCCCAGTGCAATCTATCTATGTTTGCAGGGCCAAGCAGGCAGCTCCCCTTTGTTTTACTGGCAAATTGGTCTTTTTAGTTGATGGTAAATTCGTACGATCGTTCTGAGAAGATCGTGGTCTCACATTCAGGATCTGATCTTTTAAAAATCTCAACATCTATGGCCAGCATTAGTTTTTGAATTCTCCACCATAAAACAGTACCTTGAGTTATAGATAACTAAATTGAGATTAATTCATGCTAATGGCAAAAAAATCCTTAATTGCCTCAAAGGGGTGGTTCACCATTCCAAAAGTTAATTTTTGGTATGTTATAGAATGACCAATTATAAGCAACTTCTCAAATGCCTATGAATAAGTACCAGAGGGTATGAAACGTGTAAGGCGGAATACCAGTTGGTATGTATGCCTACTTTTTTTAATCCTATGCAATTTTCCCAGTGCTTCCCTTAACTTTTAGTAAGTGGGCTCACCTTCTTAATTGGGTCACACCGTAAAGACCAAAAGATTCATCAATACACATGGAATGAAGGAGGCCACAAAGCATCCGCTGTAATGTGCTGCAAAACTTTTATTCCAAAATACACAACATGTTTTGAGTCAGCAAGAGAAAGGGTCCTTGCTGACTCGAAACGTTGTGTATTTTGGAATAAAAGTTTTGCAGCACAGTACTGCGGATGCTTTGTGGCCTCCTTCATTCCATGTGTATTGATGCCTACTGTTTTAATTCTATGTTAAATAAAAGCTAACTTTTTAACTCAATTGTGGAGTTTTTTTGGGATATATTTTTGTGCTTGATATATGTTCCCTGTGAACTGGGGGCTATATCCCAGCAACTATGGCCCTTTAGACAGGCCTCTAGACTGCAGCAGATAAGCTGTATGTTACAACTTTTCATTTTTTTTTTATATATATAATTATATTATTTTCTTAATTATATTATATATCTTCTTCTGACTCTTTCCAGCTTTCAAATGGGGGTCAATGGCCCGGTCTAAAAACAAATGCTCTGTAAGGCTACACATTTATTACTATTGCTACTTTTTATGACTCATATGTCTATTCAGACCCTCTCCTATTATATTCCAGACCCTTATTGAAACCAATGCACAGTTGCTAGGGTAATTTGGACCCTAGCAACCAGATTGCTGAAATTGCAAACGGGAGAGCTGCTGAATAAGAAGCTAAATAACTAAAAAAAAAAAGCACACACAAGAAAAAGAGAGAAAACCAACTGCAAATTGTCTCAGAATATCACTCTCTACATCATACAAGTTAACTCAAAGGTGAAAACCCGCTTATATTCAACCTGCATCACATTCACCTGTATTTGAACTACAAATCCCAGCATGCCTTTAACAACTCGAGGGCTTAAGGTGAACAACCCCCTATACAAGGTAAACATTTTCAAAAGGCATTGCTCAATATATGTATTTGTTTCTGTTTCCCCACTTCTAGCTCGTGTGAAGCTAGGGATTCGTTCAGCCCTGTCAGAATACATTTACTGCGTGTGCTGTGTGGCAACTTACCATGTCTGCTACTCTAGTCACTTCCTCGGTTTACGGCAGCCCCTAATGATGAGCTGTACACAAACTACTTCCTGCCTCTTTCTTCAACTCAAATTTGTACCCTTAAAGATTTTCAGCGTGTCTTCCTCCCAGCTGGCAAAGTTTTACAAAACCTCTGGCAAAACATAAAGCACAGCCGTAAAGCTATCATAAACACAGTGACAGAACCATTGATACGCCTACAACTACAGGCAGATATGCGTTTACGCCAAACTGTAGGGACTACATCTCCCGTAATGCATTGCGTGTCAATGACTCGAAGTCGAAGCTGTACCAAGTACTAATGTAGGGGTGGATGTGGCCTTTCTGTTTGGATAAACTTTCTCATCATCATGTCACGCATTTGTTTACATAGTCTATCCAATAGTCAATAGCAGGATAGGTTGGCAGCGTTTTAATATGAATGTAGAAGGCTTTAGTGTGACGTATTATAACCCTACACGGTGCTGAATGGAATGCGCCGCTCTGTCTCCGTAGCAACCAGTTGTAACAACAGTTGTAGTGAGAGACACAGCACTGAGGTGAGAGGTGAGAGGTAGAGACTCTGGGGTGGTTATCTGCTGAAATAAATAAGGACATATTAATTCAATATTCAGGTGTAACATGGCCTCATGGGCACAGACTGCTAGCAGTTATGTCAGGTTCTGATACAACTTGTGATACAGAGAAATAATGTTCATGGTGACACTGCAATACTTGAAGCCAATGTCTACCCAGATGGTATCCATGGAAAAGTACTTGTAGTGTGCTGAAGATAGGGCTTAATGGTGCTTCTAGTGCAAGCCATGATAGGGGATCATTTACTAACATAGATGCAAAATAGCACAAGTGCTGTTACCCATGGCAACCAAACGAATTACTGTTAAAGAATAAGGAAAAGCAAATTCACCGCCGGGTGCTTATGTGTTAGGCTTCACCCCAGTGAATAAAATTGCTTACATAGTAACACAGGCCACAAATCCTCTGAAAAATGCAGCAACCCAGTTATTTCTATCAGAGCTCTGCATCACAATTTTAACTTGTAAGGGTTAGTTCACACGAGATTCGGAGGCAACTTCAGGCGACTATGGAAAACGCATCGCCGCGGGTGCTTTAACGCAGGCGACTTTTCATTGTAGCCTATGGGAAAACACGCTGAGATTGTCGCTCAGAAGACGAGGCGATTAGTCGTCAGGTGACAATATCTCCCTGAATCTCCTCTTGTGAACTAACCCTTAGGGATCTATTGTGCTAATGATTTTACAAAAATATGCTATTCTGAAAGCAGAATGGTTTAGCATTGCTTCCTGTTTTTCTGTCCTTCTTTTACTTCTCTTTACTTACTTCATTTTACAGGTGTACATATATAGTGGTACAATGTCTGCAGGATCTTTCTGCATATAACTTCAAAATGTCTAATGTCTTATTACAAATGTTGTATGAACTATGTATTGTGCCTCATTGTACCTAAAATAAAAATACATTTAAAAACGTGCTATTCTGCGCATGTGCAGACCCTGGGCAGTGCAACGGATCCGTAGAAGCATGAGAATAAATTGGGGGCTCATTGTGATATATTAAGCGTAGTGTTTGGGATTTGAACATATGTAAACTTAGAATTTCGATTTTAATCCTTTCTTCAAGGTATTATTTCCACTGGCCTTGTCATCCCCTCATAGTTTTACAATGCCTGAAGGAAAGACTGATATGGAGAGGATTGGCCTCTTCAGTGAGATGGGCTACACCAGCATTGGAGATAAATATGCTGCCCCTGGCTCCAGTAAGTATGTACTTGATCCTGTGTACAAGGCTGGCAGGTCATCTGTTAGATGAATGTGTCTCCTGACCAATGCATTGGCTTCTTAAGGTGGCCATACATGGGCAGATAAAGCTGCCGATATCGGTCCTTTAGACCAATTTTGCAATTTATCTGCCCGTGTATGAGGGCTTCTGATTGATCTTCCCGATCAATATCTGGCCATGATATCGATTGGTAAGGTTTAATTTTACCGCCGACCAACCCGTCGTAGCCCATTGCTCCTCGTTGCAGTCTGATTCGGATTACCCCTGCCGTTGGTTGGCATATTGGTGAAAGATCTCCTCATTTGGCGAACAGCAACTTCTTCCTTCACCACAGAACCCTTCTCAAGTTACATTTCTTACCCTTTACTGTCATCCAAAATGTTTAGTTATCCCCATGTAGTTTATACAGGGTTTGTATCTTCTTTCTACCTTGCTGTATGTTTCTTCCCTCCCTTAGGTGCATTTGCCTCTCTCTACTAGTTGTGTTTCTCTACTTCCAAACACCATAACCCCCTTTGCGAATTGCCTTTGACACCTTTCCAATCCTTAAACATTGCCTTTCTGCATTTTTATCACCTGCTATGATTCCTCATATTGGTGTGTATTTCTGTTCTCTCACTATTTAAGGTATATTACCCTTAAATAGCCCTCTTCTTTTTCCACAGACTGCTGCTTTCTCTCACATACCTATAAGATCTTAAGATACAGTTCGGGCCTTGTATTATTATCTACTTTATCATCAGTCATTATCCACCCTTCCAATGAAAACTCTATGAGATGATCAGCCCCTTTACTAATGTTCTGGCAGGGAATTACCAGTCTGAGTATCTCTTCCCATCAGCAGTAACTCCAAGGGGCAGGCTGTCTCAGTCAGTTTCATGGTTTATGCTTATACAGTGTGCCCCTCTCCACCTGGCCCTTTTTTGTGTGTAGTTATTTGTTCCAGTAGGTTCTTCCTACCAATTTGCATACCCAGGGCTGCCAAGGCAGGCTTTCGCCTTTGGAACTTTCTTCTTATCACCTATTAGTCAGGAACAGTCAAAAACTGCAGAGTGGACCCCAACGGGAGGTGATACCCACCTACCTGATATTTGGGTCAACCTTGGTCATGGGTGGATGTATGCAGATGGCCCCCCAGACTACAGAAATAGTCTGCAGGAATCTTCCAAACTAATTTTCATTCAGCGTTGCAACATTTGTCTTGTATGTGCCAGTTTACTGAATTCATATGTAAACCCTTCAAAGTTAAGTATGGATAATTGTTCATTCTGAATGTTCTTTACAAATGAATAAATTGTGCTTTTCAGAACCTTTTAATGAATCTGCCAGTAAGAACAGACAAATGCTTCCTGGAGGCTCCAAATCCATGGCTAATATGCTCGGTGGATACTTTGATGGCCAGTTCAAAAGAGTTTTTGAAGGGGAATCATACTCTGATCCTTTCAAGCAAAGAAGACAGCATCGAATGCAACAGAGCAAGAAGAATTTGGGGAAGCCCTTCCTCCCATCCAGTGGAGAGAAAAAGCGGTAAGCGAGGAAACATTATTACTCTGAAAAATTTTAATATTAAAGGAAAACTATACCCCCAAAATGAACACTTAAGCAACAGATAGTTCATATCATATTAAGTGGCATATTAAAGAATCTCACCAAACTGGAATATATATTTAAGTAAATATTGTCCTTTTACATCTCTTGCCTTGAGCCACCATTTCGTGATGGTCTCTGTGCTGCCTCAGAGATCACCTGACCAGAAATACTACAACACTAACTGTAACAGGAAGAAGTGTTGAAGCAAAAGACACAACTCTGTCTGATAATTGGCTCATGTGACCTAACATGTATGGTTTGTTGGTATGTTGTGAGTACAGTGAATCCTACGATCTCAGGGGGCGGCCCTTATTTTTTAAAATGGCAATATTCTATTTATGATTACCCAATGGCACATACTACTAGAAAAGTATATTATTATGAAAATGGTTTATTTACATGAAGTAGGGTTTTACATATGAGCTGTTTATGCAATATCTTTTTTTATAGAGACCTACATTGTTTGGGGGGGTATAGTTTTCCTTTAAGGGTTCTGTTGTCCAGAATGTGTTGTTCCTAGGGTGTGTTTTCTGTATTACGATTCCTTCCATAATTTGGAGCACCATGCCTAAATATACTAAATGACATTGTCATCCGTATGAATTTGTGCTGAGTTAGTTCAAATTTACAATTCGTTATCTTATTGTCACAAAAGAACTGCAACTCAGGCAATTATAAAGGATAGTTTATTGAATTGATGAAAGCTGTGGGGAATGTATGTTTTTCAGGGCATTCAAATAACTTATTGAAAGATAAAACATCCCATGTATGCATCATGAACTAGTGATGCACTGAATCCACTATTTTGGGATTTGGCCAAATCACGAATCCTACATGAAAGATTTGGGCGAATCTGGAAACAAATCCAAACCCTAATTTGCATGTGCAAATTAGGATTAGGAAGGGGTAAGGACAACTGTGCACGTAGTGCACGTTTAAAAATTTTTCATCTTACTTGTTTGTGTGACGAAAAGTCACATGATTTTTAGGATTCATTTCAGCAAGGCACTTGGATTCAGCCAAATCTGAATCGTGCTGAAAAGGTTGAATCCTGGCCAAATCCCAAAACTGAATCCTGGATTCAGTGTATCATAAACTATGTCATGAACATGATGGCAATGAATATACAGTAGTAGATAGACAGCACACACACTATTTTCTGCAGTAGGGGACTAGGCCCCTCGTTTTATTATTATATCACTAGTATGATCAAAGTTTCGGGGGGTTTAACCTCCTTTCATCAGGATCAGTGACGTAACTAGAGGGGGGCGGGCCCTGACGCGGGACGCGCTGCCGGGCTCCCAGCCCCCCTCCGTACACCCGGAACCGCCCGGGAATCGGGGTGCATGAGCTGCCGGGGGGCCCTGAGTGGGTGCGGCCCCTGGCCCAATCGCCCCTCTGCTCCCCCCGGTAGTTACGCCACTGATCAGGATAAAATTTCAAATTTGACAAACACATATATGTGTAAAGCTCCGCCCTTTTTCCCACAATCCATTATTCACTCCATCTAGGATTTATTTAATCCCTTAAGCATATTGATTCAAAGTCTTTCAAATAAAGTGCAAGTCCTTGTATATTGGAAAAAATCTTTCATGATGATTAAAGTCCACATATTCAAAAGTTCCTGGGTAGTATTTCATAATAAATCGTATAAATACCTCAGATAAATATAGTAGAAAAATTGCAGAAAAGTGCATTAGAAAAATAGTCAAAATATGTTACAAATACATCAACCTTATAACCAATGTTATAATTATACATAATCTAAAATTATTACTCACTGTAGGTAAGTTTTTAAATTACAGACTGATTCTTTGTTTATTCACCAATAATTTCTCATCTAGAAGGAAAACGGGAAAGAACAAGAATGGAAATGGAATCACTATCCGCATAGTACCCCTTACAATGTCATTTAAAGGAAACATGAAACAAATGAATATACAGTGTCAGGGATGTTGATTTTATGGTTCAGCATTACATTTAAATCAGTGGGAGGCAACAGAGTTTCAAAGCATTTTTTAGATATATATCAGTCAGTGTGTCCGCACCCGTCTCCAAACAATTTGTTGAGGTGCACAGTTGGTTAAGTATGCACATGGTTGGTAAAGATCAGCTCTCTTTGTATGTATTCAATTTAAAACAAAACAGTCTTTATTTCACATACCACTTGTGTCCCAGTGTTTCGGTCCACATTAGGACCTTTATCAAGGATAAGAAATAGTGACTTGTGCAATCTTAAATACCCGTAAACCTTTGTGAAAATGGAGCTAAGACAAGAGCAATCAATTCATGTCTCAATGGAGTTCATTTGAACATGCAAAATACCAAACATATTGAGGTGCATTTCACTAGTCTATCCACTAGGTGTCTCACATATCAATCATAAAGTGACAGTACATTCTATTGCGTTGCTATATCAAATATACCATAGCAACTGTGCATTTTACTAAAATACACATTTTCTATGTAGGGTAAATCTTTACTGTTAAATATTAAAAATATAGGTATGGCATCCGTTATCCAGAAACCCGTTATCCAGACTCCATTATAATCAATAATCAAACCAAGTTTTTACAAATTATTCCTTTTTCTCTGTAATAATAAAACAGTACCTTGTACTTGATCCAAACTAAGATATAATGAATCCTTATTGGAAGCAAAACCAGCCTATTGGATTTATTTAATGTTGACATGATTTTCTAGTAGACTTAAGGTATGAATATCCAAATTACAGAAAGATCAATTATCCGGAAAAACCCAGGTCCCAAGCATTCTGGATAACAGGTCCATTACCTGTTCATTATAATGTGTTACAGTGATCAAGTGTAAGATTTAATAATGTATCAAAAATGAAATAACATGTTATACTCATTAAAATGGTTTAAAAATGGTGCAGTGTATCCAGTGTACCTCACCACTGTGCTTCAATTAGAGAATTGAAAATTATAAATCATTATAAATGGACTGTCTTAAATTGTTTCCAATGCAAAGGTCATAGGTCTT
Source organism: Xenopus petersii (assembly GCA_038501925.1). NCBI lineage: Eukaryota > Metazoa > Chordata > Amphibia > Anura > Pipidae > Xenopus > Xenopus petersii. The sequence continues at coordinate 47,722,981 of CM076672.1, read as the reverse complement.
TTATTTTATAATGGAACTTTTAATTCTTAAATTAAAGCACACTGGTGAGGTACACAAGATACCGAAACATTGGACACGAGTGGTGTGTGAAAATATTTTTTTTTTGTTTTAAATTGAATGCAAGCAAGTGCTGGTCCTTACCGATCATATAGAACTCTCTCTCTCTTTTCCATAGCAGTATGCACAAAATGTCTTACCTGAGTACTGAATATATATATATATATATATATATATATATATATATATATGTTAAAGATCTCCTGAGAGTGACTGAAACTGATCCATACATAAGGATATTGTCATCAAGGATTTCCATGACCATATAAGGGGACAAGGCCAAAGACAGAGTACTTTCTCAAAGGACATGGATATGTAAGGTGATATTTAAAGGGGAGCTATCACAAAAATGAAAATTTAATATAAGCTTCATCATACTGAAATAAGAAACTCTAAATACAATCAATTGAAAATTCTGTACCATTTCTGAAATAATCAAGTTTATCTTCACTATTCTTCTCTCAGCATCTGTTTCTCTTCATTATGTCTTCATTCAAGAGTTGGGTGTAGATGAATGATCCAATATATCTTTTAGGGGAGCTCCTTTTGCATAGAAGATTACAATCTATTACAATCACCATAAATCCTGTCACTCTACATGCAAAATTTGTGCAAAAGGCAGTTATTTTGTTGGATTTTGTTTTTACTGGAATCAGTTATTTTAGTGAGCTCTAATACATCTTATAGGAAAGGGAGCCCCCCTATACGATATATTGGATCATTCATCTGACACCCAACTGCTGCATGAAGACAGAATGAAGAGAAACAGGTGCTGAGAGAGAATAAGTGAATATAACCTTGATTATTTCAGAAACAATGAAGAATTTTTAATTGATTGTATTTAGAAAGTTTATTACTTCTGTATGAGGAAGCTTATATTTGATTTTCATTTTCGCAATAGTTCCCCTTTAATATCCATTTTCATATTTCAAAGTGTAATGATTATTTCTTGTTTCTGAATGATATGTGACATTAAGTTGTTTATATGTGTTATTTATAATTATGTGATTATGTGATGTTGTGTACACATGTTTATATTCTTCATTATAGATCTGGATTGGGCAGCTTCTATGGCACATTAGGAGGTCCGGTAGTAGCATTTAGTGCTGAGCTAAAATCAAGGAAAGCATACACTGCACCAGGGAAAAACTTCTACACTAATCCTCCAAAAGACGGCAGTGGATATGGGTAAGAAACTGTACATAATGTCTGTACATCATTGTTTAGTGGCTTGGTACTGTGGGTGAGGTCAGTCTACTGGGACCTGATGCATATTATATGGTGTTGTGATCCAATCATTTTAGGGCTCAAAGTATTAACAAGTGCAAAGGTTGGTTGAGTAACAGCAACCAATCAACAGGTAGCATGTACAAGAAAATAAATTCCAGTGCAGCTCCTGTATTTCTAATATGTGTGACTTGGGGGGATGAAGTATGCAAGCAGACTGGTTTAATAGTGCATAAAAGCAAAATCTGTACCTCGATCCTTGTAACTGATCACTTTCAGGCAGTACATTCAGTAAGAACTTTTGAGTAATGTTGTTTGCATACATGTTTGCTACATATTTATTTTTATATCCTCCTTTTAACAGATATCCCAGTGTAACCATAGGTAAACCATATCCATACTCCTCTGAAAATTATGACATCTCAAGAGAGCTAATAAAGGTAAAATAAACATTATATATTTCATCAATACATCATTTCAAAAAGAAGAGACTCATACACCTGGAAGAAACCTGCTCAACTTTGAAAATTAAAATGCCATGTGTTTGTTTCTTGCGGGTGATGCCTGTTGTGCTTATTTATGTTACGGAAGAGGGACCATAGAAGCCCTATATTTTACACATGCCAATTGTATAGTACAGGTCTCTGTTTGTGCATTGTAACCACATGTCTTCCGTTTGGGGTGTGTGAAATATGTACATGTGGCCAACCAATTTGTTGTGAGTGCATCTTGCACTTCAGCTCCATATAAGAGTCCTGCGCAGAACCTATTTTTAAGACTCGAACCCGCAGCCTGCGACCCAAACTGCAACCCGCATATTAACCCAGTTTGATCCGCTACCTGACCCCGACCCACAACTGCCTTATCTGCAACCTGATCCACAACCCGCCGTCTACCATTAAACAGGAAGTGATGTTGCTGGAAGTGACATTATCAAAAGTGGGTGGGGACAGAACAAAATTTTGTAAAATTTTAAAAGGAGTGAAATATAGACAATATAACAATGAGATAATACATTTAGATGAGACCTGCTACCTGACCCACAACCCGCAGAACCGCATTTATACCCGCACCCAAAAATCCTATCCTCATCCCGCAGGGTACCCACTTTTTTTTTATGGGTAACCCGCGGGTACCCATCCCGCTGCAGGACTCTACTCCATATACTTACCCACACAAAATGCTGCAGGTTTAGTAATGTTTTTCCCAACATACTAGAATTTGACAGCACACAGGAAGATATATCAGGGAGAAGGGTTATATCTGTCAGTGTATTCATAGTTTTCAGAAGCAAGAAAAAGTAACTACATTAAGGGGGTTATGTATCAAAGGTACAGTTTGTGAGGTTTTTTCTACCTTGAAAAAAACTCAACTCGAATTTTTGCTTAATTATGAAAAAACTTGAATGTAAAAACTTGAATCAATGCAATCAGGAGGAAAAACTAAAATTAATCGAAAATGCCAATAGCTCAAATTGATCAAGTCTTCGAGTGTAAACCTCCGGAAAAAAAACAAAAATCATGAAGGCTAAAAACATCTTCAAATGGTTCAAAGGACCTCTGCCATTGACTTCTACATGACCTCGCAAGGTTTTAGCTAAAGTAGTTTCTGATTCAAGCTTTTTGCAGCTTCGAAAAATTTTAGTTATTTATCCTGAAAATTTCGAGTTTTTACAGAAACTACCCTCGAAAAGTCTTATTTTTGGGGAAAAACACAACTTGACCTTTCAAAAATAACTCTCTAATAGTCCACCTAATAGGAGCTAAGGAGACAAGAAAACTGTTTGTAAATTCTGGTTCCTGACAGTGTCAATGTCTTTTCAATAATACATTAAATGATTTTCTTTACAGAAGGAAATTGAACATCACAAATCAAAACTGAAGGGAGGAGCTTTCAAATTAAACCTACATCCAAAAGATTATTTTGAGCCAAACCCTTACTATACAGATAAACCTCTGCCACCACTTAAGGTTCATTCTCAAAAAAAAGAAACTGAAAAACCTTTTAAACCAAGTTCACCAGCTAAAGAGGTAGGTCTGTGAGAATTCATTAATACGAGGTGGTGCCCCATTAATGCTTAGACTTATGTCACACATTCTATGTTCTCTGCTGGCCGACCAACCAGGCAACTGTAAGGCCTAAATCCAGCTGTGCAGTATGTCATTTATTTTAATGAAAAGCTGATGTTGAGAACATGAAAGCTCCCAAACATGAATTTTGTTCTTGTGAACTTGTTCACAAGTGTCCTGTTCAGTAGTAAAGCGCAAGTAACAGAATATAATATCCATATTAACGAAAAACTACATATTCAGAATATATTAGAATATACATTTTTAGTTTTCATTAAAACACATTTATATTGTATTTTTATTTCTCATATATTTACTGTACATTGTCATTATGAGCTATATAGCACTTTGGGGCAGATGTATCAAGGGTTGAATATCGAGGGTTAATTAACCCTCAATATTCGACTGCTGAATTAAAATCCTTCGACTTCGAATATTCGATCGAACGATCAAAGGAATAATCATTTGATCAAAAGATTAAATCCTTCTAATCGAACGATTCGAAGGATTTTAATCCATCAATCGAAGGATTATCCTTCGATCAGAAAATTGTTAGCAAGCCTATGGGGACCTTCCCCATAGGCTAACATTGGCCTCGGTAGGTTTTAGGTGGCGAACTAGGGGGTCGAAGAAATTTTTAAAGAGACAGTACTTCGACTATCGAATGGTCGAATATTCGAACGATTTTTAGTTCGAATCGTTCGATTCAAAGTCGAAGGTAGTAGTCGAAGGTCAAAGTAGCCATCTATAGTTTCATCTATTCCTTCACTCGAACTTAGTGAATGGGCCCCTTTGTGTACACCTCCAACCATAAGCATTTTCAGCCAATAATTGGATACTCTCTTTTTCTATCTTTTGCTTTGCTTTTTATTGGAACCTGCACACTTTGCATTGTGCTAGTTATCAGGCCAAGGTTGGAAGTCTGTGAATTTTGGTAAGTTACAGAGGGCTGCCATTAGATAACAAAGGCAGTCATTATATATTGGGCTGGGGGCTGTTTGGGCTCTGTGTACTGAAATGCCAGGGCCTATTTAGAATCCCAGCCCAGACCTGCGTAGTGTTGTGCAATGAAGCAGTTATGGGCTTGATCCAGTGCCATATAATAAATCTCTACTTTATGTTTTCAGGCTGGTGGGATGAAAGCTGGAACCTTTGACCCATATCCTACTCACTCCAATGATCCTTACACAGCAAAGCCTTCCAAAACTCCTGTCAAAGAAAGAAAGGTTTTCCATCCACCAGGTGGACCAAAAACATATCCAGTTCACAGTATTTTAACCTCAAATGTAATAAAGTAAGTGTAAGCTACAGGAATAACATTTATTTCTTGAATACTCAGCTGCAGACCATGTGGGGTAGTTTTACTGTAGGTCTGTCTTACCCCCAAGACCATTTTCATTAGCTGACATAATGGACAGAGCTCAAAAAAGTAGTGTACCGGTATTATATGGCAACTGTTTGATATATTTATGGAGCCTTTAAGCGGCAGCACAAAAACAAGAGAGTTTCAAAACTTGGCTACTTTCCTGCCTCTTATCTTTTGGAAGGCGAGGTCAAACATTTCAGAAGTGTGTTATTTACATGAATGTTGTTGTACTCTATGTTCTATATATATATATATATATACTGTATATATATATATATATATATATATATATATATATATATATATATATATATATATATCGTAATGCATTTTTCTATTTAATATTTTATATTTTAACCATGATTCTTTTTTTTCCTTAGGTCAGTCACTGCGTTAAATTACAAGACTGTAAATCTAGCGTCATATTAGGTGTTCAAGAAATCAGCAGAATGTAAATGAATAAATGGGATGTGTGTGCTTTGTTTTATACACCACATAAATATATTTTTTAAAGTAATTCATTGGAGGATTACTGAAAGTCTTAATATACTTTACTTCTAAATTATTTACAGTGTCACCTTATGGTCTGGGGGTAAAAATAAACAATTGTCTGATTGAAAATAAATGCAAAGGGATTTCCTTGAGTTTCAGATATATTGGGCCAAAGGCAAACTTGTCTGAATTACGTGAATGCCTTCTCCCATAGACACAATTTTATCCAAATAAATCAAATTTTTAAAAATTATTTCCTTTTTCTCAGTAATAGTAAAACAGTATCTTGTAGTTAATGTAAACTAAATTATAATGCATCCTTATTGGAAGCAAAAGCAACTGATTTGGTGTATTTAATGCTTAAATGATTTTCTAGTAGACTTAAGATCCAAATTACAAGAAGATTCCTTATCCGGAAAACCCCAGGTCCAGAGCATTCTGGATAACAGATCCCATACATATTGTATCTTTGTTGTAATACCAATTTCAACATACTGACAACATGACGGCACCAAAAGAGCGACAGTTAGCAGAACTTATGGTAAATGTACTCACCAAGTCCTGAATATTTGAATAAAGTTTGTTTCCAATACAAAGCATTTGTAGTAAAGTGCAACAAAATGCCAAAGGTCACGCCAGTCCTTTAGTCTACTCCAGCCACTCCTAGTTATCCCCAATCTGCCCTAAATTCCACCCATTTCAGACCCAAACTGTTTTTGCTGCTCGTAAATTCAGGAGTATTGGCATTTTTCATGTCCAGAGATAGATTTGTTGATATTTTGAATACATGTGCACATTATTATAGAAGTTTTATTTTATTTTTGTAGATTTTTTTTCCCATTATATATCAAAAGAAAAGATGTTCATTGAAATGACTGTGAGCCAAGAAAGGCTATGAAAATAATATAAGCACTAACTAAGTTAGGACAAATACAGTTAATAGTGCATATTGCAATTCAAACACAGTGAAAGTATATGTGTGCAGATTTTCTAACATGTTCAATAACAATATTACACAATATTCAATTTTAAAAGCACGTTTCTGTTTAGAAGCCCAATAACCTAATGACACATTGGCAGTCACCAGGCATAAGCCAAGATTACATATAAAGTGACATTATGTATGTTTGGTTGCAATACAAGTACAGTTTTAAGTACAAAGTAAAATATTTTAGTCCATCGGTATTGATGTCCTCCTTAAACATAATTTTTTTTGTGACAACATGTTTTAAAGGAGGAGGAAAAGCTAAAATTAAATTTAAGCTTTATCAGAAAGGTCTATATAAATACCCTAATAACGACTCAAAGTAATGCTGCTACATTTATTTCCTTCTATTGTGTACACATGGGCTTCTGTATCAGACTTCCTGTTTTCATTTTAAACCTCCAGGGCACGGGCTTGAACATGCTCAGTTTGTTCCTCTCTCCCCCTCCCTTTTCCCTCCTCCCTGCTGTAATCTGAGCCCAAAGCTATGAGCGTGCAGGGAGAGCCTCAGACAGGAAGTGATGTCACACTAAGCTAATATGGAAGCTGCTATCCTAAACAAACAGAGAGAGCTTCTAGAGCTGTTTACTCAGGTATGGTTAAGCATTCTGCAGAACAAATATAGTTTTTTAGCTTGCACTATTGTGGCTAATCTATTGGCAATATACCGTAATGCCTCCATAGTTTTTCTTTTCCTTTAAATATGATTTTCAAGGAGATCGTAGTAGTCAACCACAGTTTGCAGGATTGCAAATAAAAGTGTGAGGTCTGCAAAAGGCCTCCTGTCTTATCCAGCAATATTTTCTTTGTCTCCTTGTTAAATACTATAGATTAGGCCTGGGAAGCTTGTTGCCCTCCAAATGCAGGTTGCCTATGAGAAAGATGTCTCCCCAATAACAGCCAAGAGCATGCCATCCCATCACAAATAGGAGTGGACAAAAGCTGATGAGGGACAGAAAAGTCCTTTGCCTTATATATAATATTATGTTTTGTGCTCTCATTACTATAGTACATATGTATTCTATGAATTGCATGGAAATAAGCTTGTGTCTTATTCTAAACGTTGAGCATTTTTATATCCTTTTCTTATCCATGGAAAGCAAAGATCTGATATTGACAGAAAATTTCTCTATCTAGTGACACATGGATGTGTTCCTACAGCAACAGAATACAGAATAATGATCTACTACACTAACCGGTATCAATATGTTAAAGGGCATTGCAATAAATATTGGAAATTATACAATTCCTATCCATATTGCAATATATGGACAACCAAGTCCTGTATTCGTAAAGGGCAGGGCACCAGCACACCAATAAAATATGATAAAAATGATTTTGCCAATACTTAAAAGAAAACATTTACCAGGAAAATGATAAAAATGCTGAGCAAAACAAAATCTCTAATGAAAGAACCAAATGAACAAGAAAACCTCTGGTGGGGCCTTGAGTACTTCGTTCAGTTGACATCACAAGCTCCATTTCAATACTTTGACAGAAGGATGAGTCTCTTGTTGAAATAATAATACACATAGTATGCGCTGTGAAATCAAACTTTGCTTTCTTAAAATCTTTCATAGCTTGGCCCTACATATTGACACAAATTAGTGATTTAATGATAGACGGTAACGGCATCATATCCCTCTGGCGGCCTCATACGTGCTCTGGCGTGAGCTTCACAGTACAGCTGGCCCTCCACGAAAAAGTATCCTTTTTGTTTCAAGTTTAGATTGCAGTCTGAGCACACAAAGCAATCTGGGTGGCGCAATTTGTCTTTTGCTTTCACGACTGTGCCTCTGTGTAGGACAAGAAAAGACAGGAGAACACTGTTATGTTATTTCTATATTATTATTTTTAAGAGATGAATGGGATTACAAATGGTTCAGCCCCTCCAAAAATTTCACTCCAACTGCAGTACACCAGTAAAAAGTTACTGATGTTTATCAGAGCACAGGTCACATGACTGGTGGCAGCTGGAAAACTGACAATATGTCTAGCCCCATGTCGGATTTCAAAATTAAATATGAAAAAAATCTGTTTGCTCTTTTGAGAAACAGGTTTTAGTGCACATTTCTGCTGAAGCAGCACTATTAACTGATGCGTTTGAAAAAAAAAAAACATTTTTCCCATGACAGTATCCCTTTAAGGACTGGAGTCCAAAACTGCACTGCATACTCCAGGTGAAGCCTTAACCAAAAATTTTGTTTTCATCCCTTGAGTGCCACCTTTTCTGGAAAAAAATACAGGCCTTCCTATATATTTATCTTTTTTCCCTATTAATAACATTGGGATCAACCATAATTTTTACTGGCCAGGTGGCAACCCTATAATGCCCTTTTTTTATGTAAGACAGAACTTTATTGCTTTAGTGGCCACATAATGACACTGTCTGGAATTATACAACTTGTTATCTACAAATAGGGTTGCCACCTGTCTGGTTTTGACCCGGACAGGCTGGTATTTTGAAGGGCTGCCCAGGTCAAAACTTCCTGCCTGGTTTTACAAATAAGGAAACCCGGGCAGGATTCCCTTGATTGACACGGTGATCAGCCAATCGCTGCATCATAGCCCCACCTCCTGATGTCATGTGCATGACCTACATCATGACCCGCCCCCTGACATCACAGCTCTGCCCCCCTGCCCTGCAAAAGGTGGCAACCCTATCTACAAAATACCCCAGATCCTTCTTTATTAAGGAAACTCCCAACACACTTAATTAAAAAGACAAATTATTATTTAACAGTTTCTGGAAACAGAATGTATTCTTAAAGCAGGAGTAAAGCTCAACAGAATGTCTTTGCCTTATGTCTGCACCAACCCAAGTAAGGAAAAACTAGCACTTGCACTACCCAGACCTCATGTATTGTGTACTTAGTGCTCAGTATTTTAGCATAGACGGTACTCCCTCCAAAGTATCATTTTGACAAAAGATTACTGGCACACAAAGACTGAGTTAACAGAAACATGTTAAAAAATGATCCCTTCATGAACACATCCAATCAGAATAGTTATTAAGAAACTTACACTATGCCATTTCCACAGCGATCACAGATGGGCACTTTCTGTACAGCAGCTGCTCCTGTGTTTGGTTTGGTCACTGGGGCTCTAACACTTCTGGTGCCTGATGGGCGATCTTTAAAAGGAAAAAAAAACATCTTTTTAAGGTTCTTTACTACATAAAAACTTAAATCATGGGGTCAACTCAAAAATATGCTAAGTGCAGTTATAGTGTAATTTATTTATGTTTTACAGATATTTTAGAGATTGCTAAAAAAATAAAAAGGGACTTTACTTAAAAGTAACTTCTGCAGCCTGTTAGGTTTTGAGATAAGGAGCAGCTCATTATATGGAGGGTTTTCCAGTGGCCTTTCAGATCTGAGCATTTTTCCCCAATAAAAGCACTTTGCAGTCATAGCTACTGCCTTGGATTTGTCCTGCTTTCTATTATAATACTGACCTAATCCTTAAACTAATGCTGCCAATACAAATATACTGCCCTTTTAATTATCAGCATATTATTATTATTTTCTTTATGATAAATAAACTGAATTATTGTAAATAACTTGCTACTATGGACAAGTACAATAGTATGTTTCTAGCTTGAGAGCACTGAAGTCCACATTGTGCAGCTGTGCTTTATTTATGACAATGTCCATATGTTTTTCTGTTTTAAGATTAGCGCTAAATACAAAATATGTTGCATGTGGCAAATTGGACCCATCAGGGACTATGATTGATTTGATATTGAATTTAATTCATATCAAAATTTCATGTTTTCCCGAAAGAATAGTCCCATAAAATTGTTCACTTACCAGGGTCGTCGTCGACCATGTCCTGCAGTATTTTAAATGAGCCGGACTGCCTGGGCTTGCTGGGATGTTCTGTATCATCATGTAGAAGCTTGTATACATCTGACTGAGGCACAGAGGGAGGGACTGGATCGCTGGATCGTACCATTAAACACAGAAAAGAAACAACAAACTGCTAATTAATTTCTGAACATTTTATTACGACTAATAAGTAACAGTACAAAAGTGAGCACAGTTGAATGGATACTATTCACAAAGATACTTTGCACCAATACACGGTCCATATGATTTGCATATAGCATAGGCAGAGCCATATTTACTCATAGGCACTAAGGGTGGCAGCTTATGGGGGAGAGACTAGGGAAATTTGCCTCTCAATCTGGTGGTGGAGCTGGAGGTGGTACCTCTTGATTCCAACTAGTGCAAAGCCTATACTTCATGTGCACCAATTGGGAAAGAAAGGGTTGGACCAATAGCTCGAATGCCCTTGTTCAGTTGAGTTGTGCCAAGTACAGGGTGCACAGATGCAAGGACCCATTGAATTAACACGCCTGCCTTGAGAAGAACGTACTGCCAGAGTTTCTTTAGCAAACTGCCCCTACACAGAATAAAATATGTACCACCAACGTTTTGAGATTTTAGGGAAAAAAACGTACAATATGCAAACCTAAATGTTTGATAAAATTTACTTTTTCCAATCCTATTCTATGTGGACAAAAAGAAACCACACATAGGGGCAAATTCACTAAGCGCAGAAAATGACTAGCGACACCTTTGCCGCACTTCGCCAGGTGAAATTTTGCCAGGGCGCCACTAATTTACTAAAATCGCTCAGGGAGGCGAAAGGTAGCGAAGTTGCACTAGCGTTAATTCGTCAAGCAAAGCGAAGTTACGCTAGCGATGCCTAATTTGCATACGGAACCAAGTTAAAGTACAATGGACGTATATGTAACAGCAAATACAACCTTCATAAAATAAAATAGAGTTGTTATTTTGCCCTATACATGTGCCCACTGTATAGTTTATGTTCCATATGTTAGGAAATGTAGGGGGTAAGAAGGGTACCCCAAAAAAATTTACGATCTTTTTCAGCCTATCGCCCTTGAAAAAGTAAAAGACGCCAGCGTTTTTTGGGACTTAGAAAAAAATGTAAACTTTTTTTGAAGCAAGCCTTATCTACTCTATTGCACGTTGCCTTGTCTGAGGTGGTGAAGGTAAGTCTGGCGCAAGAGGTAACGTTCAGTAAAATGCGCAAGTTTGTGAATTAGCGTAGTTACGTCCATTCGCCATATCGCAACTTTGCTTGGCGAAGTAGCGCTAGAGTAGGTCCACTTCGCTAGCGAATTTACGCCAGCACCCGTTAGTAAATCAGCGAAGTAACAAAATGACATCACACTGGCAAATTTTTGCTAGCGTTAGACACTTCCCCCTTTAGTAAATTTACCCCATAGGAGGAAACACAGGCTTAGTGAAAAATAAACTTACTGTACCACATAGAGTATCATATTAGTATAGTGCTTTAACATTATATATATATATATATATATATATATATATATATATATATATATATATATATATATACATATATCAATATTTACACTGGAGCCTAGAGTATTACAGGTTAGGCCTAAAGGGCATGTTCACCTTTAAATTAGTCTTTAGTATTTCATAGATGGAACTATTATAAGCAACTTTTCAATACTTTCATTTTTAAAAAACAAGTTTTTTTCAATTCATATTTCCCCTCTTCCCAACCCGAAACTGAAAACACATTCGGGTGTTAGTGCTCACTGACCTCAGAAGTAAAAAATAAAGATTGACCTTGAAGCTTCACCATTATTGTTATTCTTGTTTTGTTGAAATACCTTTTCTATCTTTATAGGGTTAGGTAATTAATCCCGGCATACAGATATCAATTCTGAGCCGCAGAGGAAAAATTAAATACTAGTACAAACACATCAAGTAAATACATAAATTAAAATAAAATTGCAAATTGTCTGAATCTCACAGTCTGTACCATTATAGTAAAAGCTGATTTTAAGTTGATTCTCATGACTCCTGTGCCCTCATTATTGGCTGTGCTTATGCAAGTGGCATATTTTTCAGAGCAGGACATTATTTATGCCAAATTTGGATCTTCATACCTTAAGTCTACTAGAAAATAATTGAAACATTAAATAAACCTTATAGGCTGATTTTGCTTCCAATAAGAATTACTTATACAGGTATGGGATCTGTTATCCGGAAACCCATTATCCAGAAGCTCCGAATTACAGAAAGGCCGTCTCCCATAGACACCATTTTATCCAAATAATCCAAATTTTTATTGTTTCCTTTTTCTCTGTATTAATAAAACAGTATCTTGTACTTGATCCAAACCGAGATATAATTAATCCTTATTGGAAGCAAAACCAGCCAATTGGGTTTATTTGATGATTAAATGGTTTTCTAGTTGATGTGCCAAGCATTCTGGATAACAGGTTCCATACCTGTATCTTAGTTTCGATAAAGTACAAGGCACTGTTTTATTATTACAGAGAAAATGGAAATAATTTTAAAAAATGTTAATTATTTGAATAACATGGAGTCTATGGAAGACAGCCTTCCCATAATACAAAGTTTTCTAGATTAGGGGTTTCCGGTTTAGGAATCCCATACCTGTACCACCTTAGGCTAACAATACAACAGACAAAGTTGGTACTTAGGTATGTGATTGTAGCCATCAACTCAATAGTAAATAAAGGCAGTCGGGTTGCAATTGCAGTTGTAATTAGAGTGTAATTAGAATGTAAATAAAGAAGAAACAGTCTAGTAAGAGCCTTGCAACAATGTTCATAAAGCATCTTAGAGGGGTCCATCAGCTATCTTTGCATTGCATAATAATAATAATAATAATAATAATAATAATAAATACATGAATGGAAATGAACAATGAATGTGATCACAGGCATGCATGGGACTGCGAAAATACAACGTAAATGTGACCCTATCTCCCTAGCAGGTAAGCTCTCTGGCAAACATAATAAAGGTGGCCATATATATGGGCCAGACCCAAATTGTCTCACTAGCTGAATGGACCGGATGAACAGGATCCAGGCCAGGTGGATGGTTACCATATGAGGGGCCGTATACAAGCAAGGACACCTTTGCATTGTCCCATTCATTAGGGCTGACTGCCCAAAAGATCAGAACAGCAGGAAATTATCCATCAGGGCCAATAGCCCTCGATCCACCGTGATAACTGGGTTATTGGTTGGAATGGTGCTATGACTTGCCATACATTTCCAAATAGTCAGGCAAAAATTGGCCAAACTGCCCAACTAAATGTGGACCTGCATATCCAATTTAAGGAGCTAATTCTATTGAAGGCATACTTAAGTTATACTTTAGCCATATAGTTGACAAATAAATGCTCAGTCAAGGTCCATTACTGCAGGTATTGGTCATTTAATACTGCAAGTGCCATTTTTGACTCAATTTGCTATGATTTATTTAACCACAACCCCTATAATTTTTAATTTAATTGAAGGGGTGTTGCTCTTGGCTCTATTGCGTCCAATGTGTCAGAATGTGAGCAAATATACTTGTGCTTCATAGCAAAGTACTCTGTACCTATTGATCAAAAAACGAAAAGGTAGTGGGAGCACTTACCGACTCATTCCAGTGTGCTGCATGTTAGCTACTATACCCAACAGCCAGAGATAATACAGAAATTGTAAAAAATCCAAATATAGCGTGCCCAGACATGATAGGGACCATGTGCATGGCCCCTATAATGTCTGGGCATGCTATATTTGGATTTTAAATATGCCTAATACATTTCTACTTTTTTAATGAACCATACCTGGCTTCCACTGGTGCTCCGAACTCTACAATTTCTCTACAATTTCTGCTGTACCTATTGCTGCTGTGGGAACCCTGAGATTTCTGTGGTAGCTTCAATGGTCCATAGTTCCAGTAGGTACACTTGTGTGAGATTCATACAAACAGACTGCAGGGTTGCCATGGCATTTGGTGCCAAAATATGCAAGGGCAAGAAACAGTTCTGGAGGCAATGAATTGTGTCAATTTGCACAATGACTGCATCTATTTAACATGATAACAACTGCACTTGCGGCCGTAAATGATCTCTATTTATGTCTCTATGACATCATAACTAACATGAGTTGGTGTCTTGACCATTTATCCATTTTTACAGAAATATACCTCATTGGGGTCTTCTCTCCTAGGATGGTTGAAACCTGCCCTTGTAAACTTTCCATAATATTGTCATCAGAATAGAGCTGCATGGGGGTATTGAACTGGGCATGGACTATCTTCACACCAGGAAGCTCCATTTCCAAGGGAACATTAGGTGCAATCCTAGAGGCAGCTTTCAGCTCAACAGGGTCAATAGTGCTCACGGAGGAAGGGGTGCTGCGTCCACTGCCAGGGTCAAAACCAGAAGGGGTGCTGCTTCCACTGTATCAGCCAAGTGCATGGGGGAAAGTAGGGGAGTGGCAGCCAGGAAGTTTAGAGCAAAGAAAAATGTGCAAGATGTTAGAAAGGAAATGTTGATAAATGAAACAGGAAGGAAGGCAAAATACTAATGACAATTAAGCATGCAAATAATATATTGATATGTAATGGCATGCCAACTGCCCTCAGGCATTTTTATTTTCTGCTGGACGGGGACAGGATTTAGCAGAAGGGAAGTGAGGTTGGGTGGTTGTTGGCATGGATACTGATCAAATCAATATTGAACTAGGGCTATAAAAAGACCCTAGAAGATGCAGCCTTAATGTGTGCATCCATATTGGGTGTATGTCCAATATTTATATGTGTAAGGGTGTTGGAAGGTATGTTTATATAGACTGTCAGTAATAACAGTAATATTAAAGACCACTGTAGTCCCAGGGGCACTAACATTAAAGTTTTAGGTGCTCAGTGAATCAGCATGCATCTATAAGTCTCCATAGTAAGCAAGCGGATATGTTTCCCCAATGACCCCAGAAAATTCCAAAATCTTTTTTTTAACATCAAATTGTTTGGTAGTGCTACCAAATATATATCAATAGAGATAAATCCAACAGCTGCCGGTAACCCACTGGTCCTGGTAGAGGGGCAATTTCATGATATGTATGCAACAGCCATCTGTCCCATGGATTTGCTTACAAAAGATTTTGGTGTGAAGCCAATTATATTCTGTTTTTGCCACTGTCTGGCCACAAAAAGCAGTGCTTTATGTAGACACTTGTGAGCAGAGCCGGATCTACATAGCAGGTGCTCCTAGGCCCGCTGCTGTTCATTGCTCCCGTCCCCTCCCCTTCCTTTGTGCACATGTGCAAATTTTCAGCATTGGGTTCGCAGAACTGGGAAATGTTGCACAGGAAATTTCGAAAACTAAGGTGTGTCCTGCAAATCCCCAGTGCTTCCAAACCAATGCCAACCTATTCAAATTATTATTCCCAAGAACATTGGCTTTGATATTAGGAAGTATGTAAATGTAAGTGCTCCAGGCAAATTCTGCCCCCTTGTTATTTGCAAGTCAGTATTTCAAGAAAAAGAACACTGTAATAATAATCACAAGCCCAATCAATATACTGTGTGATTCACATGCACAGCATATACATAGTAGAAAGGTTTTTAACCTGCTTCGGCCTGGCAGTATGAAAGGCTTAGGCCGGATATTGTGCTTGTGCTCAAAGAAGCCCAGATCCTGTAGGACAGAAAACAGAATTGAAAACATTTCTTTTTATATCACAATTATTTAGTCTTCCATGGCACTATGCTCAGTTTCCAATGCTATATATGAATTTATTGATATATATATATATATATATATATATATATATATATATATATATATATATATATATATATACCCAAGTCCACCATTAAAAAAAACAGCTAAGCACATTCTTGTCTTTAGCGATAATGCACCTCTTTATCACTCGACAACCCTTGTTTTTCTTAGCAAGGAAAACCATACAAAGAATTCAATAATCAGTTAGTAATTCAATTGTTTTTCCCAATGAATACTTTGAAGTTAAAGCTGCCTTAAGGGGTAGAAAATGTATAAAGAATATCAGGTTCCTAAATGAAAAAAAAAACGCCAAAACAGCAATCAACATTTATCTGTAAAGGATAATTCCTCTAGAGCAGTTAGGATAGTTAAAGTGAATACGTAAGTATTTGTTAGGGATAGACAGTACACACACATGCACATGTAGATATATTAATACAACCAATAACCAGTAAATACTATTCACTAATTGTTTGCTAAGTCATGTTCCCTGTATCTCTGTGGGTTTCAGACTTTATCGGTTCAAGGACAACTTGGAAATGTAATATTTGTTCTGAATCTCCCTTGGCTCATAACAAGATTATTGAGATATGAAAACCATGCTACAGCATATCAACCATTATTCCAAGAATATCTAAGACAGCAAATAATTGTTCCCCAACAAATCTTACCCTGGTCTTACAGAAGTATCCAGCAGAACGCATTCTTCTCAAATCTCACCATTAGTGACCATTAGGGCCCCACACAGACACTGCTCAAGACAGGGGCGATTGGGCACCTTGAGGCAGTCTTCTTGATGCCACCCCCACCATGCTACATCACTAGAGCAGAGGGTGCTGTTGCACTTCTAAATCAAGGTTCAAACTTTGCCTCATGGCAGGAATAGCCTTCGATCCCATGGCCCCTACATGTTGCTTTATCATGCTACCCTATCAGCTTTCCCACAGCTAGTGCATGGTCCTCGATGGTGCAGGCCATAGAGACAGTATGGGTGGGATGGTGATACCTCTTCCCTTAGGCCCAACTGCAACCTCAGGATCTGCTGATTCCAAGTTATTCCACTGCCCTGGGGCACAAAGTTTGTAAACTACTCCTCTAAGGCATACGTTTCCAACAGTCCCTCAGAGAGACTTAACAAGTAGGTAAGATCTTCTGTGATCATATATTTTCTCTTATATATTCTTGCAACTATAGCAGAATCAATGGCATGACAGTGGTTCCATCCAAAAACTCAGTAACAGTATCAGTCTTGCATGGTTGCTGTTAAATGATTTTGTTATACAGAACATCTTACAAAGCACTTTCATTACCCACTTGTTTTTCTATGTCTTCTTCACTGCTAAACTTTTTCTCAGATGTCTTTTAAAATTATTTTCCCTTTAAAAGTAATGCTCTCAGAATTATTAAAGACCTTCCTAGTAAACAATTACTACAAGTATATTCACATAAAGGTTTTGGGACAGGATAAAGATGTGGCTTGTTGGTCCCCAGCTTGAGTGGAGTCGCCTTGACCAAGAAATGCCTATTACAGAACATACGTTTAAGCGTATTGTTTCAAATTACAGGAGGAAACCTTATTTAGAGAGCCATGGGTATCAAGCATTCCAGATATTGGATCCCATACCTGTTTTGCTACACTGTAGAGCAGTGATCCCCAACCAGTAACTTGTGAGCAACATGTTGCTCTCCAACCCCTTGAATGTTGCTCCCAGTGGCCTCAAATCAGGTGCTTATTTTTGAATTCCTGGCTTGGAGCCAAGTTTGGTTTCATAAAAACCAGGTGCACTGCCAAACAGAGCCTCAATGTAGGTTGACAATCCACATAGGGGCTACCAAATGGCCAATCAGAACACTTATTTGCCACCCCAAGAACATTTTTTATGCTAGTGTTGCTCCCCAACTCCTTTCACTTCTGAATGTTGCTCAGGGCTTCAAAAGGTTGGGGATCCCTGCTGTAGAGCAATAGATGTTTGTTTCCATTCATGTGAATAGGAGGCAGCACTTTATTTTGCTGCCAGCTGTGTCATTAGTCTTAGAGAAAACCGGGTTGGAGAAGAAATATGACAAAACAATGAATTCACATGCGATACTTACATTTGATCTGCATCAGGAATTAGCCCTCGCATCTGGCCATGAAATGCATCCTTAATGTTGCTAGATGAATATAACCCAATTGGAGTGTTATAGGATGAACTGACTACCTGCTTTTTGTCACCAATATTTGCTGCTGCTACAAATGGCTGTGCCTTTCTGTTATGTGCTGTACCAATGGGCTTGAATTCCTGTATGCATTTGGACAAAACACACCAAACTGCTGTTCATGCGGGTTAAACACACACAAGCAATGCAAACTTATTATATTCATTACACAATGAATGGCACACGGATGGACAGTAATACCAATGCCAATAATCTGTAGGGATTTTTTCGCCTTGTTTCGCCACAGAAATGACGCTCATAGACTTATATGACATCGTGCGTCAAAAAAAAAAGCTGCACAACACCCATAGACTTTAATGGGCGTCGGGGACAAATTTTTGGCGAAACGGGTCAAATTCGACCCATCCCTAATAAACTACTAATCTAGAACCTCTAACTCAGTGCATATATATCAGCCTGGGTGCATGTCTGCTAAACCATTGGCTACTGTGCAAAGGAAACTTTTATTACCTGTGGTTCAGCTTCCAGATTTATTTTGAAAGGCTGTGCTTTTCCATCTTCACAGACCTGAGGGGACCAGATCCTTGTTTCTGCCCTGCAGATAAGATTGGGGAATTAAAGTGTGCTGGGAGTCCAGCAGCAAGGTAGAGAACATACCAGCAAAAGTATGAAATGTTTCTTAATAAAAAATGATATATATTTAATGTATATGTTTATGGAAAAACAAATCTAAAATGGCACAACTTTCTGCAGTTCTCAAGTAAAGTCTTTGTAAGAACCTGTAATAACTCACCCTGGGGACGCCCGCTGACCCCTCGGTGGGGACGCCCTCGCTGCGCCGAAATTCTTCAATGGCGCCAGTTCTCTAGGGCGAATGCCCTGCGCCTCTTCTTTAATTATAGGCGCAGGCATGATGACGCCAGCGCGCAATGGCACGAAATTTAAAAGTACTTAAAGGTACATTTTTCATTTCCATACTGCCCGTTATAGGAGTTTGTTCCTGGTGCTTCTGAGCTTTAAGCTAATCTGTCTGAACCTGTTTTGATTCCTGTTGTGACCCCTGCCTGGCTTTTGACTATTCTGACCTCTGAATCCTGACCCTTGCCTGTATACCGACTACCTCTCCTGCTAAATCCTTTCTGATTGATCGCCTGGTTTGACCCTTGCCTGCCTGACTACGTTTAATCTCTGCCTGCCTCGACCCAGCCTGATCTGACTACGATTTTGCCTTACGCCTTGTACCACGACCTTCTGCCCAAAGACTTTGCTTACAGTTGTGCCCCTTCGCCTTGCACCTCTCGTTTTAAGACCTGGCGGCTTCTGAGTATATGAGGGCTCCTCCCGAGGCCAAAGGCGGCTGCTACAGGCAGAAGCACGAGCCGAGACCAGGGTGCTTCCCATTGGTTCTAGATTCAGGGTGCCAACCGTTACAGAACCTTTCTATATGGGGATTGTTAATACATCTTTATCAAAAATGTAAAGAAGAGAAAGTCGATTTTTTTCCATTATATTTGGGTGTGCCCATTTATTAAAAACTTATGGGAGAAAATTGAGCGGTTTATTAAAGACTCAATTGACTTAGATATAATATTGAGTCCGCAATTTGCATTACTAGATATGAAAGACACATTTAATTAGGTAAATAATATTTCTTCTGCTAACGTTCCAGTTGAAATTCTGGATTTCTGCTGGTTAGTAATGGCAGCCACTCAGAAATCTATATTTTTGTGTTGGATTAGACAGAAGATTCAAGAAGTTATTAGATTCAGAGTTGAAGATTTATCTCAAAGAAATAAAATTAAACGCAAATGGTCAATTTATATTGCAACTCTAAAAAGGAATTTATCCATAAACTTATGGGGAAAGTTGACTGAAAAGTCAGTAATATAATATAGAGGCTAAGCCATTCACATAATTGTTGATCTACATATATCTAAAAAATTAATTCTAACTCATTTGTTGAGCATTGAATTGATGGAAGAGAAACGGGTCTAATTGTTCAAATATATTTGTGCATATATATATATATATATATATATATATATATATATATATATATATATATATTTACATGTTGTCAAACAGTCAAGTCAATTAATTTTATTGCAAAAAATCAATAAAAAGAATTTGAAAAGAATGAAAGGCATCTTTATATGTGATGTTTCCCACTGTGCTGTATCTGTTGTGGTCTTTCCAGTACTGCAGTTGTGTTGCAATAGAATCCCAATATTACTTGGGCAACAACAAGAGGTACAAACCTGACCTTGTAGAGATGTATCTGCAGTCCAGCCTAGTACATGACTAATGAAGACAAGGGAATATTTGTTACCCCAACACTTTATCTATGTTGGGGTGATAGACAGAGACCAGCTGGGGATTCATACACTAACATAAATCAGATAAAGTCTGGACAGTAGTAATAACTTACTGTATATAACCAATATTGTTTATAGTGTCCTAATGGCTATGGCTCACTCACATAGTTTTAAGTAACACCTCTAGGATTTACCATGGTTTACTTCCCAGTGACAGCAGCGGGAACTTACCAATGATAATGGAAAGGGCGGCAGATACAACCAGGTAAACCCACATTGGTGAGTTTGTGGATTATAATTTTGAGTGCAGGGCAACATAAAAAGTTGTTTGTTGTTGTTAGTAGGACAGGGTTGATAGCTGGCTGCTGATATTCCACTTGGAGCAGAGGTAGTATTTGTAGCAGGGTGCAAATAATTCATAACTTTAGGATATGAATGGGTGTCCAGCCATCCACAATAAGTTTGAATGAATACCAAAAACTGTAAGTTTTCTTTTCAGATTTGAGCATCTAAACATAACTGCAGAATCTGTGAACCGAAATGGATCATATTCATTTGTTTGGGTAAATAATTTGGTTAAATCAGAATCCTGCAAACTGTGTATATGGGAATAAACCAACGTCATAAATTACTGCCACTTTACTAATGTGAAGGCGTCTGATGAAATTCATACCTGTCAATTTTCAAGCACAGTTGATCTGTAGCTGCTTTAATCCTGTCTTGTGCCTCTGCATGGGTCATAGTCTCTGTGCTGAAGCCATCGATGGCAAGGATCACGTCACCGGGGCACAAATTAGCCACAGAGGATTTGCTTCCTGGGGTTATCTGCAAGAATCATGAACAATGCTTAGGAAAGGCCGACTAATGTGAGCACACACATGTTAATATTGGCTACCACTCAGTATGTTCAGTTCCTTTAGACCCAAGTGCTTTAGACACAACTAAATACTGTATATCTTGACTCAGATGAATGAAAACATAGTCAAAATTCTGTAAATTAGAACTGGCATCTAAGAAGGTTTTAATCATAGTACCCCATATGGTGAGCAAAAAAAGCCTGCAAATGGGCATTTTTTTGCATTTTGCCCACTGAGTGGGGCATTGTGCAAATATTTGCTGGCCTCTACCCTCCCGAAGACAAGCAGTAGAGACTGGGTTGAGCTGCACATTCTGTGCTCTTCACTGAGCACTGGATTTTTCAACTGGCTCTCAGAGAGTGCAGAGTTCAGGGTCTGGGGGTGCAAGTGCTCCTAGAATGAGCTCTTGCACTAGTGCCCCCCCCGAGGGCCAAGAATCACCCCTTTTAACTCTAGCCTCTTAGCTAATAATTTCCCCTTATTCACATGTCAGCAATAGTAACCAGGACCACCTCTTGTTGGTCAATGAACAATGACATTTCCATTGGCAATACTGGGAATCTATTCTGGGGATTTGGTGAGGCAATTACATTGTCAATCATAACTCTGTGGCACTACCATAAATCACAAAAACCTGCTTCTTTTCTATATTGATACAGAGATGTCTACTGAGAAGCAGTGGTAATGCTGTAAAACATGATACATGACATCTTATACTGGATGACGCATTTTACAAGCTGCTATAATTATAATTAAAGATGCAGCAAATATTGGGCTGCGCAGAATTTGCTTTATCAGTAATACATTTAAAAACAGGGATTACGTACAGTAAGGGGGTTATTTACTAAACCCCGAATGCAAAAATCACGAATTTATTAAACTATTAAACTGGAAACAGGGCCAGAAATAGGGGTAGGAAATAGGGGAAATAGGGGTAGGCAGGAGTAGGCACGTGCCTAGTGTGCAAAGCTGGGGGGGTGCCAGGCGCGTACCTTCTCTGCCTTTCCTACCCCATGTCCGGTCCCCGCTCTGCCCAGCATTTGTGCATTCTTTTGCGCACACGGGCATTGTCCCTTTCGCGCCACCTCTTTTTTTTGTGTGCACGGGGTCTTTTGCGCATGCGTGTACATGTTTTCCTGTGCATGTGCACACACAACTTTTCACGCATGCGCACATCACTGTGGGGCGATCCAACCGGCCAGGCTGCCTAGGGCGTCTGCGCAGGTTGCTGCGGCACTGGATGGAAAAAAAGTCAGAATTTGAAAATCCAGCATCTCAGACCTGTCGAGGTTGCATATAAGTCAATGGGAGAAGTCCAAATGATCTTTTGATGTGCGCTGGGTTTCGTGCAATACCCTGAAGTTTATGGGCAAAAATGCATAAGAAATCTGAGTTTTCAGTTTTTTGTGCATTTTGGTATTTTGTTTACACCTGTTAACTGATATATTCTAGCACCCCAGTTAATCATGGTAAATGACACAAATAAGAGTGCTCTCCATTTACTATTTTTACCACTTTTCCAATTGCTGAAGGGCAGCCACTGCATCGTGCACCATTTTTTAGTAAAATATTACTACACTGAGAGGGAATAAATTCAAATTGTACCTAAAGCCTCTGGCTGTGAAATAGTAGTAGCATTTGCTCATGTGATAATGGATATAAGGACTGAGTTATACAAGGCACACAGGTGTACAGGCTACGTAAAGCAATGCTAGAAGAGTTAATTGAAAGGGAATTAAAATGAAACCAAAGAGACATAGCCAAGTGTGGGGATTAACATAGCAGCATGCAATGTGGAAACTACACACTTAACCATGTTAACTAAGCAGTGTTCCGACACAGACACATCCTCTTGATGTTGTTTCAGGTGCTGTCTGTCAGTTACCAAGGACACTTGCGTTAAAGGGGTGGTCCATCTATAAGTTAACTTTTAATGTATCATAGAATGGTAATTTCTAAGCAACTTTTGAATTGGTCTTCATTATTTATTTCTTATAGTTTTCTAATTATTTTCCTTCCATCTTTCCAGCCTTTAAATGGGGTCACTGACCCCATATACAAAACAAAGCCAGATTGCTGAAATTACAAACTGTGAGAAAAGCTGAATGAAAAGCTAAATAAATCAAAAATCTCAAATGATAAAAAATGAAAACCAATTGCAAATTGACTCAGAATATCACTCTCTACATCAGGGGTCCCCAACCTTTTTCACGTGTTATCAACATTCAGATGTAAAAAGAGTTGGAGAGAGGCACAAGCACAAAAATGTTCCTGGGGTGCCAAATAAGGGTTGTGATTGGCTATTGGTAGCCCCTGTGTGGACTGACAGCCTACAGGAGACTCTGTTTGGCAGTACACCTGGTTTTTATGAAACCAAAAGTTACCTCCAAGGCCGGAATTCAAAAATAAGCTCCTGCTTTGAGGACACTGGGAGCAACATCCAAGGGGTTGGTGAGCAACATGTTGGCTTGGGGATTACTGTGCTACATCATACTAAAAGTTATCCAAAAGGTGAACAACTGCTTTAAAACTAGTGATGGGCGAATTTGTCCCGTTTCGATTTGCCGAAAAATTCGCAAATTTCCTGCGAAATAGGCGTCACAATTATTTTGACATGTGTCGATTTAGACGCCTGCAACTATTGTTATATGCGCACAATGTTTATGCACGCAGTGGATGTTTTTCGCCGCAGTGGATTTTTTTTGGCAGCAAATTTTTTCACCAGTTTTGCAAATGTATTCGCCGTTGGCAAAATGTGGAAATTCACCCCTGGCGAATTTATTCATCCATCACTAATAAAGAATCAGTTTCTCAGATATTTGTGTGAACCTTTCAGAGAAGTCACCAGTCATAAAAGCTCCATGAAACAGGTGTTTGCGATCTCACATGAGCCCTGCTGAGAGCTCAGTCAGTGTCTTTCAAGTACTTGGCAGCCATTGCTGTAATTAGCAATTCTCATATTCTAACTGCTCACCAAAGACTTACAGACTCCAGATCAAAAGCTTTTAGTACTCAGCCCTTTATTTTCATATAGAGAATAACACAGTTCATTTTATACCCCACCCAGGGTCGGACTGAGCTGGTGGGACACCTGTTTTTTATTGCTACTTTTTCTTACTCATCATACTTGTCAGACCCTCTCCTATTCATATTCCAGTCTCTTATTCAAATCTGTTCATGGTTGCTAGGGTCATTTGGACCATAGCAACCAGACTTCTGAAACTGCAAACTGAAGAGCTGCTGAATAAAAAGCTAAATAAAAAAAACACAAATAATAAAAAATGAAAACCAATCACAAATTGTCTCAATATATCGCTCTTTACAACATATCAAATGTTTACTAATAGGTGAACAACCCCTTAAATGGAAATGTTCTGTATTAATACAAATTTGAAAAAAAAAGGAATTATAGCATTAATTATATCCCACCCCTGTAGAGCTTATAGTCTAAACAAAGACACATTGGGGCAAATTCACTAAACGCCGAAGCACCTAACGCTAGCGTGAATTCGCCAGCATTGGGCATTTTCGTTAATTCGCCGATTCACTAACGAACGCTGGTGTAAATTCGCTAGTGTTACTTCGCACCCTTACGCCTGGCGAATTTGCGCAACGGACGTAACTATGCAAATTCACTAACGTGCGAATGATTCTGACCGCTACCTTTTACGCCAGGCTTCCTTCACCACCTCAGACCAGGCAATGTGCAATAGAGCAGATAGGGATTGCTTCAAAAAAAGTTAAAAAAATTTAGAAGTCCCAAAAAACGCTGGTGTTTTTTCATTTTTTATAGGTGATAGGCTGAAAAAGATCAAATTTTTTTTTGGGGCTACCCTCCTTCCCCCCTACATTTCCTAACTCATGGCACCTTAACTATACAGTGGGCACATGTGTAGGACAAAATAAAAATTTTATTTGATGTTTTGTAGGTTTCCCAGGCTTGTGTAGTGCTGCTACATATTCCTCCATTGTAACTTCAATTTGGCGCCGTATGCAAATTAACCATCGCTAGCGTAACTTCGATTGGCGAATTAATGATAGCGCAACTTCGCAACCTTACGCTACCCCTGAGCGTAACTTCGGATTTTAGTGAATTTGCAAAGCACTGGCGAAAATACGCCTGGCGAAGTGCGGCGAAGTGGACGCTGGCGCAATAACGAATCTTAGTGAATGTCCCACATTAAACTGACAAGAGGTCTTGTTGTTACTAAAAAGAATGATAGAGGCATTAAAGCTAGATAGCTATTTGCCTTTACACGTATTTATTTTGTGAAGGAGGCAATGTTATCCAGTCCTTCTGTGGAACAGTCTGGCTGTTATTGGCTAGTGCTGCTAATGGAGAGGCTGTGCAATGTTTCACATATGCTAATTGACTTTTTCCCTTCACGACAGAAAAATTAGATTTTCAGACCCCTGTGTGTAATGGCTTCCCCATGCCTGTGAATTAGCCACATGTTACATCAGCGAGTGTAGAAGGATTGCTATAAATTACCCCTCCAACTCTTGTCAACTGCTTGGCAGGTGCACCACCATAACTGACCTCCCCCTGCCCCGGTGCATATGTTCAGCTCCATACGATAATTCCCCTTCATTCCCGTGGCATCACTCTAGGAGGCATGCGGGTGATCCTACGTGAGGCAATCCCTGGATTAGAAACTCTATATGGAAAGCTGAAAGCAGCAGACAGCCCAACATGTCTGCGCAAGCTTTGAAATAATTTCCTTCCCTCAGCAGAAACTGAAAGACGATAAGTGGAGACATTATCAACCTTAAACATTGACTTTCCAAGTTGCGGAAAGCCCATCTCCCATAGACTCCATTTTATCCAAATAATCCAAATACTTTAAAATGATTTCCTTTTTCTCTTTAATGATAAAACAGTACTTTGATCCCAACTAAGATATAATTAATCCTTATTGAAGGTAAAACAATCTTATTATTAAATGTTTAAATGATTTTCTAGTAGATTTAGGGCAGAGACACAAGCTCAGGGCCAGTGAGCGCAGGTACAGCGGAGCACTGGGGAGCTGCACATCCCTGGTGCTCCCTATAGAACATGCCGCCACTAGGAATTTGCCGCCCTAGACCTGGGCCTTTGTGGCCTCACTACAAATCCGGGCCTGCACACGTTCAGATTCAGGGAGATTAGTCGTCTGGCGACAAATCTCCTCCTCTTCGGGGCGACTCTTCTTCCCTAACTGCCTTCCCATCAGCTAGAATGTAAATCCGTGGAGGGATGGCACTCGGAGCGATTAGTTTTCCGAAGTCGTCCGAAGTATCCTCGTGAGTGCCACCCTGCCGGCAATTTAAATTCTAGCCAGCGGGAAGGCAGTTTGGGGAGATTCGTCACCCCAAAGAATTTGTCGCCAGGTGACTAATCTCCCTGAATCTGAGCGTGTGTCTCTGCCCTTAAGGTATGAAGATCCAAATTGTGGAAAAATCTGAAAAATCCCAGGTCCATTTTGGATAAAAACTTGATTTGAGAAAATATGGATGATCCAATTGCTTGTCCCCTGGTCCAGGGTGAGATTTTGCTGGCGGGACACTGGGAAAAACCCTGGTCGGCCCCCAGACCCACTCTCTGGCCAAAAATCCTGGGAGCTGCCCCCACGTGGCCCCAATCACAGCCGTAAAAGGAATAAGGCAGGGGTCCCCAACCCTTTTTACCCGTGAGCCACATTCAAAAAAGAGTTGGAGAGCAACACACACATACAAAACATTCCTGGAATGCCAAATAAGGGCCCTATGTGGACAGGCAGCCTACAGGAGACTCTGTTTGACAGTACACCTGGTTTTTATGCAACCGAAACTTGCCTCCAAGCCAGGAATTCAAAAATAAGCACCGGCTTTGAGGCCACTGGGAGCAACATCCAAGGGGTTGAGGAGCAACATGTTGCTCGCGAGCTACTGGTTGGGGATCACTGGAATAAGGTATGCGTGGGGGGAGGGCAGAAGTTGCGGCTAGGGTGGGGGGCCTGGGGAGTGTGTTGGCCTCTGAGGTGGCAGCCTTGGGTCAGATCACAATGGGTGCCTAGGAAGACTCAATAGGAGATGACAACTTCAATACACAGATGGAATTTTCTAACCTTCTT
The DNA here is from genome assembly GCA_038501925.1 of Xenopus petersii. Classification (NCBI taxonomy): domain Eukaryota; kingdom Metazoa; phylum Chordata; class Amphibia; order Anura; family Pipidae; genus Xenopus; species Xenopus petersii. Next base: position 47,695,764 of record CM076672.1, on the reverse strand, counting down.
TATACAGTAGTTATCTGACTGGATATTCTTTGCAGGAGGGAAACAGTATATTGATAACTTTTAAAGACACATGTCATCTATATTTAGAGGTGTATAATGCAATGGCAAAAACTTGTTCTATGCAATAAAAATCTGTATTTCCCCTTTACATGTAATTTAATACAGGGTAAGTTTGTCAGCAGTGAACACATTAAGGGAAGGAATGTCTTAATATCAGTCATGTGTTGCTACTTCCCAAAGGAATTCTCATTTTATTCATAATTTTTTTCATTTAGAAAGCCTCATGCTTGGTGCATCTGTGATCAATTCAGCTGGACTGAGTCAAGTTGTCACGACCAATCGGGTCACAGTGGCACCAAGTGGATAGAACAACAGGGGTTATTTACAATGCCACATGCAGTGTACAAAGTGCAAAAATGCTGCAATTGTCTGCTCTAAGGCAGGCAGTAAGGAGAGGGCTGGAGTATGAGTGCTGATGCTGTCCTATGCATAGAGAGTTGGAACTTTCTGCATTCTCTATAGTCACTGTGTGAATGTGATGTTATTGGGTAACACCCGTTGATTTTAACTAATGTAATCAGATTGCAATTCTGCAATATACAGGTGCATATATACAAGCCCGAATTTGTGGGGAGGACACAAATGCCTAGGCCTAGGGTGGCAAAAATCTGGGGGTGGTATGCTGCCCCAATGTCTGCACTAGGGACATGTGCGGGGGATGTTGTCAGCCATTTGAATCACCCAGCTTAACTTGCCCTTCTATTCCGAGGACATTCCTCAACAAATTAGAAAATGTGTAAATAGTAGTGTGGGACTGGGGTGTGTGATCTACCAGGGCTGCCACCTTAGGGGCCCCTTAACCCACTCGCCTGGATACCCCACCCAAGTTGCAAACCCCCCCACCCCAGTTGCTTGCTCCCTCACCCCAAACACAAACTCCAGTTCCACCCCTGTGTGCAGCCGCCCGCTCACATTTGACCTACTCTATGCCAGGTAGGGAGCGCCCACAGTATCCGGCAGGGAGCAGGCCAGGGTTATGGGGCCCATGTTGTCCTGCTGAACCAGTCTGACAATGATAAATCCTGTTAGCACAAAAAGGCTATCAAATATTTCTCTAATTAATGTGATTGCTAACTATTTTCTCCTTCACTAATGTCGAATCAGCCATATTTGCAGTTAGTTGCAATCAAGTTGAAAAAGTGGCCTCTGCATTGTGTAGAGTGAATGTGCCTTTAGAAAAAAGTGTTTATGGTAAACCAGGGAATCATCCTGGGGCACTAATAAAGGAGTTAACGTCTTTGCTGAAAGCCATATTATCCTTGGCTACAATACATGGCACTGGTAGTACCTTTTTTGGCATTCCTGTTGCAACAAACAAGCTTTTAACAGGGAGTAGGTCTTATTTTAGGAGAGGGCATTAGAGAGCATTTACTCCCAGCATTAGAGAGGCCCTTGGCAGTTGGAAAACACGTATAAAACTAAATAAAAGTATGCTGTGTAACAAAAATGAGACATGTTCAGTATATCTAGTACATCAACTAAATTCAACCTGCATCACTCTAGCTCTTCTTGACTTCTATCTCTCAGCATCCAACTGAGCATCCACTTCTGCATTGCTCTTTCTCAGACTCAGGCCCTGAGAGGCTGTGATTTGTTTGAAACACTCTAAGTTGCATAGATACTCCAAAGGTTTGTGCAACATTGGTTTCTTATCCCTGATTAACAACAGGGCCAAGGCCTTGACTGAAAGCCCTTTGATAAATATGCCCCGTATCCTCTGAACAGAATGATAATGTACTACACTACTTGCTGATCATTGTAAAACATCTGCACTGACTGTTCAGTTAATGATTCATTATAAATCCATAAACACAAAAAGAAAGAAACCTGAGTGATCAGGGTATAGGATCCGTTATCTGGAAATCTCCACAACATGGCAATACCATTTGTCATTATTAAAAGGTGAAATGTATGCGTGTGAAACCCCCGGCCAATAACAGACCTGGTGGTGACAAGGTACGAGCATTAAGGCATGGTGATTCCAAAAGATCCCATATCCAGTTACCATAAGTATTAACCATTCCAGATAATAGATCCAGTGTTGGACTGGCCCACAGGGATACCAGGAAAACTCCCAGTGGGCCCAGGTGTCAGTGGACCTCTTGCTTCTAAACATTTGGCCTATTTCATGGCTATTCCCTATTTTTATTAGAACAAAGGGGCTAAATAGATGGAACAATAGATTATAGAAAGTAAAGAAAAGAGAATAGGAGAATAGAGGTTGAGTGAGGAAAAGAAAATAATACTGAGGGTGGGCCCCTGGTCTAAGGTTTTTTGGTGGGCCCCTGGTGTCCCAGTCCGACACTGAATAGATCTCGTACCATACCTGTATTATGTGTGTATTAATGGTACAGGCTGAAGTTCTAAAGAATATATGACATATTATGAACTCGACACTGGCTGCTATCTGCCTAATTCCCATGATATTCAAAATAGATTTAGACGGCACTCCGTATAAAATAAAGAAAAGATTCATTGCAATGAATGGTGGATCCACGTCGCCTGACGCATTTCGGGAAGAGTTCCCTTAGTCATAGGCTTACAGGTTAAACAATACTGCTTCCTTAAATAGGCTACATCTGTTAATTCCCATGATATCCAAATAATTGACATACTGTGAGACATTATGTAAACTGTGTTCTATACAAATAGAAATCTGGCAGGCAGACCTGTATTACATAACAGCAAGATACTCAATCCACTTCTGGTTCTAATCACTTGTCCCAGTCGCATCTATAAAACATAGAACAATCTAGGGATTCTTCCTACAAAGTACCTCCCATGTCATTTTAAATAAGAAAATTTGCAGCAAAGCTACCGGTTACAAAGCCTCAATATCCACAATGGATGACATACTTCCCAACTTCCCAACATATAACTTTTCCAATAAATAAAAAGAAACGAGTTTGCGCATGATAAAATGGACTTACCCTAGATATGACTAAAGGCTGATTGAAATCAATGCCCCCAGTAAGCCTGAATCCCCAGGGAGCCGGCCCAGGGAGAAGCACATTCTGTGGCATGGCTTTTGTAAAGGAAATCTGTGTTCCCCTGAGGTGAGAATGGGAAGAAGGAGGTTTCAGCTGTAGGTCAGTGAGATGATGTCTCCTGTAGGCAGCAGCCTGATCTTCTGATGCTCAAGGATCTTCCTTTATCCCTTTCCTTGGGCTGACGTCATGGCCTGGCCAGGAGACCCAGAGGGGGAATGTGAGGAGGGAGGGCTGAGGAGGGGGAATGGGACAGCAGCAGGGAATATGTTTGGGAAGAGAGAGCCGGAATTCCTTTGCCTCTGGGACACACTTGAGTCTGGCTCTATTAACACTCCCTCGCCCGTATGGGTCAAATAGATTATTTCAGACTATGTTGCTATGTTTCAGGGCTGGAGTGTAACTGTAGAATGAAATCATGGCTGGATGGCTTCCAAGGCCTGTAACGCAATGCAACTGGATTAACCCATTACTCACCAAGTGAAACAAGGCACCATTAATCTTATTTATCTGTAGCACTGATACACTTCTCATTATAATTAATGATTTTTAGTTAGATTGCATTGGCCTGTGGTGTAACATAGGAAAATCCCTAAACTTTGGGAACTTGAGTTTTGTTTAAACAACATGTACTGAAACTGCTTAACGGCCCCCTATAGCTCATTAGACCCCTGGAAGCCACAGGGTCTGATTTCTCTAGAGTTCCACCCCCTGGCATTGACAGAAGAAAAAAAAATCAAAGAGGGTGATTAAAATAACTGAACTTGGCTGTTTCTACAGGAATCATTATCGTATTAGAGACTCACTTATGAGTTCTGTAAATCTCACTAGTTTGTGTCCTGGTACACAGAGGTACAGATATGGGACCTGTTATCCTTTTGGGACCTGGGGTTTTCTGAATAACAGATATTTCAGTCATTTGGATCTTCATACCTTTAAGCTGGCCATACATGTAGAGATCTGCTCATCTGCGACATTGCCAAACGAGCGGATCTTTCACCAATCTGCCCACCAATGGCAGGGCTATATCGGGGTAATCCGAACATTTGGCCCTAGGGCCGAACGATCAGATTATAACAACGAGGAGCAATGGGCTCCAACGGGTCGGTCGGTGGAAAAAAGAAACCTTCCCCATCGATATCGTGGCCAGATATCGATTGGAAAGACCCGTTGTAAGCCCCCATACACTGGCTGATAAATTGCCGATTGGTCTAAAGGATTGATATCGGCAGCTTTATCTGCCCGTGTATGGCCACCTTAAGTCTACTAGAAAATCGTGTAGACATCTAATAAACCCAATAGGCTGGTTTTACATCCGATAAGGATTGATTATATCTTAGTTTGGATCAAATACAAGGTACTGTTTTATTATTACAGAGAAAAGGGAAATCATTTTTTACAATTTGGATTATTTCATTTAAATGGAGTCTATGGGAGACAGTCTTTCCCATCAGGCCCAGACTGGCAATCTGTGGGTTCTGGCAAATACCAGAGGGGCTGCTGTATGCTTCCATAGAAAGTTACCATATAGTGGGCTGGTAGGGAGCTATTTGGGCTGGTAGAGGGCTGTTTGGGCCTCTGTGTACTTGGAATGGCAGGGCCTATTTTGATTTCCAGTCCAGGCCTGTATTATTAATCACTGCATAAACTGCTTCTGGATATTAAGGGGCATGTTTACTAACATTGGAGATAAATATCTGGAGAGATTTCTGGAGATGTTGCCCACAGCAACCAATCAGATCTTTGCTTTTGTTTTCTAACTTGGCTGTGGTTGTTTAAATCTAATTGCTGATTGGTTGCCATGGGCAACATCTCCAGAAATCTCTCCAGATATTTATCTCCAATGTTAGTAAACATGCCCCTAAGTCTCCCTGGCACTTGCCATACAACCTCCTAGTACAAGGCACAGCAGCTGCCATAGTCACTGTACTAATACACGAGTAGACTACTCAATTACAAAAGGGAACGTAGAGGTTAAACTTGTAGGGTATTTGTTAATTGGGATATATTCCATGCATAAAATGATGGATTAATTATCTTAATCTGTTCATGAGACCTGGTGCTGACCTGTTGCTTTCCTCTGCCAATACTTGCTAGAGACAACTATAGCAACTGCACTATCTGTTTCTTTGGAAGCTGGGTGGGGTTTTTCTATAGCGATCAAGTGTGAATCAACCATGGCATGCAGAAAAACAACTCCCACAGATTTCTCAAAATAAAAATATATGGACAACATAAGCAGAAAAATGTCCAATAAACTCTCCCTCCCCAAAATGGATGCACTGCCTCTTTAATACAAGAAAAAAAAAACAGTTGGTTGAAGCGATGTAATTAGAAAAAATTGCAAACTTAATTTAAAGGAATTACTTTTTTTCCATTAGGTTTTTATAATGTTAACGTTGTATATGTATGATTGTGTGCATGTAATATAAATATATATAAATATACAGAGATGCACAGAGTTTTTTCCCAGATGTGGGTCACTTATATATTGGAGGCTTGAACAAGTTTAGCATCACTGGACTCATTCTATACAGCATGGAGCATATGTAACACTTCCACCTCTAATGGAAATACCTCATTACAGATGCAGCCACTTTGGTTTGTCTGTTTGACACAGAATAACTAAACACAGATATCCCATTTATCTCAATTAACTCAGAAAACTGTGTCACAACATCCCATCTAATTAAAGCATTCACCATTGTGAACAATGGAGCTTTGGTATGCTAATGAAAAGGTTAAATGCATTAAATGAGTTAAGATGACTTTAGATAACACAGTTTCTTCAATTACCCCTGAGTCATGATGCATTTAACTCACAAATCAAAGTGGCTTCATCTGTATATTTAATGGCAACTGCAGGCTGATTGGAAAGCAGATACTCCTCAACTGTGATGCCTGTGTATTGGTTGTAAATACAAAGCAGTGTCAGTGTTGGGTGGGAGCATGTATCGTCATCAAGTCTGCTGAGAAATGATGGGCGAATCTGACCCGTTTCGCATTGCTGAAAATTCATGAAACACAAAAATTTGCCTTAATGCATTGAAATATATAGGCGACAACATTTTTTTGACGCGCAGCAATTTATTTCGCCATTGGAGTCTATGGCCATCATTTTTCTGGCGAGACTTGTCGAAAAATGTCTCTAATCACTACTACTACAGGAAAACTATGGCTTGGCTGCAGGCAATGGCCACTTATTGCAACTAAATACAGGCAGTCCCGGGGTTACGTACGAGATAGGGTCTGTAGGTTTGTAAATTGAATTTGTATGTAAGTTGAAACATATACATTTACTTATTAAATACAACTTAGACAGACGTCTGTCTTAACATAGTATTTATACTTATTTATTTATTTATTTATTTATTTATTTATTTATTTATTTATTTATTTATTTATACCTTTCTGTGCTCGGCAGAAGACAACACATGCCAGTGGGGATTGGGGCAGGTGGTTTAATAAAGCTAAATGCTAATAAAGGCCAAGCAAACCATAGTATGTTACTGTAACAGCCTCCGTCTGTAAGTATGAGTTGTATGTAAGTTAGGTGTATGTAACTCGAGGACTGCCTGTATGTACTTGTGTGAGTAAAGTGTTGTAAGGAACAATCAACTACTGACATGTGTATAACTAACATTTAGGGGCAGATTCACTAAAGGGAGAATTGTCGCCAGAGGCCGCTTCACACACATCCCACCACTTTGCCAAGAGCAAATTCGCCACCGCTACATTAATTCAGTAATATGCGAAGGTGCGCCCTCGATGATGAACGCTGGTGACTTTTCGCTAGCGTTACTTCTGCAGTGCGAGCATTTCATAGCGAAGATGCACTATCGTTTGTTTGTGCCTAGTGAAAATCCGATAGTGATCTTGTGCTTACTGCAGGTAATTTAAAGTTGTATGGAGGTCTTTATTATAAATATTGGTGCAAATGCTTGAAGATGCCACTTTTTATTACAAATTGTAATACATACAATGCTGTTCTCAAATCTGTACCCCGGCGGTTTCAGAACACTTCACACATCCATTCATACAACTCTCACAAGTAACACCTGTTTCTATCACAGTAACTACACAGAATCAACACCTCTGCAAATCTCAGAAGTCACCTCTCTGAAGAGTTACAATGTGCCATTGTGATTGGATTAGTGGAAGAGTTTATATCCCGAGAATTTCCCACATCAGTCAGTTGAACTGAAGAAGCTGTTTGGATGAGTAGTGAAACGTCTTCATTGATTACTCAGCAAGTCCAGTTGTTTTTAGATTCACCTATACTAGATATACCATGACCCGGATGAATGAAAATCTTCATAGTCATACAATATCAGTGGTTTGATTGCAGGGTGGGAGCTAGGGGTAGGCAGAAGAGGCACGTGCCTAGGACACAAAGTTGAAGGGGCGCCAGGCACGGTACCTCTTCTGCCGGATTCCCCCTAGTTCGGACCCCTGTATCCCTACCTGCGGCAGCAATTCCAGCCGCTCATTCTACTACATGTACTACTCTACTCCATGCCTGTTCGTGCGCACACTCGTGGAGGAGGGCAACATAGTCGGCTGGGTTGCCTAAGGCGCCCAGCCAGCTCGGCCCGGCACTGTTTGATTGTTTTGGAAGTTAACTATATAAATACTCTCATGTTTCAGTAGCAGCGGGGGTTTGCATATAATCTGTGCAGCCTCCCAAAATTATGATATAACCCTCTTTACTGAGCCAGGTCTCTGCCCCCACCCCCAGCTTTAGGGGATGGGTCAACGGACAGGGGGCCCTTCCACTAACTCTGCACAAGGTCCCTATGCTGACTTTATCTGCCCATGGCTCATCAACTATTATCATTTGTGATATTCAACAACAGGATGGAAGACTTTTGGGCTGCAGAGGACACATGTAGTTATGGCTATTGAACAACCTTGGTAGTGATTAAGTCAGGGATTTCGTGAACTGTAGTTTAAGGGGTCAAGAAGGAATTGATTTCTCTGTGGCACTGTGTTTTTTTCAGACCCCAAAGGTTGTAGTGTATACAGGATTCGACTCGGGATTTTGTCCAAATCTCAGTAACAAAAGACTTTTGTTGCCCATGTGAAATTGATTTCTGTGTGGACGACCAAACATCCTGAAAACACCTTTTCATTGCAAATTGTTGAGAATCATTGAATGTGAAACACACATACAGTATATCGGTGAAGAAATGGATTCTTCTGCATTTTGTGTGGTTATTCAAGTTTTTTAGCTTTTGTATTTGTTCTCTTACCTACTGTCTCTTTTCTTCTATTTTGATTTCCACTGTTCTCAACCATTTCCTTTATTTGATATGCCTTTTTGCCCCTTTTTTTACTGGTCCCCTTTCTCCAACATCCTTTATGTTGCCAGCCTCCTGCTTTTGCACACTCACTCTCTGTATATTATTTTCTCTTTCTTCCCATTATCTTCAGCTCTTCTCAGTACCTCTTCTTTTCTGTGCCCTTTCATTCTCTCCTCTGTTCTTCACACTTCACTCCTCCAATTTTCTCTTTTGTTATGTCCTTCCCCCTATTTTATTGTATCTCATTTGACACCTCTCTTTCACTTGTCTTCTCAACTTGTCTTCTCAACTATCTATTTTCTTTCTGTCACTCTCCCCTTCTACTCCATCCCCATCTCCCATCCTTTCTGTTCCCTTCTACTGGACTAGTCCATTCTGGTCAAAGGGAGACAGCTTAAAATTTGCCACATGTGCTCACATATACTGCTATATTCCACATCAGCAGTCCTTTCTTGCATACAAGTGAGGTTTCTTTAAAAGAGATTATAGCGTACACACAAAATTAATGAGGGTAGTGCATGAGGGTTGATGAGGGTAGTGCAGACCTCATACACATGGATGCAGATAGTTAGCTAAATATATAGAATTTCAGTTCATTCAACCAACAATCTCTGCTTATATACAGGCTTGTGCAGTGGTTAGCATTGCTGCCTTGCAGTCCTTGGTTTGTGGCTTAGTGGTTAGCATTGCTGCTCCACAGTTTTAGGTTTGTGGCTTAGTTGTGTGCTTAGTGGCATTAGTCAGAGGTCATGCTGGCTGGGGCACCCAAGGCAATCGTGTGTGCTTGTTTGCACAGTAACATCATGTGGCGCTCCAGAGAGTGTGGGCACACTCTATAGTGTGGGTAAGAGGGTCTGGACTAGGGGTAAGTGAATGGAAGAGGTACATTCCTAGTGCCCCTTCACATTTGCACCCTTGGCACATTCCTCTTCTGCTTACTCCTAGTTCCAGCCCTGGGCTCAGTGGTTAGCATTGCTGACCTGCAGTTCTAGGTTTGATTCCAGCCAGGTCACTGCCTGCAAGAAGTTTGTGTATTCTTTATGTGTCCGTGTGGGTTTCCTCCAGGTACTCTTGTCTTGTGCAAAAACATATAATATAATTGTCTGCTGATAAATGTGCCCAAAGTGTCTTTATGAATGGGAATGTGTTCGATTGTAAGATCTACTGGGAAAGTGACTAAGGTGAATGATGTATCATCTTTGTAAAGAACTAGGAATATGTTGGTGTTACAAATAAAGGTAATGTAGTGCTCATTTGGTTACGTCTAGAAAATATATTATCTGTAATTATAGAAATGAATAGTATATATTACTAGGATATTACTATTACAGCCCCAAATGTTTCAGGTAACAGCCTTGTACTCTGCTTGCTCATTCAGTCCTCAGTGGCAAAGCTCCATTCTAATAGCTTGCGTGATACGTCACCCCCATGTTTGGCAGGCTGCTTCCTTATATGGTTTGAATTCAAATCCCTGTCAGGCAAATGGAAATTGAGCAGGCTCATTCCAGAAGAGTTAATTTGGCAGGGCTCCAGTTAGGATCTGTGTCAGGGCTGTATGGAAGAAGAGAGGGAGCTGACAATTCCTGCATGTGCTCTGGAGAAAGGAAAGGTAGACATTGCTCTTTGGGCAGCAGTTTTAGGAAACCCAGTCTAGCAGGAAAATTAACTGATAAATCCCCATTAGGTGCTCTAAAAAGTAAGCATGGTGCAGCAAACTGGCAGCCAGAGCATTAACCCTGCAACTGCTAATTTCTGCATAGTCTGCAAAGAGATATATGTCAAAATAACATAGAAGAACTCATGGCTTAGACTTGTGCAGGTAGAGTAACAGAAGTTACAGTGAATTTGGAATTTACAATGCAGTACTGCGTCCTAATTTGCTTCAGGGGTGTTGGCTGACGATTGTACCCAAATATCTGCCAGGGCGATAACCCATAGCAACCAATCAGTAGTTAGCTCTGATACGTCTGGTAAAAGTTCAACTGAGAGCTTAATGCTGGCTTGTCCTATTTGCCTTCAGTAATTGACTGGAACAAGATCAGAACACAGAACGTGCAGATTTTATACTGCAATCACCTTTCTTGTCCTTGCCACACAAGCTTTCTTAAAAAAAGAAAAAAACTATTTAAAGCTGTACATATAGCTGCTGTAAGTTATTCCTCCAATCAGAGAAGTGCTCTAATTAAGTGTGTCAACTATGAAGCATTCCCCGTGTGTTAACTGTGCATGTCCATTAGCCATACTAGGCAATTTAGTCCATTGTTGCGTTACTTCATGCACGTTGCACTAGCTCTCTGTTGATCTTTAATAATATTATCCAGACCACGAAGAAACAAGTGAAAAAGGACAAGTTCCAGTCTTAAACCACGGTCAGACCAATTTGCTATACCATATCCATTGTATTATGAACTAACCTCCTCTACTTAAAATCTTTAGTCTATTCTGAATTCCTCACTTTGCATAGACTCTTCCTCATGTGGCCCAAATATAAGTCTGACATGGCCTGTACTTCATTGAGGAATGCTGATTGTTAGTGTATTGCTAGTGTAACTGTTCTTGTTATTTAGTCTTGGCTAGAATTATTTAAAAAGCTCTCCAAGAAGTATCCCTACTATGCATGTCAAACTGAAATGGTTACACAAGAGGCTGGAAAGGAACATCCTAGAGGACATTCAAGAAAATACTTGAAAGAAGTAGGGGAGGGGTAAGAAGGAAATGCTCGAATATAAAAGTCAATTTTAGACACCGGTCGGAAAAGTCGCTCGCGTCAAAACTGTCGCGCATCAACATTATTCGGACGCCCATTGACTTAACCACTAGAGTCAAAATTGCCATGGGCGTCAAAATTCGTAAAGTTTTCGCCATTTCGCTGGACAAATTCGCTAATCACTATTAAGGGGGTTATGTAAAAAAGGGCACTAAGTTTGCCCAGGAACAGTAACCCATCAGCCGGCAGAATTTCAACTGTTGGAAAGCAAACATCGTATTGGTTGCTATGGGTTACTACTCTTGGGCAAACTTGGGATTAAGATGTTTAGGGATGATATCAAATGAGGCAATTCAGAATTTTTTTCGTCATCCAAGTGAATATCCAGGTTTACACATACATAATTGTTATGTTTTGGGTAGCCGAGGATGAGTAGAGTATAACAGTGCTTTATTAGCAGGCTCATGCAGCCATTACACAACAGTAACTTTCACTTTTAAGCTGTAGGAAGTATGAACACTATAAGTCTTGGCACAGTGATATCTACAGGCCATTTGTATAAACACCACAACAATCTCTCAGGATCACCGTCCATTCATTCCTAAAGGAATTGCGTGCACTTATGGATGCAGTGGCGAGTCAGTTGATTATTGCTCAATGGAATGTGATCGGAAACAATCTGTGACAGCTTTCTTTTAAAGCAGCAGTACTTCAAAACCAGCATAAATATTATTCAGCCTAGTAGAGTTACTGTATATGCTGAGATTCTACTGGCCAATCTCGCTTGTCTCTACATCTGACATACCAAAGACTGTTTCTCCCACTGTGAGGGTTACTTGCAAATCTTGCAACGCTCCGATGATCTGCTTCTTGTACATGGATCACATCAAAGGTGTCATAACATTGCATTCCATGATTCTGTTTATGGCTCTTTTTGTCACGGCACCTGTATCAGCAAGAAGATTTACTATACAGATTACAAGAAGGTTACTATACAGATTGTGGACTTTTCTTCATATTAAACAGTACTGCACCCTAATATTTAAATGACCACATCATTTTTGTGATGTTGAAAAGTCTACTTTATGCTTCGAATGTTGGTAGTCCAATGCCTACTGTGGGGCTCCATGAAAAATCTTAGAGGTTATTAGGGATGCACCGAATCCAGGATTCAGTTTGGGATTCGAACTTTCTCAATAGGATTCAGATTCTGCCAAATACTTCTGCCCAGCTGAACAGAATCCAAATCCTAATTTGCATGTGCAAATTAGGGGCGGGGAGAGAAATTGCGTGACTTTTTGTTACAAAACAAGGAAGTAAAAAATGTTTTTCCCTTCCCACCCCTAATTTGTATATGGAAATTAGGATTCAGAATTGATTCGGTATTCGGCTGAACCTCTTGCGAAGGATTCAGGGTTTCGGCCGAATCCAAAATAGTGGATTTGGTGCATCCCTAGAGGTTATAAAACTCTCTGGGTTGGAAGAAACTGGCACAATTGCCTGAAACATGTCAAGGTTAAACTTTGCTTGCTAAGAAAAGTGCTAAAATATCAGGTTATACAGGTATGGTAACCCATTATCTAGAAAGCTCCGAATTACTGAAAGGCCATAACCCATAGACTCCATTTTAATCAAATAATTCAAATTAAAAAAAAATCCCTTTTCTCTGTAATAAGAAAACAGTAACTTGTACTTATATAATTAATCCTTAATGAAAGCAAAACAATCCTATTTGGGCTTCATTACTGCTTACATTTTTTTGTAGTAGACTTAAGATAAGGAGATCCAGATTATGGAAAGACCCCTTATCCAGAAAACCCCAGGTCCCAAGCATTCTGGATAACAGGTCCCATACTTATTTCATGTAATCATATGGATAGTAAAAAATTGGTATTCCCACTTTGTTACTGGTATATTCTAGTGTTGTATTGTCTCCTGAGTAAGGTTTTTTTTTTTTGCAAGTATTCTCCCTATAAAATCAAATCTGAAACAGTAATATTTGAACACTTGTTATAGTAAATGTAATTTTGGCAAGAGGGTTTGCAATGGAGAGGCCTGAGTGTTGACAAGACAATCGTCAGCAGGTGAGGCCTTAGTGAAAACAGTGTGGGACCTGCTGTTGCAGAAGAGCAGCCAACACATCCTCAGTGGGTGAACTGTAAAGTCTACTGAGAACTCCTGTGCTTTTGCTCTTATGTACATAGCATGGACTCTGGGAACTTCTCCCTTAGAGAGATCATAAGAAAATGCATTTGTTCTAGAGCTCTGATACCTACCAATGGCTCACCGCTAATCTCTCCAAAGCCTGGTGCCTTCTTGAGAATGTCTGAAAAATGTATTCCATGAATCTGGTCACCGTGAGAAGTGTGAACCCATTACACAAATATCAGTTTCAAGAGATAATCCTACGGATAGCCTTTCAGATGTCTGTTCACTTCTATATATTTGTGCTTGTGAGTCATTGACTGGAAGGGGAGCTGGGAGAAATCATTACTAGCTGTACTCATTATGGAGAGTAGACTGACTGCACAAAGTAAGCGCAATTATAAAGAGACCCTCTCCATATGTAGCCTCCACTTTGTGTTTTCCATTGGGTTGCTAAGTTTCTTCAAACACTTTGGGGCAGATTCACTACAGGGCAGACGCTAGTGAAAATTCGCCAGAAATCTCATCTGCAGAGACAGCACCAATTCACTAACAGGCACAGAGGACAATTCACTAACGAACAAGACCGTTGCTTTAGTTCGTTTGCACCTTATCGGCAGGTGACTTTTCGCTCTGGCGAATGGTCGTTACTCCGCGAATTCACAATGATGCAAATTTAACTGAATGTTATCGTAACTTTCACCAGAGTTTACTTCACCACTTCAAACCAGGCGGAAAAAAAAATGCTGCCTACTTTTCTGTTTTTAAAGCGGGATTGCCTTCAAAAGTCCAAACTATTAAAGATTTATGTGTAAGGATTTTTTTAAAACTAATTTGAGGGGCAGACACATTTGTTTAAGGGTGGGCTCATGTCTAGGGCATTAGAGGATCTCTTCTGTCTTTATTGTGCCATGTTTGAAAAAGTGGCCACTTTAAGCACGAACATTACTAATAAAGACGTCGATATGACTTTTAGGTACCTGCCCTATTCAAATTAACCGAAGCGCAGGAGTGCTAGTGAAGTTTTGCTAGACAGAAATCAACGCTATCGAAAATTCGCCAGCGTTCGGCTACTAAGATGCATCTTTGCATATTAGTGAATTGGTGTAGTGGCCACGAATTTGCGCCTGGCAAATCGATCGCTGGCGAAAATTCACTCCTTAGTGAATTTGCCCCTTGTATTCTTTTAATGAATAAAAAAATCTCACTTTTAGATTAGTTAAATGAGTACTAAAACTAAACAGAGTTAAGGAGTATTGTACCAGAGAACCTTCAGCTTAAGTTTGGATCGAGAGTATTGTACCCTCTGCCAATCCTTAAGTCATGTGTTATGATTACTTGCAATGGTCAAATAATATTGGCAAGTTTGTCCAGGCTGACAAATATCTCTTGCACAACCTTGCCATTCAAAAGATAGGTCACATGGGTCCATTTAAAAAGATTGTTCTGTAGCCAAAATCAGATGATGTGAGGGGCCGATGCTAAGCTGTCAGAGAAAGAATAGATCCCCAGCTTGATGCTTGCAAGCCTGCATTAGATATTATTTGGGGAGCCCATGGCTTTGGGCACATATACAAGCTAATGGGCAACTGACTTGATCAATGGAGCCAAGATGGCACCAAACACATTTCAATGTACAAACAACTTAGTTATATGTCGTCAGTATTTTACTGTTCATTGGCTAACTCTGAAGCAAATACAGAACAAGTTAGGTGGTTTTCAGATCTTTTTGGAGGGATGTACCAAATGCAGGATTTAGTTCGGGATTCAGCCAAGATTCCGTTTTTTTTAGCCGGATTTGGATTCGCCCAAATCCTAGTGCCTGACCAAAACCGAATCTGAATCCAAAAAATCATGACTTTTCATCACATAAACAGTTAATTCAAAGTATATTTAACTTTTTTTTTACTTTCTTTGACCCTCATTACCCTAATTTACATATGCAAATTAGGGTTCCGATTCAGTTCGGTATTCTCTGAATCCTAAAATACTGGATTCGGCGCATTGCTAATTTTTTGGCTCAAGACAAACCACTGAGACCCAACAATAGCAGCATCCAAAATCTGATTCTAACTGGTATTTATTCAAAGAGTCATTGCAGTGAGGCAGCACCATAGTTTGCAAAGCACTAGGTAGGGGTTGGTATATTACACTTCACTTAAAGGACATACATGAGCCCTAATATCTTTTTTTGCTAATTTCTTGCTTTTTCATTTTTATAGAAACCATTCTTAGAATAATGTGGAATATCCTTTTTTGCTTGTTTCACACGGCTCCCTCCATAAGCACAGGTGGAACAGTCCATCTAGCACCTGCCCTGGAGCTAATGATAGAAGCACCAGTGCTCATTCTGGGTGGTCATCAAACCTTGGTCTCTGTGTGTCCTGAGGCTGCCCCAGTACATCTCTTGTCTGAAATAAAATTCTACTCCTAAATGTGTTATAAATACAGCATTGTCTTCTGTGTTACATGTGTTTTTAATTCTGGCTTCATTAAGTGTGAGCGTATGAACTCTTGCAGTCTCAGAACTGGATTATTTTATTGCTCTCAGTACTGTAAAACTGGTTGCACTGTTTGCTCCATCATTTCATTATTCCCCTGCATGTGTGTCCAGACAGGAGAAAATCCCAAATAACCAAGCAACAATTTAACATATATGTGTATAAGTATAGGATCCATTAATCGGAAACCCATTATTCATAAATCTCCGAATTACGGAAAGGCCGTCTCCCATAGACTAATTATAAAACAGTACCTTGTATCTGATCCCAACTAAGATATAATTAATCCTTATTAGAAGCAAGACCAGCCTATTGGGTTTATTTAATGGTTACATGATTTTCTAATAGACTTAAGGTATGAAGATCCAAATTGCGGAAAGATACGTTATCCGGAAAGCCCCAGGTCCTGAGCATTCTGGATAACAGGTCCCATACCTTTACTACATACTACTCTCAGCAATTCATTTAGAAACATACTTGTCTAAGTATGGGACCAAATATTTGATAATATTACTGATCTGCCACACTGTATCCAGTTGTATTTAGTTGAGCTAAAAACACTAGGATCTGAAAACCACCATGTTTTTTGATCTTTGGCACACTGTCCTGAACTTTCCTGAATCTCTGTGCTACCATGAATACAGAGTTGCCTGCGTTTGACAGTGATATATTCATAAGGGGAATGCTGGGGGAGGAGCATAGACTACTCCCTCCCATAACTTCATCCAGAGGCATTAAGTTAGGGAGCAAATGTGGCACAGGCCCCAATGGAACCCAGTACTTGCTGCCCTATGTGTGCATTACAGGGGTTACTGGTCCCCCACACAATGTGCCCCATTCATTTCTCCTTGCAAGAAAGAGAAGCTTATATGGCTGACTGCACAAGTAGCTCCTCTTGTTTGACTATTAAGATTTTCTTTCATCCAGATCATGGTATATCTAATATAAGTAATTCTAAAACAACTGGACTTGCTGCTTAATCATTGAAGACGTTTCACTACTCTCCCAAGCAGAACTCGTGAAGAAAGGGCCGGATCTACATATCGGGCGCCCAATGGCCCACTGCATTTCGTTGCCCCTGTCCCCTCGATGTCTTCATGCAAATTTTCATCATCGAGGCCGGAGCAATGGGAATTGGCACTAGAGTTGCCAGCTATCCCCCTGATGAACTCCAGGGGGAGGTGGGGCCGTGATGCAGCAGGGCGGGGCCTTGATATGGTGGGGATGGGACTCTGACGTAGGGGGTGGGTGATTGGCCGATCGCTGTTTCAATCTCAGGAAATCCTGCCCAGCTTTTGGAAAACTTGGCAGCCAGTTTTGACCCAAACAGCCCTTCAAAAAAAATGGGCTGTCCGTGTCAGGTGGCAACCCTAATTGGCACACAGGAAATTTAAAAAATGATTTATCTCCTGCACATCCTCAGTTTTTTGAACCAATGTGGGTGTGGTTAGGCAGCATGACGCCCCCTAAAATCCTGACACCCTAGGGCCAGGCCATGGTGGCCTCTCCAAAAATCCAAGCCTGCCTGAAGAGTTACAATGTGCCATTGTGATTGGATTAGTGGAAGAGTTTATATGCCGAGAATTTCCCACATCAGTCAGTTGAACTGAAGAAGCTCCTCGGATGAGTAGTGAAATGTCTTCATTGATTACTCAGCAAGACCAGTTGTTTTCGAATAACTTATATTAGATGCTCCTCTTGTTTATTAACTTTTCTGTTTTACATTTGCACAACAGCAGTTACTATGGATGAACGTGTCTTCAGAATGTCACCCCTACAAACAGTAACAGCTGGGAGACCAATATGGTGTTCCCTTCTGTGATACTGTAACAGCATCAACCGGCTTGAGCCAAATGTGCCTGAGCTTTAGTCTTACAGTTCTGTAAGTTATTTATATATATATTCATATATATATGAGATTGATGTTTACATTCTCTGTTGGTTTATTTGTGTGTGTGATTTTCTTGTGCATTGGGTCTATGTGTAGTTCTGATTCTTAAATTAATAGAAACCAACTGTGTTGTGCAGGAATTCTGAACCTATCGATTGGGATCCAAGAATTGGTCCCTGTGCAGATAAGGATGGGTCTTCATGATGCCCTTAAACACAGTAAAATTGCTTCCTACAACAGGCAGTACTACTGAAAACCAGATTCTAAACCAGTGCGTGGGTTGCTTTGCTGATTTCCAAAACTAATACAGACCCCAAGAGAAGAAGGTTGACACACTGATGTAGTGGGGCAGTTTTCATGCCCGTGTGTTTCTGAGCCTGGTCTTATTAAACTGATGTCATACAGAGATATCTAGAAAACTTATGGAGAGGATTGGGGGTCATACATATCATTGGGGGGCAACTATATCAGTTATGGGGGGGTGGTGCAAACATGTACTGTTTTGTTTAAAGGGCAAGTCAACCCCAAATTTAAAATTTGCCTAATACAAGAAAACATAATTCTAAGCAAATTTCCAAAATACATTTGTTAAAACTTTTCAGTGCTTTTAAAGTTATTGGTAAAAACAATTGCTATTGAAAGCTGCATTTGCTTAACTCCTGACGGATTGTTCTGGGCATCACCAGTGATGTTTCCTCCAATTTTTACACAGCATGATAAATAGGCCCCAATGTATCTTTCTTGTATTTGTCTGTATGTATGACTAGTGTATTTAATTGTTAATATTTAATGGGTAATGGGAATGTTACACCATGTAGCCGCCACAATTGTTCTTGTTGGTGCTCATTGAAGTTGATACTAGTGATGGGTGAATCTGTGCCGTTTCGCTGAAAAATTTGAGAATTTACTGAAAAATTTGCGGAAAGCATTCATGTCAACGGGTGTCAGAATAATTTTGACGCAAGCAACAAATTTTAGAAGCGCGACTATTTCATCCCAATGGATTAAAGTCCATGGGCGTCCGAATAATTTTAACGCGCGACAATTTTTTTTGTTGCATCGAATTTATTCGCTGGTGTCGAAATGTGGAAATTGCCCACGAATTTGTGCCTGTTAAATTTATTCGCCCATCAGTAGTTGATACTTCTAAATGGGATACTCCTAAATGGGATCTTATTTGGCTATATTAGCAACTGCTAAGTCTGTTGCTTACACCAGTGTGGAGAAGTGCCTTATATTTAAAGGGGAACTCCACAAAAACATAACTTAAGCTTTTTTTTGAAATGTAAACATAATTTCAAGCAACTTTGCAACATATATCAATTAAAAAATATGCAGACTTTTCATGATTTTTAATGGTTTCTGACAGTTCCCTAAGCCTAGCCCCCTGCTCTCCTGCTGATCTGTCTGACTACTTTGCTGAGCTGCCTGACTACTGTTACTTTGTATCAACAGCCAGCTGTCCTTAGCCTGTATCCTCCAAACCCCGCAATTCCCTGCACACATGATTTCAATAAGGAAAGGAACATCACAGTGCAATGCATTGTGGGTTATGTAGTTCCTGCATGGTGTCTGTAAGCTGTGGAGAAGTTGTTACAATTTGTAACATTAGTATTTAGTCCCTCCTTCCCTGACAGAATTTCAAATGATGTAGAAATAGAAGAACTGTTAAACAGCTGGATTTCAGCTTAGAAAATGGCATTTCCTCATACTTTTTGAAGAAACAGGTAACTATGATGTATATATTAAGGGTTTCTGTGTTATGTGGGCCTCTTTATCAAATTTTGGTTTGGAAGCCAGAGTTCCCCTTTAATACTGACACATCAGGAAATGACTAAAAGTGACACTTTAACAGCAAATACGTCCCACGTGAAAAGCTCAGGTGTGGAAATTCTGTGAATAAAGTATTAGGCAAATGCAAATGAAACAGTCACTGTTGATTTGGCTTCTAGTAGACAGATTGATATTATCAGAGCTTTCTCCTACCAGATCTTGAATATATCAAGTGTACTTATTAATGTCACAAATGTGATGGCCCTTAAAAATAGAAATGACTTGCCCGGTGCTCTATGGTTCAGCCCTCTGGCCGCTCTTGTTTCAATGGTGCATCGTTCCTGGCAAAGCACATTAGTCACTGAGTCACTGATTTGTGTCCTGGAGATTGATAGCTCTGTCTGTCCTCCCCAAAATGTACTTCACACAGCAACAAGGAACTCATAATATTGTAGCTGAGGCTCTTAAATCTACCAGGGCTCTTTAGGGGGCTACTTTTGTGAGAAACACAAGTGCTAGTGCTAAGCCCAATGCTAAAATATGTTCTTATAAATCAGGGGATCTCAGTGTCCTCCTTTGCAATTCATGTTTGATAGGATCCCTTAGATAGAACAGCATTACATATATATATATATATATATATATATATATAAAGCTTGGTACTCAAGTTTGTATAACTGCAGAAATATCCTAGATTGGAAATAAGCAACAAATAAAAATGTCACCCCGGTTGTACTTGAGGTTGGCCCCCATGCACTGCTCTTCTAAGGAAGGGTTAGGGTCACCTCTGCCGTAAAGGGCTTGTTCATCTCTCAACACTTTTTTGCAGTTCAGTTGGTGTCAGATAGTTCACCAAAAATGAATACATTTTTCAATGACTTTCTTTTTTCTATGTGTGACCGTTTTTCTAATATTGAAGTCCAAGGGCTTATTTACTAAATTCCGAATGCCAAAAAACCCCAAAAAATCTGAATTTTTAGTGGGAAAAAAACCCACTAATTTTTTGGGAATTATTATTTTCCCACCGAGGATGGAAAAAGTCAGAATCTGAAAATCTAGCATCTTAGACCTGCCAAGGTTGCATATAAGTCTATGGGAGAAGTTCTAAAGATATTTTGATCTGCACTGGGTTTCGTGCAATAATCCGAAGATTTCTTGGTTTTCGGGCAAAATCAGAAAAAATCTTTTTGGGTGGAAAATCCAAAAAATTCATATGATTCGTATTTTTCACGATTCTTTCAGGGTTTTTCCCCACAAACAAAGTTTTTGGAAAAGTGTATTTATATATAAGCAGAAAAAACCCGTGCGGATTTGGTCAGAGTTTTTTTCAGGAAATTTCGAGATAAATTCAGCTTCAGAAAATTCTGAAAATCAGGTTGAATTGAAAGTGAATAGTGGCTCATCATTTGGAGACTAAGTCAATGTCAGCTTAGATCCTGCTTTACTTATATTTGTTATGTACCTCATCTAATAAACAATGTAACACAAACAACAATTGTAACAAGTCTAAATTGACAAGTTTTGTTCAGGCAACAAGATGACATATTCTGTAAGTCTGCTATGTGCCCAGAGCACGTGAGCATGTAATTAAGAGTATGTTCTATGGGGGGGAGGTTCATTGCTTGGCCGGACTGAAACAGACTCCATATGGTAGTTACTGAGCTGTTGTTATTTACTAAAATCCAATTTTATGTCATTTTTTAAATAAAAAAAGCTTGACCAAACTCCAATCCATAATATTGCATTTATAATTAAAATAACTCGAATAAATCAGATCCGCAAAAAACTCGACAAAATCTAGAAAACTAGAATTGGACTTTTTTTCCCCCCTGATTGCTCGATTTTTTCGGGTAATTGCCCAAAAACCCCACATTTTTTTAATTATCGGGCTTAACCCCATGGAATCCACGATATCTTCAAATTGAGATAGGGGCATCTGCCATTTACTTATACATACTTGACCTCGATAGGTTTGAGATAGTAGCTTTTTGGATTCGGGCATTTTGCAGCATTGTGGTATAATAAATCTTTAAAAACTTGCCCTAGAAAAAAAAGTTTTAGTAGATAACCTGATAACCCCTTAAAATCTGCGCCATTGTGCATAGCTCAACCCAAAGTACCAACCCATTCACCTTGGCACAGCTCATTCTCGCTTATGCAACTTACTCCCCAGAGTCATCAATAAAATAGCCTTACTTACAATGACTATTTATACAATATAAATCTCTGCCCAATCTCTGATTGGTAACAGCCAACACAGAACTGAATAAAGACCCATATGAGTGCACTCATTGTGAAGGAGCTCTTCTAATCAGGGCTAATTCAATTTGCAGGAAACAAGAATACATCACATGAGGCATGTTTTTTTTGTTTTTTTTACTAATTTAACACATTCCCTACTACCAATGTATAGGGGTTTCTATTTATTTTTCAGCAATTTACATTTTTGGCACTAAAAAAAATGTCAATAATGGTTTAATAAAAATGACGACATTTTTTGAAAGATTTAAACTTACGAGGTCATGTAAAAGTCAATGGGGAGCTTTCCTAGCCAAAATGTAAACTATTCAATTTGAGTTTTTTAAAGCTTGTAGACTTGCTAAAAATAAGGCATTCAAGTTTTTTTCCAGGATTTTATTCCTTCAAGGTTTTTAATATTTTGGATTTTTTTAAAAAATATTTAAGGTAACATTTTTTTTAAATGAGAGTTTATTTGAAGTAGATAAAGATTAACCTCTTGAATTTTGACTATTTCACTGGCTTACAAAACATACAGAATACCAGAAACATAGATTGTATTGGGATTGCAGTGGGGACTGGGCATATCTAGACCACGGTATCATGCTAAACATGGTAAAAAGGTTAAAATGGTTCTAAATCTATTATTACCAAAACTCTGATACTCTTTTGTGCATAGTTGAACTTTATATTTGCTTCATTTACCCGGCCTCCATACTCTAGTGACGTTCGGCTCAGGAAAACCTTGACCCTTACCCAACCCTAAACCGCAAAATTTTGCCATTGTAAGAAACGCAACTGACCCGTACCTGCACCATCTTGCCCTTCTGTGAGCGCCTCTGGTTATTTAAGACCGAGAATATTTGGAAGCAGTGGGGACGTGTACTTCCCCAGTCTAGCTCAATCCTAACCATAATGGTTGGCCAAATAGTAACCCGGGTCAACCCGCACATCACTCCCATACTCCTAGATTAAGCAATGGACAACACCAATACAGAATGGTCAAGACAATCTTCCTTTGGGGTTCTAAACCCCAGATTAGCAAAATTAAATATTTTGGGTTTCATTGTGCACCAATACTAGACATACACAAAGGAAGTAGCATCTTCAATATATTTCGCTGTACATGCTGATTGAGATAAGTCACAAGTAGGGATGCACCGAATCCACTTTTTTGGATTCGGCCGAACCCCCGAATCCTTCACGAAGGATTCGGCCGAATACCGAACCGAATCCGAACCCTAATTTGCATATGCAAATTAGTGGTGGGAAGGGGAAAACATTTTTTACTTCCTTGTTTTCTGACAAAAAGTGACGCAATTTCCCTCCCCGCCCCTAATTTGCATATGCAAATATAGCAAATGCATATGCAAATTAGGATTCGGATTCGGTTCGGCTGGGCAGAAGGATTCGGCCGAATCCGAATCTTGCTGAAAAAGGCCGAATCCTGGCCGAATCCCGAACCGAATCCTGGATTCGGTGCATCCCTAGTCACAAGTGTTTTCAGAATCAGATAACACAAACTGTACTAATTGGCTATTAGGATCCTGGTGATGAAGTCCCAATATATCATTCTTTACATGAAAATAGACAAAGTCTTGTTTTACTCCAGGCAAAATTTATTAGATATCTATTCAAGGAAGAAGAAAAAAACAGAAAAAAGGAAGATAACACAAATACATTTGCTTGTAAGAATTTGCTGTTAATTACCTGTAAGCCAGGTATTAGAAATTTCTTTTATCATCAGATACAAAGTAGAAACGGTTTCTTTTTGTAAATAATACAAGCAATAGACACAGAAGTCTTCCATCATAATGGCATCAAAGAAAGGTGTCAACTTTAAAGCAAAGCCGCATGCAGTAGAACAAGTTTAAAACGGAAAGCCTTCCAAATATAAAGCTTCTTTATTTCTTCAACATGAAATACTGTATACTGCAAAAGAGATGTGTATTTTAATAGCATTTCTCTATAACAAATAAATATATACATTTAGATACCACTGGTAAAACCAAGTTCAGTGTTTCACAAAATCTTTCATAAAAGGCTATTTTACAGGTCTGGAATATTTAGCGTGGCCAAGAGTAGAGAGAAGTTTTCAGCCTTGCACTGGCTGTCGATGCTCACAGTTAGAAGACTTACTAGAAGCACAATAGTAGGTTGGACGGAAGCGCTGTACAAAGAAAATCAAGCAAACATACTGTATGTACAAAATACTAAATCAAAAGTGAACAGATCTGTGAATCTAATAAGAGGAGTTATTGATAAGCACTATTTTAAGGTGCAACAAAAACTTATTGTGTATATTGATTTTGTTGGATGCTGAATTATTGACAAGTGCAGAGCATTTGACACCAGTAAAGAAGTACCACAAACAGGTCGAGATTTAAGGAAATTCATGGCTATGAGTAAGTGGCGCAAAGAGAACTTCACTGTCTTGAAGAGTCATCTGACAGCCTGTCTAGAACTCTGGCAGAAAACTTTATTCGGACAGTCTCTACAATACTGAACTGAAGAACTTATCTGCCATGGACTGTCTCACCAATACTCAACTGAAGTATTTGTCTGCTTTGGACAGTCTCACCAACACACAATGGAAGAACTTCTTTGCTTGGTCACATTCACCAATACTGAAGAGCATCTCTGCCTTGTATAAATGCACCATATCTCAAGTAAAGGACTTCTCTGCTTTGGAAAATCTCACTAATACTCGATCAAAAACTTCTTTACCTTTGACAGTCTCACCAATTCCCAAATGAAGATCTTCTCTGCCTTTTATAGACTATCCAATACTCAACTGAAGAATGTAACTGCTTTGGACAGGCTAACCAAAATTCCACTGAAGAACTTCTTTGTCTTGGACAGACTCAAGACTACTCAACTGAAGAACCTCTCTGATTGGATAGATGCACCAACTCTTGGTGCACTTTTACAGACTCACCCATTCTCAAGTAAAGAATTTCATTCAACTTGGACAAACTTAAGAAAAGAACTTCACTAACTTGGATGGACTCACTAATACTCTAGCAGCTACGGTATGTCCATATAACAGAATGTTAGTAGATCTTGAGGAATGGTGTGAAGCACTAATGTCAAACCCATAGCCAGAGCTAGGTCAGAACAGAAACATTTGCGCTGGGTCCTCAGTCTCAAAAGGGACACTTTGGTCAAAAAATACACTCATCATATAGTATTGCATGCTGTTCACATTTCACATAGCAGAGATGGATGGCTTCCATTTCTAGTGTGAAGGCTCACATAGAGGTTAGCTTTCATTGGCTACTACATGTTGCATATTCATTTAAGTAGTTATTTTTCTGAAGCAGAGGTCCACAATCGTCATTCACAGAGGAGCATTTTTCTGTATCTCAATGCTGAGATGATTTTACAGTCAATGGGCGGATCAAGCATTATATATGTGAATGGACAGAATTGGTGGGTGCATTAACCATAAACACCACTATAAACTGGTGAAAGAGCAAGACTATTCACAATCACTGTGAGCCTTAAAGGGATCCTGTCATCAGAAAACATGTTTTTTTTCAAAACGCATCAGTTAATGGTACTACTCCAGCAGAATTCTGCACTGAAATCCATTTCTCAAAAGAGCAAACAGATTTTTTTATATTCAATTTTGAAATCTGACATGGGG
The DNA here is from genome assembly GCA_038501925.1 of Xenopus petersii. NCBI lineage: Eukaryota > Metazoa > Chordata > Amphibia > Anura > Pipidae > Xenopus > Xenopus petersii. The sequence continues at coordinate 47,670,510 of CM076672.1, read as the reverse complement.
CTAGACAGTTTGTCAATTTCCCAGCTGCCCGTGGTCATATGACTTGTGCCTGCACTTTAGGAGAGAAATGCTTTCTGGCAGGCTGCTTTTTTTTCCATCTGAATGTGTCTCAGTGAGACATGGGTTGTTACTATTGAGTGTTGTTCTTAGATCTACCAGGCAGCTGTTATCTTGTGTTAGGGAGCTGCTATCTGGTTACCTTCCCATTGTTCTTTTGTTTGGCTGCTGGGGGTTGGAAAGGGAGGGGGTGATATCACTCCAACTTGCAGTACAGCAGTAAAGAGTGATTGAAGTTTATCAGAGCACAGGTCACATGACTTGGGGCAGCTGGGAAATTGACAATTTGTCTAGCCCCATGTCAGATTTCATAATTGAATATAAAAAAATCTGCTCTTTTGAGAAATGGATTTCAGTGCAAAATTCTGCTGGGGCAGCACTATTAACTGAATCATTTTGAAAATGTTTTTTTTTCCCATGACAGTATCCCTTTAAGTACAGGCATTTCTGTACGACTAATTCATCTTTCCTACTCCTTAATTAGAAGCAACAGCATTTACTCAATTAAGCTTTAATTTCATGCGTTAAATACATTACATACCTCCTAGTGCATTTATTTCAGTGGCATTAGACACATCCATAACTGAACTAAGTACAGTCCACCTTAGCACACAGTGTTCCTTTTTTCTTATGTTTAAAGCCCGTAGCAGTAGCTGGTGTTTGGGCAGTAAAACTCAGTAAATGAGTATGGGTCTATGTTAGAGAAAGCACAAACATGAAGTATGGTGGATATCAGAAGTCCATTGTTCCTTTATTAACATGCTAATGTTGCTGAAATGATGATAAACCACGCAAGAAAATTTGTCACTTTTAAGATCTTGTAATCAACAGTAGTTCAGACCCTTTGTTTATACCGTGGGATTGTTCAGATTTACATATGAAAGTCATTCAACTGACATCAACCAAAATGGACTGTTTGGAAGTATCTATTTCCTGTAAGGATTCATTGATGATTTTGATGGCTGCATAGTGCATAACTTACTATGGTCCACAAGAAGGTTACAAAAGATCAGAATATGGGAATATAAATGAAGGTATTTCAAAGTATCTTTGATAACGGGGTGGTTTTTCCTAAAATGATCAAGGAACCAGAGGCCACAACATCAGGAACTGATCTTTCATTCGAAGCAGTGGTGAGGGCAGTGAGGTTGTGGGATGTCCTGCCAGGTGATGACAGATGCTATTAATGCCTGTAAGAGTGGCTTGGATGATTTGAAGGCTATTGTGATCTTCAACTAGTCTACTTGTGATCTACACCTAGTTTACTATAGGTATCAGTATATGCAGTTTTTATATGCGAGTGTATATATAAAAAGTAAACCTAAATCTTGCAAGAAGACTCATTCAGTCTCCTAAAGCCATTTTCAATATAAGACCTTTTTGGTTTTAATAATAAAAGAAAATCTTTGTGGAAAGCCAGCACAGCTCAAGGTGTATAGAATGATTCATTTGAGTTTTTTGGTTTTTAAACCTGAATTCACTGATTTGAGTTTTCTCTTAAATTAGAACATTTGAAGTGTGAGTTCACTCGACCTTTGACAAATAACCCCCTAAATATTAATTTATTTTCGGAACGTAACATTACAATCAGAGGGGCAACTCTACTAGGAAATGGCTTGAAGAAGAAAAAGATCAATGTGATCCATCTTAACAGGAGAATAGAGATCCAGTTGCAATGTGTTTGAATTCTTCTTCTAAGAGGAGTCAAATAAAATAGCAAAATGTAGTTCCGCAAAGTTGAGAGAACTATCCAAACTCACTAACTGATATCACCAAAGCAATGGGGTTTCCACAATATATTAAAGGGTGTGCACTGTGCATTTATGCAACCAAGGCATTGAAACGTTTGTTGATCAATTTGTTTTTCAAACAAATCCAACTGACTGCAAGATCATGAAAGTGAAAAGGTCTAAATGGATCTGTAGTTATTTTCAGCCATGAAAAGCTGTTCAACAAGAATTCTTCCAGCTACCTGAAATGCACCTCCCATTATCCCCTGAGAATATCTGGCTGTGGTTGCTGCATAAAGTTTTACCATTACAATTTACTGTTCCACAATTCTTCCTCCCAAGATAGGTCTACTATGGCGGAGCTATATATTGAGCATGAGTAACGCCACCATGTAGTTGCTGTACTATATCTTCCAGTTTCCCAAAAGTCCCCTGTCTCATAAACCCAGAGTAAATGTGCTCTGCAAAAATGTACACAAGGCAATAAAGGTGACACTAAATAACTCATTTATACGACATGATTTCAGCACAAAAGAGGCCGCTGTATTTATTGGTGTTGGGCCAATAACATGGCAGCAAGGAACTTGCTTCTCACATGACATTATGGATACCATGTTACCAGGTTTGTGCTTACCTTCACACAAATGTCCTGAAGTTAAACACACACACACACTCAACGAGAACAATATAGGAAAATACTAGGCTTAATACCAGGCTTAATATTTGTGACTTGTTGGTTTGCAGTGCGAGTACCCTATATAATGATGTGTAACCCAGGCAAACATTCATATAAATGTATAAATATAAGTGCAGTCAACACATCCCAGCTTGTATAGTTATTCTAAACCTATGTATCATGGTTAGATAATCCTGTGCTTTGGTGCAGATGTTAGCAGTAAAACAAAGGAACCAATAGATATTCCTAATCCGTTGTATTAACAAATTCCAGTTGAGATTCAAATCTTTAATATGAGGTGGACATAGAAATTGCTACTCTCCAATCCTCTGGGTCCCTGGTTCTGTTAAGGCTCAGGGTAGAACTACATGGGCGACCGTTGTGCCAAAACGCAGGTGTCAAATTGGATGCAATGGAAAATAAGGTAAGATACAAATGTCGGATCTTGTCGCATCATTCATCCTACACGACTGTCGGATGCAGATGCAGCATGCAGCGTTCTATGATGCAACACCATCTGACATTGCTATTGCTTACCTTATTCTCCGTTGCATCCGATTTAACGCCTGCATTTTTGTAGTTCTACCCTACCAAGACACTGGGGCTCATTTATCAACACTGGGCAAATTTGCCCATGGGCAGTAACCCATGGCAACCAATCAGAATGCTGCATTCATTGTTCTACTTGCAGGTCTGTAATACCAGCTAATCACTGATTGGTTGCTATAGGTAACTGCCCATGTGCAAATTTGCCCAGTGTTGCTAAAGGAGCCCCACTGTCTCATATTCCCATGGGTTCAGTTTTATAGAACTTTGTTATCCTTCTGCATTCAGGTTTCAAGAAGAGGTGATGATGCATGGTCAATGCAATAGGTTTTGCTATTACAGACCTGCAGAATTTTTAATGATAGCTGTATTTCAGCTGTCCCTGTCCAATAACTCAGAAAGGAGTAACCCATGGCAACCAATCAGATTGCTGCATTCATTGTTCTTATTGCCTGGCAACCCGTTGCTAAGAAAATTATACCAGGCCATAGAGATAGGCCCAGTGTACAGGCCACTGTAGTTTTTAATGACTTCATCAATGACAGGATTAGTGTTTATATACAGGTTAAAAGAAATTAAAGATGTCATTTTGGGGAAGTTTTGGGCTTACTGATTAGTGATAGTGATGCTTTATACACATTAATAAGTACTTAATGTATCACTGGTTTCAGGGTCTGTAATGAAATTAGAGATACAAGGACATAAGACATCACCGCCTCTAAACAGCTTTTCTCTGTTTGAAGCTTATGTTTTATTAACTACACATTAGGCTAAAACTAGATGTCTCTGTTCCTACATAACAATAACAACAATTAAGCCTGCACCATAGCAGGCCTGGCATTGTAGTTATCATTATATCCAAGATGGCAGATTGTCCTGTGGAGCTGCTAATCTTAGAGTGTAACAACTGTTGCTCAGAATGACATAAAAAGGCAATAGAAGTGAATAATGAGTGGTGATGGTCTAGACTGAGCTATGGCAAGAAACGTGTCCATTGAACTCTAATACTGCTGGTTGATGTTGGCAGGCAGCAGCAGGGCTTACACTTGAATGGTTAGAAAACAGAAGCGTGCTTCCTAGCATTCTCTCATAAATGTGCAGTGTCAAGCAGCGGAAACAGTTATTCACAGCCTCTTCACGTAGTTTCCGGGGAAAGTTCCAAAGAATTTAGTCCTCCTTGATGTCCCTGAAACCAGACAAAAAAACCTTATCTCTTTATATGTATAAATAGTGTAGGAAAGATAAACAGAGACTTCTGCTTAAGGGCAGGATTTTTCAGACCTAATTGCTGGTAAAATAAGTGAAATCTATTTTTAATATCAATAATAACAATTATAAGGATATATTTTAGAGTATATTCATGGCTCTCATATTAAAATAAAGAAGTCAAACTGGGGGCCATAAAAATGGCAAAGAGGTTCATATTTGGCCCAAGGGAATCCAGATACACAAGCCTTGCTTTACGTCAACTTTTGCAAGTCTAATACAATATTTTTTAAAAAGTATATGGCTACTCACTACCTTCTTTATCTTTAGTTTCCCTTGAAGAAATTGGAAAACAATCAATCCCAGCACAGGCGATATGAAGTGTATGTGTTCGTGCCCTGCGTGTTTATGTTACCTCTCTTATAAAAAGGCGTTCCAGTCACAGTGATGTATTGAGGTTATGGGTTGGAATCCTGCTGGTGGAACTTTAAGGGAATGCTTTGCACATTACCTCTGTCAACCCCACAATTATTATTGAAAAACTCACCTACAAACCATCCGTCATCACATTTTTCCATGACATCGATCACATCTCCTTCCCTCAATTCCAACTCATCTTCATTGCGTGGCGTGTAGTTGTACAAAGACTGATATCTTAGAAGGAACGTAACATACAGGTTAGGCCTAAAGAGACCAAAGGCTCAGAGGAGCAAAAGGTAAAGAAGAACACAGAGTCATGTAAAACATAGAAACTAACTACAAAACCACTTCATTAGATATTATTATCCTTTTTATTAACAAGTTATTATAAAACATCTACCAGGGTAATAGGGCTCATTTATGAATGCAAGCGCAAGGGTACTTTAATTATGCAAATCAATGTGTTTTTTTTTACCCATAATGCAGCATTTTCCCCTGGAATGGCAGCGTAATTGGGCACACTTGTTAAGCCGTATCCATTAATATTACTGTAGCATCCATATAACAAAATGTATAATCAGATCAGCTATTCTTTATTTATCTAAAGGACAATAATAACATTGTATACTGGAAACACCACTGTGCAAGAACAGAGCAGGTTTCTTTCCTCTAGTCCAAGGCAAACAAAGTGACTTCCTTATTTGCTCACAGAATCCTATGTAACAACAATGAATACTATCACAGGTATGGGATCTATTATCTGGAAACCCTTTAATCAGAAATACAGCAGTATCCCGTCATGTGACTGTCCTGCTTAAACAAACTGCAGGGACTGATGGGAAGGTACAATCGATGGAGCTAGCGGTCAGATAGTTGAGATCCAGCGTTATTGTTCCTATGATCTATGGCAGGCATGCAGTTCAATGTATTTAGCAGCTTTATGGAATGGTATTCTACAATCTTTCGATCCCACATCTATACAGAAACATAACACACACAGTGCATTTATTTCATATGAGAGAAAGAGAGAGAACTTACGGTTCGCCGAGGGTTTGTATATTTTCATGAGTAAACACCGGGCGCTGTTGGGAAAAGAAGGAGCAGTTAGAATATTTCTAAGCTCTAAACATTTCTAAAGAAAGAAAAAAAAATCTTAGAATAGACAAAATACAAATGATCCGTCACTAGGACAATGTATCTTAGAAAGAACTACCAGGTAAATAAAACAAAAAAATCTGTATCGCAGATAGTTAAACCATTTGTGCCGTAAAATTCCCAGCAGACACCGATAGCCAAAAGAAATAGGTGGGGTGCTGGGGAGTTATAATTCAGCTGGAGGGTCTCTACACAATGATCTTGGCTCTATATACAGCACGTAGGTGAAATACAAAAATGTTTGATTACAGCTACAGTTTAAACATTAGAGTGCTCATATAGTTATTCATATACTATAGCCAGGGACACAAGTGCAACTTGCGCAGCTGAGATTTGCCCCCATTTTTAATATAAGGTCATTTTGAAATGTCCCTTGTATATTACCAAAAGCTTTGTGTTGAGTGCATCAAGTGTCTACTTATGACAATTAGGGCTGACATATTTTCTAAAATAAAAAAAATAAAAGCTGTACTGCACCAGTGTCAACAACCAATCAGAGTTCTGCAGCCTTCTCCAGATCAGATAATGAAAGGAAAGGGTTTTATCATTTTATATTGGGACCTGCACTGCTGCAGTTCACCATCTGTGTCAGAAAATAACAAACACAGTTTCTGTGTGTGTGCCCTGAGTATTCCTAACAATATTACCACGCAAAGAAATTAAACATATAAACGCAGTGCATCAATAAACGAGATTTATACAGATAGTCACATTTACACAACATACAGTATTTAAGCACAATATCAGGATGGAGAGAGCACAAAAAGCCACAATTAACCCCCCGACAATATGATTAACAAATGACTGTTTGACTGTACCATGACAAGTTGCTAGATATGCACAGAGAGCAAGCTGAGTGTCATGCTAACATGGAAGACTTCATACATAAGCACATACAGTGTATCGGAGGACACACACCATCTTACAAAGGCTTACCATGGTACCTTACAAGGGAAAAATGCAACAGCCGTTAGAATGCTAAAAAGTTGATTTAATAATTCAAAATTGTTTATTACCCACAAATAATACTTTTAATGCCTCAGGGACCTGAGCAGTCGCAGAAAGATTGATTTAGGGATCTGAGGAGGCTCAGACAAGGATCATTTGTTCTGCCGGCTGTAAGAAGGCAAAGGTAACAGAAGAAGTCCACTCTGCTCCTGGCCAGCTATTCTGGGATAATAATAATATCTGTCCCTAATATTTTAATCCCACTAAGCCAGAGGGTAAGTGAAGGTTAGAGGAATGTTGTTTATATTTAAAACAGGCTACATAGCAAGATAGAGAACTCTATTGACAGAGTTAAACAGGGTCCCCATTCAGGTACAATAACATCGCTGTTTAAATGCAGTTTATGAAGTTCAACGTGTTGCTGAATGCTTAGCCAGATGCTAAGAAATTGAGAAAACCGCAGCTATATTTGTCTCGCATTTCCTAGAAATCCGTTTTCTGGAGTATAACAATCTCTGATAACTGCTAATGGGATCTCAGATCAAAATGATCTCTCATTTTAGATCATTTTATTACGTTTTGCAATGGATCCGAAACAAAACATTAGTTATCAATATTATAATGATTGCTTTTGTTAGAAGGAGGAACATATGAGTAAACTATATTTGGTTCATGTATGCTTCAAAAGCGGACCAGGCTCCTTGCCGCCCTGGGTGCCAGCTGTATTATTGGCAAAAGTGAAAAACTTTACTTAAAATGCCTTTGGCAATGTTTTGGGCTATGCAGGCCCTTTGTCAAGCCCTATATGAGTAAACTATAGGGTGCACCGAATACACAATTTTGGATTCGGCCGAACCCCTGAATCCTTCTCTAAAGATTTGGCCGAATACCGAACCAAATCCAAATCTTAATTTGCATATGCAAATTAGTGGTGGTAAGGGGAAAACATTTTTACTTCCTTGTTTTATGACAAAAAGTCAAGTGATTTCCCTCCCGCCCCTAATTTGCATGAGCAAATTAGGATTCGGTGTGGCCGAATCCTGATGAAAAAGGCCAAATCCTGGCCGAATCCCAAACCGAATCCTGGATTCGATGCATCCCTAGTAAACTATGATAAGGGGGCTTTGGGGTCGAATCAGACTGGCCTGATATATTACTAGAGGCTCTGCAGGTAGCCCCCAATTCTCATCTGTTTATTCTTATTTCCGGTGGGCCCTAACAAGCCCAGTCCGACAGTGGGTAGAAAGTGGGTAAACTCTGCTTATTTCCATGTAGATTTTGACCGGTGACACAATGCTTGGAGCTGCAGATGACCATTGAACTGAAAATATATATAGAAAGCTCTAACAATAATTAACAAATGTGTCTATTGTACTCCTATCTATGATTTTCACCCTTCTGATGCAGAGGGCCTTTGTTAATGTACCATAAAACTTACTCTTATTACTTAGTGTTTATACGAACATTTCTGAATTGTGCCAAGCAGAACCGCCCCACATCTATTTAGCCATTGGACTTTTCCTAAGCAAAAGAACCAGGTCCCATAGATAAAACGTTCTATAGCCGGTACAACTCATTACGTTTGCCATACGTGCCCTTATAAACTGTACAGAGAAACACTATAAACATGTCCCAGAATCAGTAGTGCAATGACAATGGCACCATTTTGCAAGTAAAGCTTAGGGAATAGCAAATGTACAAAAATAAGAGATAGGTACAGATGGCACATAAGTATTGAACACGTCAACGGTTTTCTCAGTAAATATATTTCTAATTAGGCTACTGACATGAAAATTACACCAGGGGGCCGATTCACGAAGGGTCGAATTTCGAAGTTAAAAATACTTCGAAATTCGACCCTCGAATTGAAATCCTTCGACTTCGAATATCGAAGTCGAAGGATTTAGCGCTAATCCTGCGATCGAACGATCGAAGGATTTTTCGTTCGATCGAACGATTAAATCCTTCGAATCGAACGATTCGAAGGATTTTAATCAAACGATCGAACGAAAATCCTTCGATCAAAAAAAGGTTAGCAAGCCTATGGGGACCTTCCCCATAGGCTAACATTGACTTCGGTAGGTTTTATCTGCCGAAGTAGGGGGTCGAAGTTTTTTTTAAAGGGCAAGTACTTCGACTATCGAATGGTCGAATAGTCGAACGATTTTTACTTCGAATCGTTCGATTTCGTTCGACTTCGATCGAATTCGATCGAATTTAACCAATTCGATGGTCGAAGTACCCAAAAAAAACTTCGAAATTCGAAGTTTTTTTCATTCGAACCCTTCACTCGAGCTGAGTGAATCGGCCCCCAGATGTCGGTAACAACCTAAGTAATCTACACATACAAAGAAATCAAAACAAAAAAGTCCATAAATTATGTGTAATAAAGTGGAATGACACATGGAATAAGTATTGAACACGCTTACTGAAATGTATATAATACTTAGTAGAAAAGCCTTTGTTGGTAATCGCAACTTCAAGACCCTCCTGTATAGAGAAACTAATTGCATGCATTGCTTAGGTGTGATTTAACCCATTCTTTAACACAAACTGTCTTCAAATCTTGAAGGTTCCAGGGGCCTCTTCTAAGAACTCTGATCTTCAGTTCTTTCCGTAGATTTTGATTCAAGCCAGGTTATTGCCCGGGCCATTCTAGCAGCTTTATTCTCTTTCTCTGAAACCAACTGAGAGTTTCCTTGGCTGTGTATTTGGGATAATTGTCTTGCTGAAATGTTCACCCTCGTTTCATCTTCAGCATCCTGATAGATGGCAGCAGATTCTTATCGAGAGTGCCCCGGTACATTTCTCCATTTGAAGTCTGCCAGAGCCATATGCTAAAAAACAGCCCCACGCTGTGATGTTCCCACCTTCAAACGTCACTGTTGGTTTGGTTTTTGGGGTGATGGGCAATGCCATTTTTCCTCCAACCATGGTTTGGTCTTATCTGACCAGACTATATTCTCCCAGAATGTCATTGGCTTATCCAAATGTGGTGCAGCAAAGTGTATTTATGTATGTAACTTTATGTATGGATAACTTTGGTTGTTACCGACATCTGGTGCAAATTTCATGTTTCACTGCTGTATTTGATTGGATTTCTTTGGCGCACTCCATCACTTTTTCTATAAGCTTGGAAAAGCAGCAACAAAACAAAAGATGTGCGGTGTGATTGTGCTCCATTTATTGTGCAACAAATGAGCAGAAAGCAACATGAGGACATTGTGGTATTTGCACAAATTAGATTCACAAATGAAAATGAAAGTACAAGGAAACAATAGGGGTATGTCTCCTCCTGTAGGTAAAGATGGCCATACACGGATAGATCCGCTCGTTTGGCGATGTCGCCAAACGAGCGGATCTCCCTCCGATATGCCCACCTTGAGGTGGGCAATATCGGGCAGATCCGATCGTGGGCCCTAGGGCCCAACGATCGGATCCTAGAATTCACAAACGGGCGGTCGGATCGCGGGACCGCATCAACAAACAGATGGGGCCGCGATCCGACGGGGTTTTTAAACCCATCCGATCGAGATCTGGCCGACTTTCGGCCAGATCTCGATCGGGGAAGCCCGTCGGGGGCCCCCATACACGGGCCAATAAGCTGCCGACACGGTCTGTCGGCAGCTTTTATTGGCCCGTGTATGGCCACCTTTACTGTGTTACAGATGCCTTTGGGGCAAATTCACTAAGCGCTGAATCGCCTAATGCTAGCGTCAATTAGCTAGCGTTGGTCATTTTCGTTACTTCGCAAATTCACCAACGACCGATGGCGTACATTCGCTAGTGTTACTTCGCACCCTTACGCCTGGCGAATTTGCGCAATGGACGTAACTACGCAAATTCACTAACTCGCACATTTTTGAACCTTTTACGCTAGACTTCCTTCGCCACCTCAGACCAGGCAAAGCGCAATAGAGTAGATAGGGATTGCTTCAAGAAAAGTTCACATTTTTCCCAAAAAACTCTGGCATTTTCTATATTATGGGTGATACATACATTTCCTAACTCAACTTAACTATACAGTGGGCACATGTGTAGGGCAAAAAAAAAATTTTATTTGATGTTTTGAAGGTTTCCCAGGCATTTGTAGTGCTGCTACATATTCCTCCATTGAAATTTGAATTTGGCGCCGTACGCAAATTATCGCTAGCGTAACTTCGCTTTGCTTAGCGAATCAACGCTAGCGCAACTTCTCAACCTTACTCTACCCCTGAGCGCAACTTCGGATTTTAGTGAATTTGCGGAGCGCTAGCGAAACTACGCCTGACGAAGTGCGGCGAAGCTATGCCTGGCGCAACTACGAATCTTAGTGAATTTGCCCCTTTGAGTGAAGCAGGCAGTGGGACACAATTCTATGGCTGTAATAATTCAACATTGTTTTATCTACTGGTTTGTGCCTTTATAAAGCCTCCTCATACTGGTAAGTAAAACCCACACTTAAACCTCCAGAGCTTTACAGACTTTTATTAGCTTAGCCCTTAAATGTCTGTGTTATGAAAGAGAAAATATTCAGGGTTCAGTCAGTGAATAAAGCTTAATGACTCTTAAATACAGTTCTGTTCTATATCTGCTTGTGCTGAGTGGGTTAGATTGTTTTCCATTGTTGTCTGAGACATTCTAATTAAGGACTGCTATAGCAATATATGTATTTAGCAAGTATTTAGTAATACAAGAGAACAGTCAAGACATACAGACAGGAATAGCCAACTTTAACAGCCTTCTTTTTCCACTTTAATTTGAGAAACCGAGGCATTGGCTCCCATGCTAAGCATTCCTCTGACATTATCTGAGCTGAACATTAGTACAGGTATGGGATCTGCTATTAGGATCCGAATTACGGCCATCTCCCATAGACTCTATTTTATCCAAATAATCTAAATTTAAAAAAAACGATTTCCCTTTTCTCTTTAATAATAAAACAGTACATTGTACTTGATCCATACTTAAGGTATGAAGATCCAAGTTATAGAAATATCCATTCTCCGGAAAACCCCAGGTCCCGAGAATTCTGGATAACAGGTCCCATACCTTTAAAGATTAAATAAAAACTGGTCCTAAATACAAACATGACAGAAGTATGAATGTTGTTCAATTTAAAGGGGTGGACTAAGTTAAATTTTAATATGTTATAGAATGGCTAATTCTAAGCAACTTTTCAACTGGCCTTCATTTTTTCTTTTTTATAGTTTCTTCAATTGTTTGCCTTCTTCCTCTGACTCTTTCCAGCTTTCAAATATGGGTCACTGACCCCTTCTGAAACAAATGCTCTGTAAGGCTACACTTCTTTTGTTATTACTATGTTTGATTACTCCTCTTTCTATTCAGACCATCTCCTATTCATACTCCAGTCTCATATTCAAATCAGTGCATGGTTGCTAGGATAATTTGGACCATAATTGGATAATTGGAACCAGAATGCTGAAATTGCAAACTGGCGAGCTGCTGAAGAAAAATCTAAATAACTCAAAAAAAACAAATAATAAAGAATGAAAGTCAATTGCAAATTGTCTCAGAATATCTCTCTTTGCATCATACTAAAAGTTCATTTATTTATCTTGCCGTATGCCCTGTTCCTCACCAATCCATTTGCAGCTTTGCAGGTGATACGGCTTAACCAGCAGATCCCAAAACTATACAGCTGAGTGTACAGCTCAGCCAAATATAACAGGCACATAGAACCCATTGATACATGCCTTAAAGGTTCAAAAGCTGGACAACAGACTTTAAAACTTACCCAAATGCTGTGACTATTCTTTACGCCTCTAGATGTTCATATAAACTGGTAGAAAACATCATTAATGATGCACAGTTCCAATTCTCAATGTTCTTAGTATTGATTTCACAACTCAAATGGGAAACATGCTTAAATAAAAGGCAACGTGTTTGTGCAACACGGAGCGAGTGAGGTACTCTACCCTGTGTGTGAGGCTTGGACTTTTCACAGGTGAATTGCAGGTCTTTCTAGACATCACCGGACTACGAGGAGGCTTACCAACAACTACTAGGTCACTTTTAAAAATCGCCTGCAAAACCACAAGAAAGTGTTCATTTTTACCACTTCAAACCAGATATTCTGCATTCTTCAATATCAGCTGCACATGCAGAGGTGAAAGAAAGAAGCCTAAACCCAGCAACAAAAGCCAAAGCATAAGCACATAACATAAAAGAGATTTTTAGAACTTGTCATGCAATAAACACATGCACCAAAATCCCACTCCAAAACCAACGGGATCCAGTTCATCTGCGTTTCTGCTTCCGGAACTAGGGATCAAATACATTACAGGATTTGCACACGTCTACAACAATGTAAAAATTCAAGGTAGTTTTGGGAGACATTGCATGCTTTGGCATTTCATTTAAGGGCAAATATTCGTACCACAATAGAAAGAAAATATGTAGCAACATGGTAAACTGATGTTTTTTTGGAGACATAATACCTTCTGGTGAAGAAAGTATCAGTGAGAGAATGCATGAAACACCTAATAATTCTTATTTTTTGTTTGCACCCATGCAATTCAATAACTTTACCATCAATTTGGCAAAAAAAAATTAGTTTGAAGCCTATATCTCCCTACAAGAGCCTCCTAATCACCATCCGGTGGGACAGGGAGATTCTGACATATTTAATTGAGATCCTGCCAAAAGCACTGACAGAATCCCCTCTTATCCTGGAATTAGATGTACCTTACTTCTAACTGAAATATAATGTGCAATATCAGTGGAACTTTCATTCCTATGAATTATAACTGGAAAGTCATGATGGAAGGTGATCTCCAGAGGTTTCAGGAAGAAGCCATTGTCTATAACAAAAGGTTCCGGATTACAGTTGTCCTACTCAGGTGACAATCAAACAAATCGACTGCAATATCTTACATTGTGAATTCAAAACTCTGAGCTGAGGTTCTTATGGTTTAACAAAATGAATTAAGGTTTGGCAGGATTGTTATTTCTAGGGATGCACCGAATCCACTATTTTGGATTCGGCCGAACCCCCGAATCCTTCGTGAAAGATTCGGCCGAATACCGAACCGAATCCGAACCCTAATTTGCATATGCAAATTAGGGGTTGGAAGGGGAAAACATTTTTTACTTCCTTGTTTTGTGACAAAAAGTCACGCGATTGCCCTCCCCGCCCCTAATTTGCATATGCAAATTAGGATTCGGATTGGCCGTGCAGAAGGATTCGGCCGAATCCTGCTGAAAAAGGCCGAATCCTGGCCGAATCCCGAACCGAATCCTGGATTCGGTGCATCCCTAGTTATTTCGATATCCTCTCCCTCGGTTCATTAATGCTTAGGTTGGTCTTGCTCTGTGAATTATCAGGGGGCACTGAAATAAGAGAGAACCTGGGTATTGTGATTTGCAGGTCTATTTCTATGGCAAGACTCATTATTCAGAATTGGCTACATAAATGATGTAAATATTTGTAAATGTTGTGATGTTGCAAAAGGCTGTGACATAACTGGTATTTAATGCAGCTGCAGAGCTAGGTCAGTACGTACTGTTGATAAAGTAAAATTGAAGGATGAAGCAAATCCCTGCAGCATTTACTGTCCCTTGATATAATCACAGGTGGCTGGCAGTTGTTATTGCCGTGAGCAGAGAGGAGCAGACGACTGGCAGGGCTACAGAACGCTTCCAATGCTGATAAAGCCCAGTGTTTGTTCCAAGCCAAATACACTGACATTTGGAAGCAGAGTGACTCATAGGACATTCTGATACCAGAACTAGAACATTATAAACAGAAGAGACCTCCCACAAACACCACCGACCAAAATAACTACTAGAGGAACCAGGTCATCAGGAGTTTTTGGGAAGCTGTCCAATCAAAAAGAAATATAAGGGGACAACTAAGGAAGCAACTAAAGCCCCTCCCAGTATAAGGAGAAATTGTCAATACACTTTTTTAGGGTGCCTTTCTTATTATTTCAATCATGCCATCAACTTCAGACAAATACTGCAGCTGCTTTTCAATTTGTCTGAATTTGCCTGCTGAATGCTTGCAAATGCAATTGCTGACGATACTGTATGATGGAGAATATATATATATATATATATATATATATATATATATATATATATTTCTCATAATAACACCTTCTCTTTGAAGAAAATTCTTGTACAACACTAAATAATGTTGAATAACACATAATTATTGCATTATGCATACACATCCCAATGCAATAGGAAACTTGCCCATCAAGATCAGGTGATGGAGATCAAATGTAATTTACAAGCCACTACCAATTACAAAATTTGGGCTGGCCTAATATTTTAAGTGGGAAAAAGGTAAAATAAAAGTTTGTCTCAGTGAAAGTGAAACAACTGTGTGTGTAAATAGTACATACATTATTACTCCTGAGTAAATCAGCAGAATGTCAGCATGGTACTAAAGCATCATTTCACAACACTGGTAAAGGGTGGGGGTTACAACTTGGATAACTACCCATAACCCAATATTAAGGGTCTGTGCTAACAATAAACTGCATTTTAGGGGTTGGAATTCCTAAGCTGTTTAGCTCTGGTGATGTGTACATAAGGCATAAAGGACATGACACCACTGGGAAGATGGGATCCTCCTCATTATTGGAACTCCTGGTTGGAACCCACAAATACGAGCTTAGACAACAATATGCACAAACCCAATACTCAGCAGCAGTACAACAATCTTTCAATAACAAAATTTATTTGCTGGCTATTTTAATTACATCCATACAAATGTAGTGATTGGAAAGGAGTTTTTCTTCCTCTTTGGCCTCCATCTTTTGGCCGAGGTGGATGCAACTGGGGAACTTGGTGTCAACAAGGCCCAGTAAAGAGTTCTTCCCTAGAGGGACAACCCTTCAAGAGAAAATCTGAGAACAGGCATGGACCACAGTAGTAAATAGGGATCCAGGCTTAGTATTTTACTCCCTGAACTATTTTTGCTGGAGGGATCAGGACCATTAGCTTTTAGCCCTAAAGGGATGTTGCCAAAATTGCAATTGGACTTCCTTTGAGTATATTAGCATCCAGGACAACATTTACCTAGCAAGCAACTCCACAGTGGTGTCACATCTGCTTTTTGCCGCCATCTGAAGCGAGTATTATCCCTGTGGTGTGGTTTCAATAAAACCCATTTTTTTTATTTGCATTAACCTTTGTTTATACACAGCAGCAGAAAGTTAAAGTTGCACAACACCTTCTTCCGTCCACCTCCACTTAGCAAGGCCTGATCTGGAGTCCAGTGTGACCCATGTTCTACTATCATTAGCTGAACAAGACAACACAGGGTTACAACTACATTATTGGGGTTGCAGGAAACCTGAGGAAAAATGATGAAACGTCCCATCAAAGTGTCGCATTATTGTTCTTCTAATATACTGTTGGGTTGATAAATGGCATAAGCTAAATGTCAATATGTATCAGCCTTAATGATACGTTAGTGATGAAAACTGTTAATAGGCACACGCAAACTGTCTATCTTTAGTGATGTATCCCATGCTTTAGTATGTATGGCTTGGCTTGTGTTAGGAAACTAGCACAGATTCCATGCAGGATGGTGTTACCTTTGACCTTGGGGATTGTGACTCCTGCCTGGATGTGAATTTAGTTAAAGAAGAGGAGAACGGAGACACAGTAGGACGTGAACATACAGATTCAGATGGAAGGATGCGGACAGCGTGAAATGGATGGCTGGAAGAAAGCTGCAAAGGAAAGGGGGCAGAAAACCTTTGTTTTCTAAGACATTTAAAAAAGACAGTTGTTAAATACATGTCAAATTAGCAGTCACAATGAGCTTTACTATACTACAGGTGGAGCAGCTTGTGTAACGTTAAGCCCTGCACATTATAATCCATTATCTAATACTCCAAATCATAATGCCTGAAACATTTATACTAATGTATAGAATCACAAGCTTAATCATTAAAATCATATGTTTACTGTATGTCCCCATTGTGATTATAGCAAAATCAAATGTTGAAATATTTATTTCTTCTTAATTTGGTAATGAATCCTTCGTTTTGCCAAGTCTTTGCCCTGTGTAGTACCCACTAGGTTGCAAATGTATCTAGGCAATGACTGCAATGCTACCTAGACTGAAGGTGCGCTATGATTTTCATAAAGTATGTCGGGGAAAAGATGGAGGAATAATGGGAACATAAAAAGGCTAAAAAATGATTTCAGATAAGTAACTATTACTTATTTTAAATTATGTATTTATATGTAAAACTAAGGCCTCATTTTATTTGGTATAGGAAAAAAAAACACATTATTCGTCACAAATAGCAAAGACCAATAGGGATCTGAATCTAGTCATAAAATGTACCAGAGTCACAGAGTCCAGAGAATATCTAATGTTATAACAGGATGCCATTTTATTTTACCATTGTAAGGCATTTTGTAGACACATTATTTGGCCATAAATGCATGTACTACAAAGGCACAACAAAATTGTGTGTAATACATAAAGTGCAAGACACGACAGCCGCTAGGACAGATATACAATGTAGGCGCACATGGACATCTGAGCACTTATTAATGCTATTCTAGGGGTTTCCTTGTCTCTTTTTGATACATGAAACTGCACAGAAGACGCACACAGAGTAATGTGATCTTTATACCTCTGTATTAGAACTGGATGGACATTCCTCATGACCTGCAATAGGATGTGTTATGCTTTTTACTGGAGCTTTTAAGTTTTCGCTAGTCCCATCTTCCTCTATGTGGAGAGTTGGAAGTTGCTCTGCGTGAGGCTCACACCTATAAAACCCTGAATCTTGACTTTTCATCTGACCCCCTTCGATGATTGACAGCAGCTCCTCACAGATTTCCTCTTCCTGGTCGTCCACCAATGGTAGGTTTTTGGGTGAGAGAGGGTTTGTAGTGGACTCTATGTGGATTGGGTCGACAGCTACCAGCTCTGATGCATTAGAAGTGTCTGAAACGGTCGCAGTGGCTTGTTTGCCACAATGCAGTCCTTGTATATCTGACTGTGCAACAAAAGTCTCTTCTTTTAGGCATTTATCACTACTAGTCAAAGGCTTTATAGGGATTTCAATCTGCTGAACTATGGGACTGGAAACATCAGGAAAAAGTGGAGGTACAGGAAGGTGAAAACTCGAATTGGTCTTTGGTGATGTTATGGGAACAAAATGTCCTTCTTTAACTCGGGAAATAAAATTATTTGAACTAAATGGTTCGGACTGGATTACAGTTAATGGCAAAGAGCTGGGCTTTTCTGCATCGGAAAGAAATTGGTCAGGAAAAGGTGGTAGGGTCGGGGCAGGTGTAGTTGATGGTGAAAAGCCAACAGTCAAATTTAACCATTCGCTGGTGACAGCATTTAATTTCCCCTTACTATTGTCTGTACAGGAAGCTGAGTCAGGCCTTAGATTAAGGGGTGGAGTACGAAGCTTCTTAGTTGCAGCCGACTTCAGAGATAAGGAAAAAAATTTAAGAAACATAGCAGATAAAAATATAACTATACTGAATGTCAGAGAAAACAAAAGCATTTCATTTTACAGGTACGCATGCTGAAATAATAATAATAGCAAATTGAATCAGGTAATGCAGGAGTGCAATGCAGAAACCCCAGCTGAATGAGCCTTTACAACCAAGTCATTTTCTCTCTAAGCTCTTCTTCACTTGATCAGTCAATGCTAATACAGGTTACAGTATGGGGGCATTTCACACCGTGCTATTGGATAAACTCACAAACCTTCAGATGTTAAAAACTACTACTCCCATCATCCCCTGCTGGTAGGTCACAAAAGCAGGACAGTTTTAAGTCTGAAGTGACGTTATCTATATAAAAATAGCTGCTCACAATTCACCCCCAAACATAGTTGTGCCCTGATGACAGATAAAGTGCAGACAGTGTCTATTTCTAGCAAAGTGACATCCTAGTGTTCATAAAGACTTACAGAAATCTTTTTCTAGCCATGGCAGGTGACTGCGGTACCAGATAGGGCTTGTGTTTACACATGAACCAAGGCTTCCTATTTACTAAGCTAGTGGGGGTCTGACATAATTGCATACTTTCTTTTTGTGCCTAACAGTGCTCATTAACTGCAGTTTTAACATTTTTAAAAGGCCAAACATGTTTGCCTGATATCATAATGGGTATCCCCTGCTGTCCAGCACATTCACACATTCCCTGCTCATGCACATAGGCACAGAATAAACTGCTGCTCTACTTCCAGGGCTCATTGAGAAAGTACAGGTATGGGATCTGTTATCAGGAAACCCGTTATCCAGAATGCTCCGAATTACAGAAAGGCCATCTCCCATGGGGCTGATTTACTAAAGGGCGAAGTATAATAATAAAGCAGTACCTTGTAATTAATCCAAACTAAGATATAATTAATCCTTATTGGAAGCAAAACCAGCCTATTGGGTTCATTTAATGTTTACATGACCTCTTAGCAGATTTACGATACAAAGATCCAAATTACAGAAAGATCTGTTATCAGGAAAACCCCAGGTCCAAGCATTCTCGATCAAAAATCCCATACCTGTATTTTTATTTGACTTTTAAAAGTCCCTCTATAGCGACCCCCTGATATTCTTTATAAATAACTGGTATATGCACAGCCTTGGGTGTCTGAGATTAAGCTACCAAGTCTGTTGGCACAATTTGTGACATAGGTACTGTACTTTGGGTATGAAAAGAAGATCTATGTATGTGGAATGAATAATTCTATAAATAACAATAGTCCCTCCCTTGGGTGGCTTATCCTGACATACCTAAGAGGTGATTGTCATGAGTATATTCCCTTGTATTGGAGATAAACCCAGCTCAATAGGACCACAATTTTGTGTTTTTTATGTTAAATTTTGTACTTTAGATAAAAAAAAAAAGACCATAGTTGGTTCTCATGTATGTGACGACTTACAAAATCATGCCTACATGTTAAGTATCAGTTAAATACATATTTATCATATTCATCAATGAATTAGATTCACTTGTGCATAAAATATAGCCCATCAGGTATAAGTCCCAAATCAACCAGTTCTGACCAAATGATACCCACAACATCCATTTATTATCTATAATCAGAACATATAATAGTATGCCAGCAGTGCCAGCTATACAAAGGTCATACTCTTGTAGCTTGACTCACAATAACTGCAAACCTGGTGCACGGAGTCATATTCAAACCAAAGTTGGCCAACTCTTCCAGGAAAGGCCTGAGATCTCATGTTCTGATCTGTGATGCTTACAAACCCAACTAAAGAATTCCCATCAGTAAAGTAAAGCAGGGAGCTCTAGTTGCTATGAACTGGCATTAAAGCTGTTGTTGAAGATGTTGTTGTACACAATGAGTTAGAACATATTAAATAAATAACATGTCACCGTGATACAGTTCTCCATAGAAATTGTGGCTTTCCACATGCATTTAAAGGACAGAGCACCAAAGTAATTGCAAATATCTTAAATCTTTTAACATTTATATAAATTATACACATGTAAAATAAAATTGTACTTTACTAATGGGGCAAAGTGACAACATGTAGCTTAATTGTGTCTGCCAAATGCTGGTGCAAAATATTGCACTGGTTAATACATCTCAGTTGTGTCCATCATAGAATAGCCACAAAACTGGCAATATACTCCCCATTACACACTAATCTCTGAAGCCAAAAATGAGGCACCTAGACACAATGAGCAATGGGACCCTTCCCTTTAAACCTTGCCAATAGCAGCAATAAGATACAGGTCTCCTTTTTACATAAGTGCTGTGCCCTATTCATGTTAATCAGTGCAGTAGGCACAGTGATACCAGGCACAAGAAAACTTATGTTGTTTAAATGCTCACTGCTTGCACATGTTCAAGAGATCTAGCAGTTGCATCTATTATAGTAAATAAACCTCTTTATCTTTGTTGGGTTCAGTGGTTATTAACAAAACTAGGGTCAGACTGGGCTAGTGGGATAACGGCTCCCAGTCTGAAATGTTGGGTGTTTCCCATTTAGTATAGTTAAGGTATGGAGATGCAGAAAAGTCCATAGATCCCAATCATTCCAGATAATATATCTCATAACTGTATTAATGCCATTAGCCTTGTTTTTTTTGTATTTTCCAACTTATTAGTACAAGGAGAGTTCCCAAACTGCTGCTGCAATTAGTCCCATCTATAAAGCACAAGTTCATGATCCCTGTTTTAGTGCATATGCAAAAAGCATATTATCTCATTAAACTATAGAGCCAACAGCAAATCACAAATTAGGGTTTGATTATCATTGATTGTTCCAAAAGACGCTAGTAACGGGAGCAATGGCAGCAGCCAAGATGGTGACTGGAAACTTAGACAAAAGATCTGTTTATACCTGAACAAATGTCTATCTGAAAATCTCACTGTAAGCTTACACATTTGTACACTTAACCAATAATAATATTTAACCAATAATACAAGATTCCTTACTGTGGCTGGACTTGAATTGTGTATCCTGTCGCTTGAAGTGCTCTGAGGTACTGGACAATGGGGTGGATCCCCTGCACTTTTGGACAAAGCCTTTTTTATGATCTCCACATAGGCCACAGGGAAGATCCCTTGTCTGTCAGTTCCCAGAATTTTACCTTCATACCAGTTTTGGTCAACTTTCTTAAGAAGCAAAACTCTATCACCCTGGAAAAAAAGAGGACATTCGCAGGTTGCAGCTGTTCTGAACCAATATTGCATGGAGCAGTGCTAATGAAATAAGATAACTATGGTAATTCTTCCTGGTTTGGATCTAGAGATGCTGGGAGATATACTTTAGCACCAGCTGTAAAGCCAACAGCTGATGACTGCCCCATTAATATTCAGCTACCATTTCTCTTATTAGCAGAGCAGCTACTAAAGTTAATTTACTTATTTAAGGCAACATACAGTATACATGAGCAATAAGAGCAGTTGATAAAATTACCTTTTTGAGTGAAAGTTCCACGTTTGTGTCAGCAGTAAAACTGTATTTGGCCACTGCCTCTCCAATCTCTCGTGCCTGTGCTGGAGGTGGGGGACGCACTGGCTGAGATTTTTCTGTCGGGGTCATTTTCTACAACAGAATGATTAAGAGAAATATATCATTAAATATGAATGTGTGACAGTCATAAAATATATGGGAAGAAAGGGCTACAAACCTCAACATATGACATGGGAAATATCCCTATTCTCCCATGGTGTTCCCCTTCGTACCAGTTCTTGTCTATTTTCCTAAGAATATAGACTGTATCTCCTTTACTGAAGGACAGTTCTCTGCAAAGGAAAATAAGGTGCAAACTAGTTTAAATTGGGGGGCATTTACTAAGGAATTAGGACTCCCTAATTGCCATTTACAGAACTCTTATGGTCCTGTTATACATTTCCTCTCATATTTTTCAGGAAAAATTGACAACCTCTCAAATGGGTAACATTATTTTAACTAAATCTGAGAAACAGCTAATCATAAGCTCTTTCTCATTTTAAGTATGTTCTTGCTTTTTTGTTTTTAACACATTTTTAAAATGGGTTTAATATTTGGATACATATTATCAAAGGGCATTGTCGGACTGGGATGCCAGGGGCCCACCAGAAAACCTTAGACCTCTTCTACTCACTTAACCTCTTTATTTTCCAAGTCTTTTATATCTACTTACTATACTCTGTTGTTCCATTATTAAGCATCTTTTTTGCTAAAAAGAAATAGGGAATGACCATGATATATGGCAAATGGTTAAAAGCAAGAGGGCCCACTGACACCTGGGCCCACCGGGAGTTTTCCCGGTATCCCGGTGGGCCAGTCCAACACTATCAAAGGGATAAGTAATTGTATCATTATGGACAGCTCATCAAAGTTTAGCCCAGCAGAGGTCACTGTGAGATCAAGGAAGTGATGATTATCTCTCTGTATGCCTAAGATTAAGTGACTGTTTCCCGAAACGCATAAGGCGATGCTGTTACCCTAATGTTGCAATAAACTTCTTCAAACTTAACCGGAGTGTCGTGTGAACTGCTTATTTGGACATTTACTAGTGATATGCAAATCTGCATCAGCGCAATAACCCATGGCAACAAATCAAAATGTTTGTTTTTATTGATCATCCTGTAGAAAGTTAATCACTGGTTGATATGGGTTACTGGCCAGGTACAAATGTGCCCAGTGCTAATAAAGCATTTTTTCCTATATATGGCGGCTATACAGAAAATATATCCCTGGGCAGGGACCAGCACATTTATTAAGTGGACATGTCAAGCTCAGTGGCATTGCTTAATATGGAATATATGAATATAGAACCTAAGATTCTTTTTTCCCAGAACAAATAATACATGGAGCATAAATGTTATTATCTAAAGGTACTGGCACACAAATATTAATCTCTAAAGGTAATGTCACACAAACCACCTCTGCTTATTCTGACCATCAGAAATACCCATATTAGGAGCAAAATTATAGCACTAATTCCCCCACCCCAACCACAGTAGAACTTACTTTGGAGTCTGTGCTTTGAAGTCATACACAGCTCGAGCAGGCTTGCCATAGAAAACAAAAGACATGTACTGCAATTAGTATTACATGGATAATTCTCAATTACAATAACTGAAACACAAGCAGTCACTGAAGTACTCAAGTATTCGACAAATTGCTTTTGTTGATAGACTCATGGCTTTTTTGGCCTTTTTGTCTACTATAAACCCACTTGTCTGGGGACCTTGCCAGATTATGGGATGTTTAATAGGTTGGTGTAGCCATCTTGAATCAGCATAGGTCCATTTTAGGGTTGTGACACACAGGCAGATTCCAGGAGATTGCCTTTACGTGTCTTCCTGTCCACTATGGTGAGAAGTCACCTGCGCTAAAGCACACGCGTCACTTAGTTTTCTGAATTCACCCGAAGTTTCCTTGTGAGGTGACTTCGGAAAACAAATCGATGCGTGTGCTTTAGTGCAGGCGACTTTTCATTATAGCGGACGGGAAGACACACAAAGGCAGTTCGGGGAGATTGTCGCCCAGACAAAGAGGCGATTAGTCGCCAGGCGACTAAATCTCCCCGAATCTGCCCATGTGTCACAAGCCTAAATGGAACAATGATTCAATTGGATTTCATATTATATTTAATGCGCATGCACTGTGCTCCAAATAGTAGATAAAACCTTATCTGGAAAACCCTAGGTACCAGCTCTAGATAAAAGATCCTATAACTAAAATTGCATTTTGTCAGGTGCCTTATATAGATCTTGTGATTTTGTGGTTTACTCCTAGTAGCAGAGGTGGATAACCATAAGAACAATCTAGGGCCTATAGTACTGCTAGGAGCCCTGCTCTCTCAAAATGGGGCATGAGAAGTGTAGGGTAGTGGGTGGGACACTGGCCAGAGCATAGCCAACATCAACCCACCCCTGTTTAGCAGTTTATTTTAAACAAGACAACAGTATTTTGCACATTGTGGATCACAAACCTCTCTCTCTTGGGCTCCCCTTCTTGTGGTGCTCCGGGTAACATTGGTGAAAGCAGAGGAATAGGTGCGGGGAGACTCTGGATCAGCTGCAAAATTAAAAAAGTATATTCCAAATGAGTAAAGCACAACATCAGCTATGTAGATTTTCACCTAATGGATGATGTCTAATTGGTGGAGATTTGTTTAACCTTCTTAAATGGAAAAAAAAATATCTTTCAGAAAAATGGGCCTCAATTATTTTCAAAGAATGGCATCACTACAGAAGCTTCTGCCACAAAATAGCACTGCTGGTCGTCTTACTGCTGCACTGGCATTCACAGCATTCCTCAGAGGTGAATTCATTGCTGACTTTATTGGGAGCAAGGCAACAGCAGCTAAACAGCACCGGCTAATAAAGTATCCTGGAGATGTAATATAAACAGGAAGGCTATTACGCTGCTCTATTTATGGTATACCTTGCAAAGTGGAGTTATACAAAAGTGACACGTGTATACAGTGCAATTGCTGGAAGACATTCATGTAAAGGTAAAAGAACAGGAAAATGAGTACAATGGAAAAAAAACACTATATGAAACACAAGGATCAGTTTCAGGACCTGCAGTAGTACATTACATGTAAGGATAGCAAACGTTGCAAACTTATCAGCTTACAGTTGCCATTAATGTGGGAGGGGGATAAACATAAAGGAAACTGCTTTTGATAAAAACATGCAACCAAACTGTAGTGAATACTTAATAACTCCTTTGCACAAACAGAATTTATTTTATTCTTTTGAAGGTTGAGATGAAATGGTTTATTAAGTCTGCACTATCAGTCTAACTTTTCTAGCTACTCATCCATTTTGCTGGTCGGCAGTACAAATTGCATTTACTCTGCAAATTTCTTACTTTACGCCAGTAAAGGTGGCCATACACGGGCAGATTTAAGCTGCTGATTCGGCAGCGTCTCTGCCCATGTATGGGGCCCTCTGACAGGCCTTCCCAATCAATATCTGGCCAAAAATTGACCAGATCTCAATCTGATGACTGCTTCGGCTCATTGATGTGGCCCTCACTGCAAGTTTTCATATCTCCTTCATTTTAATGCAATCGTTTGGCCCAGTATGTATAACCTGAAACAAGTAAGAAACCCTAAAAATTAATGTGGCTAAAAATGCCATATTTTATATACTGCACTTATTGCACCAGCCTAAAGTTTCAGCTTCTCAATAACAGCAATGATCCAGGACTTCAAACTTGTCACAGGGGGTCACCATCTTGGGAAGAGTCTATGACACTCACATGCTCAGTGGGCTCTGAGCAGCTGTTGAGAAGCTGAGCTTAGGGGTTGTCACAAATTATCAAGCAGAAAATGACGTTGGTCTGTAATATAAACTGATGCTGCAGGGCTGAATATTAAATTCTGATGCTAATTGCACCCGTTTCTATGCTGCCATGTAGTATTTATCTGTATTAATTACTAATCAGCCTTATATTGTGACATTTCTATTCTATGTGTACTGTATATTGTGAGTGGGTCCCTAAGCTCAGTAAGTGACAGCAGCACAGAGCATGTGTGTAGTGAGTCAGCAGAAAAGAAGATGAGGAGCTACTGGGGCAACTTTGGAGACATAGATCTTTACAGCTAAAGGGCTGTGGTTGCCTTGGGCTGGTACAGAATCCCAAAATACCATGTACGACATTTCTAGCTACTTCTTTAGTTAAGCTTTACTTCTCCTTTTTCCACTTTGGTGAATATATATGAGCAGTCACACAAAGGGCCAGAGTAAATGGGATTTTGCCCCAGATCCAAGGGCAACTAAACCTGGGCATATATTAATAGATCTGCTGTTTTGGGGAGTTCATCAAGTAAGTAAATTGTTGCCCGATTTGGTAACCCATGTGCTGGGCTGAATCCGGCTATTCCAAGTGTTTGGCCCCTGGACCAATGATCCTATGAAAAGCCTATGCCCATGTATGGCCACCTTAACAGCTTGAGTGTGTTTGTTGCTCCATGGAAGAGAAGATTTCCCGTGGATGACAAAGCACCCCATTGGTCTGTGCCTTTAATGTTTGCACAGGTCACTGCATCTCGGGCATTTTTATAAACTTAAAAGTCTATTTTAAGTGAAATAAAACAAAAGCTCCTATTCATATTTAGAAGTGCAAATATAAACAAAGAGAATTAGAATTTCACAGAATAATATTAAGTATTATATTATTATATTAAATATATTATATTAAATAAACAGAATAACCTACTATTACCTATTTGATGATATTAGATGTCATCTAAACTTTGATGATATTAGATGCCATCCTTAGTAGGTATCATGGTGAGTACTGGACTACTCTGTGAATCCTCACTACTCTCACACCAGCTTAAATTCAGGCTTTCTTACATAAAGGCACAATAAAGGATTCATTATGGATGATGGAGTTGATGGATGTCATCTAGGCTTGATTCAAGATATTAACTAATATAATGCCATTGGAACAACAGCACCACTGGATGGTCAGTTCTGCCAGTACATTTCAGAAGAAGAAGAGGAAACTCTTGTGATGTTGCCCTGCTTAGGAAAGACCAGAGAAAGGTCAGATAACTTTGGCCACTAATGGATTTAGTAAAACCAACACTGGTACAACCCAAATGTTGCTGTATAACTACAATGTAAAACATTGAATGCACTGAATGTTTATAAAATAGAAAAAGGCATAGCAGCAAATGTATTCTTGCAAATGCATCTCTACCCACTGTCCTGCTTTTAACATGGTGAAAAACAGAAGGTGATTTTTTTTTAATGAAATGAGTCAAGGTGGAAATCCCATGCACACAGTATATAAACAAATTAGAGCACCTTGAAAATAGAAAGAATTTTCTTGGGCATTGTTGTTAGTAGCATCCATGCCCTGATAGGCCAAACTGTCAGGAGGGGATTCGCAATCATTTCGGAACACTGGGTAATGAATAGCACCGTCTTGAGACAGCGGAGTTGAAAGAGGAAAAGCTTTAAGGGACGAGTTCCTTTCAGGAACATCTGGAAGGAGCTCACTAATGAGTCTGTGCAGGATGCTGTTATCAGGCAAGCTGCCTCGTCTCTTCTCTGCTTTAATTTGGTCACAAATGTCCTGGAGAGCAGAATCCAGTGCTTCAAACACAGAAGCTTTACATCTGGTTTTCTCGGTTTGTCGTTTTGGAGTTGCGCTCTTTTTCCTACGAAAAGGCACTGGGCTGACTAGGAATGCAATTTTGGAAAGACCTGAATCTAATTCATGTTTCCTTGGAGACTCGATTTTCTCCTGTTTAGCCCTTTCATGTTTTAGCATGGTGGTGAAGCGTGTGTACGATGCCGGGCATCTTCCTTTGCAAGAACTAAGGAGGTGCCGATGATGGTGGTGGTGGTGATGGTGATGGTGATGATGATGTCCAGACCCGTAAAAGCTTTCAGAAGATGTGAACGAGTAGTGGTCAAAATCACTTTCACTGCAAAAGGAGGAGCCCTCAATCTGGATAAAGTCACTCAGGTCTGAAACAACAGCATCAGGGTCACTGTCAGAGAAGTCCATATTTGACCTGGGTATCTGATCACTTGTTACTTCAATATGTACCGGCACAAGGCTTTTGGTTTTGCCATTGTGCTGTACCTGAGAAACATGCCTTTCTTGGCTTTCTTCGTCTAGCAGAGATTCGATAGAGAACCTTCGTTTTGGGCAAGAACTATTAGTAGAAATGTCTAAGCTGACTGCCGAAAACATTTCATCCCCTAAATTTGGCATAGATTTGGATTTTTTAATCAGCTGTTCAAACTCTGATATCCTAGTTGGAACCATATCTCTGGGCACCTCTTCTGAATCGGCCCTCCACTCTGAATATAAGCCATTTTGTTGTTCCTGTTCATACTGTAATATCCGAGATTTCACTGAACAGATCACTTCCGAACTCAACAGATCTTTGCGATTGATACGATGCATTTTTTTGTAGAGTTTTAGGAAACCAGGCGTGTCATGAGCAGATCTGTGACGAACCCTGGGTTGGTTCGAAGGACAGGAATTACCCCAGGCCAAAGGAATAGTCTGTGGAGATTTCTCATCACACAGTAGGGAACCCATGCTCTCTGATTTGGTCTGGGTATTGCAAAAAATACTGTGGTCCTCTGCCAACAAATCATCGCAGCTCCTTGACTTTATTTTTGGTGATGCGGATTCCTCAGTACTACTCCACACTTCAGCATTCTGACGGGTCATCTGCCAGCCATTCTTAAAGTTTATAGGCCGTGCCGTATCATTGGGTACCACTAAATGATGACTGTAGCTGCCACAGTAATCTAACCCGTTGGAGCCATTTTGTTTGGAAACTGAGTACGTAAATAGGGGTGGATACATTCTGCTAACATCACCTTCATAATCCATAAAGCAGCATGACAAGAGAAAGACAGTATCAGAGATTAACATACTCAGAAAGACAGAGAGAGGTTTAGTCATAGAATAAAACAGCAAAGACAAAGTATTGCAGCCAAAAGAAGACAGGTAACATTTCCAGATGATTGTTACTATGAATACTACAATGTCTAGTTCCTAAAAGAAAGATCAGGGGTGTGCAACCTGCAACTCACCAGTATAAAGCAATGCTTGGTGGCTGCAAATTGGCCACCTCTACTTTGAAAGGTCCCATTTCTGACATCTCCAGAGTAAAGTCATCAGTTAGTAATTTAGAGAAAGCAACATGGAAGTACAGGTATGGGACTTGTTATCCAGAATGCTCCTGACCTGGGGTTTTCCAGATAATGGATCTTTCTGTAATTTGGAAACTCATACCTAAAGTCAACTAGAAAATCATGTAGACATTAAATAAACCCAATAGGCTGGTTTTGCTTCCAATAAGGATTAATTGTATCTTAGTTTGGATCAAGTACAAGATACTGTGTTTTTATTACAGAGAAAAGGAAATCATTTTTAAGAATTTGGATTATTTGGATAATACAGAGTCTATGTGAGATGGCCTTCCTATAATTTGGAGCTTTCTTGTTAAGGGGTTTCTGGATAACGGATCCTATATCTATATATGCATGCTGAGTGTATTTAAACACATATGATAACACCTGCATCTTATATGGAATTACTATTGTTGTTCTACTTTTCATTGAAGACATGCATACAAGGAAGTGACTGTACATGTTCACTGAAAGTCATTACAGCCTCTCGAATAGTCACATAATAAAGTAAAAACAGCTTCAGAAAATCTCTTAATACTTAATATTAATATCACTGAAAGAAAGAATGGGAATAAAGCAGCATATACTTGCTTCATGCTTTATGGGAAATTGTATTTTTAGCATTAAGCATTTACAAGTGCATCTGTTACATACGGGAGCAGCAGTGGTTATTTTATTGTTGTTATCCCATATTCTTACTGGCGGGTTTAATGAGTGCATAAACATGGACGTGCACAACAGGATATAAGCCCCTGCTATGGCACAAGCCTGCTCGACAAATGAGAGAGATCACTCTATTAAATATTCAACTCAGCCTGGTCTGCAAGTGTTCTTCAATACTAACAATGAGAATTAAATAGATTGTTCATAAGTATTTCTGCTGCCATGTGGCCAAAGCAGTTACTAAGCTACAGCACCAATCATCCTTCACTAGCGAGTTAGTGATACTTTATCAAAGAATTGGACTTTATTCTCCATAAGCGTGCAACCCTGTTATTGCAAATTGTGTATGGTAAAGAATACATATAGCTGGAAAGAGCAGGAAGCTGTTTAGTCATGTAGTGCAAAGTAATGAAATGAAGATATCAAGCCTCATGATATAAGCTAAAAAAAGGCAAAGAAAACAGGGTTGGATATTCTAATATTATGTGAGCAGGCATCAAAAACAAGTACTACCTAATAAAAAATATATGCTTGTTCAAAGACATTTATATATATATATATATATATATATATATATATATATATATATATATATATATAAATGTCTTTGAACAAGCATATATTTTTATTAGGTAGTACTTGTTTTTGATGCCTGCTCACATAATATTAGAATATATATATATATATATATATATATATATATATATATATATATATATATATATATATCACATCTTGAATGTTATAGAGCAGCAAGGAACATGTTTGCTCTTCTAATGCAGCTATTGTGATGCCTTCTTCACTGACCAATAACTGCAATGGATTCACAAAATGCAAGTCTAGCACTGGGGCATTTGCAGGACATTATGTTTTTAGGCAGCCAATAAATATAAAAAATAATAAATATAAAAAATAACAAGTGTGTACTGTGAAGCTTTAGTCTGAAGAGGATTATGATACTCGTACCCCTATTTTAAACAAAGCACTGAACTGCAATGCCATTTCAACTTTTGATCAAACAGAACAATTGTAGCTGTAATTCTAGGAAGATAAAGATAGATAATAGTGTGTAGTGATGGGCGAATTTATTCGCCAGGCGCGAATTTGCGGCGAATTTGCGCGATTTGCTGCCAGCAAAACACCCGCGAAAATTTTCGCCAAAAAAACGGGCACCGGCGTAAAAAACTGCGCCGGCGTCAAAAACAAGACGCCGGCGCCGTTTCGCGAATTTTTCGCGCAAATTCACCCATCACTAATAGTGTGTATTTTGTGTTTTAATGGGGGTTATTAAACAAAACAAAATACAAATATCCTGAGAAGACCAACACTTGAGACACAAAAGAATAAACCCCAGAGGCTAAAGTTATCATTGTGAGCATGTGTGCTTGTTGTGATATGATACAAAGAAAACTTGTGACTTGCTCCTGTTACCGCCTGGTATTTTTGTCTTTGTCAAGAAGCTATTCCCAATGAAAACCCACTGGGCAGTGTTGTCAAATGACTGGTTATTTATTGCTTCTATCACATCTACAATATAGAATTAAAAGGGTTCTTCTCCTTTGAGTTAACTTTTAGTATGACATAGGGAGGTATATCCTGAGACAATTGGTTTTCATTTTTTATTATTTGTGGTTCTTGAGTTATTTATGTTTTTTATTCAGCAGCTCTCCAGTTTGCAACTTGCAATCTGGTTGGCAGGGTCTAAATTATCCTAGCAACCATGCACTGATTTGAATAAGACTGGAATATGAATAGGAGAGGGCCTAAATAGGAAGATACGTAATAAAACACCTAGATGTTTTCAGATAGTTTACCAGAAACAATGACTTTTTCCAATTACTTTCTATTTTCTATGTTTGACCGTTTTTCTAATAATGAAGTGTAAACTGTAATTTTTCACCTTCTAAAGCAGCTCTGGGAGTGGGGCCGCTGACCCTGTAAACTGTTCTAAATTGATACATTTAGTTGATACATTTCTTATCTTTGTCCCTGCTGAGCAGAATCCCTAAATTTGATTAAAGACAGCTGTTAGAATTGATACAATAGTTGCTAATAGTCCAGAGATGCTGCTGAGAAATTGATCAACTAATGTAGCAAATAGAGTTCAGAATCTGCACCTGATTTACTGAGCTGCCAGACTCAAACACCACAGACAGGAACGTTAAACTTAGATTTAAAAAAAAAAATAAAACAATAAAAAATAAATAATGCAAAGTAATTGAAAAAAGTCTTTATTTCTGGTGAATAATCTGAAAACAATTGAACTGAAAAAAAGTGTTTGGAAGGTGAAATTTCAGAAGGGCCTCCTAAAACATATAAAAGGCTACAGTAGGAACCGTTTTCCTTTAATACATCAAATTAGCAAGTATTCCTCTTGTTTTCTTAGAGGTTCTTAAAATAAATTGTGATGTAACACAGTGAATTGCTCATCAGATATCTATACGTGGTTAAGGCAGCTAGTCGCTTTCCTAGGCTTTCCTAGGTATTGTATATAGATGTACCAGTAGATGGCACTGCAACATTGAATTAAAGCAATCACCTTGTTCAGCTCAGAGGATAGTGGTGTCTGCAACAAGCAGCCTTTCATGGATGTAAATTTCTTACCTTTTGTCCTTGAGGGAGAAGAAGGAGAAGAGTTGATGTAAGGTTTTCTTGGGGTAGTGTTTTTGCTCTGGGTGTCCATGCGGCTTAGGGTATTTCTGTTTGCATTCTGGTCGCTGTGGGATCTCTGGTGGTTGACACTGGGCTCAGACTTCCTTCTCTTCCTGTAGTCGCTTGCTGAACTTAAAAATGAATTATGAATTATTAATTAAACTTAATATTGGCTGATAATTCCAGTTGTAAGGTTAATGCTGACATGATGCCACAGCTCTGCTGTTATTACACAGTTTATTGGTTTAGTATGGTGGGCCCCGTGGGGAAAATCGCAGTAAAAAGCCTCAGTCTTTAAAATAAGTGTGAGGCGGTAGTGTTACGTGGGCACAATATTAAGCCAATTTATCTTCAGCACTGACAGCTCTTTCAGTCTAACAATACAATAGCTAGCATAAATATAATTCCCTTTTCCTCAGGTAGATGGCTTGAGGCTTACCATTTTTATTAAATCTGGCTCTTTTGCATTGGAATGCCCTGTAATTAGTTCAGCAATATGTCCGTTAATGTACTTTACCTGTACTAATGGATAATTTTAATAAAGAATGAAGTATGATGCCCCCTCCATCGCAGACTATTGATTTTTACAAATATAGGGCACTGACTGTAGGAGATTTCTTGTGCTCCCAAATGGTATCATCTGATGTTTCACTTGATACAACTCATTTGCTCTTAATAGATCATTTCCAGTCCCAGGCTGGAATCAGCGTACTCAAATGAGAGACTCAAGGGTAACCCAGGTGGTTATGTCCCCATGGGGAGACAAGTAGATGAAAGAATAAAAGACATATTATATTGTATAACAATTGCTAGCTATTTCCAGTTTATATACATCAGTTATGTCCATCTTAAAGCCCTGCATTTGCTGTTGGACTGCAACTTACAGTTTCAAACGGAATAAAGTATTACCCTAGCAGGAACATGGAAGAAAGCTGCTGGTTGGGGGTTAAATGCTAATACATAATAAATATAAAAACATATTATAATGTGTACTGTGAAGATTTGGGCTGAAGAGGATTCTTAAGCTCTGGAATGTAGGGTTGCATTGGTACAGGGAGACTCTGTTTTTAGGCAGCCAATAAATATAAAAAAAAATAAATATAAAAAATAACAAGTGTGTACTGTGAAGCTTTAGTCTGAAGAGTATTCTTAAGCTCTGGAATGTAGGGTTGCATTGGTACAGGGAGACTCTGTTTTTAGGCAGACAATATTAAAGCCTAAGGTTTGTGAGAACATTACAGAGGCAAATTAATTGTTACCTTGGAAATTACAAGAATGCTCCTGGGATAGATTTAACTACACAAGAAAATCTCATTTTCATGTGTTAGCTAAGCAAATCCCGACTGAAGTCTATGGGGATATATATTAAGAGAACATTTTCTCATGCAACTCAAAATACCCCCTTGTTAAAGGGCCAGTGACATTAGGAAATGAAAGTATTTACATATACAGCTTCACTATAAAATGAAACAGGTTCAGGTGATTGAGTGTGCTACATATAAGAGGAACTTGTGCCTGTTCCATTGGTTGGTGCAAACTGTGCTCTGACCTGTGCACTGGATTAAAATCAATCTTGAGACACAAAGTACATGTACATAGTATTGGCGCAAGAAAGCCATGTACTTATCACCAGCCTTTGGCATGTAGCAGGTACAGGTTTTCTCTGCTACTAGTATCCTTTGGCACCTCTGTCCTGCATGTACTGAATGATACAGAAAGTTGGTTTGTGCCAATACATACCCCAGCTTGCCCACGGGCTTCCCATATATTTTATTAATCTATAAATGGGTATTTCTATTCAAATTATTTTCTCATTCTTGGTGTTACTGCTCCTATTATATCATGTCATTTCATGTTGCCATTGATGTGAGTTAAGACTGAAATTGTAATCTTTGTATTCACTCAAGGGCAGCATTTTGGCCAAAGTTGACTGCAGGTGTGAATGTGGTGATAGAAGGTATACAGGGTATCAGATCTAGCCATTTGCAATTAAACCTCTCCGAGAAATGAAAAGTGCACCATCTGTTACCTGGAAGGCCTCTCTATTCCTTTCTCTATTGAAGGCTGGTACAATGAGGTCTAAAAAACAAAATTAATAATATATACATAAGATAAAAATATGATTTAATGCGTGTTGTACCAAATTCTGAATCCTAGGAATTTCCCACATAATTTCAGTTTATATAAAGAGAATGGAATCATTCATTAATATCAGTCTCAAAAGATGATGTGAAGTAAATGACAATCAATATAAAGTTATCTACATATTCCATTATTTCTTTGTAACTGAAGCACTCTGCTCAGATTTAACATTTTCTGTGCCCCATAACAATGTTTATGTGTAAGGAATACAGAATCTATGTGCTTGATTGCTCCAGAACGTCAGACCCACGTACAGTGCTTTATGTCAGATCTATAGCTTTGTGTGTGTACTACTTGTGTGTACTACTACTAATAGATTTGACAAATCTTCAGGATGGTACACAGTCAATTGTCTTCATAGAGCATCCATTGTATTCACTTTCCTGATAACATGGGCAAAGGCAGAATATATATTTCAGTCAGCTTTAGTACTCATCCTGAAGGCCTGTGTTGACCTCTCTATCCCTGATCCTTATGTTGTCCTCAGTGGAGCTTCTGGCTGCTTAAATTTCTGCCCTAAGCCTGACTCTAGAGTGAGCTATTATAAGTAGTCCTCACACTAGCAAGTCTTACCTACATTGAAGTATTTTCTCCTACTGAGAAAGGTTTCATCAGACTCCACTTCCTCTATTATAGTAATATCACAATCAGAAATGACTAATCGCCAGAGGAAAAGGTCCCCAACACTTGGGGTAGGTGACCTGTTTCACAAACATATTGATATTAGACATAAACCAGTTCATCAAGTCTCCAGTCTGCCATCGCTTTCAATGTCTCCCGTTAAAGAAAGAAGTCATTGGCCAAGCAGGAAGTGCCAGTGTCCACCACCTCTCATCAGGATTAGTATGATTTGACCCTACTCATACATAAGGAAAACAGACATGAACTGATTGTTTTTAATGTAAGGTATCATTAGGAGTTCAGATTATCATAAAATCATAATGTTGTAGAAAGAAGTCAGTGGACCATTCTGAAAAGTCCGTAAGTTTTGAATCATTTTTTTGGGCACTCATTATGGCAGAGGACATGCACAAACCACTCAGAAACTTTAATGAAGGGTAGAGATGCCAGCCAGAAGCTCAATAAGTGACAAAGTTACTTTGTCTAATAAACAGCTTTATTAAGCAGTTCATTCCTCTCTGAGAATGTGTGGATGATCACTGCTAACAGATATGGAATGCTGTTCTTAAATAGTTTGTACTTGTTAAGTGGAATCCATCATCAGGTGACAACAACCTTTTTTAAACCCAAGGCTTTACTTGCTGCCAAGATCACAGCTAGAATTAGACACAATTTGCAGCTCACACTGACCATAATGTGTATCATATTTTCCACATCTTTGTTCTAAAAATGGGTAAACTGTTTTATTACAATCCAATGGATAAAGATACTGAGCACTGTGTATACACTGTATGTGTGGTAAAAGTAGCTCTCTCCAGAAGATGACAGATACAGTTTAAGTTCACTTTTAGCGACGGGCAGGGATTTGTGGTTGCTGTTACTTAGACCAACATGCATTCTACCAGGTTATTCATCTTCAAAAAACTAGGGCCAGAACTAGGGGGCAGACAGCAGAGGCACCTACCTATGGAGCAACTAAACATTAAATAAATGTTTGAATGGACAATAAATGTATAATGCAAAACTTGCCTATAGGACAAAAACAAACTTATACCTAACCAGCCATAAGACATAGATAATGGCTTCTTTGTGACATTGTGGTTTTTAAGCATTGCTGCTACTAACTTCTCTAGCTATCTAAAATAAGACAAATTATGGCATTTTTGTGACCTTGTTGTTTGGACAACCTTGCTGACCATTCAATTTTGGCCCATTTACCGTACATGGTTTCCTGTACCACACACAGTGAATATATGATATATACCGGTATTTTCAGATTCAGTTAGGACAAATCTATACGAAGGATAAGTAAATACCAATCTTGGAAGTAGTAGTCATCAACCTTAATTCATTACAATGCAGTACAATTGACACATAGACAAATAGATTGTGTACTATTGCACTTAGAATGTATAATTTCTTGTCTGGCAGTCATGAATTGTCCCTTGTAGGCATCCTCGGTCAAATGTATTTGGTGAACTGATTTGTACATATCATATGTAACCCATTTACTTCTATGTCTTCTCTATTACCGTACCCCCAATTCCATGGTCTCTCCTCCTCTAATCCAGCATCTTTCCTCCACTACTCCTTTCCCCTCACACATTTCTGTAGTTTCATTCCTTACACAGGAGCAATTCAGAGGGGACATCCAAAAGGAATGGAAGGTTTTTTCTCAGATTGTGGTTCCATATCTGCCCTATGATCTCAACCACTATAGAACAAGGTATATTTCTAATAGAAACAGTCCAACATTCCAGAATGCCAAGTACTCATGCTCTTATTTTTGTGCTATAGTGCACAGCCGTGATGCTAACACCACTCTATCGTTGTTTTAGCTATAGCATCATCCCACTTATAATCAGTATTGTGACATGCACTCAACAAGTACTTGTCTATTGCAGAACAATACTGGAGTCAACTGAAGGAAATTGTGATTTTCTTTTATAAAAAAATGTTTATATACAGTACGAAGCCTATTTGTAAGCAAAATCCTACAATATGCCCTACAACTTTTATTTTCAAGTTAAAATATTGCACCATTGTTAATTTAGTTCATGCAGATTACTTAGAGGGACGGAAGACTTAAATTATGAGGGTAGACTGTCAAGGTTGGGGTTGTTTTCTCTGGAAAAAAGGCGCTTGCGAGGGGACATGATTACACTTTACAAGTACATTAGAGGACATTATAGACAAATGGCAGGGGACCTTTTTACCCATAAAGTGGATCACCGTACCAGAGGCCACCCCTTTAGACTAGAAGAAAAGAACTTTCATTTGAAGCAACGTAGGGGGTTCTTCACAGTCAGGACAGTGAGGTTGTGGAATGCACTGCCGGGTGATGTTGTGATGGCTGATTCAGGTAATGCCTTTAAGAATGGCTTGGATGATTTTTTGGACAGATATAATATCAAAGGCTATTGTGATACTAAGCTCTATAGTTAGTATGGGTATATAGAATTTAATTAAAAGTAGAGAGGGGTGTATGTATGGATGCTGGGTTTTCATTTGGAGGGGTTGAACTTGATGGACTTTGTCTTTTTTCAACCCAATTTAACTATGTAACTATGTAACTATGTAACTTAACTCTGGAGCAGCCAATCTGACAATTTCCACTCTTTGCTGGAAGAAGAAAAAAGCCTGCTGAGAATGGAAGCTGAAGAACACAGCTGCAATGTCTATTCCATTGAATGATATAGTTTAGTAACAGATGAAAAGCCTGTGGCTCACTATGGGAGGCAACAACTGATGGCCAGCAGGTAATGTTAAAGTCACTACCTTCTCCTATTAAGGAGACTCATCAAAATATATGTTTTGTGCCTAAAAAAACAATACACGGTATTTAGCAAGCAGGTGCTGGGCAGAAATATACATTTATATGTTATATTCAAAAATGTTTGTAACTGGGTTAGGAAAGTAGAATTAGAGATCCATCCCATTAATATCACCACTGTCATCGTGGCTGTATTTGGTTCAAGTTATGAAGCATTTCTGTGTTCAAGACGTAGGTAGATGATAATGGGAGAAAGGGGACTATAAGACAATGCCAGCTTAATGGCCACTCATACTACATCCCTGCTCTAGGGCCTATGATACAGTACTGGGATTGATTTTTGGTAACAGCTAACAAACTAGGGGCTGGTTCCAGGGCTTGGTTAACAATAAAAAGTCTGACTTCCCTTGCCGTGGAACACACTATTTACTCCTTTCTCCTGTGCACTCAAACCATGCAAGCAAAACATAAAATTCCATTTACCTCAGTAGGCACACGAGGGGGGCTCTCTTGATAACAATCCAATATCTTTTTAGGAGGCTGGTGACAGACACAGAATGAAATGAAGAGGTGAGGAGATGACATGGAGAATAATAATGAGAAAAGAACATTACAGGACAAATGAAGAATGCTACACATTAGTATAATGACTGTGATATTCAAGGCCTATCTTTCGTACATTGTTAAGAAATGTAACTACAGTGGTATTTTTTAAAGTAGTGTTAGCGGGTGGTATATGAAATGTTGCCATGCAAACCATACAAAAGCATAAAGCACGCAATTGGCATTCTTCATTTATTTATACAGTAGTGCAACAGCAAAGTCATTCAGTGCATCAAACTGCGCTCAGTGAAGCAAACACACAGTCGTGATGTGGCAGTGAGACTAAAGTGATAGTGACAAAGGTTCCTGATGAAGATGTACTGTATACGTAAGTATGAGCACCAGCCTCCATTGACAGCCCCCTGTGTAACGTGAATGATATTAGCATATCTACTGATGAAACTATCTGTGTACTTCTACTGGGACCTAGAGACCCAGACTGTTTGAAACTTGATGCTTTAAAACATTCATATAGCAAAATAAAAGTACCTTGGACACCTCTTCTCAGACTGCAGTTTCATGTGAGCAGGCTCAAGTTATTACTAAAATTAATGTAACCATGTGATTTTCTCATCCTAAACATTAATTTGTGCGTCTTTGAACCTGGAAAGGTCATCGCTGACCACTGCTTGACTGTTACCTCTTCTTCATCTTAACATAGTAAGTTAGGTTAAAAAAAAGACATGTCCATCTAGTTCAACCTTTTCTGTCTATATATAACCTGCCTACCTGCTAGTTGATCCAGAGGAAAGCAATCCCCCCCCCCCCAAATCTGAAGCCTCTCTAATTTGCCTCAGAGGGGGAAAAACTACTTCCTGACGGCCAGTCCCTGGATCAACTTTATACGAAGAGCTATTTTCAATGACACTGTTTTCTCACTTGCTAAAAAGCCATCCCCTTCTTAAAGCTATCTAATGTATCAGCCAGTACGACTGATTCAGGGAGAGAATTCCAAAACTTCACAGTTCTCATTGTAAAGAACCCTTTCTGAATACTTAGATGGAACCTCCTTTCTTCTACTAGGAATGGGTCAGGTGCCCTCGTGTCAGCTGGAAGGACCTACTGTAAATAAAGCATTTGAGAGGTTATTATGTGTGCAAACAACCCCAACTTGGCCAATCTCTTTTCATAACTGAGACTTTCCATACTATGTACCAGCTTAGTTGCCCTTCTCCTCCCTAATTTAACTGTATCCCATTTGAGCACTGGAGCAATGCTACATTTTAGATATAAAACAATAAACAAGTGCCTTAACCAGTACACCTGGAAATACATTTTTAAAGGGTAGTTGTCTAAAGTGAGCACTATCAATAACAAAAACAAAAAATCCTCTATGCAGACAAAGCAGTAGAACAAAAGACTGTTTGACTGAAGAGCTAAAGTGCAAAATACAAGTGCCATGGCAGAGAGATATATAGATAGTCTGAACTATGATTCTGCCTAATCCTAAATTTCTCCATAAATAAAGATGGAAACAATTTCTCGGAACCAACTGGCAAATCAAAAGAATTTTTACACAAAAGAAACACAGAAACAGAAGCTGACCGCTATAGTATCAGTTACTGGAGCTAGTCTGCACCATACAAAAATAACAAATATGCACACCCCTCAATCACACTTTACCCCATGTCTGGTTACCCATAGTAACAAATCAGAGGATCCGTCTATCCCTTATGGACAGGGTTCAGAGTGCAAAAAACCCACCACATTTACCATACCTTGCATTCTGACCCATTCTGGAGCACAATGACCTGAACTTTCTGCAGAACTGTATCCATGAAGGGTGGGCATGTAGGTGTCTTTCCTATTGTATCAGCCTAAATTAATTTTGTATTTTGCAAAGCTGCTGCCATAAAAGCAAAGATTGATTTTCTCTATAATACTTGCAATGAGCCTTATATAACACTCTTTGCCTGGTCTACAATATAGTACCTGTATTAGTCTGATATATAAACAAATAAGGAAATGAAAATGTAACATAGCAATTAACATGTGGCACTACGGAAAATCTATCTGTACATTCTGTACATAAAGCAATATATACTGTATATCTGTATGACTGGAGGTTTCACTCCGCTAACAGCAGGTTGAGAGCTGCCATACCAAATCAAAAGTAAGGTATTGAGAATGGCAAGTGCTACTATAGGTCACCCTAGCAAACAATTGCCATTTACATACTTTACTATCTTTAGCTTCCTTTTTACATGCCAAAAGAAAATAGCACATGTAACGTTTCTTAGGAAAGAACAGGTCACCAAAATGTCAGCAACTGGCACATATGACTTTCCATCATATTCAATGGAAATCACTGAGCTTACGGCACACACCAGGCACTACGAAAAGCATATGTGTGCTCCAAAAGCATATGGGCTGGGGCCTTGCACGATCCTTTGCTCACTTGTACTATGAACACCATGATGCTCATTATCAGTAATTGGATGCAATCTAAGGAAATTCACTGTTTTGACACTTTTCTTTTAACCCTGCCCCTGGACTAAATAAATATTACCATTAATAATTTTTTTGCCATCAAGCTGGTCAACTCTTTTTTTGTGTGAAAAAAACCCAATTTGCAGGACAACATGCATTTTTGGGGGAAAAAAAACTGAATAAAGAATGGGAAGAATTTCAATTTGAAGTGAAAATAAGTGAAAAAAGTTAACTGCGCCAGTAGTTTTTCCATAGCTATGACAATTATTAATGGTTTATCTTCACCATTTCTTATTAGGTGAAACAGTAGCTGCACATGGGAAAACAAGATGCTAGCTACTTTGTAGCTTTCCTGACCTAAGCAAATTGCATGAATCTGTTTGTTTTTAATCTCCTTCATTCCTGATCTATAATGGAATGAAGGGAGTGTGTATAATTACCCAGATAACAGAACAATGCCAATAAATACACAAAGACCTACTCTGGAATTTGCTGAAATGATATGAAACAGCTATCATTGTGATAAATGTGTTTTGGAACTACCCTTTCCTTACCCAGAATAAGTAAAAATGTGTTATTATTAACAATATGCTTTTCTTTGGCATGGATATATTAATTGAATTGTAATATTCATTAGCTTCCTTTACGTGCAAAGTCACTAGATCTGACTGGCCAGTTTTTATGAGTCGTGTGACTTCCCTTGTGGATGTGACAATCACAGCTGAACCTTTGCTTCATTCGCAATTAAGGTGGGTTTACTTGTCCTTCCGGACATACTTTTATGGGACACAATCATATCCATCTATATTATGAGTGCCATGTTGGAAAAAAAACTCTCATGCAGGTTTGGGGTTCATGTGCAGATCATGCATTTAAATACACTTAGGGCCAGTTCAGCTCCATTGTGCTTGAGCGCTTAAAGCAGTCAAACAAATTCAGACAATCTCACACTGATATTCTATGATAAATATGGTGGTTTTTTAAAAGATTTCCTGACAGTCAAAGTTTTAATATATCTCAAAACTGATAATTTTTTTGGATTCTCCAGATCTGCTCTTTAATGCAACAAAAGAAGGGCTGAAAATAAAATGAAAGCCATCTTGTCTTGTTTCCATTTATGCTAGTATTTCACAGTTTAGAGTAAATATTTTTCGATATGCCCCTAAGGATGTTGTTTCCTAAACAGAGGGGCTAAGAGAGTGAAATATGTGCTAGATATTCGTGCATTTATGTCTAAATGATATACCAGTGTTTTTTGGTTCAAGGGCCCTGAACAAATGCTAAACCTCCAAGAGAGCTTGGACTAAAAAAGGTCTGGTCACCACTGCCCAAAGCTATGGATGGACAGCTCAGTGAAGGTTAAGGTGGATAAGATTTAGGTTGTTCTAGAAATTACTGCAAACTTAAAGTGACTAATCTTGTTACAATGTACAGTAAATGGGGGCTCAGCCTAAATGCTGAACTAGAAAGAGAATTGTGAACCCAAATAATTTCAAAACCACTGCAAGAAAATAGAAGCCCTTCTCACATTCTGATTTAGCCCTCAGCAATGCCATGCAGCTTGTAGATCTTTGGTAGCTGTATTGTCTAAACATTTGGATGGGAGCAGTTAGGGTTGCATAATTTGGGCCTTTATATAAGAAGTTGTATTGTTCTATGTTGAGGCTGAGTACCTAGACTCTGCCATAATAAATGAATCCATTACCCTTCAGATCAGGATAATAATTTGATGGTTCTGAGTCACAAGCAAGCTACTGTAGCACGTGGTGGCAGTTAATGTGCAATGGGGTGCTACATAAAATGCATGTCATTAGCTCTTTGAGGTTAGCTTTTCCATCCGCCTACTGTGGCGTAAGCATTAGTACCTAACCTCACTTACCGGCCGTCCAAATTCCAGCTCTGAAAAGAATTTGTACCATGGCTCATTTTCTAAATCTATCTCATCTGGATTAATGCGCCCATTCTGTAGCAGGAGGGAAGGAGGAGGGAAGGAAAAGATACGCTAAGAAAGAGGTGGAGATTACAAGTAATAAACAAAACAAAACAAAAAAGAACAGTATGGGGAAATAAGATTATTAACATGTTTGCTCATGGGAGGGGAAATAATAAGGAGGGAGATGTCATAAACCAGGGAGATCTATATGCTGCACTCCAGATGAACTACAGCTTTCTTATATGCCTTTCGAATACTAAAAATTGAGCACAACAACTGGAGAGTCAAAGGTTATATAACAACTTTTACAAA
Organism: Xenopus petersii; assembly: GCA_038501925.1. NCBI lineage: Eukaryota > Metazoa > Chordata > Amphibia > Anura > Pipidae > Xenopus > Xenopus petersii. Next base: position 47,627,549 of record CM076672.1, on the reverse strand, counting down.
ATATAGCAACGACTTTTATCAACATATTTCTCTTTAAAGCACCATGTAATGCTGGGGGCCCAGGGTAAATAACCCCTATGCCATACTCTAAAACCAGGCTAGCATCAGGAGTAACAGGTCCCATTCCATCAAACAGTTTCTACTGAATATTATCTATTTCACAGGCTTCTCATCCAAGATAAAGCAGGTACCCAGTTACCAATTGGGATATACCAAATCAAAATTCAGTTTGGGTCCTGGGCAAAATCTAAACTTTTTTTCAGGCTTCAGATTCAGCCAAATCCTGAGTGTCTGGTAGATTCAAATGTGAACCATACATATTACATAGCTTAGATCACTGGACAACTGAAGCTGTGATTTTTTTTAAAAAGTTGCTAATTTGTACATGCAAAGAAGGCTTCGGATTCATGTTGGGATTCAGTGAATAATTTCTAGTGGATTGGGTATTCAGCTGAAACCTAAAATTGTGGATTATGTGCATCCCTAATTACCAAAAAGCACCATTATACTAATAAATATGTTATTGGCTCATTTTGCCTACTGATGAATGGGCTAAACCAGTGTATGAGGTGCACAAAATGACACTATAGTTTCCAGACTAGAATAAAAGGTCTGAAAAAACCCTGCTCCGTGCTGTTTTTAGATCAACATGGGGAGATAAGAGTCAAATTAAAGAAATTCTACATAATTACAATGGGTCAATAATGTAATTATTGTATACAGCAAAGCTTGGAAACAAAGCCAATTAAAATCCAATAGAACTCATTAGGGAAACAAGTATTTCTCAGACAAATGAAAGCCTCAAACAAATGAGTTGTAATAAAGCAATGCAGTACAGCGGAGTCCTGGAAATATGTCTGCTGCCCTCTCTGGGTCTGCAACCACCACCCACTGCACCAAAGCGCAGACCAATATGGACTCATATGCCTTTGCCATTCTGTTCCAATAAGCCACACCCTTTTATTTGTATAATTTTAGCTATAGAGATTTGTACCTTCTGAGTCCAAGGCTGTTATTACCAGGATTTATCTTACTATGATGCTCTCAATTCAAACACATATTAGTGGAGAACCCTAATGCCTGATTTTAAATGAATGTATGTGTACCTAGGTCACTTGCAAGACACACAAACACTTGCAACACAAGAAGCCTAAGAATTAAGTAAGCCTATAGGAAACCAAGCACACGTATGAATATACAGTATTAGAACGATTCTATACCAAAACCATGTACCACCTTTGTATAGCTTGACCCCAATGCACCAATATACACTGATCTTTCACAAATGCCAAGATGGACAATGTGATGCCTTTCAGATGTTCAAATAACATTGCCTTCTGTCCCACTGATACACAGTAAAGATTGGGCACTTACAGCCTTGCAAGGCCTGCCAGAATTTAGTAGATTTAATGCTGTTACCAAAAAGCAAACGGATTTATATATAATACGAAGAAGTTATTCATCTTACTGTCAAATATTTCTTGGCCTCTTAAGTGGTTGATGTTTTGAATAAACAAGAGGTGCAGGAAAACATAAACAAAACATTTTGTTGACTAATGGTACTTAAAGCCTAAGAACAAATTCTTCTTACATGAAGGAAATGTCTGTTTTTCCCTGCGCTTGCCTTGATTCTGCAGGATGATTAATGGGGCATCATTCTAAGCAAATTAATTGGATACAATGGCATCTCTGTGCAACTCTGGGCTAAGGCAATTGCTTGCATACTCTCTATAGATAGATGCCCACAGCAGCACAAAGGCCAAAATTCCTGCAATTTGGCATCACAGAATTCTAGGAACTGATTACCTACATTAGAATTATCCATATCGCAGCCGTACTGGTGCTATATATAATTTAGTCTGTGGGACAAGACTATACTCCCACGCCACTCACTTCCAGTTAAAAACTACAGAGACTCTTGGGAAATCTCAGACATGTCATTTATATATTTTTCTTTTCAACTCAGTGTTTATGTCATTTATATTTTCATATATTTGCTTTTAGAAGAAAAATACAGTCAGCTGTTTATGCACAGGCTGTAGAGCAAACATGGCTTGGCAAAACTCCCAGGTTATTCTCAACTTTTAAACAAACCACACCTGCTGTGCTGTACCTTTAATTATGGAGTTTCCCACATCAGCTGAAATTGGAATGAAAAATAAACCGCAGGTTGGCATCAGACATTTCTTTAGTAATGGAAACATTTAAGGCTGCTTATTCATTACCTTTCACCTAGCTTTGATTTTAACCCTTCAACTTATACAAAGTGACTATGGTCTTTTGGCTATCCTATTTTAAAAACCACCCAAATGTGGACTGCACCATTTCTCAGCTGTCTATGCACCCCATTACCTTTTGGGGATTTGAAATGTAAGACAGTAACCTAGAAAAAGTATGTTTATTAGATAAAATAGATGCTAACCCGCTAATCTCACTTTAGAAAGTCGCACATCACGTCAGATGCATACAGTGTGAAACAAAGTTCCCTCCATACTTATTTTTACATCTCAGTCAAATAAACTGATGACAACATATGTGACCTAAGCAGAGTGTAAGACACTTGGTGTAGATGAATTGATGGTGCCCAGTGTATCAGAATGATGCTGTCAATACCCAAGCTCAACTTCTGATAAACATTCTGAAACGAGGGAGTTTTTTTAAAAGGACAATACTTAAGATTTTTTACACTCCAGAATACACAGTAGACTCTTAAGGTCAGACCGAAAACCTTGTTTAGGTTAAAACATAAAAAAGCCAATGTGAAGCCAGGGAATTTTCATTTTTTTTAGGATTATTATATTTGGCTTTTGTACGATTTGTTGTTGTATGAGTATATTTTTCAAAAACAGAGAAAAACAATATTAAGATGAATGAAGTAAAGGCCTGCTTGGAACCCTAAGGTGCAGAATTATTGTAAGTCACAGTTTAATACAGATACTCATGTTAGATATCCAGGCACAAAGATTGCCCTTTTAACTCTAAAATGACGCTCATTCTTTCTGAATTTGATTTGTAGTTCAGAAAAACTTCATCTATCACGAAGAGCAATAAAAAAAGTCAGGCATAATTACTGCATATTTTAACAAATCTAAACATAATTTTCAAATAAAATCTCTGTAAAAGTATATGCATGAAAATGTATTTACATTTTTTTTGTTCATCTTAAAGAAATATAATTTAAAGGGATCCCCATGAAGACAACTACATGAGCATTAACTACATGAGCGTAACTACAAAGGAATCAGACCCTGTGGCTGCAGGAGAGCCCAAGAGGTATAGGGGGCCCCATGAGGCCCAAATAAAAAGCAATTTCAACATATATTGGTATACCAGGACAACCTCTGGATATGTTGGGGCCCTAAAATTAATTTGCTGTGGGGCTAGCAACATCTAGTTATGTTATTGTGTCCACTTGAGGCCAAGCTAATATTACCATTTATGCCTCATACATATTCATAAAAATATTAAACAAGTTCCTAATAAATGACAACCTACCATATGCACAATACTACTGAACTGCACATACAATTTAGATTGGACTAAAATAGAATTGCTATTTAGTCCAGGATATAGTGGACCTTTTTCAATAAGGCTGCAGTGGCTGCATAGCTGGATATATAACATTGGTTTGTTTCTGGGGGAAGATGAGCACGCATGGGAAGGGAAAAGTATAGGGGAGGGTAGAACAATTATGAGACAAGAAAATAAAGTAATTAATGAAAAAGACTGGAAGGGTTATATTACTGAAGAAACAGATAATAGTGGAAGTTGTAGTGTCTGACAGCTTGATCCTTTTTTTCCCTCCCCTGTTGAACAGCTTCTCTATGCAATCATGAGAATGAACTTTGAACTTATAAAAATCAAATGAAGACTTGTCTGGTGTCTCTTGCTTTCTTTAGAGGTTAAGAGCATTATGGCATTACGCTGCATCTGCAGTTAAACACTTTATAAACTAACTATACCAAACAGAGTTCATAGTAGGATATACAGTATACTGCAATGCTCATAGATGGACTAAACAACCTTAATAAGCAAGGTGAGACAGAAGACTATTTGGCCTCTATAGTTAAATACTACTAGTTATTTCACAATTACTAAAAATAGGAATTACTGGGCCAACTAAATCAATTGTCTTTTAAGGATCCCTTTGTGTTTGTCGTTTTTTCATCATGACAAAGTGTCAAACCATTAATTTTTGTATGGGGTCACCACATCACCTTTTCTTCACAACGTCACACTGATGTTATCACAGTCAAGCTAATAGATTAAAAACAGCTTATGGTGCCCTAAATATACACGTATGAGATCAACATACACACATATCTAATATGCAGTGATTTAAACAGTTCATTCAGTCCGATCATTGGACCTTTGGCCCAACCAATTTGATATCCCAAAAATAGGCCTGTGTGAGTCCTCACTTCTTTTCTGTTCTAGGCAAAACCCTACAGCCTTGCATAGCAACCTGTACAGATGCCAACGGGCTCATTGATGTAAAAAGGTAGTTCAGTCTTTTTGTCTGTAGTAGATATAATGTGCTACAAACTAAAGTATGTGCTCCGTTTTATGGAATGAGTGCTGTTTCAGTTCATGATCATGCTCAGTTCTTACCGGCCGCTCATGTTCAAGGATAGATGATTTTCCAGGCTCATATTCGAAGATGCTTCTTGGTTCAGAGCGAAACCTGCGGGTATCTACTTTTCTGTCAGGTGGTTCCCATTCATTCCTATATTAAAAGACAATTCTTACATTAAAAACAAGATTATTGTCTTTCTGCGGCAGTGTGCTGTTACAAGCCATTCCCAACTTAATTTCCAAAACTGTGGGTCGGGACCCCACCAATTACTTCCAATGTTGTGCCAAGAATTATTATCTAGAGGGAAAAAAGGGCAAAGCTGCTAATATGAAATGCTGCTTACTGAAGGACATTTACAATTTCAAAGGCGTCAGTAACATGTGAGAAAAAAATGTATGAAAAGCAAAAGCAAGCATACCTAATAATATTTAGCAAACTGAAATTGTTATGAAAATAAATACACCTATTACAGGTGCATTATTTAAAATGTAAATGTCCAGAAGGACAGATAAAAGATACGGTAGATGGAGGGAGTGGAACATAAAGCTGTATATGTGCCAAGTTGTGGGAGAACGTATTAAACCCATTCATCACCATCTAAGTCTCAATGTATCATCATCTTGGAAATCTATAGTCTTTGGCCACTGACCAATAAATGACTGATGCCAAACTGGAAAGCTTGCTCTTGCTGTTCTATTAGCTTGTTTAAGATGCAAAACACTGTTTTGTTTTACATAGATTTGTCATTTATACCTCTAACTAAGCATATTGTAAATTATCATGAAGTCGGCCCTACATAAGAATAAAACTTTTCGACACACTGGAATTTCTTCATAAATCTGATAATATATATTATTTTACATTTTTGGTTTAGCCTTACAACAAGACATATTTAAAATAAGAGATGACCCACCACGGGAGCTTTACTTCAATGACATTTGAAGATGTTTTTCAGATACCTCCTAGATCATGGGCAATGAGCAAAGTAAGTCCAACCCCAAAGACTGCCACCCATTTTGTAGAATTAACATTGCTCATAGCAGCACTTAAATAAAAAACAAATAATTGTAACTATAATACAACTTACAGTATGTAATAGGTGGTAAGAGCAATTCAGCCAGAACAATACTGCAGTAACACACTCTTGAATAAACATAGGTTTTTCAGAAATGGATCTAAGGTTTCATGATGCATACTTATCAAGAGAGGATTGTTCCCGTGGTCTATGAGGCACAGCTGGAGGAGGCACAGGAACAGGAGGAGGAGGAGGAGGAAGAGGGGACGACTCTCGGAATACATCAGTGCCATTGTCTGAGACACTTTTAGAGAGAGGCCGGTATGTATGTGTCTTCGCAGCAGGATGTGAAAACGTAGGAAGAGTTGCACTGTAATTATCTATTGTTGCAAATAAACATGCACAAATCTGGTCAGTAATCATGTTTGCATATGATAAAAATTATGGCATTTCAATGTATTATTTCACTCCCTGAGCTATAATCAACAATTGGGGGATAAAAATATCTTGATCATGAAGCCCTGTCCTACTACTGCTCTCTTTATGGTGTCCAGGCTAGTCCTACTTAGTCTATATTTTATCTACAATGTTAAATATTAAATGGCTACTTTAACATGTTTCTGTTGAATTGTGTTATGCACTAGTTGATCACTTTGCTGGTTTTGTTATCTTTCTGTCCAGCCTATATGCAATTGGGGGGGGGGCTCCCTGCTAATTGCTGCTGACTGGCTACTTCCAACATCAAACCACACAATCTGGACCACCAGACCACATCCTCTTGGGTTTTTATATGTGCATTAAAATAACAAAAGTAATAAAATGCAGCAGTAATAAGGAAGGTTGCTGACTGATATTCTGAGAAATATGGAGGCTAGACAAGAATGAAAATGCAGGTTCCTAAAAACTGGTTAAAATTAAGGAAGAGAAAATTCTGCATTCAGGTTCCAAACCAGTGGGGCAAATTAGAAATGGGAGCCCAAATCACAACAAGAATTGCTTAAAGCTACTATTTTATGCATCACTGACCTTGTTTGACTACAATAGGGAGCAAAGAATTCAAAAGGTCTAAAATCAACTCTAAATGCAGGCCTTAAATATGAAAAAACATGTACATGGCTATATGAAAATAAACAGGACGAAGAACAAAGAAAATTGTAAAGAATGAGATTATTATTTTATATTCATGGAAGTCACTGTGCCAAGAATGGTTTGCCTCTCTCTACATTTGCCTGTAAAATGTCAACAAATAAAACAATAACCTACCTGTATTATATGCATAGGCTGTGCTAGGAAAATCCATGTCATTGTCTGCAAAATCAAACAAGATAATTCCCTTTAATAAAGCAACATGTCATCTTTGCAACAAAAAAGTAAGACATATGAGTTTAACCTTCCCCTTTATGCTTCATGATTCACTCCCTGTTATGGCTCATCTACCCTGTGAGTGATGGCATGCCCATTTGTTCTCCTTGCTTTATACTTGTCCTTGTCATAATCACACATTGTTATGCTGCAGGTTCTAGAAAAGAAGCAAGCTACAAGACACAGCTACATATGCACACAAACTCCAATTGCTGGCAACATTTTCAAGCCTCCTGGACTAATGATCTATGATTTCCAACTCCCCAAAACGCTGAATAGAAGCCGGGTTTTATATTTTTTTATGGTGATAATGTTTAATCTCTAAGAAGAGTTTACTGTATTTAATTTTCAACTGAAGAATTCACTCTAACTATACTAAATGCATTGTTATAGTAAAACATGTTTTCCCCGGACTGTCTTTCACTAATTCAGTAAGCAAACTTAATTGGTGGAATTGTCAAGGTTGGTTTTTTCAGCTTAATTAAAATGGATATTTTAGCCTTGTGGGTGGTGTTAAGGTAATGGCTATGATAATAAATACCACAGAGCTTTATTGTCACTAAGCTTTCAAATATTTTGTAATTATGAGAATCCCACGAGTCTCAGTGCTTTATGGTTTATGGCAGTGCTGTCCAACTGGCGACCTGCGACTCCCTCTTGTGTGGCCCCCACATTAGTCTGCCTGCTGTGACTGCTTACCATGTGTAAGCATTAACAGGTATAACTACAGAGATTAACTGGCCCCTACATTGTTTACACCTCAAATTCAGACTATAAAATCCATTATTGTTCCCACATGTAATTCCCCCTGTATTGTTCACAGTTGTAACACCACTGGCTCTTGGTACCACATAAGTTGGATAGCACTGGTTTATAACAGTGATCCTCAACCAGTAGTTTATGAGTAACATGTTGCTCTCCAACCTCTTGGATGTTGCTCCCAGTGGCCTCAAAGCAGGTGCTTATTTTTGAATTCCTGGTTTGGAGGCAAGTTTTGACTGCATAAAAACCAGATGTACTGCCAAATACAGCCTCAATGTAGGTTGACAATCCACATAGGGGCTACCACATGGCCAATCAGACCACTTATTTGGCAGCCCAAGAACATTTTTCATGCATGTGTTGCTCCCCAACTCCTTTTAATTCTGAATGTTGCTTACGGGTTCAAAAGGTTGGGGCTCCCTGGTTTATAGTATAAGAGTGCTTTTAACTACAGACACAATGGGACCATAACTGATGATATAACACAGGTTTAGAGAATGTAGTTGTCTTCAGCCATGTCCTAATTGAATGTTTTAAAAGGCAGATGGGAACAATCAATTCTTGGACAATACTATATTGCAGCTAAAGAGCTTTGACAAAGTGGGTGTTGAATGTGTTGGGTATAAAATTGTGCCATCATATTTTAAACACAATAAACGTTTTTTTCATGAATGCATTTCTCTGTCTTCCTTTTTTAAATTACCATGTGGGTGTTTTGAGGAGGCACCCTATAAAATGAACACCTTTCTTTGATTTTTGGTGTGTTACTCCTATCTGATTACTTTTCTCATCTTGTAAACAATACAATTCAATACATTCTCACTAAAGGTCCGTACTATGATAATGGATAAGAACAGGTGATCTAAAGCTGGCCATAGATGGAAAGATCCGATCATACGAATCGAGGATTCATACAATTTTCGGACCGTGTTTTCAGAGTCCCGACATTTTTTGTCCTGCGGAGATCGGTCATTTGGTCAGTCGGCCAGGTTAAAAGATTTCTGTCGGGTGCCCAATATTTTCTCTGCATGTATTGCCGATCGTACGATTTTCAGTAGGAGACTGTCACCAGCTTTGACATAATGTGGTGTTTGTGCAGATGGCCTGTAGATGTCACTGTGCTCAGACTTATACTGTGCATACTTCCTGTCAGCTTAAAAGTGAAAGTTACTGTTGTATAATGGCTGCATGAGTCTCTGCTAATAAAGCACTGTTACACTCAACTCATCCTCGGCTATCTATAACATAACACATAACTTTCGTACGATTGTTGTCAGGGGCAGAACATCGGCTGATCTGTTCTTTTACCACTTTATTTGATCTGAATGGTTAGTGGCAGGTCGGGAGATGGGGAAGTCCGATCGTTCGATGATTTGAATGATCGAATCTTTGCATCTATGGCCAGCTTTATACTTTTCCCCAGTGGAGCAATTTTGCTAGGATGATTATGTTTTCAGCACTCAAGTAATAATAACGTAGTTGTATCTTATGCCATAACACATCACTAATCCTTTTTGTTTTAGATAACTATGAATATAAAAAATAAAAACATGTAACAAAAACAGAAATACTTAAACAAGCTCATGCAATTTAACAAAGGTCAAGTCTCATTTCTAAGGGAGTGACTGCAGACATACCTGGTTTATGAACCATGTGAATCTGTTTGAACATGGTCTTGTACCAATCCTTTGGTCGGTCAACCGTCTGGTGAAGAAGGAACACCGTCAATAAATGATGACAAAAGTTAAATTTGTTCATTGTGTGTAGATCATTTAGAAATATATGCCATACCACCAAACTGAGGAAAACTGAAAGATCATCAGTCATTGATAATGAATTCTCTCTGAATCTATCTATCTATCTATCTATCTATCTATCTATCTATCTATCTATCTATCTATCTATCTATCTGTCATTTCTTCAGCCAATGTCTATGATCTTGGTATTGGGTGTGTTAGATAAAGACACATTGAAATGTTTCCCTGGCACAATGCTACAATAACTTATCCAACCTGTTGAACCACAATCCCAAATGCATTTCATCCTGTTATGTTTGTTCAGTGCAATTAGATATCATCAGTTTCTTCGCTTAAACATTATTTTCTTTTAATTACTTCACAGAGTATTGTGAACTATAATGTGCGCTACACACAAAACAAATAATTACATTTTGAAATGAATATCACAGAAGCCATTGTTACTCAACATTATAAACCATTCTATTCAGGACAGAGCAACTTGGGTTTCATTCATTGTACCCAACCCATACCAGTAACCTATAAATATAAAATAAATTTCCATAAATTTCCTACATACACACAACTGACTCCTAACATGAAACAAACGTGCCAACATGGGATAAGGAAGTGGATATGAAGAGGTGTTAGAAAAGATGGACCACCCGCTAATACCCCAACATGGAAATACATTATGGGCAGTCCAGACTGGAATTGAACTGCAGACTGGTAGTATGCTCTTTGACTTGACAGATTCTGTTATTTGTCTATTGTATAATAATTTTGTTTGTGCAATGTCCTTGTAAGCATTTCCTTGATGTTTTGCTCTGGACCCAAATCCTCTAGTTATTTCCAGCTAGCTATTTTTATTAATTCTTGGAATATAAGATAATGAAATAATTAATTTTACAGCAAGGTTTATATAATATATAATTGGGCAGATTCAATCTAATGCAAAAAATCAGGTGGTGAGGCCACAAGGGCCCGGACCTAGGGCGACAAGTTTTTAGGGGTGGATCCTAAGGAGCACCAGGGACACGTACTCCTGTACATGTAATCCCCAGTGCTCCAGCGTGTGTGCAGGGGGGTTTGCACTCGCAAGGGTGCCGGGTGCTAGGACCTAGCAGCCCTAAAAACTAAAAAATGTATCCTCATGAGTTATCATGAGAGATATCATGAGATCAGTTTTTCTCTGAAAAGCATCTGCATCAGTGCCTGGAGAAAGTGACCCTCTCTGGGCCATTCCAGCTAGCAAGGCATCAAGACAATGCCACATGTGCAGCAGGGCAACAATAATGTGCATAGCAGCCTGCATGTACAAACGCAAGGCACTGCTTGGATTTTTGCACTTCACATAACTTTCAATTTATATTTATATTAATAAATGAACAAGCATTCAGACAATACTTACAGCAGAAAATGCCTATGAATTCCCCCAGGGTCATAGGTATCACTAAATGCAGAAGCCTGAACTACTGGTTTTTAATAACACAGTCGTAAGCAAATTTTTTGCTATGGAACAAATGAGTATTTCATTGTACAGATACAGAAACACAGACCTATTCTACTTTATTTATTAAGTGCCAAAATAGACTGTGCTATACAATGGTTTATAAAGAGCACAGTCTCATGCATGCAAAACGATTAAAATTATGTAACAAATATGAATCAAGGGGCCATGTACGAAACAAAAGATCATGATAATATTATAACATATTTTATTGTATTATCCACCTGTACTAAGTCTATTCCAAGTATTGTCTAACAAAATTCAGTTTATTAGCATTCAACTTTGAGGCAGCATTTCTGATTTCTTTTTTCTTGTCATTGCCTTAATAGATACCTGCTACAAAGATGGCCACAGTAAAATAACAGTTCCCTGTCTGAAAGGCCACACTTTTGTCATTTGCATTAATTACAATTATGGTGAAGGTTAGCAAGTATAGTCAGTGCAGCTGGTCCTGCCACATACAGGCGTTGTACAGCTTTGTCTGCAATTAGATCCTTTTACATACTTATTAGATTTCAATGAGTAATTAGCCAGACATCGGCTATGTGAAAGCCCAGAATTTTTGAGCAGTTTCATGAGCACACCCATAAATAAAAGGGCTCAGTTGCCACTATACTGACTCTATTCTTTTGTTACATGGCATGCTTAAATTTAGTGCCCCATAATCAAAAGTCTCTTGGCACTGCAAAGTTGCCGGTGGCAACCCTAAGAATATTTCAGTAAAAAATCTGGGATTACAGGTTGAGCTGTCAAAGTCGGGACAAGCAGCTGAAAGCGCATCAGCAGGAAGTCAGTCCAGTAACTATCATAGGTGTTCTATTGACAAGACTGAACTAACAGAAACCATTGACATTTCTTGATAAACACAAGAGGCAAACAGTATGTTCAGTACATGCCCTATTCATTAAGTTCATATTGCTCATATAGCTCTGCTGCTTTGGACATCCTCCGGCACATTTATATTCTTATCTCATTTTGAATGTCTCTTTCACTTTGCATTCTGTGGCACCTTGTCAGTACTATTTTAATAAAGGGTGCTAAATATGTCATATTGACACGATACTCACAGTGTCTCGCCCTACTAAATTAAGAGAGAAGATTCCGTCCTACATTCATGGGAGTCTCTATCTATTTCACATGAGAGCCTTTAACTCAACAAAACAAATAAGGCAAGGCAGGGTGAACCCGATTAACCCGCAATTGTTTCTGTCACACATTCTTTATAATTATACCAAGGTGAGGAAATTGATCAAATGAGATTTTAACAAATTGCTAAGTGAACGACCTTGGTGCCAACAAGTCTAATCAGAAAGGTGACCCAAACACAAGGTCAGACTACACAGAAATGAGTTTGATTTGTCTTCTAATTATCTTATTCATAGTTTTACTTTCGCCCAGCAACACAAACATACAATACAATTACTGGAGGCACCAGTTGAGCCAATCAATGGCTGATGAGGAAAAGTTCAGTTATCTAAAAGCTAAATATAATACAAAGAATGGTGTTTAGATTCATTTGTACATAACATTAAATACTATATAAAGCTTAGTGGGAATGCTAGAAAAGAGAAAATAATCTGAAAGGAAAAGTATGTTAGGCCTAGAAAGGTCTATGGAAATATACTGTTATAAAACAAGCTTTAAACAAGTTTTAAAATAACTTAAATAACAGACAGTATTCTGCCATTTAAAATCATTTTTGATTGAAAATGTAAGATTTAAAAAAAATTTAAAAGAGAAAAATTTAAAGAGAGAATATTTTACAGCTTCATTTCTGCAAACTTTTGAAGTGCACATATTATTTTAAAACATTTGTAAGTACCCATCCAACACCTACACGTGGTGAATTTTAAAGGGTAATTGCACCTGTTATATTTGGGAATCTAAGAGGTTGTGGACTACAACGCCATAAGGAATTACTACACTATAAAATTCCCTATTTTTCCCTTTTTCATCTTATTTTTTTCCCCATGAGCTTCATTTAGCGCTGACCTCTGTATACTTTGAATTCCTCCATGTGACCTGTTATCATATGCAATCATCATCTGAACTCATTTGCGAAAATAACCAATTTGGGGAGATGACAAACTGTCTTTAACCTAGGAGACCTAATGCGTGTCAATCTGGCAGAAATAGGCCAAGCCCATTGATTGTTTGTAACCAGATTTGATTATTTATCAAAATTTTACAAAAAAATTCTGATTATTTTATTAAAAAAGTCTGATTAAACTAGAATCCTCAATTTGACCTTATTTATTACAGTATTTAAAAAGTTGGATTATCGGATTTGGTTAAAATTTGATAACATTTTGTGAAAATTCGAATCATACGATTCTTCAGAATTTTTTTCCTGAATCGCTTGATTTTTTCAGGAGTTTTCCCAAAAGCCCGAATTTTTCAGATTTTTTCCCGAAAATCCTGAAATAGTTGGATTTTCAAGTTAATTCCAGCACAGACTACAGAAACTTCCAAATAATATAGGGACCGTTCCCATTGACTTATATACCTTGGGTATTGTACTCAGAGTATAATACATCTCGCAAGGAAACAAAATTTCCACAAAAATTTTGGATTTTATATTTTCCGAGTTTTGGCATTTGAACTTTACCAAATAACCCCCTTAGTCTATTAAAAAAAAAAGGATCAGGAGATGATGTTGAGTTACAATTCTCAGAATCCCTTGAGAACACGTCGCTATCAGAAGGTGCTTATAAACATTAACAACTGGAGAGCCACCTATGACTCATGCTAAAGCCCTATGGGCAAATTTATCAAAGAGTGAAGTTCCGCCACTAGAGTGAAATGCCGCAGCTCTCAATTCATTTCTATGGGATTTATCAATGGGTGAAAGTTCACCCTTTGATAAATACGCATTTAAAAATCCCATAGAAATGAATGGGGAGTGACGGAATTTCACTCTATTGGCGGAACTTCACTCTTAACTTCACTCTTTGATAAATATACCCCTGTATGCCTTCATTTGTTAATTGTTGTTTTAACAAACAAGAAATACATCCGAGCCTCATGCTATTACTTATATAATTGTATTATTTTATTATTACCTGTATTATGGTGAATAAACAGAACAAACCTTTTAAAAAATTATACAAATTATAAGGGACCTTTAATGCTATTAACTAATTAAATAAAATAGAATGCCTTGAGGCAAAATGAATAATCTGGCAGTCATAACAAGCACTGCAACAAACTTGGCACGTAGGCTAGAAATTTGCATTTGCCAATCTTTTTTTTCTTTTCTGGCTGCCAGTGCCACATATGTTTTATTCTCTCAGGCAGTTATTGTTCAGTTTTGTATTTTAATAGAGACCAGATTAAAGGGGCTTATTCAGCGTGTCAGTGCAGAACTGTGTATTAGTGAAACACTTGCTTGTTTCAGATCTGAAAGGTATCTGAATTATAAATTGGGAAAGCAACCTTGCAATCTGCAATTACATTGTTAAAGGATAAGTAAACCTTTAAAATAAGTGAATGTAAAATTGATGAGGATGCTAGTCTAAGAACCTTTGCAATGTACATGCGTTATTTAATTTTTTTTAAATTCCAACATTTTAAAGGATACATGTACTGTTAATATGAATTAATTAAAAAAAAAAACAAAAAAAAAACCCCACCTTCTGGTCATTTTCCGACCATTCTGACCACCAATTAGTCAAGGAAGTTGTCAGGCGAAAGAAAGAGGGCTGGTCTGATGTTCTTTTGGTCAGGAATTTTTTTTTTAAACCTTTCTCAAATGTTTCCTTTTAGATTGTAAGCTCCACCGGGGTAGTTACTGATCACTTATGGAAACCCTCAATACCCTCAGACAAAATCTGAAGTTCTAGGGTTCTGCTCACCTTCTTATGGAAGAAAATTAGATTTGCAAGGCAGACCCTAAAGTAAATAAATATAATGCTTTGGAAGTTAGTACAATATTTTATTCCTTCTAAAACTGCCTGCCACAGATGTCAAACTAGCAGGCCTCTAGTTTCTTGGCTGAAAACAGCATTCTTCTTTAAAAAACAGCATCACATAAACAATGCCAGATAATGACATGTTCTTATAAAAATCAAAGGAATGTGTCCGTATCAAAGAGGTGCTGCATACTAAATATTTACATCCAAAAGCCCCTCATTCCATAGGCTAATAACTAGGACTCCATCCTAAGGAAGGATCGTTCCGCCACACTAAGGCCTGAAATGTTGCTGACCATGTTCTGCCATGAAAGTGTGAATAATGGCATTTTTAAACTACGTGGTGCTGTACAAGGAATTTCTATTTTTCACCTCTTTGATATGGACACGTTCCTATGATTTTTAAAGAAACATGTGAGTATCGCTTTAAAGAATTATGAATATCTAGTGTTAATTGTTCTGGCACCTACAGTTCTAAGATTTAAGATATAATTTCCCTTCTTCACACGTTCTAGTTTATTCTGAACTTTCAAACACTTACTTATTAAAGGTCGAGTTGTGAAATCTTGAAAAATTCAAGTTTTTTCACTAGAAAACTCATATTTTTAAAAGAAAAAAAAATATTTTTTTCAAGATTTATTATACCCCGATGCTGCAAAAAGACGAAATCCGAAAATCTACAATCTCAGACCTGTTGAGGTACAGTATAAGTCAATGGAAAAGGCACCTGTCCCAATGTGAAGTTATTGTGGTCTGCTCTGGGTTTGGCCCGGAAGTCCCACTTTTTCAGGGTTTTCAGGAAAAAAATTAGAAAAAATCAAGCGATTTGGCAAAAAGCCTGAAAAATTTGTACGATTTGAGTTTTTTTCACAATCCGATTAAATCAAGTTTTTTTTAAATAAATAAGCTAAAATCTGGCACAGGTGTTTGGTCCAGCTTTTTCTAATAATATTATGAGATAAATTTGGATTTTAGTAAATAACCCCTTTAAACTTGCTGTATTCGGACTATTAATAAGGAAGCCTTCATGAACTGATTCAAAACCTCAGCCGTTTCTCTGTGTCCATCAACCAATTTACCAGTCTCTGATACCAAGGGCTCTGCATGTAAAAATAAAAGTGCTATTGGTTTTACTTCAATAAGCATTTTTTCATTTTGAATTGTTTTTGCTTTTTTGTATAGTTAATTTACCTCCTTGTAATTAAAATACATTTTAGCTGACTTGAATTTTACCAATTTCCATGCTAAACATTCTATTATAACAGAGGTTTGTTCACAGAATAAGAAAAATGTATAGAGATGTATTTGTTTAGTAGTAGCAGGAATGAGACCAGTTATCCAAAATGCTTGGGAGCTGAGGGTTTTCCAGATAAGAGGTCTTTCCATTATTTAGATCTCCATTGCTTAAGTCTACTAAAAATTATTTTAACATTTATTAAACCCAACAGGATTGCTTTGACTCTAATCAGGATTACTACAGGTATGGGATTAGAAATCCGGAAACCCGTTATCCAGAAAGTTCCAAATTACGGAAAGTCTCCCATAGACAAATTTTTAAAAATGATTTCCATTTTCTCTGTAATAATAAAACAGTAACTTGTACTTGATCCCAACTAAGATATAATTAATCCTTATTGGAGGCAGAACCAGCCTTTTGGGTTTATTTCATGTTTTCTACTAGACTTAAGGTATGAAGATCCAAATTACGGAAAGATCTGTTATCCGGAAAGCCCCCGGTCCCGAGCATTCTGGATAACAGGTCCCATTCCTGTACAGAGAAAAAGGAAATCTTTTTTTTTTAAAAAAATTGGAATTATTTGCTTAAAATGGAGTCTATAGAAGACCGGGTCAGACTGAACATGGGAGGGCCCACCAGGTTACTATACTCCAGGCCCCCCCGCGCGCATGTGCGAACGTCTTGGCGCATACCAGCGTGTATGCACAAACGCCGGTGTGCATACACGAACGCCGACACACATACGCTACCTGCACATTGATTAATTATTATTTGGGGGCCTGGAGATCGGGGGGGCTGGACGGCTGGGGCCCACCGGGTTTTTCCCCGGTGTCTTAGTCGGCCCAGTCCGACGCTGATAGGAGATGGCCTTCCCATAGTTCGGAACTTATGGGATAAAAGGTTTCCAGGTAATGGATCTGATACCTGTATTTTAAAACATTCCATTTACCTTCTGCATGTAACCCTTGAATGCCACTGCCATTAAGTAGTGTTCAAATAGCGCGTCTTCGCCATTTCCCGTAAAGCACTATGGAAATAAGCTAGTTAAATGGCACACAGCCGTGCATATGGGGCTCTATTTAAATAAAGTAACATTGGCATTTCAGAGTGGAGTTTTGCTGTCACTGCTATGCTGTATGTGCTTTAACTATTACATTTCCCATAGTTCTTGGTGGGAAGTAGTAACACTGGAAGAGGGGTGTTATGACTGCAACTTTTTTCAACTGGTCAAAACAGCCCAAGGCCTTATTGCTTTTATCACTACTGTAGCAAATTGTCTCATATTTTACGGAATCTTGGTGTTGAATACCTGCAAATAATCACTTCTAAGAAACCCTGTTTCTACTTCAATGATTTCCTTTTTGATGTTCCAGCATGTACTCTACTCCCCCCCCCCCACTATGTTTAGTGTTGTGAGGAAAGTAATGATATTCCATGGAATCTCTAGCTGGTCCTGACCTGTCAAGCTTGGTTACTATCTAAAGCTTCATCTGCATGCAGACAGCAGCATGTGTCTATCAGCGGGTATGAAACCCACATCAAGGATAAACTGCCTTTTTTAACTGTTATGTCAATACTCTAGAGACATTTTAGAATATAAGTTAAAACTAGGCTTTTGAAAAATTGAATTTACAGACCAGGAAAGAAAATAAGCTGGCAGTTATTGATTTCAGTAAAGCAATGAGATCCCGCAGTGCCATGGGGAGATGGGAAATTACATTTTCTACAGCAATATTTCTTTTCTCTTCTACTAAAGAATTAAAGAGCACTAATACATAAAAGGTTCCCCTTGTTTGAAAGACTTCGGTTTTATTGAATGAATTGCTAAATTTCCGCCACCACTGAGTTCGCAGTTGTAATAATGAAGAATCTGGAGATATTCAAGCTGTGGCCGTGCAATTGCTGTTAAAGTACAACTGACAGCATTCCAATGTGTATGTTTTTGTGGCTGATTACAGGTTTCCTCAATAGACGTCTTAGATGATCGTTTTAATATGGTCTAACCATGTAATATCGTAGAAATTTTCATAGCCACAAATAAAAAGTTAGTTATACAACTTTGTTCTAAAACCATCAATGGAGTAATGTAACAAATTGTCACACTGTCTCTGCACCAGGTGCAAAAACCGACAGCTAGAATGCCAAATGCCAGATGTCTGCAAATCTAGAATTGCTGTTAATGACGGATTCTTTCATGAATATAAAGTTTGATAATTAAAAAAGTTTTATGAAATGAAAAGAATGTAATGACATTGTTAGTGGATTGATATTTCTGATGAAGTTAATGCAACCGTGTATGTATCAAAACATGTATCAAAACATGAACATTTCTGGGTAATTCCAAATTCCAAACACTTAGCTTAACTTATAATTTTCCTGAAACTAAGGTTCACAGGTACTGGATACCAGTTATAGTGCAGGGTTGGACTGGGACAATGGGCCCCTGGACTTTGTGGGCCCCACCGGCCCAGACTCACTATTGGTACTGCCTCCCGACCTTCCTTCTGCCCCGATCACGAGCAGGAAAAGAGGTAGGAACGGCGGATCAGAGGGGGGTTGTGGCTGGGATGGGGGCCTGAGGTGCCTACTGTGTCTTCTCTACTGGGGCGGGTGGCCCACAGCCCTGTGGCCCCCCAGTCCGACCATTGAATAGTGTCAATCACTGCAGATCTTTTCCCTGTCAGTTGGAAGTGCAAGATTTGTATATTTCATTTTTTTTATAATTATATTCCAAAAACCTAATGATCTGCAGTTCATCCAATTACCTTACAGTCATCAGTTATCACTTACCGTTCTAATCGCCGTTGGGATTCCAGACTCATCAACAGGACCAATTCCTGGATAGTGTGGAGCCTTAATTACTGTGACTTTCTTTTCTTCCTCTGAAATCCTGCATATTGGTATTGTACTGCTGCTTCTGCTCACATCTGATGGGAACTGCTGGCTATATGACATATGAGTGGAATCTGCAAATAATACAATCATTCATATCATTGTTGGGTCTATAATTAAAAAAGTCTGTAACCAATATAAGCAAATGTAAAGGTGTGTTTCATTTTATATAGTTGTTCCACAATGGTGTATATGATAGGGGACTGTCATTGATTTTAAAGAGGACAGTCCTTTTAAGGACAAGGAAAGTTAAACTAAAGAAGAAGGCTAGAAATGTACATTATGTTTTCGGTTTTTGTACCAGCCCAAGGCAACCACAGCCCTTTAGTGAGGAAGGTCTGTGCCTCCAAAGATGCCCCAGTAGCTCCCTATCTTCTTTTCTGCTGATTCACTGCACATGTTCTGTGCTGCTGTCACTTACTGAGCTTAGGGACCAACTCACAATATACAGTACACATAGAATATAAATGGCACAGTATAAGGCTGATTAGTAATTAATACAGATAATTACTACATGGCAGCACAGAAACCAGTGCAATTAGCATCAGCATTTAATAATCAGCCCTGTAGCATCAGCTTATATTACAGAAAAACCTCATTTTCTGCTTGAAAATTATAATGACCCCTAAGCTCAGCTTCTCAACAGCTGCTCAGAGCCCAATGAGCATGTGAGTGTCACAGACACTTTCCAAGATGGTGACCCCCTGTGACAAGTTTGAAGTCCTGGATCATTGCTGATATTGAGAAGCTGAAACTTTAGGCTGAATATATATAAAACATAGCAGTTTTAGCCATATTCATTTTTAGGGTTTAGTTCTCCTTTAACTACCGATGATGGACAATGACATCATGGGATCACCCTGTGGAGCAAAATTTATTTGGGTTTAAAGTTTTGTGTAGGCGATTGTTTAGGACAGCAATTCAGAATTTCTTGCACAATTGTGGGTATAATATGACTATTTGCCTGCTGTTAACCGCTTCTTGTGTTCTTATTTAGGCTTATCATTTAGAAATCTAACTTTGCTATTTCAAGAGCTTTTGCCCTGCCCTTGGCTTTTTCTTCTGTTGCTCTCAGTGATATTGAGTGCAAGATTTGGTACCTGACAGGAGGTGCATAAATGTGCATAGGACAGTAAACAGCAAATAAAGTGTTGGCACAAATCCAGGACAATTACTTAAATGCCTTTAAAATAATTGTTCAGTGTAAAAATAAAAACTGTGCAAAAATAAAAAATGTTTCTAATATAGTTATGTAGCCAAAAACGTAATGTATAAAGGCTGGAGTGACTGGATGTGTAACATAATAGCCAGAACACTACTTCCTGCTTTGCAGCTCTCTTGGTTTCCACATGGGTCATATCTGATGCTTTTGAATCTGAGCTGAATGCTGAGGATCAATTACAAACTCACTGAACAGTTATGTCCCATGTGGCCCCCCTTAAAGTCACTGACTAACTCAGAGTTAGAGAGCTGAAAAGCAGGAAGTAGTGTTCTGACTGTTATGTGAGACATCCAGTCACTCCAGCCTTTATACATTACATTTTAGGCTAACTAACTATATTAGAAACATTTTTTATTTTGCACAGCCTATCTATTTACTCAGTTTTATTTTACACTGAACTGTTCCTTTAAATGCTGGGATTTTCAACTGATGTCCCAGATAAATGTTGCCTGCTTAAGGCACGTGGTTATGCAAGCCACAGTAGATAAAAAACAGCAATTCTGTGAAACAAGCACGATAGCATTATTTATTTATGTGATCTTTTAGTGGCTAGGGCAGCACCTAGCAGTGAAAAACACTACCAAAATATGTTGACACATAAGTAATGCAGAACTTCAAGAATTGTATTCCCACCCAATAAAGATTTCAGATTGTTTGCCAAAATTAATTGTTCACTGTAATCACACAACATCCTTTTCTAGCCATCATTTTTAACAAAAGAAAAATAAAAGCTTATTCAGATGAAGGTGGGTCCTTAAGGCCATCGAAAGCATATTAAATACAACATGCACTTATTATGCCAAGAGCAAGGTTTATTGTTTGGGCACATTTTTGTTCCAGTCCCTTTGTATCGTGCAATTTGCCCTTATAAGTATAAATTAGTCACATTGTTCACTTGCTGTTGGGAGGACACATATCCTACTGGTGTATATATTTCATATTACATATTACAGAAACAACCAAAAGGCACTGATGTCTTACAACCATTTCATTTTCCAGCAATGGCATGTACAGGATCATAGGGTCCAAGGCATGCTAGAAACGCTTTCTATCCGTTTTTTCCCCTTTACTGTTGTTAAATTAGCTCTACTTCAGTTCTCTTCCTTTTTGTAAAGGTTATAAATATGTTTGAAATGAAAAGACATACTAAAGAAATAATACATCTGACCCACAACAGATATTTAATGCAATTATTCCTACTGCTGTTTATCAAGGAATGTGTGACTGACATGGCCTATATACTAGCTAATAAAGTTATGTGCTAATGTCTAGTAAAAGCATGCAAAAATAAGTAAACACTAATGAAACACAAGCTGGTCTTTATAATGGCTTTCCAAACCGCACATTCTTCTATGTGCATATTTCTCCGTAGAATAACACAAATTTCCCCACAAAGTTACTTGTAAAAGCGTTGCATTTCAGTAGGTAGTTTTGTTCTGCACTGCACATGTTGCCTATGAGTAAACTGAAAGAGGAATATTGATTCATACCTAGAGTATTTTTCTTTTGCTGGTCATCTTATATGCTAGCTAGAAAGAAGAAGACACCAGTCTCTCTCAGAGTTATAACCAAACGGGTGTCTTCTAGCACTTTATTGCCCCAGCATTTTCTCATTCTGTGGGAGGGGTGCAAAATGTTAAAAATGAACCCTCCAATCCAAGTTAATGGACATAATTGCCAAACACCATGTAATGAATACTAATTCCTAGCACAAGTCAAGTTCTGAAGCTTGGTTGGGATTCTCAGTTACTTTCATTGGGGCTTATTTGATGAAAAAAATACAAAAACATCATGCATGGCCAGCATTCATGGCCTAAAAACATTTAGAATTAACAGGGATTTAACAGTTGGGGAAATAAAGCAGGAAGCAAAACAAATTCATTCAGATAGAGCAATCAAACCACCTTGGGTTAGAAAACATCTAACTTGTCTCAAAGCTAATTTGACCAGATGTGTGTATGTACATTATATGGTGCAGATGAAGCTAGAGCTTAAAACTCTTTCAGCATTCTGGCAGATGTTATTGCAACTAGAAGCACCATTATTCCAGCTAACCACCACAAAGGTTTCCCCGCTGCTGAAATCTGCACTCTCAGACATACTGTAGCTTTCAAAAAGGATGCAATGCCAATCGGAAAAAAACACCTACAGTTAGTCGAGAAAAAACCTGCAGCAACACCCATTAGTTATTTAGAAACAGAAGAGTAATTTAAAGGGATCACTTCTTTTTTTATCTTTGTCTATCTACTGAAGCATCCAGTACAGGGTTTCATTTCCAACTTCTAATCAGATCCAGCTGCAAATGACAGAGGTAAAGCATTTTAAAGTGTTTTATATTATACCAGCCTGTGCAAATTCATTTGCACTCTTCAAGATGAAAAGGGTAAAAGTGTTTTCTGTTTGAAGAGAATAGAGATGAAGATGTAAAAGGGTGTTTCCTTCTATAATGAAAGAACTTCCTTGGCCGTCTTAATTAAAGTTAAATCCCAGTAGATCGGACAGCCTTATAGAAGTAGAAACAAGAAAGTGGAGGTCAGAGTACCTTAAGGCTTCCAATTCCTCACATTCCCAAACGATTTGAGATCTTGGTCACTTTCTATATGAATACTTTTAATGAACAATAGCCGGTTTAATTAAATGTAGAATATCCTGAGACAGGTGAGGAGGCTTATTTAAATCAGACTGGTGCTGTGAACTAGAAGCATGATATCTAGCTTTCAGTTCTGTAGAAATGGCTGATTGCTGCATAGGTGGTTCATTAATTTTTGAGGAGGACTACTGAAAAGGGCTGGGTTGCCTTTACCTTCAGTAGGGGAACTGAAAACAGGAACAGAATAAAAACAAGGAAGTGCCTTGGAAGTGCCTTGATTCCTGCAAATTTCATATTGACAGTAGGGGGGCGATTCACGAAGGGTCGAATATCGAGGGTTAATTAACCCTCGATATTCGACTAGGAACTAAAATCGTTCGACTTCGAATATCGAAGTCGAACGATTTTGCGCAAATCCTGCGATTGATCGATCGAAGGATTTTTCATTAGATCGAACGATTAAATCCTTCGAATCGAGAGATTCGAAGGGTTTTAATCCAACGATCGAAGGAAAATCCTTCGATCAAAAAATCACAGGCAAGCCTATGGGGACCTTCCCCATAGGCTAACATTGACTTCGGTAGCTTTTAGCTGCCGAAGTAGGGGGTCGAAGTTTTTCTTAAAGAGACAGTACTTCCACTATCGAATGGTCGAATAGTCGAACGATTTTTAGTTCGAATCGTTCGATTTTCGTAGTCGAAGGTCGAAGTAGCCCATTCAATGGTCGAAGTAGCCCAAAAAAACTTCGAAATTCGAATTTTTTTAAATAAGAAACCCTTCACTCGAATTCAGTGAATCGGCCCCTAGATGTTCTATATGAAAAAGCTAAAAGATCCATCAATAATGCCATTGAGCACACTTGTCAAACAAAATGAATGCCTGAAACAAGCATGACCACATGAAAGTACTCCTGATTGAGTGCACAAGTGTCAGGTGCACCTGTTGGCGCTCAAGTCTCCGGCAAAATTTGAAAATAAAAGGACATCCAGGTCAAGGGTTCAATGCCCAATTATAGGAATTGCTACCTTGGTTCCTGGGTGTTCCTAAATTGTTCCGGATTGTATTCCTGGACTTTAACTCTTGCCTGAACCTGTTTCCACAATCCTTTGCTGCCTGCCAATTGAACTACTGCCTGGAATTGACTACGATTAGTCTTGAACTCTTTTTGATTACCGCAAATTTGAACTTTGTCCTGAATCTTTCTCCTTGGTCCGGACTTCTGCGCTAGGAGCCGATAGGCCCCTGACAACAAGCAAGGAGTGAATATCTCAGTAGATGCACAGCTGGTATCAAATGTGCATTTCAGCCCCACATTTAAAAAGGTCCAAACTCAGAAGTATTTAAATGAGAATGTCTGTGTTTAAGGCTTGGTTGAGTAGAAACAAGCAAAAATGTAATTCTATAGGCAAAACAGCTGCATGTTTGTGTTTACAAGTGTTTACAAAGATACATCATAAAAGCACATCAGCGTAAGTATTCCTGTGTTATTATCACAAAACACACAGTATATAGCAGCACACTAATAAATTGCCACATGGGTATTTTCAGTATATAGTTCATTCATTTTTTGTGGATGTCTGGAATACTTTTAGTTTTATGCTGCATTCAAAAATGGCAGTTTCACTATAACAATTGTTCTTTAATAGAGTAAGATTCTAACACAGAGCCATCGAGTTTATCTAAATTGATTACCCTGCTTTCATGGGAAATTAAGATCTTGTTGAGGCTTGGGATGTCTTAAGGTAAAACACTTCTCGTTGTCCTAGTCCGTTTTTGTGGGAGTTGTCATTCAACAATTGCTGAATACCACAGAAAGCCCTTATTTTTTTTAAATAATTCTGTTCCTACTGATCTTCAGAATTTTTTCAAATGGACACATTTATTTATATTGCAAGCCAACAGTTCTATTTTCTTCCAGAGCACTTAGCAGCTGCTTTCTTTCCGATAGTGATAGGATGAATGAATTCCCATCATGTTCCTGACAGTACAGCTAAGCACACTGGTATACAACAGAATGCCCGAGGCACCTGAAAAACACAAGGGCAGCAACTTGCTGGTGCAATGCTACATAATGATCTACTGCGAAAACCATCACTTCTTTTATTTGCTGCTTTCATTACTTCAATCACAGTGTTCTGATCCATAAATGCTTTTGCTTATATACAGCAAATTATGTTTCACTGCTGTGCCAATTGTAGACAGATGCCGCCCGTTCAGAAAGTGGTATGGTATGTATTCCCTGTAATCGGCTTAATAAAGGACAATTTGCTGCTCAGTTTGAACTGGTCATGTTGATTGCTGAGGCACATAAAATGTGGTTTCAAATTGAAGATAAACATCTTTGAAACATTCAGACTTACAGATTTAAATGAAAAAACATTTTTAACATAGAAAATGAGAAGTTGAGCAGATTCCCAGTCTATGATTGTAGCTGTTTCTGCCTAATGTTGTTTGGTACAGAGTTAGCGGCACGTTTCCTACGGCTGTGTAAATGGTTCTCCTCAGGAAGCAAAATGATTGAATCAATATGACACCCTTACTCATAGAAATGCTAAATGAAATGCCCGTTGTAGAGGTTATAACATTTCCCCTTGTCCATACTGCCACAAATGATGATGAAAGAAGGGGTTACATTTCCATAAGAAAATTAAGAGAAACAAATGGGTGTTGCAGTCATGGCCCAGCATGAATACACAGTATAAATCATAAATCATTATGATTACTGGAACTGAACTGAACTATGGTACGAAACAGCACAGAGAAACATGTGATGGATTTAGTATTATAAAGAACCACAAGTAATCACACTGCATTGAAACAAAGAATGGCCCTCTCATGGATACCTTATTCTTCATAACTTGAACTGCAAAGGTAGCTGGCACCCAACACACATTCTTTCAAAGTGCTTACTCACCCAGAGAACAATCTAAGTCACTATTTGTATCCATCTCACGCAGACTGAAAACTTACCCATGATGGCACCATGCTGCATGACCATGCTGGAGTTAAGAGACTGGGAAGACGGGTATGTTGGAGATGGAGAAAAAGTCCTCTGATAATGGCTCATTGGACTAGCTGGACTGCCTGAACTTCCATTAACTGTTACTGGAGTCTGTGAAAAGGGAAGCAGAACGTTCAATGAGAAAAATGAAAGGACCAGGACTGTGTGATACGCACATTCCATGATGACCTGAAACGCAATCGCACTGTATACGGCACAGTACTCGCCTTTAGAAATAAAAATCAATATCGTGAAGGCATGCTTCCCTGTTAGTGGCACTACATGAATTTAACAAGCTCCCCCTGCTGATTGGATGTTAGCAAAACAGATCATTTAATATGTAACCAGCAAATAATGGATTAGTTTGTTACATTAAAGAAAACATAGCAACGGCTAATTGTGCTAAGATTCAGTAAACATATAAAAAGCACAACAGAAAATCCATGCAGTTGCTAGCTCTAAAATATCCTTTACAATTCAAAATGTTTGGGTTTGATTAAAGTATTTTTCTCATTTTCCTGAATATCTAAAACAAGGTAAAAATGAACAAAGCAATAAGAAATATAATGCAATATGTTTTAAGCAGCTTTATAATGCAGCTGTAGTTAGAGGAGAACCGAGGCTGCATCTGAGCAAGTACCAAACCATGGGCCAGATTCAATTCATTGAGAATATAGGTTTATCAAATGATAACTCATGGACGAGATTCAATTTGAGATGCAGTTCAAGAAAAACGTTTCACTGTTTATCAAGTGAAAACTCTATTGAAGTCTATGGGAAAAAACTGAACTAGGAGAAACATTTTTCTCCAAAAATGTAATCTTGTCCATGTATTTTTATGAGATAACTTTTTCCTTCTGAATTAAATCTGGCCCAATGTTTTTAAAGATACAGCATGAACCCAGATTCAGCATGGGATTTATAAACAGGACAGGTTTTTATCCTGCCTTTAGTTTACATACTTTTTGTCAATTACCTCCTTGCTATACAAACAGGGGCACTGCACCAATGAAGCGAGTTGAGAAACCCTCCTCAGGCGGCAGCACCCCATTGGTTACAAGGGGTAATCCAGTAAATGTATTTTTTAGTTATAATATTGATGATTTAGGCAACCATCTTTGGTAATTTTGCCTGGTCTATGTGCTTTCAGAAAGGGCCAGAACTTCATTATGGAATTACTTAGCCAGACAGGCTATTGTTTCTCCTACCCAATGTAACTGGAGGAGTTGAAGTGGGACTTGGATTTTTATTACCGAGTGCTGTTTTTATGTCTAACAGGGAGCTGTTATCTTGTTACCTTCCCATTGTTCTGCTGATGGGCTGCTGGGGGGTGGGAAGTGAGGGGGTGACATGAATTTAGAGATTACTATGAGTCCAGTCAGGTAGAAAGGTTTACTGTTTTATTCAGTATGGCATAGCTAAATGATTTGTTTTCAATGGCTGATGTGCTCATCCAGGCTGATTTGATATTGTATATCTATATTATGGATCAGCACAGAAAAATAAAACAGCATGCAGGGAGGTCACCAGATACTTCTGCCCTTAAAAATATATTTGAATTTTAGCATTTAAAAAAGCAGATAAATCAATAATAAAAACATAGACATAGCCATGGTCCCAAACTAAAAAGGCTCATTGAAGGATCATTGAACCTCGCGCAAAAATCTGATTTTCTGTCTCAGAAATCTACAATTAGTGATGTTAAGCTACAAATGCTGCACATTATATTTTGGGCTTCTGTACTACCCCAAGGTGACCACAGCCCTTTAGCTGTGAAGATCTGGATCTATGAATATGCCCCCAGGAGCCCTCATATTGTTTTCGATTGAATTAAATCACATGCTCTGTGCTTCTGTCAGAGCTTAGAGCTAGAGTTGCCAGAGCTTAGAGACTATATATGGTTTATTAGTAATTCATTCAGATTTGTATTACATGGCAGCTCAGAATCCAGTGCAGTTAGCAGTAGCATCAACCTCTATGACAAGAGAACCTAACAGCTGCCCCCATTACATTGATCATGTCCAGGGTCACTGACACTCCTAATAAAATCCAAGATTGGGAGCTCCTGTGAACAACTTTGAAGGCCCGAATCATTACTGTTATAGAGATACTGAAACTGTAGACTAGTGCAGTAAATTCAGTCATTTATAACCATATTTGGGTTTAAATGGGTATATACGGTTTTGTTCTCCTTTAATTGCCCAACATCAGTGCCCAACCTCTTATATATTCCAATCCAACGACAACTAGAAGAAAGCTTTCCCAAAAGAATAGAGGGTGCCAATACACTAAGACATGGGGAATGAGCAGTGAAGAAAAGCAATGCCCAGTTGCCTTTAACGGATTTCATATACAAATATTTATTATTGCACACTGCTCAAAATGGTGATTTTTACTGGTCTCATTAAATAACAACTTTGAATGATAATGTAAACTTGTTGCCAACACAATTTAAACAAATCACTGAGGGTCTCAAACTTTGGCACAAACTCTGACCCCTCAATATTCTAGGCTTGTTAATTCATTTGTATGTTCAGAATTAGATGTAATTGGTGTTGCTATAGAAACACCAGATCAAGTTAAATTAAACACAGTGTTGATCTGAACTAGACGTCTGTTACTGCTCTAGTATTTCTGTATTTATGAGAGCATTGCAATACAATTAGCAGCAGAACAATCTGGCCAATCAGCATCTGATGCAATAACGCCAAACTTGATTAAATAAATCAGAAACCCAGGTTGGTCAACAACCGAGATTGGCTTTATAGGATCATTGGGCAACATACGAATGTAATGGCATCAGTACTTGAATTTCCTCAGGCATCTAATCATTCCTTTGCTGATGGATCAGTTCAATTTGCCCATCCATGAGTGTATTCATACAAAACCAATATCTGGCTTTTCATCCTACGGGGACAACTATGCTGTTCTGAGGCCAGCATACTTGTTTAAGCCATTCTCTGCTAACTCTCATATCATTAACAAGATCACTTGCAGCTAAATACAGATGCAGATTATATATATTCTCCCATTGCAGTGTTGACAGTTCAAGTATATTAGCTCGTTTAGCCCGATGCTGTGTGAAAATACAAGAAGAGAATTATACTTGTGCAGTACTCTATATATGTACCCCCTTGGTCTGCTGCTTGGTTTAGCAAGATTAAAATACGTTGCACAATAAATATTGAAGAAATTCAAACATGGGTTGTTCCACCGACAAGTTCACCAAAGCTGGAGGGCTAAAGGCTGGATATCCCTAATGTGAAAGATTAGTTAACTTGTGTTCATAAAGCCCCTATGTATCATGAGGACACTGAGTGTGCAGTTTACATTTATTTACCATGTTACAATGCAAACAAAGCTTTCCAAACCTCAGTGTGCCTCTCCTACATTGCCCACTTGCCATATACGACCATCAAGGACTCATTGAACAAACTATACTGTATATTCTTTCTGTCCTGGAAGTTGAATACAGCGTCACTGGCTGCTGTAACAGGGCTCTGGTTGAAGGGAACTATTAACCAAGACTGCTGACAAATGTCGAGTCTGATAGTTCAATAAAAAACTTCTAGTCACCATTATTACAATCCATTCTTCAACCCTATCAGGTAGACCTTGGCCTGACCAAATGTTTAATCTGTCAATGCTCCTTCTTGTTGTGTGGATCAAATGTAGCCCTCATTCATGCCATCCACCTTAACAAATGGAATAATATTATTTGGCACTTCACAAAGCTGATCAGTTATATAAATGCCAGGTCATCCCATGTATGGCCACCATAGCCTATACAAATCATTTGGAAAATATGAAGCACTTATGTGCTTATAGCTAAGCCAAAGCATTACGATACCTCCATATTAGTGAATGGATTAATTGTGTGCATTAGCAAACACCATAAGTGTCTGTGAATCAATGCAGCAAAGAAACAGAGGAGCCACTGCCACAGTATTGCATAGCAAGAAAATAATAATACAGAGCATTAAGGGATCACATGCAGCATCATTGCAGGGCCTTCTTATTTATGCAGTCAAGAACAGGCATGTAGTATTCTGCCTTCCTGTAATATTCTTCATGCAGAGAAGATATTGACTCTAATACATAGTCTCAGTGCTCTAAAAAAGGTGTTAACACACACCCTCTTCTTAACATTGATTCCTCTTCTTAACATTGATTCACAGGCCCCTTACATTTTGAATTATTCTTGTAAATTCTACTCAGTTGCAGAAACACTGATCAAATATTTGGTTTTATGTAGCAATTAGGTTAGGTTAATGGTCTACATTGTGGAGGTGCTGACAGTCATTTAGAAGTGTTAGAAGTAAACAGAACTGCAAATATCAAGGATCAATATACCACTTGGGACTCTGTAGACCATGTTGCTGAAGGAATTGCAGCCGTGCGTCCAGAATAGTAAGCAGCAGGCACATTGAATATATCTGTAGAATGTGCTGTAGAACGTCTGTGACTTTCTGGTTTATCTTCTGCCTTTGTAGCAAGGTTGGAAGCTATTGCCACCGACAGAGAAGCTGTGTGCTTTTCAGGTGATTGCCTATGGACCTCTGGTATTATGGTGGGAGGTGGTGCTGGGGCAAGTGGAGCACTGTCCTTAATAAAGTGCATATTAGATTGAGTTTTATTTGTAGGGAATTCTTTAAGGATTAATTTAAGAGTGGAAACTCTCCGTTGTTTGGAATCCTGACTGCTGTCATGGTGAATGAGCTTACTATTTGTATCCTCAGCTTTCATATTTAATTTGGAGAAAGAAATGTGAGGATTATTAGTGGTATGAGTTTGCACAATATTTTTACTTGATTTAGCAGAATACAGGACGCTTTCCTTGGTTGTTAGTGACTGAACACCTGATTGGGTTAGCATTGTGGGTAATGAGTTCTCATTATCGGCACCCTGTGGGTAAGTAGCTGATCTGTAATAGCTTCCTTTCCTTGGAGGAGGCAGAGGTACCTTTTTTTTTCAAATGGCAACCACACAGCACAACATTATCAAAGAGAGAGAAAAAAAAAAAAAAGCACATATTAAGATGGCAGATTAGAAAGAAATTTGTTATCGGCAAAACCTGTACTTGGCCATAAACAAAGCAATGACAGTTTTGTAGTAAGAACTCTGAAGAAGCAGAATTCTCTCCCTGAAGCAGACATGTAGACAGTTTCAAGAAGTTGCAGCTGAGAAATAGAAATGTATTATTATAAAGATGGTGTTTTTAAATAATATTAGAGGGTTTAAACCAGGACACTGTCTGATTGCCATTTTGCAAAACTCTTTCCCCATTCAGAAGCAAGTTAAGGAAGCTTCTCATATTCTCCCCTTACTGTGGATCTGCTATCTAACAATGAGTTCTTGGAACAAACTATGTTTGTACCATTCCTAACTGAAATGGTTTGAATGTATCAGTTGCAATATGTTAAAGGAGAAGGAAAGTTATGGAGGCATTTTATTGCCGCTAGATTAGCTGCAATAGTGCAAGCTAGTATGCTATATCTATTCTGTAGAATGTTTTACCATATCTGAGTAAAAAGCTCTAGAAACTCTCTGTTTGTTTAGAATAGGAGCTGCAGTATTAATCTGGTGTGACATCACTTCCTGCATGAGTCTCTCCCTGCTCTGGGCTCAGATTACAGTAGAGAAGGGAGGGGAGGGGGGGAGAGGAGCAAACTGAGCATGCTCTTGCCCAGGGCAATGAGGTTTAAGCTGAAGGCAGGAAGTCTGATACAGAAGCCCATGAGTACACAATAGAATGAAAGAAATGTGCTGTTTCTTTTGACAGGGGACTCAACATTACTTTGGGGGTTTACTGGTATATTTAGATGGACATTTCTGATAAGGCTTACTTAGTTTTAACCTTTCCTTCTCCTTTAAGACCAGATGTCTCTACAATACTCATAACTCAGAATGACACACAGACAACATTAAAGGGACAGTTTACACCCTTTTTCTACTCAATGTCAATGAATAGTTTGTTCATTGAACATGTTTGTTTGTACTTTGCAAGAAAAATCTAAAAGTTTTTGTGCCCACAATAAACACTTTTGATTTTTCTTGTAAGACCTGTGAGTACTCCTTTGATGGACTATATTGCTACTTAAACTTAAGGATTGCACCCAGGCATTTGTCTACACAACTTTTTCGTGAGTGCCGTGAGTTTCTATATTGAGATACTATATTTATATATATAATTTTTTAAACACACATCTCAACACAAGAGAATTTACAAAGCACCATATTTAATCCTGGGGCATATTGGGCTGAGCTAATCATTTGGGTCACCAATCAATTCATAACTAACACCTATGCAGGCCCAATGAATTTCTAAACCTGCCCAATAAATATGTGGCCAGTTTTTGCCCAGATATATGTCAGGGAATTCATCAGGGAGGCCCCATACATGGGCACATAAGCTGCACATAAGCTGCAGACTTGTGCTGAAGGGCTTGAATAGGCAGCTTAAATCTGCCAATGTATGGCCGGCTTGATACACCTTGCAATACTCTATGGGATATTCAGCCTGCAGTATTTGACCTAAGAATCCCAGAATTTGCCAGAGGATGCTGTGAGTTATAGCCCAGTCTTACATCCTAAGAAATGGTGAATATTTTATTCCATGAAACAGTAGTCACAACTTTTGCACTAAAGCAACACAGCAGAGCCCTATTTATAACAACCCCTCTAGCTTATCCTTCTGCATTAATGTATTAGTATAACCAAATTCAGATTTTGGTTCTAGCAGTTGTGAAGCTCTTAAATGTTATAGTTTGCTTGATGTTTATACACTCCCCCCACTGTGTCACAGGATACAGAATGTTTAGATTATAGTGAGCAAGTCAGCACAAAAAGAACACATTTAGTAAAATGCAACACATTTCTCTTTTTTTGCCAGAAATACCAGACATGTTTATCATGTGTCTTTTTTTATAAGTCAAAATCAAACAAGAAGTTATATATAGTATATTTCTGGGTGTTTTTGTTACATGCATAAATGGAAGATGAACATTCCAATATTTACCTGGGTCGGTGATTTCTTTTCTTGCAAGTTTGGCCGGACACTTCTAAAACCTTTGGCTGCAAGGGAAGAACCACCCGAGTCACCATTGAGACCATCTTTGAGGGTATCATTATATGACTTCCAGACATCTAGAGTCAAATCAGACCAGGTTCATAATATAAGTATAATTTAAAAGTACATTGTATGTAACTAACATACAATGTAGGGCAGTCTTAGAATCAAAGGGAAACCTTTTGCAGGAAAAATATGATTCTTAAAAATGAACTGCCTTTAGTGTTGGCCATAAAGGCAACACAGTGGGGGTCATTTATCAACACTGGGCATATTTGCCTGCGGGTAGTTACCCATAGCAACCAATCCGATTGTTGCATTCATTGTTCTACCTGCAGCTGTCTGAAAAAAGGTAAGCACTGATTGGTTGCTATGGGTTTCTGCCCATGGGCAAATTTGCCCAGTATTGATAAAGTAGCCCCACTCTAAATAGCTTCAGAGCTACCTGTGCACAATAAAACATAATATTGCGCATATGAAATGATGCTGATAGAATTCTATTTAGTGTAAGATGTGGGAAAAAAGTCTGTTTGCTCTTCTACACACAAGAAAACACAGATTGAAGGCCAGTTAGGGAGAGGTGCCTTTTCTGCCTAAAGAATTATGGCTGAATGACTAACACACCAGTATCTGGCTATGTCTGTAATGACTTTTCTCTGCAAATAATATTCCTTTCCTTTCTTTTGTCAGAGTTCATAATATCAAAACTTTATTATAAAAATATGAGTATGAATACCTGAATCCAATGGATAAGAATCTTGACCTATAAAAAAAGAGAATTACAATTAACTGATATTCATGCAAGTAATAAAAACCACAAATGCCTAAATTTAGGAAAGCACTGATAGCGAAGCCTTATATGAACTTTCAATAGCACTTTAAAGTCATTTTTTTAGGTATTGCCCCCAGAAACACTGTATAAATAATACTTACTTTTTTACTGAACAACACATTTATAAAATGTGCCTTCTTCTCAGCTCAGGGGTGCAGTCATAGTGAGCAAATTACCATTAACTGGTGGGAAAAAGCAGCGCACAATACTTTGATTGTGTTCCATTTGGCACTTGTATTTTTCTGCATCTTTATTTTTTCAAGACATCATGTATTTTTACATCAGTGTATTTTTGTATCTTTAAATACTAATATTGTGTGGTCCACCAGAAAACCCGTTTGATCTCTCTAGATTACCAGAATACAATCCTCCCTTATTCCCTCATTTTGTTTTATCATCAGAAATCCATTTTTCAGTGGGTTTATTTAGCACTGGTAATGTAACAATCCACCTTGTACACCAAACATGGGGTAGCTTCAATTCCTCTGTCAAAATGTTCTCTCTAAATAGTGATAAACGCTATGGGAAATGGCATTGGCATGTTTGATTTTTTTTATGAGTTTCTAGATTATTATGTTTTAATACAGGATCTGTAATTATAATTGTCAAGCTTAAGATACATTATTAAATATTTAAACTACAGTACATCATTTTATTAAAAAAGATTATTTAATATATTTTAGTAGTAGTATTAGTATCAGAGTCAGGTAAATTGGTTGATAGAAGCAAAGAAGAACCAGAAAATGAAGACTTAGGTGACAGGTTGGCACAGGAGAAAATTTAAAAGGCAGGCCAAGGTCAAAAACATGATGATGGTATTTACCTTAGGGTACTAATGCAGCTTAGCACTGAAATTTCCAGACCACTCTTCCGTCATTTTTAATATCTGGCATTGAGTCAACAGACTGTCAATCTGCTAAAGTGTTGCTATTATTGGAATCCTATTCTCAGTCAGAAAGTTATATGCTTGTGGTAGCAACGTTTTTAGAATGGATTTAAAGCTGAATTGAATGTAGTTGCACCCAGTGAATTGGATGCAAATGCAGTGTTGGACTTGGTCGGAGGAACACAGAGAAATAACCTGGTGGGCCTCTGAGGCCCAAACCCGCTCCAGCCAATTGTTGATTGTGACAAGAAGATCGCTGGGAGGAGGAGGGTGTCAGGTATCACAACTGGAGAAATTCATGGGGTGAGAGCACCTGGGAATGTGTGAGCCTTTGAGCTGGAACCCCGAGTGGGCCCAATAAACCCCAGTCCAACACTGTGTATACACCATTTTGAACACATATTCCAGAAATGACACAGCCCATACTGAAAATGCTAGATGTAACTTGCATATGGCTCGGCAAAATACAAACACAACTGCATCATGGATGAGATGTGTGAATAAATCAACACTTGTTTTCACCTAAACAATACAGAGTGTGCTGATCTTCTATTCATTATTACTACAAACTTGGTTATGCACCTCTGGCTTCGTCTTTGACTGAGTGCGGGCACTGTCGGATACTATATATATATAGTTGCTTAAATAGTATAGAGAGGCTCAGCACTCACATCGTTGTAGATGAAGAAAATAGTATTTATTCAAGTGATTTTACATCTTAAAGGAACAGTTCAGTGTGAAAATAAAAACTGTGTAAATGGATAGGCTGTGCAAAATAAAAAATGTTTCTAATATAGTTAGTTAGCCAAAAATTTAATGTATAAAGGTTGGAGTGAACAGATATCTAATAAAACAGCCAGAATCCAACTTCCTGCTAGTCAGCGACTTGAAGGGGGGTTACATGATACATTTCTGTTCAGTGAGTTTGCAATTGATCCTCAGCATTCAGCTTAGATTCAAAAGCAACAGATATGACCCATGTGGCCCCCCTCAAGTCTCTGATTGGTTACTGCCTGGTAACCAGGGTAACCAGTGAGTGTAAACCAAGAGAGCTGAAAAGCAGGAAGTAGTGTTCAGACTGACATGTTATACATCAAATCACTCCAGCCTTTATACATTACATTTTTGGCTAACTAACTATATTAGAAACATTTTTTATTTTGCACAGCCGGTCTATTTACCCAGTTTTTATTTGTACACTGAATAATACCTTTAATCCGACTTTTCGGTCCCACCTTGAGAAAGGTCCCCAGGTGGGAGCGAAACGTCGGATTAAGATGTAAAATCACTTGAATAAATACTATTTTCTTCATCTACAACGAAGTGAGTGCTGATCCTCTCTATACTATATATATATATATATATATATATATATATATATATATATATATATATATATATATATATTCTTTGCATTTAGAGAGAGAAAGAGAGAGAGATTTTTATTGTGTCATATACGTCTTGAACTTGGACAGTTTTCTTTTTTTAAAAACAAATGAACTATTTTACTATGTATAATTAGGAGTGATGCTTTTGGCACCATATGAAAGAATGTTGGTAATCTAAAGGTTAAACAAATTATTTAGCATAATATTTTTCTGCTGCATGACTCACTCCTGACATTTAGAAACAGAAAAATATTGCAATTATATGCCTATTAGATAGGCAATAAATACTTTCTCAAGATACTC
Source organism: Xenopus petersii (assembly GCA_038501925.1). Taxonomy (NCBI): domain Eukaryota; kingdom Metazoa; phylum Chordata; class Amphibia; order Anura; family Pipidae; genus Xenopus; species Xenopus petersii. Next base: position 47,591,257 of record CM076672.1, on the reverse strand, counting down.
TGTTACTGCTGAAGTTATGTACATTGTTTATTAAAAAATAATTGTTTGAATCCTCCATTTATGGAGCAAAACAGTTATACTGTTTACAATATAAATTATATTTAAATTAAAAAGAGAATTTGGGTGGCGGTGTAGTGCACACCCATATCTGTATACCTCGATGTCTCATTTAAAGATAAAATCTGTGCAGGGGCATGGGTTTTTGTGGAATGTTGTTAACTTTTTAATTTATACGTTTGATTAAAGTCCTTTTTTGCTGATTTTTTTTTTTTTTTTACATTAAAGAACAAGGAAAGCTATATTCACTAGGGACATGCCAATTTGGCACCCCACCTCCCAAGTGAGTATAAACCCTAAGCTTGGACCCTGGGCTAGGGCTCTCTCTTTCTATGGGAATACCATACTACCATGTTTGATTTTCCAGAGGTTCTTTGTATTGTGCATGCACACTACATATGCTTCCCATGTATCCCTTTTCCTAATCCAGGGCCAGTGCATAACCAGTATAGTAAAATTGGCAGGTTTACTTTATTTGCTGGCCCCAGACTATTGCAAGGAACCATTGGGAAATTGATCAAAGCTGCTCTTCTGGAAGGTATGCAAGGCCAGTGCATTTTTAGTGAAAAGGGCACTGCATCAAGGTCCAAGGTTAGCGGTTAAATTCACTGGGGCCCAGTAAATCCTGTATGTCTTTTCTTGTTATCTAGCCCTTAAAGGGCAGACAGTATACACATAAATATATTGTCTATATTATAATTGCAGTGAGAGTTCTATGTCATTATATGAAGAATTATATTTGAAAGTACAAACCTTTCTCTCTTAGGAAAACAACTTTTGCTTCAATTAATAATATCTATATAATTTTGTGTCATCAGCAAACATTAGGCCACTGCATTTAGTGCTGACTACTCTGTAAAGCTCAGACCTTTTAAATAGGTAATTACTGCTTTTGCCCAACTAGAAGTTGTCCGTATATAACATACAGTAATTGCCTGCTTCTTCTCTAATGCAGATCCGCTACACCTACATCATGCAATTTATAACTTAACCTCTTGTATGGCACCTTATTAAAAGCATTCTTGTGAATTTCCGAATTGCAATTTATGATTTCTTAGAAATAGGAGAACCTACCAATAAATCAGTTAATATGAAAAAATAAGGGGGAGAGGTTGTTCTTCTTAGTTAAAGCCTAATTTATGGGTGCCTTAAACTGGGTGCTGTGGGTGGGAGACCTATAGGTATCAGACAATAAGTTTGTACTATAAATACAGTTAAGTGTTTTTCAAAATATTTCCTGCTTTTAAGGTGGTCTGGTACAAAATCCTGTCTGTGTGATACTGCTGTGTTCCCAAGATAACAAAAAACCCTGGGTTTACTGCATGGGGCCATTGGAGTCAATATTAAAAACAACTTCTGATAGATTGTACTTCTTCATACATATACAAGCAGAGCTGATCCTATCAAATGTGGGGCCCAATTGGGACCATGTTGGCGGGGCCCATAGACAAAGTGTTGCTGGCTACTGACACACCAAGTATTTAGGAAAATAAGGGCATACAGGCACAAAATAGAAAAGAAAGGGGCAGACAAGGTAAGAGAGTGAGAGGGATGAAATAGGGGCACATAATAGGGGCACACAGGGTAAGAGAGAGGGAGGAAATAGGAGAGTGGACTGGGCCAATTAGTTTGGGGCAGGCTGGGCCAATTCAGCTTGGGAGCAGGCTTGGTTGGATTGGAGGCAGGCAGGGCCTATCAAGGTTGGAGAAAAGCTGGGCCTATGGGGGCAGGCTAGACCTTTGGAGTTGGGGGATAGGCTGGCTTATCAGAGTTGAGGGTGGGCTGGACCTATGGATTTGGGGATGGGCTGGACTCTCAAAGTTGGGGGCAGGCCAGGCAGCATCATGTGCTGAGGAAAATATTATCTGTGCTGCCCTGTCGTGCGGGGCCCCCAGAGGTGCGGGGCCCAATTGGGCCCAATTGGTCCAATTGGCCTAAGGCCGGCCCTGTATACAAGTAATAAAGGTTGAAAACTTACAAGAAAGAAAAGAAAAATTACATTCAGGGGAAAGTTCTAAATGTTACCCCTTATTAGATAATCATCAGGCATATAAAATTCGATTCATGAAAATTAATATATTAATTGAAAAAGATGTATACAGGTATGGGATTCATTCTGGAAACTCTGAATTACGGAAAGGCCGTCTCTCATAGACTCAATTCTATCCAAATAATCCAAATGTTTAAAAATCCTTTTTCTCTGTAATAATAAAACAGTACCTTGTACTTGATCCCAACTAAGATATAATTAATTCTTATTGGAAGCAAATCCAGCGTAATATGGTTGCTTTCATTGATAGGAACAAGTTCATACAGTATATGCATATACTACACAAGAGCCATGAATATCCTGTAAATTATTCTTATAAATGTTGTTTAAAGATGTCATTGGTTATAATCAAAGCTTAGTGATGTCATTTCTGTCATATGACTCACTGAAAATTGTGTATTATAATAACTAAAGTACCCCCAGTTGCAAAATATGATAATATTAGACGTCACCTTGAAGTTCCATGACATGTATAAAAACACTTTGGTCTCGGTAACTTAAAATATCCTTATATTTTACAATACTTTATTCTTTATTCACTATATAATGTTCCATGAAGTAAAACCCCTACGTTTATATATTTCGTTAAACCTTTGCAGGAAAATAAAAATAAGAACACTATAAAGTGACATGGTTGCTATATAAATGAACATCAAAGACTTGTTCTGATATGAATAGGCCACAGCATTGCTCTGTGGTTTTGTTGTTAGTTGCTATACCTGAAGCCAAAAGATTTGGAGAACTCTGTACTCTCTTCACAGCTGTTAGTGTAACAGACATTGAGGCACGTTTGCGAGCACATCCACCGCTATCTGGAAGCACACAAAGTGATGGTGATACAAGCACAGGCCAAAGCAAGCACATGCAAGGGCACAGCATTGGTACAATGTGCAAGTAAAGGCTGTCCAAAACACACAAAGGAAACAAACCAGTAGTGCTGTGTCTTCGGTTAGTGGATGCTGCAATAGGTGTCCATACATTACATTTGGTGGGACTACAGAAAGCATGTTCAGCAGAAGAAGGCCCTAGTCCAAGCATGCAAGATACAGAAGCTCTTGTTCTATAATTCTCTTGTGAGACTGCAAAAGTTATAGAATAATGATCAACAAGCATGTGTGAAAGTGTTGGTGAACCACAAAAGCGTTGACTTCAGGAAATTTTAGTACCACAATGTTAGAGGGTCTCCACTTGCAAGTGCCTGGCCTAGAACCTCTAGCTGCGATATGAACTTGCATGTTTGAGAGGGAAGATCTTGTTATTGATTAGGGGAAGAGTGTATGCCTTTGTTAGCCAGTCTTGACATTTACTTAATGCTAAATGAGAATGAAAAACAACAGCCTAGCAAGTGTGCAATCAAGAACTGTAAGCTTGCATGGCAGCTATGCAAAAGAAAATAGCATTGATATAAAAGTGTTAATTTCCATTTAGTATAATGGAAATAAACTGCATACACCAAAAGCATTCTGAGCAGCTTAGAATCTCCCGACGCTCAACAGAATATTACACTGACTCAGGTACCAACAGAAGGCTTATACTGTTACATTAGGATCTACATTCATGGTTAGCATAGCTTCTCTAAATATTAAGAGATAACATCATTTGAATTAAAATAATCAGATATATAATAACCACATGAACTATAAGAAAAGAAAGAGAAAGCATAATAGACCTAGAAAATGTTATTGTAATGGCTTTTTCAATGGTTCAAGAGCAATCCTGATGTCAATTTACTAATTTATACCATTTATATAAAAGTAATTGTTTCATACCTGTATTCATCTTGAAGCTGCAAGTTTAAATGTCTTCAGTTTGCCTGTGAATAAAAAAAGAAAGGGTCATTGCAAGCTCAGAAAGAATTCTTTTCAATACCTAATTAAAGCATGTGACACATGGACGGATCAAGCAGTGTTGTTTTGGATTTTTTATGGAGGTGGAAGATTGCAACCGTCATTTCAATTGTCTAGCACTTGTAGAACTGTAAAGATGTACATACATCTGCAAATCAACTTTATTCTGCTCCACATTTTAGAGCTGACATAACTTAAGAAATTGGTGGCTTATTCTTTACCCTGTAAACTTGTTACCTTTTTAAAGGAGAATGTCGAGTGCATGTGCGATTTATGGCCACCATCCATTCACATATTGTAAGATACTTGAAGCACAGCACCAGTCCGTATTATGAATAAAAAGCCTTTATTAGATATACATGGCAACAATCTGGATACAGCGACTTTTCAGGTCCTCTTTGGCCCTTTCTCAAGGCTTATTCTGTTCCCTATAAAATGGATAAGCTAACAGCATAAGATGAGCAGTATTAAGCACCTGTGTTACCCACTAGAAATGGGAGAATAGGCCAAAGTACTATGGAAAGGAAATAAAAGTAATGAATAGTGCTTTGTTAATTAGCAGACAGGGCTCCCATCCATCCTCCATCTTCAAAGGCCAGTATTGTTCTGAATCACGAATGGTCAAGTGAAGATCCAGCTCCTATTTAAAGCCCATAACTGTGTATTTAAGTGATAAACTACAAGGGTGCTTTCTGTATGACAATAATGACTGCCCTTTTCGTATGCAAATAACACGATAGAGGAATGGAGAATTATATCACACACCCGCTCTCTATAAAACCACTGGTTGTAATTTACAACACATTGCAGTAGGATTCTGTAAGTTCATAATCATAATAACCTTAGCACACCTCCTAAAATCTGGGTTAAACCCTCAGGAATTCTTGAAACACTCATATCTACGCATACTACCATAATCCACCAAGAGACACTTGTGATCCAAAACAATTTGCTTTCACTTGTGGTCACACCCCCTTGCATACAAATCTTTCTCACTAGAATGCATGCTTGGTGTTATAGGATAGCTAGATGCTGCTTTATGGTTTGCTCCATCTTTTGGAAAAAATACTGCGCATGGGAATTTGTGGGATCCCTTTGCATTCTAGTTAGAAAACAAAAATCTACTTGTATAAATGCATACAATTAAAGTAGGAAAAGGGAGGTTAATTTAGTATGTAACAGTAAAACAAAAAGCGATCTGATGTGGATTCATGCACCCCAGGGCTCAGTTTATTATACAGTTTAGTAAAAAGGAAAACAATGCACTTAACGTTTATGTGTCCCAGTTCACAACTATCTTTGTGCACTGCCACAGTCAAACTCACACGAAAGGAAACAGCAGTGCAGGAAGTAGCCAGGATACTTTCAAATGCGTTTTGCAATTTAAGGCAGAATTACCATGGGGTCATGTTCTTAAGTCCAACATTTGGTTGGTTTCCCCTTCTCTAATAACAGTGTCACAAACAATTATCAAAAGTTACTCTCCTAGAGTTCAAGTGTTATCCAAGACAGTAAGCCTATATTTACCATCAAAATTCACCCTATTTGGCTTACAGACTGGGTCCCTTTCTATTAAAAGAACAGCAACATCAAAAAATGAAAGTGAAGAGAATATAATGGACTGGTGCCCTGCACTGCGGTAAAACTGGTGTGTTTGCTTCAGAAAAACAATAGTTTATATAAAGAAGCTGCTGTGTAGTCATGGGGCAGCCATTCAAGAACAGAACACATAGTAGATAACAGATTCAGTTCTGAAGAATCCCATTTTATACTACAGCACTTATCTCTTATCTGCTGTGTATCCTGTGCCTTTTTTCCTTTTACAGCTTTGAATAGCTGCCCCCATGGCTACTTGTATTTCTGAAGCAAACACTGCAGTTTTACCAGTGCAGCACAACAGTAAATGATGTATTTTCATAAATTTAGGATACTTTTTTTGGTGTTACTGTTTCTTTAAGTTACCCTGGGGCCCAGTCAGGGGTGCTTCGCCAATGAGGCGAGCTGAGAATCTCGCCTCAGACAGCAGCTCCCCACTAGGTACCAGGGGCCGCTCCTGGTACTTTAAGAGCCGAATTCCAGTTTTCAAACTTTCGGCTCTTCGAACTCAGAGAGCGCAATAATGCTCACTGTGCTAGCATCCTGGCCCTCTCTGCCGCCCTCGTGGAACCCCCGCGGACCCCCTCCAGCGCAAAAAGGTGAGTGCATGGGGGCGGGGGGCGGCAGCAACTGCAAGCTGCCTATGAGTTCATAGTTCTACAGCTCCATCTACACTTCCATGCTATGATCAGGCAGATGTTGCAACTGAAGATGTTTCCCAGTGTCACGTCAAAATGTTCTTGGCAATACAACATTTTTGATCAGCCAGAACACATACTGTGACAAAAGTTTAAACAAAGTATGGGCATTGCAATAACAGTTCAAAAATGTAAAAGCAAGCACAAATATATCTAATCCCAGTAAAAAAAGTCACAAGAGTAGAAAACTGGCCCAGGTGCTCCTGCCCCAGGCCCTCAGCTCAGGAGGGCAGTCAATCCTGATAGAAAAAAAATGGAAGGTATAGGGCACTCTGGAACGAACATGCAGACTGGATGAAAAAGTATTTGTTTAAAAAGTAGAAAATCCTATTTAGACCACGCGTAAAGCTTGAAATGATGGTCTAAATAAAGTTTTCTACTTTTTAAACTAATACTTTTTCATCCATCTGCATGTTGGTTCCAGAGTGCCCTATCTATACCTTCTATTTTTTCTATACACATTGCAATAAGACACAGGGTTCACGGTCAGCAGTGACATAATCTTGATCTTCTCTATGACACGTATTTCCTCAAGGAATAGTTACCACTGAGTGGTATAAGTAAGATATGACAATATCACTGTACATGATATAGAAGTATCACATTGTTGTTAATAAGCCATATAGAGCCTGTTGCCCCAACAAAATACTGTGAAAACACACCATTGTATTGGAAGAGAGACCACCTTGCAACTTTTTTGAAAAATCTACTTTAAGAACTTTAACCCAAGTCCTTAAGACACACATATGCATGGCTTTTAAAAGATGAATATAATATCCTGAGAACAAGGAATGATTGCTCCCAGCATATCTTGAGGAATCAGAAAGTACAGACAGGGCATGAGACTATTTTCTGAGCCAGCTTTCCCAAGAAACGTTTACTGCTCTGGGAATTCCCAGCTTGCTGAAATATTCTTTCACACAGCACCTACAAACACTCCCTTCAGTAAGAAAATGTCATTATGCTTTACTCAAATCTGATTAAAATAGCTGTTACAGTAACACTGCATCTTTTCCCCTTGAAAAAAGCAGCAGGGACAAAATGTGTAAATTTTCCATTTTTGTCATTTATGAAACCAGCACTGGTTAGGTCATACCCTGCATGGTTCTCAAAGGACTGCTGCATTTCCACGTCTTATTAAATGGCAATTAGTGATCAGCGAATCTGTCCCATTTTGCTTTCCCGAAAAATTTTGCTTAAAGGCAACAAATTCGAAAAGCGCATTGAAGTCAATGGGTGTTTTTTGTTATGGCGACTTTTTTGTCCAAATGCATTAAAGTGAATGAGTTTTTTTTCCTTATGGCAACTTTTTTGTCTCTGTTTCATTTTTGTCTCTGTGACTTTTTTTTGTCACTGTTTAGCAAAAAATTTGCACATAAACAAACTATTATTTAAATATTACATATATGCAACTAAGACAATTCTACAATCTTTTGCCTATAGAGCGCAATAGTTTTTCGTTACAGAGAAATTTGTATGCTAAACAGTGCATTTATCACTTGTTAGCAACAGAGTCCAGTATTCTGCATCTACATACATGTTGCGCAGCATTATTACTGACTGTTAGGCCACTCAGACCAACCACTGGTATTGTGTTTACTCAACTTTCTATAAGGAAATGAACAGGCACTTAGAACCGGCAGGGAGAAAGCTAACATGGGCTGCAGTAATAGGTATGGAATCTGATTTTGATTCTGAGACTTCAAGGAGAAAAATCAAAGGCCAGCAGGTTTAGACACACAGTACAGTGTGAGGAAGGTTCTGTGTGATTATCTAAGAAAGGCTTTCATTGGCTTTTGAATATAAGGTGTAGCTTGGACAGGATTAGGAAACCAGTTTTAGCAACCCCCCATTTGTCTGTTTTCGATTACCTTTCTTTTAGGTTGTCAGTGGTAAATATCATCCAGTTTAACGTTCCCTGCTGCGGGGGCTGTTTTAGGATTGGATATAATACGTAGCTCTCCAGCTGTGCTTTTAATTGTTCATTATACAAAAGTCATGGGTGACAATTTTGTTGCATTACAGCTGCCTATGTCAGAAGTGCCCTTTTTAATCCTGCAAGACCATGTAAATAATCAATATTAGAACTATGTACACACATGGATATTGTAGTTGCTAGCTGGCTATGTAGATGGACTGCTTATCATTCCAGTATCAAATACTTTCAGTCTAGGACAAGTAATTTTATCCTGCCTGTGCTAAAAGTAACAAAACTTGATTATAAATTTAATAACATTAATAACATTATTTACATTTAACACATTATTCTATTGATTTTTTTGTACATTTTACATGTTGATTTTTACCCATTTAAGCCACTGGTACCTATGTTTTTTGTTTGTTCAAATAGCATACACCAACTTAATGAGAACATGAGGAAATAATACCCCAGGGCTGTACAAGTATAGACATACTAACAAGCTGCTCTGAATGTATCACAGCCGTCTACCAAGTCTTACATAAATACAAATACAGTTCCAACAACAGTAAAGCTGGCCATAGATGTTGAGATTTTTAAAAGATCAGATCCTGATCGTGAGACCACGATCTTCTCAGAACGATCGTACGATCGTACGAATTTACCATCAACTAAAAAGACCAATTTGCCAGGAAAACAAAGGGGAGCTGCCTGCTTGGCCCTGCAAACATAGATAGATTGCACTGGGACCGACAAAGATTTTTTGACCTGGCCGATCAATTTCCCGACAGATGTCGGATGAAAATTCGTAAGATGTGCGATCGTTCGAATACCACTAACCGCACGATAATTTCGAAGGATTGGTCGGGCTTCCCTAAAATCGGTCGTTCGGCAAGAAGAATCGTCGCATCTATGGGGAGCTTAAGTAACATGCACGTCTGCCTAAAGAGGCATATTTTTCTACCTATAAATCAGATGTGGTTCTCAAACAGAGCTAAGACTAAGGAAGATGAATACACAAATTAATTCAGTATACAATATGTATATAAATACTACTAGAGGTGATATATGTTAGCAGGAAAACATGCACTCACCTGACAGTGCCATTTCAGTTTGTCCATGAGCCTAAAACATTGAGTGCTTAAAAAGTCCCCTTAGAGACCAGCACAGAATGCAACAGAAAATAGCTTCTCTAAATAGCACATAGTTCATAATGCTCAATCATGGGAACCTGCTATAAATTCAGCATCAGACAGGGGTGGTTCTTCTCTGGGATCATACGTTTTTATTTCTTCGTTTTATCTTCCTCTAAAGTCCAAGCATGAGGATATGTTGACTCAGTACCCTCTGACTTTGAAAGCAATACATATTTGAGAGTATGCTTGTTTTTCTGTGATATTTTCTTTTTAATGATCTGCCAGCTTTGATTGGGCATGGTCCAATGTATAGAGAGTTTATTGGTTGAAAGGAACAGTATGCAAGTTGGACACCTCTGATACAGAACTAAAACTAGCTTTAAAAGATGCATCTCCACTACTTTTTTTAAACGGCCATAAATGTTCATAAGTAAGGAAGAGAATACAATACGAAGTGAGGTGCCTACTATTATACAGGGATCATTCTTCAAAATTAAGTCCATTCTAATGGCGATGGACCCAAATGTGCCATGTAATGACTACCCTTTACTCTGCTTTCTTGTAATAGAATTATAAACACCATAGTATGGCTGTTGCTCATGATAAGGAAGCTTGCACCCAAACTCTCTGTTGTATCCTTACCATAATAGAGAATTCAGTGTAAGTGAGGTGCCTACTGCAGATCTATACCATTTCCATTATCTGCAAACCTGTTATCCAGAGACCTTTGAAAACACAGGAAGGCCATGTATCCTAGACTCCATTTTAACCAATTTATTTGACTGTTTAAAAATGATTTCTTTTCTCTGTAATAAAAAAGCAGTACCTTGTACTTGATCCCAAATAAGATATAATGAATTCATATTGGATGTAAAACACTCCTCTTGGGTTTATTTAATGCTTAAATTATTTTTTTTGCAGACTTAAAGGAGAACTAATGCTTAAAGAGATACTGACACCTGAAATTAAACTTTTTTTTACATCTATTATAATCTTGGCTTTGCAAGCTACTTCTAACTTTGCAATAAAGTATTTGCATGATGCTTTTACATTACCTGTCTGATCCCCCATGTTCCTGTATGAGGGGGCTGCCATGTTTGTGCAGCAGGAGTCCGTTAGCATTAGAAACTGTAACTAACAGGCTGAGATGGGACAGTGAGGTTGGCAAAGTCAGAGTGTCAGAGAGTCAGGCTTAGGAACTTCAACTAACGATTATATACTAAAACAAACCTCTCAGCAAAAAATGATCAACATGACCTACAGGTAACATTTAATGTGCATTCATATGCTAAAATTCATTTTTTAGTGTCAGTATCACTTTAACTAAAGAAGTAGGCTAGAAATGTTGTACATTATGTTTTGGGTTTCTGTACCAGCCCAAGGCAACCACAGCCCTTTAGCAGTAAAGATCTGTGTCTCCAAAGATGCCCCAGTAGCTCCTGATCTTCTTTTCTGCTGATTCACTGCACATGCTCTGTGCTGCTGTCACTTACTGAGCTTAGGGTCCCACTCACAATATACAGATAACATGGCGACACAGAAACCAGTGCAACTAACATCAGAATTTTATAATCAGCCCTGTAGCATCAGCTTATATTACAAACCTCACTTTCTGCTTAATAATTTGCAATGACTCCTAAGCTTAGCTTCTCAACAGCTGCTCAGAGCCCACTGAGCATGTGAGTGTCTCAGAGACTTTCCAAGATGGTGACCCCCTGTGACAAGTTTGAAGTATAAGGTATGGAGATCCAAATTATGGAAAGATCCCTTTTCAGAAAACCCCAGGTCCCGAGCATTCTGGATAACAGGAACCATACTTGTATTATAGAGAAAACTTTGTTGCATTAACTGTTGTGCCTACTATTATAGGATACTCGGCACTGCATCAAACTGGGACATGTTTTTACAGATTCTCTAACCCCGACTACTTCACATTCAACCGCATTGCTAGTTTCATAGTCCACTTTCCAGGTCTGTCCGTTTTTTCCCCCCCTCATCTAGACTACAATCTTGAATACACACGGTTAACTAACCTAACAAATACTGAGGCTCATAATAGCATCTTGTAAAATGCCTGGCATTCACTATGTAACTGATTTATATGCAGTTCACATATTTTCAGCCATCTAAAACCAGAGCGAGTCCACTTGTTTTTTTGTTCTGTTTTGATAAAACTTCTTTGATTGCAACTAGAGCCAAGCAAAGGGGCTACAAATTATTATTGAAGACACCACATTCCTGGAGTGTTTGGAGGCAGCTAGAGGAGACAGAACCTGCACAATTCATTGTCAAGAAGTAATCGAGTCAGAGGTGGCAGCCATGAAATGAGAGCTATGGAACTTAACACTAGTGCAATTCATCCCAAATGTCAAGATGATTTCTTGCATTTAAATTGGTGGGAGAGGGCTCTTTAGTGAGCATGGTTTCCTACTTAACAGTAAAGGCACTAGGCAGAAATACGCATTTACTGTACTTATCTGTACTTAGTGCTATTATAGTCATAGATACAGTTTATATGTGTATTTAATAAGGAAATAAAGTCCTAGAGAAATGCAAGATATAAGGAATATGCCAGGAAGCCCACTTATAAGTTTTAAGATGAAGTGTGCAGCCCTTGCCCATACACTATGCCAAGGGGCACAGATATTTCCAATAGTAGTCAGCACTAGCCAAATGATTTGCTTTGACTTGCTGTTGACACGTACAGGGCAACTAGGCTATATCATATTCCTGTTTAATAATAATATTCCATCATGAAATGCATGAGTGGACTGAACAAGTTATGAGCCTGAAAGGGAAAATTAAAGGGGGGAGACGCAGCCACCAATACACAAGCCCTCATATTAAGATACCACTTTGACTGGAATCTGCCCAAAACTATTATTTTCTTTTTGTTTTTTTGGTTCTTGGTTCATTTACAGTTTCCCTTTTTTTTAATTTGTGGTCTTTTTTTGGTTATGTTTTATACTCTATGATGTAGGAACACATCCTCCACTACCCTTGTTGGGGGTTGAGGAACCTAGGGACAACACTCACAATGTCCTATTCTTGATTATATGCAACCCCTGTGTATTTGTAAGCTCACTGGAGGAAAAACAAATGTTTTATTATAAAAAAAACAATACAAAGAAAGTTCCAGTTGTATAGTACGGATTTAACTACTGTATATATTCCTTTTAGAATGTTTTGGAAGTAAACAAGAGAATTTATAATTATATTTGAATATATAAAAGATGGCCTCTTTTGGGGGAGGTTCTGTAGATCTTTATTATTCTCTGCCTATGAATGAGGCCATTGGTTGACAATGAAAGCCATCACAATGACTGAATTCATTATCTTATGTGGAGTGTCTAGTCCAAGCAGATATCTAAAAGCCACTTGACCTCAAAGAAAGAACTGATTAGTGATGCCTGACAGAGCAGTGACAAATATTTGAGGCCAGAAAGGCAGAGAAGGATGTCACTACCAGGATGAAAATGGGACTGAGGTGGACCAAACAGGACTATATTTTTTTTTCTGTATTAATTATACAGGCAAGGGACCTGTGGTTTTCTGTAATTTGGATCACTATACTTTGTCTACTTAAAAATCATTAATGTATTAAATTAACCCAATAAGGATTAATTATATCTTAGTTGGGATCAGGTCTGGACTGAGAATTAAAATAGGCCCTGGCATTTCAAGTACACAGAGGCCCAATCAGCCCACACAGAGGCCCAAACAGCCCCCACCAGCCCACTAAATACTGACTTTCTATGGCACCTTATTGCAGCTCCTCTGGCATTTGCTAGAACCCACAGATTGCCAGTCCGGGCCTGGTTGATATCAAATACAAGCTACTGATTTATTTTTACAGAAAAACAGGAAATCATTTTTTAAAATGTGAAATATTTGCTTACAATGGAGTCAATGTGGCAAATTCACTAAAGGTGAATTTTCGCCAGCAAATGCTCTGCCACACTCCGCCAGGCATAAATTTGTTACTACACTCATTCACTAAAATGCTAAGTTGGCAAAGTTTCACCAGGGTTAATTTGTCAGCGGGAGCATTTCTTAGCTATCTTTCATTAGAGTTCAATTCTGCCTAGCGAAATTTCGTTAGTACTTTTAAGGTGGCCGTACACACGGAGATCCTGATGTCGCCAAACGAGCGGATCTCTCCCCGATATGCCCACATTGAAGTGGGTGATATCAGGTTGATCTGATTGTGGGCGGTAGAGCCCAACAATCGTATCAGAATGGAGGCTTAACGGACGGTCGGATCGCAGGACCACATCAACGAAAAGATGCTGCCGTGATCCGACAGGGTTTTCTAACCTGGCCGATCGGCATCTTCCCGACTTTTGGCCAGATATCGATCGGGAAAGCCCATCGGGGGGCTCTACACACGGACCAATAAACTGCAGACTTGGTCTGTCTTAATCCGGCTCTGCCTTTAAGTAGTAAATTGTTTTTAATCTGCAAAAGCAAGCAACTTCATTTTTATTCTCATATTCCCGTACAAACAGAGCAAAGGCATGCCTTGTACAGTATGTTCTACACTGGGCTTTACACTATAACTTTAATCATAAGAACATTCCATGCTTATAAATACTGTAATAGTAATACTGCTTATAAATACTGCACTAGTGTCCAAAATGCCAGGTCTGAAAGGCAACATATTTTGAATATTGTACATGAATTAAAGAGGTTTTCTCTAACATTTTTGTTAATCAGATGTTTTTTCCCTTTAGTTTGCAAGAGCCATCTGAGGATCAATATATTTTCTTTTTTTCAGCTTTAAAATATATAAATACAGAAGTCTGGGCAGTCAACCAGACTTTTTCATCCATGCCATATTTATAGCCTCTGCAATCTATTCATTAAAATTCCTTCTCCAAAGTTATTTTGATACCTCTGTGTTGTCTTGGCTGGGCATAGTGCAGCATTCATAGGGCTCACACAGTAGGCACAATGCTGGACTGCTTCTACATATTTTATGAAACATGAAGGTTACTGAGCCAATCTTTATTAATTATTTAAAAGCTACTTAGAAATTGCTGTTGCTTATTCTGTTGTCTTAAACCATTCCATTTTATTTCGTTGAGGGAACGCAAACCACGTTGTGTAAAATGGAATAATTTGTAAGACATGACTAAAACAGTTCTCTGATTCTGCAACTCTACCGAATACATTACTGATACTGACATAATGCAAGATGCATTAAGATGCAACCAAAGTTCAACATATAAAAAAAAAAAAATACAACACACTTCAAATCCAAAATTCCTGAATAAGAGACATTTATCAATACTGGGCAAATTTGCCTATGGGAAGTTACCCATGGCAACCAATCAGATTGTTGTATTCATTGTTTTACCTGCAGCTGACTTTAAAAAGCTAACGACTGATTGTTTGCTATGGGTAACTGCCCGTGGGCAAATTTGCCCAGTGTTGATAAATGAGTCCCAAATACTAAAATTAGAACAGATAAAGGACAGTAAAAATAAAGCGAGTAAGCATGAGATATCCCAAAAATGTACAGTATACATGGCAAAAGGAAAGCCCAGTGACACATTGATAAGGAAAAACATGGCATTTTGCATACATCCTTTTTGATTGGGAGAAGCAAATGCTTGTAAATAATAAGTGTACTTGTTTGGGAAGGGTTTCATTCATCCAGGTCATGATATACAGTATATAGTAGTGATACGTCTATAGCATCTGGACTTGCTGAGTAAACTTGAAAACATTTCACCACTCATCCTAGCACCTTCTTCAGTTCTCCATTTGATTTGGAGTAGGGTATAGTTTTTATTATTAAAGAAGGACTGTCATTAGAACAAAAAAAAAAAATCTGTTGGACGTACAGTAGCTGAGTGGTAGTACAGGTATAGGATCTATTATTCTGAATACTTCTGAATTATTGGATGAGGGATCTTTCAGTAAATTGGGTCACCAAAATAAACCTAAAAGATTTACCCCATTTGCTAATTTGTGAATTCTATCTAATTTTCTTCTTGTTATTGCTGTACTGTTTTATTATTACAGAGAAAAGGAAACCAGTTTTAACATTTTTTATTTATCTGCTTAAAATGGACTCTATTTGGAGTTTTGAGGTTAATGTTTTTCTAGATAAGGGATCCAATACCTGTAGTATCTATAAACACCAACCTTTTAAAAAGAATGCATTTAGCTCTTTAGTTTAATTCCTTACACCATCACTTATTCTCATGTACTTCCAATACAGCCAAGAGCTTGTTTATTAGCAGCAATACTTCCTGTAATTTGGAGTTTTTATGTTAATGGGTTTCTGGATAAGGGATCCAATACCTGAGGTATCTATAAGCACCAACCTTTTTAAAAGTAATGCATTCAGCTTTTTACTTTAATTCATGTGAGTTTTTAAAAACTCCCTTAAACTACCATAAATTCGAAATTCGACCTATCGAAATTTATTTAAAAAATCTTATTTTTCAAACTGCGTTAAATTAAATTGACCTGATAACTTGAATCGAATTCCATTCTAATTTAAAAAACTCGATTCGAGTTTTTTCTCAGAAAAAAAACTTGAATGTCAGGAAGGTTGCAAACAACCCCAAATTGATCCCTGGACATTTCCCATTGACTTGGGGAGATTCGGCAGGTTTTAGGCAGTAAAAAAGTCAAATTCGAGTTTTTTAAGTGGCCAGACTATCATAAATATTGAAAACTGAATTAGAATTTTTTAAAAATAGAATTTGAATAACTCCCTAGTTAACAGTTATGAGCATAAAAAAATAGAAAATTTGAATTTGCAAATTCGAATTTTCAGTTCAACCCTTGATAAATCTGCCCCCTATTCTCATGTACTTCCGCCAAGAGCTTGTTTATTGGCAATTGACCTTGGCCTTCAAGCTCTCCCCTGTTGGACTTTCTGCTTGCATTTAATGCACAGGAAGGGTATTTATTGGAAATTTAGACTAGCATGAGCAACCAATAAGCCATATAATTTGCAGATGTTTAGAGAAACATGGAGGGGACCCCAACATGCTCTGTCAGCTTGATCATCTCTTATCCACCTTCTCCACTTAACAGGGTAAAGCCAGCCAGGTGCCTACCAGCTGAGTTTCTTCAAGATATCACATTTCCTATTCTTGAAATTAGCATGCCAATTTAAGGTGGGAGTTTAGAACCTGATTTATAGACTTGCAAAGAGACCATGAGGATATAATGAGAAGGAGGAAGCAGCAGCAGGCAACAGTGAAAGCCCTTTGACACAATTATTCCTTGGGAAAGCTGCTAGATAGGGATATTACAATTAAACAAACAACAAATGAATATAAGGTAGAAACAGCTGGTAAATCTGCCGGCCACACAAGTACTTAAGGCAGCAACCAAATAATATATTGAATCTAGCTAAGCCTCAAAATGTCAAGTAAGAAGAAATAATCTGAAAGGTGGCAAGTGTAGAGCCTGAGGCTAAACTGGGTTCAATAATATGTTAAGCAGATCTATATACTGGAAGAATTTAGCTATTCGTTATTTTCCCCACACTGGAAATAGCTTGAATCTGAAAATACATGATCTAAACCTGTCAAGGTAATGTAGGAGTCAATGGCAGAGTTTTTTTTCGAGGGTTTTACCTGAAAACTTGATCAATTTGAGCTATTCAGTTTTTTTTCCTCTGAAAATTCGATTGATTCGAGTTTTCAGGTTGCTAATCCCGAAATTGATGATTCAAGTTTTTTCCTTTCAAGTTTTTTTTATAAAATTAGAAACCATTCGAGTTGTGAGTTCATTCGAGGTTTAAAAAAGCTTGCGTAGCTCTAAAATTCGACCTTTGATAAAGAAACCCCATATATCTCTGTAAATATATATATTTGTTCTTCCTGTTTGGATTTCACGGTACTGAATTTTACTGAAGAAGAGTAGCAATATGTCATTAAAATGATGCATGCATACACAGATTGCACCCTTATGCCTTTTTAAGAGAAAAAAACATTTTTTCACAACAGTAAATGAGGTTTAAAAAAATCAGTATATATTTTTGCATTGATATTTCCCAGTTTCTGAAAGTGTCATTGGCAGTGGGAAATCTTTCTCTCAACACTGGCCCCCAAGCGGTGTTCTTTTATGTTCTGCAGAGAACGTGTGAAGAGCAGCAGCAGATAAAACATATCTGACATTCCCTTATTTGAGAGATATTTTTCTGTGGCTCACATGCCAACAAATGCTTTACAGCCCTATCCATTAGCTGAGTGTCCATGGAAAGCAAATCTTGTACACAAGCCCTAAATGACTCTCTGTGCTGAGAATAACAAAAATGCTACATTTAAAGGGATTCTGTCATGATTTTTATGATGTCGTTTTTATTTCTAATTTACATTGTTTACAATTGAAATAATTCACTCTACAATATAAAATGTAATTCCTAAACCAATACGTTTCTTTTTTGTAATATTGGTGTGTAGGCAGCCATCTCAGGTTATTTTGCCTGGTCATGTGCTTTCAGAAAGAGCCAGCAGGATGGAATTGCTTTCTGGCAGGCTGTTGTTTCTCCTACTCAATGTAACTGAAGGAGTCTCAGTGGGACCTGGATTTTACTATTGACTGCTGTTCTTAGATCTACCAGGCAGCTGTTATCTTGTGTTAGGGAGCTGCTATCTGGTTACCTTCCCATTGTTCTGTTGTTAGGCTACTGGAGAGGAAGGGAAGTGGGTGATATCACTCCAACTCGCAGTACAGCAGTAAAGAGTGACTGAAGTTTATCAGTATCAGAGCACACGTCACATGAATGGGGGAAGCTGGAAATCTGACAATATGTCTAGCCCCATGTCAAATTTCAAAATTAAAGGGGAACTATTGCGAAAATGAACATTTAACAGAAACTTCCTCATACTGAAGTAAGAAACTTTCTAAATACAATCAATTAAATATTCAGCATTATCTCTGAAATAATCAAGTTTATGTTCACTATTCCTCTCTCAGCATCTGTTGGACTATGTTTTAGCATGTGATATTCTGAGACAATGTGCCATTGTTTTTCATTTTTTATTATTTGTGGTTTTTGAGTTTTCAATTTCAGCGATCTGGTTTCCATGGTCCAAATTACCCTAGCAACCATGCACTGATTTGTATAAGGGGACTGGAATATGAATAGGAGAGGGCCTGAATAGAAAGGTGAGATAAATAAAAAGAAATAAAAAGTAGCACTTTTATTGGAATAATAATACCTGAGAGTGCTCGCTTTGGTTCTGGATATTCATGATGCTCATTTGCTGATAGCACCCAGGCAAATAACACAGCGGATTACGAGTTGTGCCGGCTCTTCACGGATTCCTCAATTGTATATCACAAGGCTTTTATTAGTACATGGTGCATAAAAGCCTGATGATATATATATATATATATATATATATAAAATAAGATTTATTGGCTTTGACCCAGGTTAAGGGTAGTTCATAAATATTATAAATATTTACTGATCTATAGGTATAGTATACAGTAGGTATTGTATATAACAAACATGGATGGCAGATTGAAAAGGCTTTAAACAGATGGGCAGGAAACTATGTGTTGAGTAAAAACAGAACAGCAGGAGACAGAAACCCCCTGAAATGATTAATAATGGATGTGTAACGCCATTTATTTTAGCAATGTGAAAATCACACCTTTTTTTTTTTAAAGAGAACTGTATTGATCCACAGCCTTAATGTGTCGAGTGGAAGGTGAATTTAAGATCTCAGAAATGTTACACACAGTGTGCCAGCCCCAAGAGTGCATTCATCCATATCCTATACATTTTACACATACATTGCAGCAGTCGTGAGGTTGTATTCATCCACATGAAGTGTTCCTTATTGCCTGCAGAAAGTGATATATTCCCTGGCCTGTGCTCATGTCCATGCTAGTTTTCCACTCTGTCTATTCTCTCCTTCGCTCTGGGTAAGGTTCCGGCTAGGCCAGTATTTAATCAGAATATAAAAGTGATATAAAAGGATTATTTGCCTTCAATATAAGCTTGCTTTGCACAGGCTTCAGTACAATAAAGATCAGTACAAAAACTAAAAACCAAGATAGGGCACACAAATGCACATCATATAACCATACTGGTACCAAAATAAAAATATATAGCATGAATATAAGTACAAGTTGATACACATGCATTAAGTTTTACAATTAATGACGCCGTATAAAAAGTAGAATACCTCCCAACTGTCCCGTTTTTCACAGGACAGTCAACCCACAGTCCTGGATTTGTTAATGAAATGTCCCAACTTTTTCTTAGATCTCTTGCACTGAACAGACAGAAAAAGATACAAGGTTTTTAACTTAATTGGCTTTTGGCAGAGGGTCCAGAACAGCCACCAGGTGGACTTTTGTAACAATTTTAGATAAGCAAAGAAGCAATTGTAACAATTTAAGATAAAGAGGTCTCTTGGGGAAACTGGTTTGCAGTTTTAAGGGAAATTCACCTTCATTAGCAAAAATGACATTAAGGGGCACATTTACCTAGGGTCGAATTAATTAACCCTCGATATTTGACTGCCGAATTGAAATCCTTCAACTTCGAATATTGAAGTCAAAGGATTTAGCGCAAAACCCCACCCTGAATTTAATGAGCCATGATATAATCTCAGCGCTGCTGAACTGCAAAACATTTTAGCCACTCAGGAGAGAGCATATTACATTTTAAAATATGGTATATTTTTTAGTATTGTAGACCACTGGCTGACATTATAGAAACAAACTGAACAGATGGTACTGTAGGCGTGAGTGTGAAAATCAGCAGAGTAATAGCACAGGCTCTGTTTTCCCTATAACCCCTCAAAGAGTACCTGCTTCACTATAAAAAAAACAAAGAAAATGTTCTCTAAATACAACACATAACAAAGATACATTATTAGTTGGTTTTCTAAAAACATTTTCAAGGATAATTCAACCCCCCACTATGATAAGTCCCCACTGGCCCCCCTCCCTGTCTCCCCCCTGCCCCAGAACAGTAAAAGAGAATATTTGGTACTGATCGCTGAGAAGAGATATAAGTTAAGATACATTTGAGCTAAAAATTTGTTGTTCTTTATCCCCACATTTCTCAGTCTGAGACATTTAAATCCTAGCACAGGCTGGAGGAGAAGAGTGCCAGCACTAAGGAAGGGGTATAAACATACTTTATAACAAACATGCTCAGCACAGGATCAAAGTTATTGTAATTTTCTGGCACTTGTAAAAAGAAGTTATCATCCAACTTCCTGTGCAGTAAACATTTCTGGATATTTATTATAGATGGTGTTGCTATTTTAATGATGTTTTGGTATGTAAATATACAAAGAAACACACAGATCATTAAGTCATTGTGGGGTAAGATCTGGAAAGGTCTATAGGAAAACAAGCAGGCATTTGTACAAGAATTCCAGTGTGTTCTCATGCTTCTTTATTAAATATATAAGCAATAATGTAACCCCTATTTTCACCCAGGAGTTTTGAGACTATGCAAGTCTGAGGCAGCAATGCTACTTTTAATACATTTCTTTTGAACAACAAGTATGTTATTTTCCATTATAATCCATAAAGTCTTTCCGGTGAAGAAATGTGTTGTGTTTAGGTGCATGGGAAGACAGGTTGGAACAGAGGTACACCATCAATGGCAGGCATAACTTGTGTACCAATGCCTATCAGTTGGTATCTGTACTATAAAGAGGGTGCAAAATTCAGGCACTACTCCATAACCTCCAACATTTTGGAAATAGGACAAAAAAAGGAGCATGGTAATTTTCTGGCCATGCTCATTTTTTGTGGCCACCCCTCCCCCAATTACCATGTTTATTTTTAAAGATTTGACAGGTTACGAAAGTTTGAACACATGTCTGTGTTTTTTCTGCATTATAACAGTTTTGCTAATGAAGGTGAATTGCCCTTTAAACTGCAAGTCACAGTTTCCCCAAGAGACCTGCTTATCTTAAATTGTTACAATAGTTTCTTTGCTTATTTAAAATTGTTACAAAAGTATCAAAGTGCACCTGCCTGTCCTGCGAAAAACGGGACAGTTGGGAGGTATGCTACTCACCAATAAACAGTTGAAGAGATGGGTAAATATGGCAGGCATTGTAAATATAAACAGATCAAGTAATTTAGAAAAGCTTGCGTAACGTGATGGATACAGGTGTTGATAGGTACCTGTTCATTTCAGTTCCAAAAAAAGGGCACAATTTACGACTAGCCCCCAGTCTGCCATGGCCTCATGCCGTTACAACAACCATGCAACCTTCTGCATGGAGGCCATTACAATTTCAAGGCAAGCCATAACAATTTGGATTTCTACAAATCTAGTTTTGTATTTGGCATTTGGCCGAATCCCTGAGTCCTTCTTGGAAGATGTGGCTGAATACCAAACCGAATCCAAATGCTAATTTGCATAAATTATGGAAGTCATATGATTTCCCTTCCATAATTTATGTATGCAAATTAGGATATGGATAGGGTACAAGGATTTGGGCGAATTCGAATCCTGCTGAATCCTGGATTCAGCCCATCCCTAAAATCTAGACTGTCGTGAAGCATAATACATATCAATAAAGTGAGAAAAACTGGGAAATCTATTGGGTTTACTTATATGACACCAACTAGCGTTTGAATATCACATAGAAGTAAAAGTAGAATACGAAGTACAAGTAGCTATACAAGCTACATGCAAACCATGGGTCAATCTTGAAAGCTGGGCCAAGACTCCCCCAAGACTTCCCATCCATTAGGGCTGGTTGCCTCAGTGGTGGGCAAAGCAGGTGGTGGGAAGCCCAGTCTGCAAGTTTGTAGTCTAAAGTAAATGCTTCAATCTTATGATTTATCTAATAAAAACGTTTTTGCTGGTGAGTTTGGCTGCATTATATGAATGAAGAGCACTATTTCACAAAGCCCTTTTTCCTTATCAAACCTCCGACAAACACTTCTGTTCCTGTTTGCTTTTCATTTTGATGTGTCTGTGAGTTAGACAAGCATGAATGCTTATGAAAGTTAAAGGAGCATAAATGCATGATGAACAATAAGTAATGGATGCATGATTTAATGCTTAAAACTTCAGTTTAAGGAATGAGCGGAAGGAAACGTCTTATAAATTATTGGTAGTCTAGCTATAACCATGAAGCAGCAATGCAAGGCCAATGATACTCTGTTATGATTTACCGCAGTTGCAGAAACAAGAATATTATCCAGTTATAGAACAAACACCAGGACAGAACAAGGTATATAAATCTCCTATAAAAATATTCTTATATACAGCCCCTTTATCGCTGCAAGACAGAAGCAAGCAAACACTAGCAACCATGTATTGTAATTGCAATATGATTAATAAAATGTAGCAATAACAATACATTTGTAGCGTTACAATGCATTTGTTTTTTAAATGGGGTCAATGACCCCCATTTAAAGGCATACAAACTATTTAAAAATAATGAAGACCAATTGAAAAGTTGCTCAGCATTGGCCATTCTATAACCAAACAATAAAAGAAAGAAAATAATACCAAAATTTAAGTTAAAGGTGAACCACTACTTTAAGGATTTGTGCAGAGGAATCCACTAAATGGAACAGTCAGAAAAGAAAACCTATGACTGTGATGTTGCCCATAGCAACTAATCAGCGAATACATTTCAGCACAGTGGTGGAACTACCGGGGGAGCAGGGGGTGTGATTGGGCCAGGGCCCGCACCCCCTCAGGGTACCCCGGCAACTTGTGCACCACTGTTTCCAAAAGGAAAATCGCATAAGGAGGGGGCGGGGCGGGCCCCCCTCTAGTTACATTACTGTTTCAACAGTCACCAAGTTAGAAAAGAAAAGCAAAATCAAAACTAATTCTTTGTTATACTTGTAATTTTTCTTTGGCAAATGAAAATCAATAACAATTAAAAAAAACAAAAAACATTAATAATACACCTTCTACCTTTTATATAATTATTAACATTAAAGAAAATATACAAAGTTTACATACTGTAGTCTGGTTTGGCCAAACGTAAGAGTGTTGCTCCAGCAGACTTCTGCACTGAAATTTGTTTTTTAAAAGAGCAATTGGATTTTTTTATATTTCATTCTGACATGGGGCTAGACATATTGTCAGTTTCCCAGGTGCCCCCAGGCATTTGACTTGTGCACTTCAAGTTGGAGTTGTAACACCCTTCCCTTTCCCCCCCCCAGCAGCCCATCAGCAGAACAATTGGAAGGTAACCAGATAACAACTCCCTGTTAGATATAAAAACAGAACTCAATAATAAAAAGCCACGTTCTGCTGTAACTCCTTCATTTACATTGAGTCTGAGACACCATAGCCTGTCAGAAAGCAGTTCCATAGTACAGCACTGGCTCTTTCTGAAAGTACATGACCAGGCAAAATGACATGAGATGGCGCCTACACACCAATATTACAACTTAAAAAAATACCTATTGATTCAGGAATTAAATTTTACACGGTAGAGTAAATTATTTGCAGTGTAAACAGTGTAATTTAGAAATAAAAACTACACCATAAAAATCATGACAGAATCCATTTAATTAACCTGAAATACGGCTGCAATCAGGCATATAGTGCTTGCTCACAACAATAAGAAAGCAATATGAGCATAACTAAAAGACAGTCCAGCTGAAATGACCATTTGGCCCTGAAATAATACAGACAAATAGGGCAACTGACACGACTAATTTGCAAAATCGTGTTCCCTGTAAGAAGGTTACTGCTAAGGAACAATACTTTCTATGGCACTAGATGAATGTGAAACGTAACAGCTCTCTTAAAAATCATGTTCTGTAGGTGTTTAGTGAAAGTGACAGCTTAATCACAACACAATGAGTAAGGCTCCCCATCATCATTAGCTCTGCTCCTTTGCACAAATCCTGCGTGAGGTTTCCAAGGAAATCTGTTCCATTATTTTCAGTTTCTATCTGTTTGCACTACATGTGGTGAATCAGTCATTTACAGAACAGTTCAACACTTAGCGGGCTATTTTTTTTTACAAACCTAGATTTTTTATGGTTGATGGTTTTTTGGGCAAAAACTTGAATATTTAGAGGAAAAAAACTTTAATTTTTCTCAGGCTGCTTAGTGTGCTCTAAAATGGAACCAGATCATGTCAACAAACTGAAATTCCATTAAGAGCCTCACAATTTAAATAAAATAGCCAAAGGATAAAGAACCTCAAAAAGAGAACCTGTTTTGAGCATTCACAATAATCCGTTTTCTGATCTTGAAAGATTAAAAATATTGAAACATAAGGCATTTTCTTTGTAAACAAGAGATCCTAGAAATTATATATTCAGTTTAATAAATTGAGTGGACATGTGAATGAATAAGCAAACTGCATCTAGTTAGAACTGACTTGTATCTGTTTATCTTTGATGATTTGCTATTGTGACTCATATTCATGACTGTGACTTAGAACCAATGCTGCCCCACTGAAGAGATTGAGAGCTATAAAGAGTGGTGGGACATTGGGTCTCCTACTGATCAGTATAGTCCAATAATTTGATATGTTGTAGACTCACCAAAGTATCCATACACCTGTAGACCTAATTCCTCTGATGATAAAGCTGCACAACTGGGATACCTGCCCTGGTTTCTCTCTCCTAACTGACTGAAGGGGAGTCCACCCATCATAACTTCCTACTCACTGGAGATCTAAAGCTTTCCATGGCAAAATCCACAATTACAGTTTTTACAAACAAGCTATGGGGGGGATAAGATAACGTACCTTATGAGGATCACATGTTGGCTAGCTCCAAACAAAATAGCTAACATATAACGGGTAGGGAGGGATGCATACATATATAAAATGCCTCAAGAAAAAGGGGTCTCACAAAACAGAATATGATAGTATTCTAGTCATCTCTGAACCATTGGCATAGTTCAAATAATTACTTTATATCTCTAAGATTTTATCACCATTTTTGAAAAGCAAACTAAGAGAAAACTGTACCAGATAATGAGATAATGAAATATGAAATGGGCAGTAGGTCTAGTGTAAAAAAAAATATTACCATATTGTGGAGGTTATGAAAATTAGTGGAAATAACTGTTATCAGCTGGGTTCATTCTCTCCATGTTTCTTACCTAGCAGTTTGTATGAGGCCAATTGTTCCGTGTAAGATGACCCCTACAAGACAGCAGCAACAAATTGTTATTAAGAGCAATTAGTATGACAATCTTTAAAAGCTAAAAACAGACTAACCCAAAGCAGAATTTCACTGCCTAGCCATTCCCTTGGCAATTATTATGGTTAAGGACAAACAGATGGTTCTTAGTCACTTGGGAATGAAGACACTGCTTTATTTTATAGTTACTTTGAAATGCAGCTGTAACAATCGTTGGATGTCTACCCATGGGAGAGTGCCTGTTTGCTCTTGTTTGCTCTTATTTTCCTAAGTTGGGTATTGAAATCAACTAATAGATTTCAATTAAAAGACGGTATTCGTTAAAAATATGTCTGTTCCCATATGTGCCACCCCAGGAATCCCATTCTATGAGATGTCGAGAAAATGAAAATAAACAATCCCATGGCTGCACAAGAGACACTGTTGGTGGCACTGTGCACCACATGTTCTTGCCATTTATCCACAACCCTTTCATTAGAGACTGCTGATCACAGCTCAATGTAAGTTCCATCATTATAGTGCCCAGCCCTCTATGCCAATAGTGGGCACCTGGAAATAACATGGATATATCTTCATACTTCTCATAAAGCCCCATATGATGGCATCACACACAGCACAGATTTGTTTTGAAATATTTGATGGTTTCGACTTCACTGGTGTATTAACTGATGTTTGTTGCTTTCTTGAAAGATTATAACTGTATTATCTACTGTCTTAGTATCCCTTGTGCATTAATAGACTAAAGCTGCCCAAATACTGATTCAGCCATTCTTGACTATGTCCTATCTATGATTCAATTGTTTGACATACAACAGGTCACACAGGACAGAATATATTAAAATTATATCATTCAAGGTAGAGAATTAAGTCCACCAGCATGGGGGACTATCCATATAGATCTTTTTGATATATGGTATGCCCTTTGGATCTGGGGGCTATATACCCTGGCCCTTTTGACTGCCCATATGTACTTCCTGAAGTGGATCTATAAAATCTGGAACTATACATATACATGTATACTATGGGCCTACAGCTACACATCAAGTGTATCAAGTGCATGTATGTCCTAATCAATATTATATGGGGATATGCCAACTTACACCTGATCACTGTGTGGTTTTAAGTTTTTGCCTGACCTAAGGCAATCATTGAAGACCGAACAGTGACCCACAGAACACAGTAATATTTCTACCAAGCTTAGAGGTTAAAGTTAAAGGGGTGGTTTGCTTTAAATACATTTTTACCCATTTATAATAAAAGGCACATTATTTGTGCAGGTGCAGTAACCGATAGCAACCAATAAGATGTTTGCAAGTGACCAGTAAGTGCTAAGTGCTGAATGGTTGCTTTATGCAATTAGACCTTAAGCAAACTTTGCACCTTTTATTAAATAACCCCGTTCATGTAGCAAACTTGATTATCCAAGCAACCAGAGTGAAATTTTCAAGAATAGAAAATGCAAAGGACTTGAAAAAAATGATTACCCTCACAGTGACTGCAACAACCATGTATGCATATAAAGAGAATATGACCACTAAAAGTTCAGAAACCATACAAAATAAAGAATGAAGGCCACTTTTAGAATAGTTCACAATATAATATAGTGAGAGTATATTAAAAGGTGAGAATGAGTGTTATGTTTTGGGTTGCCTAGGATGAGTAGAGTATAACAGTGCTTTATTAGCAGGCTCATGCAGGCATTACACAACAGTAAGCTTTCACTTTCACTTTTAAGCTACCAGGAAGTATGCACAGTATAAGTCTGAGCACAGTGACATCTACAGGCCATTTGCACAAACACCACATATTCCCCCTATAGTAGGAAAGCATTTGGGCAAATGTAATAAACAACAACAATGCATCTCAAAGCAATAATATACATTATTCACATCACATAGTCCTGGGTCTATGCAGGTAGTTTTCTGATTCTCTCAGTACGCCATATAGGTTCACTTTATTCCGGCCTATTGCAGTTTGACATCAGGAGTAGGAAAATGTCCTTCATCAAATGAGCTTCTCCAAAGTCATATCTAACAGGAGTAAGACGGCTTGCATTCCATATGCGTCCATCAGACAGTTCATATGTGTATGGTCCTCGCTGGCATCTCACTTCAAGCGGTGTAGTAAATTTAGATTGTCCTTGTTTCAATATTCCTGGTTTCTAAATTCTGACTAAAGATCCAGGTTGAAAGTGCACTTCTCTTGCACCACGTTTTCTGTCAGTATAAACCTTACATTTGGCTTGTTGATGTTTCACAATGTCAGCAGTAGATGATTTTGTATGCACAGTATTTTGTGGAAGTTTGATGTCTGCAACATGTAACTTAGTGTGCATCTGTCTGCCATGTAATAATTCAGCTGGAGATGATTGAGTTGTTGCATGGCGCGTTGCTCTGTAGTTATGTAGGAACTCTGTTGTAAATAATTTCCAAGATTTCCCAGTAAGATTAGCTGATTGTAGTGATTCTTCCAACCTTCTTTTGAATCGCTCGATTTCTCCATTTGCTTGTGGGTAATACACTGAAGATTTCCTATGCACAATATTCCTCTCTCTCAGAAAGGATTCAAACTCATATGAGGCAAACTGTGGTCCGTTGTCCGATATTAACTCCTTTGGATTACCTTCTCTGCTGAAAACTGTATACAGAAATGTTATTACTTTAGCTGATGTTATATGAGAAACAAATGCATGGCCATTTACTGTAATAGTCCATCAAGGTTATAGTAAATCTGCAGTCAAATCTGCATCTGTTAAAGGACCGACAATATCAATAGCAAGTTTTTCCCATGCTGAATCATGAAATGGTACTGGTTTTACATCTGGTCTCAACTTACCTTTATGTACAAGGTTCTTTGCATAGCCCAGTGAAGTGTTGCTTTGTGGTGAAAATTTTTGGCTGTGTCACAGGCACTGGTGCTGTAGTAATGAGACCATCAATTAATTGTAGGTTTAATGCAGCAAAAGAGATCCCTTCCAAGTATAGCAGTTCCCCTCTTCACAATATAAAAGTCACATTTTGCAGTATTTAATTCAAATTGTATAGTCACTGGCAAGCAACCAAGCACAGGGATTGGATCCCTTAAGTAACTGACCAGTTTCAGAGCAGGTGCAACAAGCGGATCTTTTTCAAAGTATTTCAAGAAAATATCCTTTGATAGTATAGAAACAGCTGAACCTGTATCAAGCATCAGGTTAATGGAGTGTCCCTTGTCAGCAGGAGCAGTACTGGCACTGGCAGTGCATATAAACTTGTCTGGAATAAATGTACCAGCTTTATCCACGCTTAATACTGTAACATTTGTAGTAGTGACTTCATGAACATCTTTAGCAGAACTACGGCAGATCTTAGCAAAATGTCCTACTTTTGTGCATTTGCGGCACATTTTAGCTTTTGCAGGACATGTAACATGTTTTGCAGTGTGTTGTATTGAACCACAGCGAAAGCAGTATTTTCTATTTGTATTTGCTGTATGGTTTTGCATTGTAGGTGAATCCCTTTCCTTAGCACTGCATTTTGCCTGTGACTGTGCTTTATTAGGCCACAGTGTTGAATTCACAGTCTGTACATTCCCAGCAGTTCCCTGACTGAGAGTTTTAGCCTCTGCGTACTGCTGTTTCAATTTGTAATAACTGTAATAGCCTTTGCAAGGGTGATATCCTGCTCTAGGAGCAGTCTCTCTCTAATGCGAGGTGAGTTTGTTTTTTCCACTATTTGGTCTCTTAGCATTTCATCTGTTAGATTCACAAACTCACAGGTAACAACCAGCTCTCTCAAAGCTGCTACAAATTGTTCTGTGGATTCGCCATTACGTTGTCCACGTTGGCGGAATTGATATCTTTCAGCAACCACATTTACTCTTGGCACAAAAAGGTTCTATATAGCAGTAAGAGCAGTTTCATAAGTATCATCAGGTAATGGTAATGTATAGAATATACGCTGTCCCTCTGCTCCCAGGCAGTGAATAAGTAAAGCACGCTTTCTAGCAGCAGATATCTCCCCTTGTTCAGCAGCAATAATGTAATTTTCAAACATATGGATCCAAGCAGTAAAAGGTATGGTAGGCTCACCAGGGTTTAGAAGAAAAGGTGCAGGCTGCTGCAGAGGTAGAAGAGCCATCCTGTCGCCAATCTGTTATGTTTTAGTATGCACAGTATAAGTATGAGCACAGTGACATCAACAGGCCATTTGCACAAACACCACAGTGAGCATCCCCTTTCTATTTAAAAGCCATTCTTCACCATTTGAAAAAAATATTTTTACATCTATCGATAAGCAATACATTGTGTGTAACACATAACATATCTATGTCCAGGGTGACTACAGATATGCTTTGTAGCTGAAAATCAGGGAGGGGAGTCATGTCTATAAAACGGAAAGGCTGGTTAGGCTGGTAATGTAAGACAAAAAACAAAGGCAGGTAGCAAGTCAATACCTCTCTTGTGTAAAGGTTGTCAGACCTTCATAAAAAGCCCATTCAACAGCAAGGGGACATATTACAAGGGTAAGCTTTTCACAGGCCCTGGTGAACTTATCCTTATTTCAGGAAACAGTAATACTGCTCTGCTGGGAGCTGTAACAATTTCAATGGGATCTCTTGTGAACTACTATAAAAGGGTTAGCAGCTCTGAAATGCACAGGAATGTTAGTGGGAATGGAATTAAAGATCCATGTGACTGATGGTTGGAGGTGTCTGTGTATAGTATTACTCTGCATTGTTCCAGGTGAGAGAGTGCAAGTAATGGGTTTCCAACGCAGCTCTTATTGCACAAGTGAAATCTCACAAAGCCCATTTATTAGCTTAATCACAATAAGGACAATCATTAGTCGGCCAACAGGTAGCAAAAGTTCCCGAGGTCTGTAGCTGCAAGTAGAGACATGTTCAATAAAAAGTTACTTTTCTCTGACACATTTCCAATAAAAAGTTACTTTTCTTAAACTCTTTTAACAATTAAAATTTTCCCAAAAACCTTCACGATTCACCTGATCAGCAAGAACGTATATTTAAAGAGTAATTGTATTTTAACCAGAAATGCACAAAATACATAATTATTACATTTGGACACAAAGAGAATGGGGAACAAATGAACAGTTCTCCTTCACAAACACATGAAAGTATATTAATGTTTATCAAAAACTGATGTGCCTACTTGAGCCCAACTACTGTTGCCAAGGTAGCAACATTTATTGCCACTTACATTGTTACTTTCTCCTTTTACTGTACATATCACACACACATGTTGAGCAGGCAGGTCACACAGACTTTTTTTTTTTTTTTTTTATACAAAACTGATGTACACTGCAACTTCCAACCACAGATTAAGACATTGCGTTATGTAACTGAATTCCAGGAAATTAAACATAGTGTTTAATACAGTTAATTATGTTAAATACTAATTGTATAGCCTATTTGCAATCATGGTTTGCATTTACTTTCCTATATATCATGGGGAAAGGTACAGTACAGTACATAACAGAGTTATAATTTATATAAAACGCAGGAGCCGTGAATATCGTGTAAATAACATCCTTCTAAACAATGCCTTGGGATGTTATCATTGATAATCACTGCTCACTGATGTAATTTCTGTCACATGACTCACTGAAACTCGTGAATTATAAAAAATAATGTACTCCTTGTTGAAAAATATAAGTATATTAGAAGCCACCTTGGAGAACTCCTTGGCGGCTTATAAATGTAAAAATATATACTATATATTTTATAAAAGGTAATTTATTTACTATTTATTTGAATTTAGGGAGTTTTAATGCACAAATGAAGCATCTCCCACAGCTTCCATGGCAACAGTGCCCTTGGCCAAATTATCACGAAACATGATAGAACTTGGTTGAACCAAATATCAACCAGATACATGAATATCATCCTCCACTAATCCACTGCTAGTCGCCATGATGTGCTTATGTTGTAATCCTTCAGTACACCAGCTATGTGCACGCTTATGCTATACATGGAAGCTGGTGCTGCCATGTTGAATACAGTTGAATGGAGAGTAATTCAGTGGATTCATATCAGCTGTCCACTAAAGCGCGGAGGGGCCATTTCAACAAAAAGCGTCAACTTGCATCACTGACACGTTTTGCACATATGAAAATGCATTCAGAGTGTGAGGGTAGGGTAAGAGAGAAGTAAATCCATTTATTGCAGGGAGCTGAATCCTGCACATGGCAATTGGTGCATCAAGTTTCTACCTCAATTGGTTCCCTCTACAGGAGCAGAGCAGAAAGTGTTGATGGAAAATACTTAGGCCGGTACAGCCTATCTTGGTTAATCTTCCCCAGCACTAGGGCTCCCACAGGGTATCTTGCTCCTTGGCACTGTTCCTGCTCCTGAGCGAATCCACATGTGTCCCTGTCTGGCAGCTTGATCACTGAAAGGTAACCCCAACTACTCTCCTTAGTGGAGCCAGAACTGTCTGAGCAAAACACAATCCTCAGAGTCTCTACAGCTCTTACACACAGACCAATACCAAAATACAGGATGCATTGCCTTATCCTTAACCAAGCCAGAAGACTCCTCCTTTGCATAATGTTTTGACTAAAGCTGGCCATAGATGCAAAGATACTATCATATGAAACAAAGATTCATACGATTTTTGGACCTTCTGTTTACTACTTTATATTATCTAAATGGTTAGTTGCAGGTTGGAAGATTGGCACTGCAATCGCTCGTCCGTACAACTTTAGGCTATAAGCTGCATGTCTTTGGCCATCTTAACTGAGACTAAAGATAAGAAACTCAAAATGCAATGAAATGACTTCTCTTACATCTCACCTCCTGGGGTATGCATGTCCTTTACAGCACCAGCCAGCGGTTGTGTTAAAATTAAATGACTGCAATCCTCTCGACATATTTGGATATCAACTGCTCTTTTGCAACATCCTTATCATTTGCATTATTCAGGATTTGTGCATCATTTGGTGTTAGACAAGGCAGTACATGTGCTAGCCTTGTATTGTTTAACTCCTTAACTGACAGTCAAGAAGGACAAGTCTTTTGCAGAAACGGTCAGCTCTTTCAAGGTAAAATGCCTCTGTGCAACATCCTATAATCTTCTATAGTAGCTCTGCCATGATAAAAGTACAGTATCGGGAGCATCTGTTAGTCTACTCTGAAGCCAAACTAACTGAAACAAATCCTAATTTGCATATGCAAATTAGGGGCGGGGAGGGAACTCTTGTGACTTTTTGTCACAAAACAAGGAAGTCATTTTTCCCCCTTTCCACACCTAATTTGCATATGCAAATTAGGATTCAGTTCGGTATTCAGCCGAATCTTTTCCGAAGGATTCACACAAAATAGTGGATTCGGTGCATCCCTAGTATTAAGGCATACTCAGTCACTCTATAAAGTCACTCTATAAATACAATTCCCAGCACCAAGTTGCTATACAAACCAGTGATGGGCAATATGCAAGAATTCAGGGGGCTCACAATTGGCTCCTGTCTATTTACCAGATTTGCACATTACTTTGCAGAGAACAATGGAATTCTGATTTGATGGGTTGAATCCCAAAAATAAACTATATATGGAATGTATTATTTATTATGTCTGTACATCACTAATGACTATAACATAACCACTCCCTCTGCATTGAACATAGGTACTCTCATCTGCAAAGGAAAGCATTAGAATGCTACTTGAGAATAAAATCTACCACTGTGTACAGTAGTGATGTGTGGGCCGACCCAAGGCCGCGGGCGGGTGCGGGTCGAGCTCTTCTCCTGCTCTCCCCACCCGCGACCTAGTACTGCCGGCTTCCGGCGCCGGAAATTCTCGACCTGCACATGCTTAGTGTACAGGTATCTAATAAAAATATTTTAAAAGAACAATGGAATGCCAAGGACAAAGCAGTATCTGGAAATTAAGATTGTTCATTAACATGGAAATGAAATATATCAGGACTGCAAAAGTGCGCTCTCCTACTAAAACAGCATAGTTGAGACAAATGGCAAGACAAATATTGCTTCTATTGTAAAGCAAATAAAAATGAGACAAAGTCATGAAGGTCACACAATGTATATATTTACTCGGGGATAGGGTGGAAATGCTAAGGTTCTTACATGCTCAAGGTTATTGTGCCATTTTTTAGTAATAATTTACAGTGGTTACTAGATTCTAAATGCTGGCTCTAATATTTTTACAGGCACAAACACTGAAAAAAATCCCCGTTTGTTGAGTGTGAATATGACTTAGAGATTAGAAGACTAAAGACTGGTTAATAATGTTAGCACTTCAAGCGCAGGTGGCTGATTACTGTCCTTCTTCTGTTCTGTTCTGACTGTCCTTTTCACTCTGAATCAGCCAATTGTACTGAAATAAAATGAGCCATTCTTAAAAGATAATTATCTTCATGGGCATCCTAAAGGAAAATCTTCACGTATTACGAACAACCAATTAAGCCAAATAAAATATTATATTGCAAATTAATGAATCAATTCGGTTTTTAACTATGGATTCGGGATGCACAAAATCCATTATTTTGGATTCGGCTGAGCCCCCGAATCCTCCGCGAAAGATTCGTCCTAATACCGAACCGAATCCTAATTTGCATATGCAAATTAGGGGTGGGGAAACATTTTTTACTTGCTGTTGAGACTGACTAGGTACAAGTATAGGATCCGTTATCCGGAAACCTGATATCCAGAAAGCTCCGAATTACAGAATTACCTTCTCCCATAGACTCCATTATAATTAAATAATTCAAGTTTTTAAAATTGATTTCCTTTTTCTCTGTAGTAATGAAACAGTACCTTGTACTTGATCCCAACTAAAATGTAATTAATCCTTATTGGAAGCAAAGCAATCCTATTGGGTTTATTTAATGTTTACATTATGTTTTAGTAGACTTAAGGTTTGGAGATCCAAATTACAGAAAGACCCCTTTTCCGGAAAACCCCAGGTCCCGAGCATTCTGGATAACAGGTCCTATACCTGTATATATAAAAGCATAGGTGCTGGTATAAAAGTGTTAGAACACCAGCACAGAAGATTTTATAGTTTCAACGCACAACAACATCAAAGTACTTCAGCACTGAAGAGGTTAAAACAGATTTAGCCCTGGAGGTTTGGTTGAACACCCTGATGTTTTTTTAATATGATGCTTTAGAATTCTTCACAAACGCATGCTGACATAGAACACAGCCTATTCTAAAAACAGTGCAACTAAAAAAGAACCTATTTATACCATCATCACACAATCGACAGACTAAAAACCCTGGGCTATATTAGTTATACTGTGACCTCATAACCCAAGGCCCAAATGTTGTATTTGTTTTTTTTTTTGTATCCAGTGTTGTTTTTAGTCCCTTCTCTACAAGGCCATATTAGAAGAAATGATGTAATAACTTGGGATATATTTTGACGTTCATCTAATAAAATACAGTTGTAACCCATCTGGTTAATGATCAGATACGTAACCACATTTCTGTACAGCTTCATACTGCAAGTAAAGATTAGATCATTTTCTTAAATAGAGTCAAGCAATGCAAATTCTGTAAGAAAGGATTGTCTCCATCAAAATCTTTTAGTAAATTTGGAATTCTGAAAAGCTAAAGCTGCCACTATTTGCTACATTTTTGCCTAATTTGTCATGACAGTTTTTAGGTTTTGACATCTATCTAGTGAGTCAGTAACGGGATTATTCCACAACTCCCAACAACTAAAATAAATAATATATCAGTAATATGTCAACATACAATCTATAAATTGTTGTCTTTGCACAGTACTCTGATAGGCAACACCAATTCCAATTTGACATACCGGTACCCACAAAAGCTAGTTCTGTGAAAAGACTTTTGTTCTGCTGCACAAACAGTGTTTTTAGCCGAAGTCCCTATTGCTTTGCTTTGAACCAAACCCGTAAACAAACTAGCTGTTTGTGCACATCTCCTCTAGCCCCAAATGGGCAGTTCACCTTTCAATAAACTTTTGGTTAATCACATTCCTATACAGACTTTCCAATCTGTAATTCATCTTTAATTCTGGTTCTGGTTCTGGTAAAATAACACTGTCCATTACACTACAACCACATTTTAAGCCAGGTTATTAACAAAGAAATGTAAAAAACACCCTCTCTAGAATATTTTTTTCCTCATTTAAATCAGCCTGAGCATGAAGAGGAAGAGTCTGTCAATACACAGATTCAAATAGTTTGTGCAGAGACCTTCGTGCCATATCTACACACAAATCTGAGAGCTGTGGGAAGCAGCTCATCTACCGACATGATAAAGAATTCTCCTGGCTAAAAGGTTTCTCAGAGACTCTTATTTCTCCATGCAGTATTGCATGAGAAAATGCATGTTTCAACTGAATGAATGCTTAATTACAGCTCATGAAAGCATATTTACTGCCTTCATCTCAACAAAAAGACCAAGCGGTGATTTCATTTCAACAACATATGGGCTATGATATATCCCCACTTTTATATACAGTGCTCTATATGCAAATATAAACCATAAACAACATATTCAGAAGAAACAATAACTATTGCCAATATTCCCAAATTAAAAACAGAGATATTATCCACGCGGCGCCCCAGTCTGCCAAGACTACTGCCAAATAACACCACAGCTTACCCGAGAACCAATTTCTTTATAGTGTGCTTCTTATTTACTACTTAAAATTAGATTTTTAAAGGGAAAACATAACAACTGACAATGCCTTCTTTGTACACATATAGAAATAGTTCAAACTTAATAAATAAACTTAACTTAATAAATAAATATGCCATGTTTTTTCTAACACCACTTACTTTAATATAAGCTTCAGCATACTGAAATAAGAAACTTTCTTAATACAATTAAAACTGTATAATGTACCATTTCTGAAATAATTAAGTTTATATTCACTATTCCTCTCTCAGCATCTGTTCATTCTGTCTTCATGCAGCAGTTGGATGTCAGATATTCAAGGACAGTTAGATCCAATATATCTTATAGGGGAGCTTCCTTTCCTAGCAATGTATTAGAGCTCACTCAAATAACGGTTTCCAGTACAAACAAAATAATTGACTTTTGCACAAATTCTTTTTTTTTGCATCTAGAGAGACATGATTTGTGGTGATTTTAATAAAGTGAGCTCTAATACATCTTCTAGGCAAAAGGAAGCCCCCCCTATAAGATATATCGGATCTAACTGTCAATGAATATCTGACACCCAACTGCTGCATGAAGACAGAATGAAGAGAAACAGATGCTGAGAGAAGAATAGTGAAGATAAACTTGATTATTTCAGAAATAGTACAGATTTTTTAATTGATTGTATTTAGAAAGTTTTTTTATTTCAGTATGATGAAGCACATATTCAATTTTCATTTTCGAGACAGTTCCCTTTTAACATCACATATTTTCAGTTGAGAATGAAAGCTTTTTATTTTGACATAAGTGTTACCCTTTCAAATTCAATACAGTTTCTCAAGGACGCCAAAACAATATGGCACATTCACTTACCTTGACCCATTGTGCAAACTGCCATTTGGAGTGCAATCGCCATTTTTTCCCCACAATGCAAAATTTTTAACTATAATTCTAGTGACATGCGGTCATTGACACAATTGTGCTGCATCCGGAGGAACTGCATATTTGTGTCTTTATTGATGAATTAGTCACATGAAATGTTTTGCATGAATTTGTTGTAATAAGCAGGGTTGTTAACCTTGAATTCGCTGATTCGAGTTTTTTCCATTTGCATTTTTTTTCATTTGAGGTTTTAAGAAGCTCACATAGCTCTAAAATTCGACCTTTGATAAATAACCCCCTAAATATCTATATTGGAAAAACAAATAGAAAATAAAAATTGAAAAAACGTCTTTATTTTGTGGGGAATTATCTGAAACCAACATAGATGAAAAAGAGTTGGAAGGTGAACAACCCCTTTATTTCCTTTTGTACATAAGCCTCTGTCAGTCCTGCCAGGCAACTCTTTTACATCCCGCAAGTTAAAGGAACAGTAACACCAAAAAATTAAAGTGTTTTAGGGTCTGGCCACACAGCAGATTCGGGGAGATTAGTCGCCCCAGCAACAAATCTCCTCTTCTTCGGGGGGGGACAATCTCCCCGAACTGCCTGCCTGCTAAAATGAAAATCGCCTGTGGCAATGCACACACAGCGCTTCTTTTTCCAAAGTCGCCCGAGGTTAAGGAAACTTCGGGCGACTTCAGAAAACAAACCAGCGCGTGTGCATTGCTGCAGGCGTTTTTCATTTTAGCCGGCAGAGGGCAGGGGGAAGGCGATTCGGGGAGATTGTTGTCCCGAAGAAGAGGATATTTGTAGCTGGGGCGACTACAAATATACTGTTCCCCTGCACTAGTACGATTGGTGTGTTTGCTTTAGCCTACTATACTTTATATAAACAAGCTGCTGTTTAGCAATGGGGGCAGCCATTCAAGGCTCAGGTTACATAGCAGATAACAGATGCACTTTGCAGCATCCCATTGTATTCTATTACAGAGCTTATCTGTTATCTGCCAAGTAACCTATGCCCTTTCTCCTTTTTCAGTTTGAATGGCTGCCCCCATGGCTACACGACTGCCTATTTATATACATTATAGCAGTGTTTCTAATGCAAACGCATAACTTTTACCAATGCAAGGCAATAATACATGACATTTTGATTACTTTAAAACACTTTATTTCTTGGTGTTACTGTTCCTTTAAATG
Source organism: Xenopus petersii (assembly GCA_038501925.1). Lineage (NCBI taxonomy): Eukaryota > Metazoa > Chordata > Amphibia > Anura > Pipidae > Xenopus > Xenopus petersii. Next base: position 47,553,183 of record CM076672.1, on the reverse strand, counting down.
GTAAACTAAACTTCCTATTGTTTCCTCAACTCTCTCCCCGCAGCAAGTATGACCTTGTGCTTTAGACCTTTTTAAAATTAAACTGCAGTGTATATCTATTCCAGGAATGTAAGTCCAATGATCCTTTTGCAGCCACTTCAAACTATTTCTGGCAGCTCCCTATCTGCCGTGTATTTGAAGATAACATTCTCTCGTGCTTACAGCTGTACTGAATTTTTTCAAGTGGTTAATGAGTGGCTGGGAGCTTTAGTTTAAACCCCATTGTTACTGTGAATACCCAGGCCAACATTGCAGTGGTGTAATGAAGGAGAATTAATTTGGAGTTTGGACAAAAAAAGGAACAAGGAACGACATTTGCACTGTTGACTGCACAATTATTCCATTTTATGATTATGATTCATGGGAAGCAAAAGTCTCTCAAAAAGGACCCAGCTGTTTATCATAATTATTTCATAGTCACTTGTGAATATATGTGGCTGAGCTATTCTCTCCACTGTTTTACGTTATGAATGCTCTGTGTATAGGAAGCATAGGGGTCAGATATTTCAGTGTTAATGGTCAGCATACTAAATAAGTAAACAAATAAATAAGTAAACATATTAAACATAAACATATTAACACTAACATAGAAGTTCATCTAATATTAAAATAATTTTAAATTCACATAAATATTGCCACCGAAGGTAATTTATTCCATAATAAATACATTTTTATTGAACTAACTGAACTACTGACCTTTTTTATAAGCCATTATGTGTACACAATGGCTCAGTGCAGTGACATTCATTGACCTTTGGGTAATGTTACGCAGGGGATTTTGATCAGTGTCAGAATAGGTGTCCAGAGGTTGGCAACTCAGAGGCCCTCCAACCCCAATTGCGGGCCCCAGCCCCAGTCATGCCCCTCTTGGCCCAGTCATGGACCTCCTCACCAAGTCACTCCCCCTGCAAGCTCCTCCAACTTCTTCCACTTCAATGGCACACACCAGTGAGCATCACTTGACAACAAAGAAATCAGTGGAGTCTCATGATAACCTCTACCTTATGCCATAGGCAGTGAGGTTCCCATTCAGTAGAATATGAAGCAGTCGCCAGCAGGCAGTGTTTTGACCCCTGTAATCTCTCCGACATGATAACAGGAGTTAGAATGCTCTGTATGACACTTTTCTTTAAGAGCAGGAAGTCTTAAGGGAAAATCAAAGCTTCATGTCAAATATTTTCAGTTTTGTATTTGTGAATTTTAAAAGTTACTGTTTTATGTACTGTACATCAATTATTTACTTAGCAGTGAGGTTGGCATAAAGTTCACTCTTTTCTTTATGTCAATGTACCTAACAGTTAGCTGATCCAGAGGAAGAAAACGATTTTCCAATTTTCCTCAGAGTGGGAGAAAAAAATATTTCTTTACTCCAAAAGGACAATAAGACATCTTTGGGTCAAATTTGTAGTCAGAGTAGAACAATTTCCTTTAAGGGTTCAGCTATTATAAACTGGGGACAACTAAAATTAAAAGCAAAATTGGCATATTTTTTAATATGCATGGGGAGCCCACTAGCCATATGGACTGACGTATTTTAAATCAGACTGTTTGAGGGAATATAGTGTGGATATTTTTACAAACTAAGTTCAACTGAGCTGAAAAATTAAATAAAGACCGTTTACTCTATACTTGTCTTTGTACAAAGCCTGTGATGCTGGCCCATTAAACTGTATCACAATGTTCACTGAAGCATGATATCCTATACAAGTCTGTTTCCTCCTCCATTCTGCTCCAAAGGGATTACTCGCTCCAAGAGAAAGTAGCTTGTATTGTGCAGTATTAGAAGAAAGTATTACTCAAAAAGAAATCAATCCTTAAATGGTACCTTATGATTCCAACATTTATGTGATACTACTAACAATCCTTTAGCCATATGGAGTTTAATAGCTATTAGAAAGGATTAACATACCAAAACGCCTTAATCAAATTCAACTTCGCATTTACACTTTGCAAAAGAAGAGTGCGGCTTTTGCCAAGGAATGGTAAATTGATGAAGAACCATTTTGCTTGGAGGAACCCAAACAGGGCCCAAAGAAACTGTATTCTTGGAGTTTAAAAGTAGTTCTTTACTACAGCTGTTTATTTTTTGTTACAATATAATGTAAGAGGCTAAAACAATTCAGACCATTAGAATTTCAGCAGCAGCTTTCTGAAAGGGACAAAGTGAAGGTCCAACTAGACAAGTGCTCTGGTTATTTTAGTCCGGTTGGTGGAATATTCATCAGGTATTTTAACAATTATGTATAGTAGTGTGACAGATTTAAGAGCAATGTACCTAGGCCAGAGAGTAGTGATGGGCGAATTTATTCGGCAGGCGTGAATTTGCAGTGAATTTGCGCGATTCGCGGCCAGCAAATAAATTCGTGAAATGCCCGCGAAAACGGGCGTTTCGCAAATTTTTCCTCCGTTTTGCGAATTACGCTGGAAATTCCTGAGTTTTCCGTGAAGCAAAATGTCGCAAATTCGCCCATCACTACCAGAGAGAGCAAGATCACATCTAGTAGTGTAGGGTTGACCAGACTTACAGAATTTTCATGATACTATCACCTCAATATCTGCCACCACAAACCAAAGTTCTGCTACTGATCTATAGAAAATGTAACCTAATGACATATATTTAAGATGAAAATATATACTGCTAAGTTTAAATAAAAATTTTTTTTTCCATTTAATTATGAATAATATGGAGCCTCTAGGTCAGTTTTAATGGAGATATTTGTGCACCATACTTTGCTTGATGTCTATAAATCAGCAGCAGAATATCTGCTGGTAGTTCATGATCTGCCTTTTGGGCACCCCTGCAATAGGAAAGAATCCTGAGGCAGATCTGACTAGCTCCCAGTGGGCTGTGGGTTTGAGGGTAGAAACTTTCAGTATGTAACTTTTCCGACCCTATTGCGCTTTCTGCCTGTTCCCTGATATCCACTTCAAAGAATTAGTGTACAATGCTGCAGTGGTGAAAATGTAAGTACATTTGAATAGGATTTGCCATTTAATAGGGAAGAATTGACAAACAAGTACTAGAATTAGAGGCACATATTGAGACATTAAGTAAAGCTGGCCATACACCAGCCAATAAAAGCTGCCAACAGATTAAGTCAGCAGCTTATTGGCCCATATGTGGGGCTCGCCAATGGGCTTCCCCGATCGATATCTGTTCGATAGTCAGGCAGATACCGATAGGGCAGGATTAAAAACCCCTTTGGATCGTGGACCACATCTGTTCGTTGATGCAGTCCTGCAATCCCACCGCCAGTTCTCCTGCATTATGATCTGATAGTTGAGCCCTAGGGCCTATTTTTGGATCAGCCCGATATCGCCCACTTCAATGTGGGCATATCAGGGAGAGATCACCAAACAAGCGGATCTCCCTGTGTATAGCCACCTTAAGAATGATACAAGGGAACAGAAAGAGTCGTCAGAGCCAACCCTTAGAATTACCAAAAGGCACCTATCCTGGCATATGCCTTATGCTGAGCATTTCCAATACTTTTACATAGTAAGTGGTGACAGGTGATCTCAGGCATTTATAACACTTCTGTTCTCCACAGCATCGCAGCAGAGGTCAAAACATCCATTGTACCATAGGGTTAACACTGGGCCTTAACCTACAGCACTAAAGCACTATACTTCACTATAAGCACTATACTATACCTGCTACTTGTTCTCTATGGATCTGATACACAGACATTTTTGGATTCAGGAATTTATTCTTTTGAAGTGTTGGGCTAGAGACAAATAGCTGCATTCATTCTTTATGACAGAGTCATGTGAGCATAACAATCATTCCTGAATTACTGAAAATCTCTGAGCCACTTCCAGGTCTCAGTTTACTCGTATTACAGATAATGCCTTTTAAGGCACTTGTGCTTTCCATATTTTGAACACAAATCTTAATGCTTGCATAACTTTCTTACTTGTAATTACAAGCATAACTCATCATGGCAGGAATTTGTTTTTCAAATCTTTTCATTTGAACAACTATTACACATCTGGCTCAATTCATGGGTAATTGCTGGCACAGGCAAAAAAATGTCCTGCATAAGAAAATACTGAAGAAGCCAACCATTATCTTCCTTTCTTTAAAATTGTACAGGTGGAGCTTGGGATATAGTAAGGTTCTTGCTCTGGAGGTTTTTTTGCCCTTTTTCAGCTTATTTGATGCCAAGTGAGCAGATGTTCCAAAGTATGGCGGCCAACTTAAGAATATGTACTCTATAGTGATGGACAACTGAAGGTCTTTCAAATCTTTCTAGTATAATCTAGAAGACCCCAGCTCACTCACCATCATTGCTGTATCTCTGGAAAAACAAATGCTTGTTTTGCTGGCAATGTACCAGTAGGTACTTATATTAAAGGGGTGGTTCACCTTTAAGGTAACTTTTAGTATACTTCTAAGTAACTTTTAAATTGGTTTTCATTATTATTTTTTTTATAGTTTTATAGTTATTTGCCTTTTTCTTCTAACACGTTGCAGCTTTTAAATGGGCACATCGCTGACTCCTTCTAAAAAAACAAATGCTCTGTAAGGCTACACATTTATTGTTATTGCTACTTTTTACTGCTCATCTTTCTACTCAGGCCTCTCCTATTCATATTCCAATCTATTATTTAAATCCATGCATGGTTGCTAGGGGAATTTGTACCCTAGCAACCAGATTGCTCAAAATGCAAATTGAAGTGTTGCAGAATAAAAAGCTAAATAACTTAAAAACCGTAAATAATAAAAAATGAAAATCAATAGCAAATTGTCTCAGAATATCATTCTCTACATCATACTAAAAGTTATCTCCCCTTTAAATACCAGTGTCACTTGTATGTCACTGCATCATAACTTCTATAGAATTATAGCATGGGTGAGAAGCTAATAGAAAAAACAATAAAATATACCGTGTTTTTTTCTGAAAAATGTTTGAAATGTCATTGCCAAATTGTACAGGAAAAATAACACACCCTTTTCCAGCCATCTGAAGTAATTCTAAATTCTAAAAACAAAGGGAAAAAATTTCTAACCAGCTGTATGATATCCATGCACTCTTAATCCTACTAAATAATGAACATATCAGATCTATTTCCAAATCTCAAAGTACTTTCCTAAACATAATCAGTGGAAAGTCTATTTTGAAAGCTGCGGTTATTAAGTAATAATACCAGTTCTGTCACAGGAGGCAGTAACACAAGGTCTATGTTTAAATATAAAATGTCCAAATATTTTACTGAAAAAAACTGTAAACCCTGCCAAAAGTTCTAACTCTACCACACACTTAGGGGCACATTTACTATGGGTCGAATATCGAGGGTTAATTAACCCTCGATATTTGACCATCAAAGTTAAATCCTTCGACTTCAAATATCGAAGTTGAAGGATTTACCACAATTCGTTCAATCGTACGATGTTTCTTCGATCAGAAATTACTAGGAAAGCCTATGGGGACCTTCCCCATAAGCTAACATTGGTGCTTGGTAGGTTTTAGGTGGCGAAGTAGGTGTTCGAAGTTTTTCTTAAAGAGACAGTACTTTGAATCAAATGGTCGAATAGTCAAACGATTTTTAGTTTGAATCGTTCGATTCGAAGTCGAAGGTCGAAGCAGCCAAAAAAATACTTCGAAATTCAAAGGATTTTTCATTCTAATCCTTCACTCGAGCTAACTAAATGTGCCCCCTACTGATTCAAAAGCCTGTACAGCATGATGCACTTTATGTATGAGAGTCAAATGAAAGTTTACAGCATCAAGCGTGGTTTGTCTGTGAAAATGATGGTACTCCAGTTCTTCTACAGTCAGGCCCGGACTGGCAATCTGTGGGTTTTGGCAAATGCCAGAGGGGCTGCTGTATGGTTCCATAGAAAGTTACCATATAGTGGGCTGGTAGGAGGCTGTGTGGGCTGGTAGGGGGCTGTTTGGGCCTCTGTGTACTTGGAATGGCAGGGCCTATTTTGACTCCCAGTCCAGGCCTGTCTACAGTGATATACTAATTTAACAAAACATCGTTGTGTCTGATGTCAATCTAATCTTTGTCATTGGGGGTAATGTGGGGTTGACTGAACTGGTGTAAAGGAAGGCTGATTAGATGGTTATGTTATGCTGCACATCTGGATTGTTACATTGGCCATACACTGGCCTATACTCTTGGGTATCTGACCATTTAGCCCATGGAAACTGACAGCATACACAATATGCTTAGCTTTCTATTGTTGTGCTTACAGCCCAAACACTTGGAAGAAGTTAATTTGAGCTGAGGTTTACATTCACTTCCCCATCTGCTGATGCACTATGCACTTGCAAACATGGTTCATCAGCAGGTGAAATTTTCAAAAATGTCTGGTGAACTAACTGACCAGTATCCATGGTACCAGTTGAATCATCCATGCTGCATACAATGAAAATACATTTGGTAGGGGGTACCTCCCAGTCTTGTGGTTAAAGCTTGAATGCATATGCATTGGCTGTTCCTCTGTACATTAAAAAAAAGACTCTACCTACATCATATCATCATTAAAAGTAGGGTCGGACTGAGCCAGCGAGACACCAGGTAAAAACCCGGTGGGCCCCACTAGCCCAGACCCACACCTGTTTTCAGCCCGTGCTGCCCCCTGATCTCCCCCCACTCCTGCCCCAATTGCGCCGCAACTACATAACAGGTATGCGCGGGGCCAGGAGGGGGGTTGCAATTGAGCGATTAAGGTGAGGAGTCTGTAGGGGGGTTGCTGCAGAGGGGGTGGGGCCCCTGTGGTGGAAGATGCGATGGGCCACTGACACTCCAGTCGGACGCTGATTAAAAGAGAAAAATACTGTACCAACTGTCGCAAAATGAACTCCTAATAATATACTCTACCCTTTTACATATGAACTCATTTAGTTTAGCATATGTAGAAAAGTTGCAGAAACACAATCTGACCTTGCAGAAATAAATATGAATGTACAGGTGTGGGATAAAATGGAAACCCGTTATCCAGAAAGCTCCGATTTATAGGAAGGCTGACTCCATCAAATAATTCAAACTTTTAAAAAGTATTCCCTTTTTCTCTGCAGTAATAAAACAGTACTTTGTACTTGATCCCAGCTAAGATTTAATTAATCCCTATTGGAGGCAAAACAATCCTATTGGGTTTTTTTAATGTTTAAATTATATTTTAGTAGACATAAGGTACAGGATGGAGTTCCAAATCACAGAAAGATTCCTTATCCAGAAAACTCCAGGTCCAATACCTGTACTTTTTTCCCCACAGATGGAAAAGAAACGTCTTCTTTCTTCAAATTTCCCAAGGCAAATGCATGCGCAGTAGAACGAAATAGCCAACTTTTTAGTTAAAGTTCTGCCTTTCATCTACTGCGCAAAGAAGCAGGAAGAAGATCTGTCTGTGGTGCTCGCTGGAAAAACCCTGGGCTGGTGCAGTTTTCTGCCGATAGGAGCACCGACTCAGGGTTTCAGGTAGATCAATACAGTCACTTGGGGTGCCTAACATTAGGCACCGCAAGTGTATGAAGCCTGAGGAGAGGTAGGATCTATTTGTGAGGCTAAAAGAGAGGGGGATCTGGTTATTTCAGCACATATTGACTATCATAATTTACATTTATAATTATTTTTGTCAGCTGAGATATTGTTTATGTACCTTTTTTACATAAGCCAGACTGAATGACCTACAAACTAAATCAGTCAGCATATACAGTATATACTTGTACCTCATGTTTAAGCCTCTATTTGGCATGCAGTTCAAAGATTTACTATGAAAAGTAGGGTTAAGTCAATACGTGAGCTTAGAACCCATGGGTCACTCCCATTAAGAAGATTTTAGCGTTTGTTGTTTCCCTTGAGGAAAGAGTATCTTAATATTATCTAACATTGCATATTCACCCTTACTGCCTAATCCCAGTCCCTGAGCACATTTACAATAAAACATTTCAGTAAGGGATTAGAAGGGTTAGTACTGGGTGTTACTAGCAATTCTCTGTCATTATGTCAGTGAAATCAGGCAGCAGAGAAAACAACTGACAAAGGCATAATGTGTAATTAATCTCATTACGATAAAAACAAATTTTCTCTTTAAAGGCCCATCTCAGAACTGTTTTTTTCACCTTTTAATAAAAACTACAATATTGTATAACTAATAAAACGTCTTGTCTTGTTTTAAATTCTTAGTTTCCCTGGATACAACAATTGTTGGAAAGCTCTTCTGCTATATAGAAAGGGTGATGCCTGCACACATATAAAATGCCATTAGCTTCTCATTTGGGAATAAGTTAAAGAAACAAAGTGTCTACAGTGGAGTTTTGCTCCAGTGAGCTGAAAATATTAAAGTGTTCCTGTGAGTCCAACACTACAGGTTCTTGGGTGACTTCAGACAAGAAGGGAGCGGTCTCTCTGTCACAGAAGTGTCTGGGAAATTAGCAACCCTGACATGCTACACTGACGGTGATGGTGATTGATGAACTGGCCTCTTCCCTTTATACAGTCCAGATTACACAGACCAAGTAGCAGGATGAAAGCATTTGCTTCAATAAGAATGTTAACTCTTTGGTAACACCGTGACAGTAGAATGCCCTAAGTATTTACATGTAAAATTGTCTTCTTAAAAATCCAGTCAATCGCCCACAAATAGGTGTAAATCTATTGGGACGTAGTTCGGAGGCCTCAGATTCTGAGGGGTAAAGCAGCTTTATGCAAAGGTACACCACTTAGGAGATATTAACAGAGATGCCCTGAAACCATCTGTTTTAAATGAAGGCCAAAGGGTTGTGCTAGGCACACTTTATAACAATGCAAGTCGCTCTAAAGTATAATAGATACCCTTGCAATGAGGCAAGCTGTGCACAACACAAACAAATTCCCCCATTAGAGCACAAGCTCACTCAGTTGTGTGCATGCAAATAGGTGTATAATATATTATCTTTATGTAAAGATATATATTTTACACAGATATTCCATGATTGTTCACATTGACAAGAAATCATGATAGTTTGCCTCTAACTTGCAAAGACCATTTTCCACCCCCTAATGATCTGGCCACACGCGCGACTAATCTCCCCGATCTGCCTTCCCCTGCCACTGAGAAGAGGAGATTTTTCGCCTGGCGACTAATCTCCCAAATCTGCCCATTTGGCCAGACCCTAAATTGGCCACAGGCACAAGGATACCATTGTACGTAACAAAGGTTTGTACGATTTTCGGAAAGTGGGTGGAGTGTCCCAACATTTTTCATATCATTGCGATCGGTTCAGGGGCGATCCTGGCCCCTCCGCCGCCTGAGGCAGCAGCAGTTGGTGCTGCCCCCTCCCCCGGAAATTCGCTCTTAAAAGTACCAGGAGCAGCGTTTTTGCTGCCCCTGGTACCCAGTGGGGCGCTGCCGCCTGAGGCAACAGCCTCAACTCGCCTCATTGGCTAAGCACCCCTGGATCGGTTGTTCAGGTGATTGGACTGGTTAAAAGATTTATATCGGCTAACAATAAGATCTCTGCATATTTTGCGTATCTGACTATATCAGTGGGAGACTGTCAATACTATTTGCCAAACATAACTTTTGTACGATTGCTGTGTCAATTAATGGCCTGAGCATCATGTGATTTGTTCTCTACTACTTTTATTAATCTGAATGGTTACTTGCAGGTCGCAAGATTTGCATGGACGATAGTTTGTCCGACATAGGCTAATAATCTGATATGGCCAGCTTTAGCCTTAGGCCACACTAGGCGATAGCGCCGTGATTTGACTAGCGGCGACTTTTCGCCGCGACTTTTAATCCGCAATCGATGGGGAAACTTTTGCGCTGGCGTCTATGGGGAATCGCGGCGTAAAAACACACGCGGCGATCTTTTTTCTATTGTCGCTCGAAATCACCTAGCGAGGCAATTTCGAGCGACAGTAGAAAAAAGATCGCCGCGTGTGTTTTTACGCCGCGATTCCCCATAGACGCCAGCGCAAAAGTTTCCCCAGCGATTGCGGATTAAAAGTCGCGGCGAAAAGTCGCCGCGAGTCAAATCGCGGCGCTATCGCCTAGTGTGGCCCTAGCCTAAGGCTGGCAGAGTCATTCATCCTCTCCCTCGCCTTGTTTCATGTTTAAGGAATGGAATCTAGGACTTTAAGACCCTTTGCTTTTCAGAGAATCTGTCCACTGCCCACCCTTTCTTCCTCCAGTTTACAGTGAGCAGGAGTGTTCTCACTTGACCCCCCATGAAGCAAAAGAGGTATATTTGGGGGGGGGGAAAGAAAAGCCCCAGCATCTTTAAGGAATTCTGTCAGGAATACAATATACTTTTGTGTCTTGTCTGCTAATGTTGGTTTTTTTCTTTAGATAAAGAAAAACAGGAAAATAACGCAGCACAAAACCATTTGTGACCAAAAGATGTAAGGCTTTTGTTAAATGAAGGATATATACAAGGGATACTAGAACTTTCCCTGCAGCCTTTGGGTATAAAGCATTTATCTATTTAATCACACTTTGGAAGGCAAATCTATACTATGTCCCTTTAAATATCACATTGCAGAGGTAAAGCTTCAAGGTACTACCTTTTGTTATTATATGATCCATCGCACCAGCGCCATTTGTTTACAACAAAATAAGAACATGGTTACTGTTCTGGCAGGGTTTTCTAGCAGACCAAAGCAGGGATGGCACTGAAAATACACAGCACATGTAGGGTTTTCCATTTCAGCAGTGATTTATTGTCGTTGTGACACTATATCTGGCTGCTGAAACCTATACGGCCAACATGTTGCTTTTGCCGCCCAAGTGAATTATTACTGTGATTGTGTGCTGTGAATACTGACTGACATTTTACATTTTGCAGCATAATATTATGGTCCTTCCCATTCTTAATTAAACAGAGACAATGTTTACAGTGTATTGCCCTGGACCCTCCATTTGCATAATGGTTTTTACCAAATCACAAATATAACTATTTTGGTTGAAGCCATTAGGGTGGACTTGGGGGGAGGAGCAAAAATGCAATGTAGGTTACTAAATAAGCCAGTATAACCTTAACACATTTCATTCAAGCTTCCAACACGTCAAAAAAACTGTTTAATTACAGGGAAGCAAATAGAACTACATTTTCTGCAGTGTCGCAATGTACCACAAAGTCCACACGGCTACACGGCCCGGCCCAGACTACAAGCTTGCGCGCTTGGTGAATATATGATTGTCATTGCAAGGTTAGTCAAGGCTTGCTCTGTTCTCGAGAAGAGGATCCCATAAAAGCAGGTAAGCAGAGCTGGTTTCTTTTTGTTATTTTTCCCAGTCCATTTGACATCACCTTTGGAAAGTTCACAAAGACATCACTGTGTCTAAGAAGCCTTGCACAAAATGTTACTGTTTGCAGCACTGAGCTTAGGGGTAAAATGAAGCAAATAAAAGGCATTCCGGCATTCCCAAGAGGCTCCTTCTCATACATGCTGTTAGTTTGTTCTCAACGGATTTTGCCTACCTTCTCTGGCCTGCCCCAAGTTGACTGTATACTAGTCTGCAATAACCACTGCAGAAGAAAATGCCTCAGTCTCCTATCCAGAATCTAAAGAAACTTCAAATATTGAAGATTAGGCAATTTATTTGAGTGCTGAAAACATTAAAAGTAAAACTATTAGCTGCTGATATTGCACAGTGCCGGACTACCGTTGCGCTTTACCATGTACTGTCCGATGAACTGATATTAACAGATATACTGTACAACATATTTATATGGCAATGATGAGATTATATAAAGATATCCATGGGACACTTCAGACCCATAAAGTGTTATATGTTCTATTTGTGTGTTTTGTATAGCTACAAATGCAGTTACCTTAATAATATACATTCCATCAAGTGCAAATCTTGCTTCAGATCTTGGCATCTAGTTTAGAATTCAACCAAATTCCATAAAGCTGGATTCAGAATTTCAGTCGACTTTGCACCTGGCCAGTATTCCATAGCAGCCAATCATTGAGTTTAGCTAGCTGCAGGTTAAACAATGAAGGTAGAAAGTTGGTTGGTTGCCATGGTTAACGCCCAGATTCAAATATGCACAGTGTTATTAGATAAGCCCCAGTGGGTAATTATAGGGGGTAAAGACCATGATACACAAGAGAGTAGGGGCCTGCAAGAATAAGTTAGGGGGGCTACAGGTAAACCTTGATTTCACACAAAATATTTTTTCAGGCCCATCTTGGGGAGGGGTGCTAAAAAAATATTTTTGAGGGGGACTGGGTCCCTAAATTTATAAACAGTGCCCCTATTATGGAGCATATGTGTACAAGCCATATATTGAAGCTAACTAATATTGGTATACAAAAAATAATTCTACAATCAAACCATACCCTTAAACATAGGTACATGTATCAGAAATGCATGATGCTGAAACATTTGAGGTCCCACATTAGCCATTTAACCTTTGTGGTTAATTGAAAACATTTCAGCAATTTTTTAGAATTAGCTTTTAGTGCTAAAATAAAGGTAAATGACATAGATTTTATCATGTTTAAGACAGTGTTAGTCCTCTTGCTTGCCTTTTCTGAGTCAGGTATTAGTCATCCTTTAAAAGGGTTTAAACCCCAGCTTTTTTCCTGGTACAAACACCTTTGTAGTTATCACGCCTAGCCTTAGTGCTTCTATCTACATGCTATGGCTAGACTCTGGGTTTAACCTTATTGGAAGATGACGTAGCTGTGTAAATATCCACAACTATTATTAATAAAAGTTTTCGCCAATTGACCAGTAAGCTTGAATGTACTTGGAATATCCCTTTCTGGATTTAAATTAGCTTTCTTGTCCCTTATGTTGTGGCAAATGCATTATGAATCATATCAACAATGGGGAAGGACATTAATATGGAGCTGCAGAGATTTCCGCACTGACGTGTGCAACAAGTGTACTGATTTAGAAGGAAAAGAGTTTGAAATTGACACTGATTGATAGAAAATGAAGATAATTAATAATACATTATTTTTAGCATCCCGCGAGATTGAGGCTATGCACTTCTGCCCTTAAGTGTCATTGATAGTGGGTAGGTGATGCATACTTGTGGCTAATTTCCTCTCTGAAGAATAGCTTAGCTATGCAACACAGAAATATTCCACATGTCAAAGCATACATTCCAACACACAGTGATTAGAAGCAACCGACAAGTCATTTCCTTGTCTACTAGGGCATGCTTGGGGACCTGTGAGCTGGTGCAATTTTCACATTACCCCACACCCTCTTATCCCTTCTATACAGTTATTTGCCTAAAATGCATATGAACTAGTCCCTTAATCTTTAACCTTTCCTGTAGTGACCAAAGGACCAAATAAAGTACAGGTATTGGATCCGTTATCCGGAAACCTGTTATCCATCTCCCATAGACTCCATTATATCCATATAATTCAAATTTTTAAAAATGATTTCCTTTTTGTCTGTGATAATAAAACTGTACCTTGTACTTGATCCAAACTAGGATATAATTAAACCTTACTGGAAGCAAAACTAGCCTATTGGGTTTATTTAATGTCTATGTGATTTTCTAGTAGTCTTAATATGAAGATCCAAACTATGGAATCCCTTATCCCAAAACCCCCAGGTCCCGAGTATTCTGGATAACAGGTCCCATACCTGTATATGTAGGAAACTTACTACTGTGACATCCCCAGAATCTTTAAAACTGTGCTTTTTTCTTAATAAAACACCTATTTTTAGGGATATCAGGACTAGGTCGGCACAGAGCACCAGATTTCAGGTTGTTGACATATTTACTTTGTAACTAGAAAAGAGACATTCTTTCAGGTTGAAAAAATAAATTTAAATTCAAAAAGTTAATCACACTCTCAGCCCTGTACCAAGGCAAAATGGGTAGAGCCCCTGCAACACTAGTAACACATTGGGGTATATTTATCAAAACGTATACCATTTCACCCATTTATCAATGGGTGAAAATGAAAGTTCATCCTTTGCTCAAAAAATACCCCTTTCAAAATCCCATAGAAATAAATGGAGAGAGGCGGAATATTACTTTAGAGGACTATGGTGATCTCTAACTTCACTTTTTGATAAATATACCCCATAGTTGGAGGTTTGCAAGGGTCCATGAACATCATGACATGCACTTGCACATGCAGCGACTTTGGTCCAAGCCACCCAGTTGTACAAAGAAACACTTTCCCCATTAATCTTTGTGGGATTGCATACAAACAGATTACCATGTGACCTACAAGATTCAGCCATGCAGGATCCACCAATGCTTCAAAATGACAAACAAAGCCCCATTCCAGCATTAGTCGAAAACTATTTACAACCTTGATAAGAGTGTCAGCTGTTTTTTTTTGTTGGACACTTTGTTGGCAGCAGAGTGGAAAACTTTGATGTGCATAATAACTGGGCCATATAGTTTTCTGAAATGTAACAATTTAAATAAAAATTCATAGTATCTGCTTGCGGAATAATTGAAATTTACAAATAAAATAAAAACTGTATTTGCAAATTGACAAGCCCCAAATCGTACAGTTTTTACATATTGACAGAATAGTCAAGTGTGACACACATGACAAGCTATATACAAATATGCAGACTGGTCAGCCAATGTGTGGCGTGTGTAGGAGTAATGCACAAAGGGAGACATTAATTACAGAGCTCTCATGTGCCCATGCACTCTACATGTTGTGCCTTATCCAGCAAACCAGAACATTCTTATTAAACAGTTTAATCTCCAGTTGCGTATTTAGAATGAAAGGTGTATGGGATGGCAGCCAGCACATAGCAGAGCAAGGTTACCTCCTGTTGCTCTTGTTAATATTTTCCTTTAGGAATGAAACCATGCTCTGTATGTGTAATCGCTTAGAGAGATTCTTCTCCCATCTCATCATCTTTCCAGATGCCAGTCTAAAGAAATAATGCTTCAGCCGATGCACTCGGGCTGTTAGTGTGGCACTGTTAGCTCTATAAAGGGCACAGAGAAAGCCAGAATTCTCACACATTTCACTATATTGTCATTACAAGTAGGAAGTCAAAGTGGAAAGCAAGGTGGTTACAAGGCTAAAAAAAGAAGGCATCCTAAATGAGGCCTGGCGTCTCCTGTCTTATGAAAAGACTCCAGAGCGTAATGCTACATGTGCCTGGGATAGCTCAAGTGTTTAGTGATATTAGGTATCACCATACACTAGGGAAGGTATTTACAGAAGACTGATGGTGAGACGGAAGGCGGAACCCGTGTGAAAGTGGCAATGACCTGTTACAAATTAATCTCCTCTTAATATTTTAAGGGGTAATTTACCTTCAAATTGAACAGTTTTTGGTCTGCAGATTTCCATAGTTAAGCATTATCTGGTTACTAGGGTACCACTTATAGGACACGACCAAAAAGCTGTCACCTTTCATTAGGTTTAGTAGCCCAAAGCTACCAATCGGACATTTGCTACATGCAGAGGTGAAAAGAAAAAGCTACGGTACATGGATTGGTTGCTATGGGTTACTGATGTAAACTTTTAAACATTATCCCATAAATGGCAATTTAACGTTTTTAGGTCCAAACACATTCCAAAAGCTGTACATATTTAGCTAAGGCACACAGCCCTATGACTTCCACTAACATCAACAAGGAGACATTTCAAGCACAATAAAAACACCTGGGATAATGTTGTTTGCCACAGCCCCTGAATTTCCAACCTGTACTCCGTCAGATAGTTAACAGGAAAGTTGGAGTGGCAATCCAACAACAGCTGGAGGGCCCCAGGTTCTACTTTGGGAATGCACCTCAAATATGCCCGTGTTTCAGGACACCACCATGCAGACACTTTTGTATAGCCCATGTTTGCTATGTGTATATTCCCTTTGGGTGAGGTGCACTGTCAGTTCCTACTCAGGACACTCACAAACACCACTCTGAGTACTGGCACAGGAAATTGTGCTATTTAGGTTAGTTTATTTTCACGCTGCAGTTGACAAGCAACACATTAAGGCTGTCCTTTTATTATCTGTAAAGAAAGACACACAGGGTATACCAATGGCAGAAACACAATGCACCATGAATATTAAATAACAGGTAATTAAACCTGAAACTAACGGCCCATAAGGCAGGTAATCACACACCTGTCGGTAAAATAAACAACCAACTTATCTAGAAATGGTTTGAAAAGATGACAGCTGCCAAACATTTCCCCTCCAGCTGCTGTTCAACTGGAACCCTCAGCAATCGTCCAAAAACAGCTGGGAGAACTGGTGTTTTCAGTCGCACTGCAGCTGGAGATTCTGGGAGTTTAGCAGCAGTAGATGAAGGTTCTGGGAGTTGTAGTTTAGCAACAGCAACTGAGCCAACGTAAATGTGTCACATCATTTGGACATTTCTGAACAAAACAAACATTCATGGTGCCGGGGCTTAGCACTAAGCAGAACTTGGCAAACTCATATGCAGACACACGCTGCGGTAATAAATAACCCAGATTCCCGTCTGCTGCTTCTCTGCACAAGAGAGATAGAGACAAGTGGATAAACCTCCCACCCTCAAGAGCAATTGGATTCGGCCACTTACCGAGCAGGTGCAGTTGTCTGAGCGCTTGGGGCGAGTGCACCGCAGCTAGGAGGGAGGTGAGTCTGGATGAAGCACAAGGTTTCTGTCAGCTCTGCGAGTTGTTTCGCCTTTGGGCAAATCCAAGTGGCTGTGGAGCAGGAAGAGAGACACACGGGCAGCGTTAGAGGAGGAATTGCAGCTGCTACTGTGCAGTGAGCTTGTGAGCTATTTCCAGCAGGAGACGCCGGTCTGCCTCAGCCTGAGACCTCCCATCAGTGCTCTCTAGGGGGCTACCTATCCTGCCGGCCAGCTCTGTGAGGGATGTGTCACCTTGCCTGTGTTACACTATACACATACACTGCCCCCAGTCACGCATTATACAGACAAGTAGGAGTTGCAAACTTCTACATGTAAATGTGGGGGGAGTCACCTGGGAAGCCCCATCCACACAAACACATTGTTATGATCACAGGGCACCTCCAGATATCAAAATTAAAACAAGTACCATTTGTACCTGGATAGCCTGTGATTATTAACCCATATCATTCACTCAATGACTTAGGGAAGTGGTGTCTTTTTGTTTCCCAGTAGCCAAAAATCACCCACATAACTATCAGCCAGGCTTTAAAGGGGTTGTTCGCCTTTCAATTAACTTTTAGTATGATGCACAGAGTGATATTCTGACACAATTTGTAATTGGTTTTCATTTATTATTATTTGTGGTTATTTAGCTTTTTATTCAGCAGCTCTCCAGTTTGCAATTTCTGCAGTCTGGTTGCTAGGGTCCAAATTCCCTTAGCAACCATGCATTGATTTCAATATGAATAGGAGTGGGCCTGAATAGAAAGTTGAGTAAAGAGTAAAAAGGCAAATAATTCAAAAACTATAAAAAAAAAAAAGAAAATATGAAGGCCAATTGAAATGTTGCTTAGAATTATCCGTTCTAGAAAATCCTAAAAGTGATAGGGAAACTGCATGGTGCGATCAGGGTGGGACTGAGCACTTGTTGGCCCCACTGACCCAATGGAAACAATGGGCACTTCTTCCTGGCTTCCACAAGGTAGAAGTAGAATTAGGGGTAGGAAGAGGTATTCGTTGGATCTAGGGGGGCTTGGTAGTGCGCTTGTGGTTGCCTATATCAGATTCTTGCAAGTAAATTCTCTATTAAGCGTAATACATTCAACAGCATGTTGATCAATAACTAACACTCCTTCAGACAATGATATGGACAGGCAGATCTCATTGGCCAAGGAATGCATTGAGCCATGAATATAGTCCTCAGCTGAAGCCTCCTCTTGGGTCATTTGATCTTTCCATAGGCTCAAGGGCCTAATGAACAGATTAGCCCAATATGGAGCACCACTTGGGTGGACAGATTATTCAAATACATATCTTTCAGCGTAGGATCAGCCTAATTTACTCAAGGTTTTTCTCATTTTAACCTCTACAAATAATATCAGTTTAGAATGTGTAATGGTATTTTATAGCAGAAAAATTAATAAGAACAATGGCATGGGGGTGCTGGGGTATATTTCTTCCAATGAGTGACTTTCATATGCATGTACCAATCTCCTCCTACAGTCCAGACTCATAGTAGCAGGTCACTTGCCATCTGCGCAGATTGGCCATAGTATTTCTGTGTGTTTGTGGCCGGGAGAGTAGATTGCTAGCTCTGCTAGGTTAGTTATAGATTTCAATGATTAAACGCACTCTGTAAATCACTGCTTAGAATGTTATTTGCTGTCCTTTTCATGTTACAGAAGTGCGGGGGACAGATATGGCAAAGTGCCATTATCAGGTTAAATTATGCGAGTGGCCTTTTCCCTTCATTGTTTCAGCGAAACTCACCGACCTGATTTGAAAAAAGCTTCCTCTATTTATGCTCTTTGTGCCTGCGCAATACGAGGGTTCTTGCTAGCAAAGTATGCCGAATATTTGGCCTCAACAACACGGAAAAGTAATGCAGATATGCAAATCAGATTAAGAAGATGAAATACACAGCATGTTTCTGCAGGCTTGTTCTCTTATTTAGAGAAAGAAAATACAGGAAAGCAAAAAACAAAGGAAAAAAACACTTGATGTAGTGGAAAGAACATGCACTTATATGTGTACTACACAGGTACAATATGCTAAAACTCTTCAGTATATTATGAAACCACTTATCTAATGACTTCATATTCTACTAAAGAGTTTGAGAAATAGCAAATGTGGTTGACTTTCTTAAGGATAAGTTCGTACTTGGAGCTTTATTTCAGTACTTAAATGGAATTAGCTAATAACATAATTAACAACTAGTACAGTACCTGTACTATTTGTGGGTCTGCAATAGTTCCTGACCACAATCCATTCCTATAGTATGCGAGCTATGACTACAATTATGCATAATGAAAGCTGGAACTGGCCTAAGTAGGATGTAATGGTTCTGGAATGGTGTACGGGTTGGGCGTAATGAAAGTTGCTTGGAAGCCATCTTCATTGAGGTGGGCGATATCGGGTTGATCCAGTTGTGGGCCCTACAGTCCAACAATTGGATCACAACGACGAGAATACGGGTGGTCGGACTGAGGACAGCATCAACAAATCAATGCGGTCTTAGATCCAACGGGATTGCCAGCGCACGATTTGCTTTTAAAAATAATTATTACAAAAAATAAGGTGTTTGTACCACACTTTGGCCAAAATATGTAAGCTCACATGCCACATCAAGGCCCCTCATTGTACGTTAGCATTTTAAGTTTGTAGTGAATTTAAAATCAAGTCCCCCAGTAGATAATGTGACTGAGTAATAAGACCATGGTGCACTTCCCCTTAACTCAGGGGCTATAATGAAAAAGCAAGGTGCTTTTAAGCCCCAGCCAATAAATTAGCCCCAGCCAATTAATTAGTGTAGGACTTGTGTACGATGAGTGTACAATGAGGGACCTTGACGTGGCACGTGAGCTTATATCGATTGAGGGAAGCCTGTCAGAGGGCCCCATACACTGCCCAATAAGCTGTTTACTCAAATTTGTCGGCAGTTTATAACGGCCCATGTATGTGGAGCTTAAGTGCACCTTTATAAGATCACCTTACTTTGACTTGCATAACTTGTTGCTATTTTGACGCTCTAATGAATTTTGTTTAAAGAAGAGATATAGACCAGTATGGTCCAACTGAATTGAGCTTAGGTTGAAATTGTTTTCCATTAGTATCATAACAGTGCAGCCAAAGAGTCATTTTAGACTTAATCCACCTGTTTTGTTCATTAGAGCAATTGTGGAGGGAAAAGAAGGAATTTAATCAGATTTGCCACCCGGATAAAACCCTGTATAATGAGCTCCTTGTCAGCAGTAGAGGTGGAGAGCATTCAACAGAGCTCTTCATTTCGATTTAAACTAAAGCTAGCCATAAACACTGACAATTCGGTCCCTCCAGCACAAATTGACAGTTTCGCCAGTGTATAGGGCCCATTGAGAGGCCTGCCAGACCCAAAATCGTGTAGATATCAATCTGTAGGTACTGCTGTACGATCCCTAGGGCCACCCAGCATGTGGGTGACAAAATCAAGCCCAAATCCACTTGTTTGAATTAAAATTAAAAAAAAGATTTCACTTCCCTTTGTAAGTAAAAAAAAAGATAGACACTTGGGATGTTTGTATTAAAACCAATGTGTCTTCAAGGCAAGGCCTATTATTTGGCTTCTGTAGATTGATCTGGTTAATGCGTTAACTCCTGGAAGTCCTATACTGTATGTTGTGGTTTGCTCACAATTGTGTTTCAAGACCTATTCTTCTTTGCAAGGAATTGTTTAACATTCCCAGTTAATTGTGCTAGCCTGCTTCATGGGGAAATGTCATACTTTACATTCTTGAGGAAGTGTTTGCAAAAACTGACAGCTCCTTGTTTTGTTTTGTTTTTGTCGTCCATTCTTGGCTTGCCGTTCGATTCTGCATGTTATGAATACACCAAAACAACGAGGCTCCTATTACTAATGACATAATGCTGTTTCCATTTTGGATCTAAATTTTTGTCTTGCCGACTATATTTGACCAATGGTAACTGGACGCTCATACTGCCTGTCATATGTCATTAGAAACCAAGGCCTATGAGGTCACAAGATATTCTTGTACCTTTTTAAAAAACTCGAATTTTTCGAGATTTATTAAAGTCCAATGCTGCAAAAAGCCGAATCTGAAAATCTGCCATCTGAGACCAGCCGAGGTTGTGTATAAGTCAATGGTAGAGGACCCTATCCTATTTTTAAGTTTCTGTGGTCTTTGCTGGAATTAACCTGAAAATCAGACCATTTCAGCCAAAAATCAGAAAAATTTGGGCTTTTCAGAAAAAAACGTATGATTCGGGTTTTCGATTGATTTGATTGAGGTTTTACCAGAACCGATTAAATTTAGCTTTTTTAATAATATATACGGTAAAATCAGGTATTGGAGTTTGGTTGTGGTTTTTTTATTTAAATAATCAGATAAATTCTGATTTTAGTAAATAACCCCCTAGTAGTTTGGTGTTGTATTAACTGGAAATCCATTTATATTTTAATTTATAAATAAGAAAACAATTGTGTTAATGGAACTAAATTTATATTTTCTAGTGGGCATTCTATTACTTCCAGCACCCCAAATAGTTTGCATAGGGAGTTGTACTGAGAGAGTTAGTTCCCCGGCAGCTGGAATGCCTAAAGATGCCATTTTTCACTTTACATAAACCCCTGTTATTATTACTACACAGTGACAGCTGCATGAACAAGTCTTATAATAGATTTATAAGCAACAGTGGCTTCAGAAAAAAGACTCCCTACTTGTAAACCGCCACCAGTTAATATTAATTGGCCAAATAAATATCAAAATACCAATTTTGAAGGTAACATTTCTACATCTGATTTACTTTCAAACACATGAGCTATGTAAAAAATTCTTTGTGGCTGGGCCTTCTGTAAATCAACCAGTTGTGGCAGTTGGAAATATCTGTAGCACACATCTATTCAGACATCTCTGGTATTTTAGTGATCTATTACATGAGCTACAATTTTGTGCAACTCTTTTTCAAGCTATTTTTTTTCTACTGTAGTTTATCATATTTACAAAATACAGGTATAGCATATATTATTTTATTATCTACATAATCTTATGTAGATCAGAGACGTTAACTCATTTATTAAATGAGGGACAAGGTGCAAAGTGCAGAAGAGCACTGTAATATTATAGAGCCCAAAGCAATATGTTTCCCGAAGGCTCCAGAATGGGGACCCTTGTGTATTGAGCAAAATAAACTTTACTGACACTATACAAATTATTTACATTTTGTTTCCTTCAGTCAGGGAATTCACAATCACAGCAAGCAGGCATGTGTAATTTTGTGGACACTGCTATTAAGGCATGTTTTGTACCCTAAAATCTCAAGTACTAGAAAAGGCGAATTTATTCCTATGCACAGGCTGCACAATTATAAGCCATGAGGGAGAATGTGAGGAGTGCAGTGACTAGGAAATGTTGAATGGAGGTGATATTGACTGCCAGACTTTTATTATTCAGCTTTTTATGTGTAGGTGACAGGTTACCTTTACAGGGCACCAGTCACCCCTTTTTATGTTACCCGTCCAAAGGTGAACTCCGGTTGTGGGATAAAATATCCCCCACGGTGTGAGCTGCCATGTTGCGTAGTTTACATGTGCATGATAAGCGAGTCTCTCAAGCCGATGTCATGCACATAATGATTGGTTTGTGGCCCTCGCTCATTATTGACTCAACATGACCACCCGAGCGCTACCGGGGCAATTTTTAAAAAAAAAATTACTATTTTAACCCCCAACCTATGGCTGGGTAAAAAAAAGGTGACCGTGTGCAAGTACAGGGATGCCATGTGCACAAAAGCATTGAGCTCTGCAGCTTGTTTCAGGGTTGCAGGGTGCAGAGCACACACTGTACAAACAATTACCCTAGGCTCAGCTAATCAATTTATTGGCCAGAAGGAGCACACATTTGCCCTCTTTGCCCTTGTGGTTTGCACAAAAAGTTCTGTGCATACACCCATTTATTGTACAGTGCTGACTAATGTTAGTGCACTTTATAAAAATATCCCTGTTATTATAATAATAATAATAATAATTATTATTATTGTTGTTATTATTATAACAAAGCCTGCCAGCATAAAAGTATTTGGTCTTATCAGAATGCAATTTGTTTCTACTTTGACTGTAACTAGGTGTAGTTTTAAAGGGTGCCACTTGCTTTCTCCTGGATGAAAGAGGAGCTCAGCTACTCTATATAAGGACTGAGAGTGTGATTAACTTTTTGAATTTAAATTTATTTTTTCAACCTGAAAGACTGTCTCTTTTCTGGTTACAAAGTAAATATGTCAACAACCTGAAATCTGGTGCTCTGTGCCGACCTTGTCCTGATTTCCCTAAAAATAGGTGTTTTATTAAGAAAAAAGCACAGTTTTAAAGATTCTGGGGATGTCACAGTAGTAAGTTTCCTACATATACAGGTATGGGACCTGTTATCCAGAATGCTCAGGACCTGGGGTTTTATGGATAATGGATCTTTTCTTAATTTGGATCTTCATACCTTAAGTCTACTAGAAAATCATGTAAACATTAAATAAACCAATTAGGCTGCTTTTACCTCCAGTATGGATTAATTATATTGTAGCTTGATTTTACTACAAGGTACTGCTTTATTATTACAGAGAAAAAGGAAATCATTTTAAAAGTTTAGAAGAGCCGGTCTTTCCGTAATTCGGAGCTTTCTGGATAACGGGTTTGCGGATAACGGATCTCATACCTGTGCAAGCAGTAACACAAAAAATATATATGCATTACATTTTTACTTCTCTCTTTATTTGTATATGTAGTTCAATTCATTTTAAGGTAATATGTTATTAAACTGTACTTGGGGGTTAGTTACTCTCAAATAATTTGTGTTTTTTTATATAAAATCTGAATTTTTAGTGGGAAAAAAACCCACAAATTTTTTAGCATTTATTATACCCCGAGGATAGAAAAAGTCCAAATCCGAAAATCAGGCATCTCAGCCTGCCGAGTTTACATATAAGTCAACGGGAGAAGTCCCAAAGATTTTTTGATCTGCACTGGGTTTAGTGCAATAATCCGAAAGATTTAGTTGTTTTCAGGCAAAAATCAGAAAAAATTTTGAGTTTTCAGGTGGAAAATCCGAAAAAATTGTACGATTCCTTTTTTTCGCGTTTTCTTCGAGTTTTTTTCCCACAAACAAAATATTTAGAAAGTGTATTAATAAATAAGGGAAAAAAACCCCATGCGCATTATAAGTTAATTAAATAAATAAATTTGGACTCTTATGGGCCTCTTAGAGTCATCATTCACAACAGAAATTAGTAGTGGTTCTACTTGTTTTACCAAATGTCAAACGTTTTGTTTACATATAAAACGTGACTGCTGCTTAATATCTTACTAACAATGTAATCATTGACTTGGTTAATGCTGCAGAAATGCTAGCTATGTGAAACTTGAAACATTGAGCCCAAATATCTTTGTCCAATATAGACAGATATTTTTGGATCAACAGTAATTCAGTAATTTAGATAGTAGAAGCATTTGGGAATCTCCTGTTAACATAACAGTACTAAAGAAACAGAATGCAGATTTGCATAGTAGAATAACATCATTCCTACTTGAGAGATCCACTTGAGAGATATTAAGTTTAGGATTTATTAGGGCCGCATTCCTATATTGAAGTGGATCAAAATTTAGCATCTCACACCGACAGAATCACATCTTAAAAAGTCTCACCCCCCCCAAGTAATGTCAAAATGAGATTTGATAAATCAATGCATATAAATACTTTATATATACATATTAAAGAGGATCTATGGTCAAAATATTTCCTAGGCTTTGGGAAATGATTAGAATGCTATTTGTAATTGCAATGCATTTTTTTAACGGTTTTGATGCTCTAATAGCCGTACCTTGCCTGTCTTTCCCCCACAATCTGCTCAGTTCACTTGTACAGAAAACCTTCACAGCCAGCGTCCATCTCTTCTGCCTGACCCGCCCACCCACCAATGAAAAAACAGTAGGTGGTTTTCTCGTTTTTTATCCCCACTACACTGTTCCCTAGTCAGTGCTCACTGGAATGTTAGGACGGGCACCTGTAACAGATGCTGGTAATCTTCAGGACTGTGGAATGAATGACGCCGGCCATAGATGCGCTGTACCTGGGATTCCCCAGAGCAGCACCCTCTCCTAAGCCTTAGAACTTTGAGCTAATTGCTTCCTGCTTTTTCTGACGGTGCCCATCCTGGCATTCAGCTATTGGGAGCTACAATTATATATATAGCAAAGGAGCCAGCATATATCTTACATTTTAAATTATACAACTTCTCTTAATTGATGAACAACATATTTTGGCTCTGATTTCAATATACAGTACATTTCTCTTGGTCTGCATTAGAAGATTCTGAGTATAATAGTCTTTTCCCATACGAGTTGGCTGATGCATTAGATAGCTTTAAGAAGGGGTTGGATGGCTTTTTAGGAAGTGAGGGAATACAGGGTTATGGAAGATAGCTCATAGTCCAAGTTGATCCAGGGACTAGTCCAATTGCCATTTTGGAGTCAGGAAGGATTTTTTTCCCCGTCTGAGCAGGCCCGGATTTGTGGAAAGGCCACCAAGGCCCGAGCCTAGGGCAGCAGGATTTTAGGGGGTGGCTTGATGTCCAACCATACCCACATTGCTTCAGAAACACTGGGAATGTACCAGAGATGCAATAGTTTTTAAAATTTACAGTGTGCCAGCCCCCATTTTCCTGAATAAAAGGGAGGGGATGGGGACGATGAACGTCAGTGGGCCTAGGAGTGCCCGCTATGTAAATCCAGCCTTGCCTCTGAGGCAAATTGGAGAGGCTTCAAACTAGCAGTTAGGCAGGTTAAAATAGAGTTAAAAGTTTGAACTTGTTGGACATGTGTCTTTTTTTTTAACCTAACTTACTATGTTACTATGAAAGTAAATATATATGTATATACTTGTAAGGACCCAAGTGGTTAATAGCCTCTGTGGCTTTAAATCCCTACTACTTCAACACCATCCTTACTGGGTAGAAGCCCACGGGGGTTATGTAAAAAATTGCAGTAAGTTTGCCCTGTAGCAGTAACCACAGCAACCAATCAGCAGGTAGAATTTACTGGTCACCTGCAAAATTGTATTGGTTGCTATGGGTTACTTGTACTGGGCAAACTTAGTGCCTTTTATTACATATGGGGGCATCTTATTTCTCTAATTAGCATGAACATATTATTGGTTATTAGCAGGTAGAAGTCACAAGTTACTCCAATGGATATGATTAAAGTGTGGTGAAATCTTTATAGGATCTGGAATACTTGGGACCTGGGGTAGTTTGGATAATGTGGTCTTTCTATACCATTCTATACCATTTTACCATTAGTGCTAGAGCACTAACTAAGAGGTGAAAAGCTATAGATTAATAACATGTTTAATGTTTGCTCTGTTTCTGTTTTCTCTACATTATGCCATTTTTGTTTAGTATTCACCATTACTATGTAATATTTTATAAGGGAAACCAAAACACTAAACCTAAAAAACAATATCTGTTACCTAAGCTTGCATTTTCATTCAATGTTGAGTTTTAATCTTACTTAAGATACTAAAGAAAAATGCCAGTATGAACAAGCCCTTGATTTTTGCATTCCTAGAGCTTCATAAGGGCATATTAAATGTAAAAAGCCCACATCTTGCATTCAGTGAACAAACATATAATTATTGATAATAGCTTATGCCTCACCTACTGGTTCAGATGTAATCATAATGGTTATTGTTACTCATCAGGTACCTCATTGGATCAGAGCCATGGTATAACTGCTTACTGGCATATTCCAGATGTATAGGGATGTACTATTCCAGCCTAACTGTAAAAATAAAGATGCAATGGCAAATCCCATTCCCTATCATACCTCTCAATTGTTAGGCAGCACAGTACCAAATGAGAAATAACACAAACTATAGATTTTTTTTAGATTAAACCAATGGGAACACACTCTATTCATTGTTCCCATGAATAAGGGCTTATACTGGCCCTTACAATTTAGATTAGCTACTTGTGGGATAGAAAAGTTGGCTGGCTTTATTTCGTTCAAGCAACAGGACTTTCAGAAGGTTTTGGAGCCTTTGCAGTGTCATTCTGTTTTCTGTATTTCTTCAATTGATCTACCTTAACAATGGAACTAATATGTGTGTCTTCATTGCCTAGTATGTGTGTAACATTGGCCATAAGAAGGTTTAAGCACCCTATACATTGCTTCCCCGCTTGTTGCCCCAAGCATCAGTAATTTTCCAATTTCAAATATTGGTTGCTCTATATTTCCAATGTTTCTGTTGGCAGATCCTAGCATTCTAATCCTTTCCATCTCAAGGTCACATTTCCTCTCTTTCTCAATGTCACATCTGACCTTCTCTGATGCTAAATGGCTAAAAACTGTCACTCTCCTTCTCAAAGCACAACCTAACCATTGATCAGCATTCTAACCATCGATCAATATTTATATTAAAGTAAAACTGTCATTGTGCCATCATGCCTGTTTTAAGAACCTTTAGTATTTCAGGGCAGCATTCAATTCTGTGCAGTGTTCTGATGCATAAGAATTATTTTTTTAGATAAAATGATATACTGTACTGTGAACTTGCTTGAATTGTAGCTCTGCTACATAATTCCACTGAGGCAATAGAGAATGAAAAGTTTGTTAAAAAAAAAAAATTAAAATAAGATTTCTTTTGTTTTTCTTTCTTTTTTGACTTAATATCATTCATAAAAGTCAAAGTGAAGTCATCAAGGGTTGATGTAAATGATAAATAACCACAATTTGCTCCATAGTATGATCTCAGTGTATCACTAGGCCTAGGACCTTATTGTATGAACAAGTCGCAAATCAAAGCTTCATGATTTTTTGACAACAATACAAAAAAAAGATTAGCACCTCGCTGTGGCAAACTAAAAGGCACTAACTTGTTACTGCCATGTAAGAGGCAGCAGTGGGTTGAACATGGGTATCATTAACTGCAGTTCTTTCAAAAGTGCGTCTGTAGTTCTGTACATAATACCTGGTTGAGGTAGGCATTAAGTACAATGATTGCACTCTAGAGAGCTGTACTTTGAGCTAGATACACCAACAAAAGCACAACTGGAGCAAAGTATAGAGTATAGCCCACTCATACCCACAATCTAGTACAGTAAAGTGCAAAATTGCATTTTCTGCTACCTACAACAGATGTTATTTTTTCAATCTTCCCTGCAAACATGATGCCCTCTTGGGCAGGGCCAGAACTAGGAGTAGGCAGAAAAGGCACGTGCCTAGGGTGCAACAAAGTGGGGGCACCAAGCATGTACCTCTTCTTTCGCCTACCCCTGGTCTGGACCCTTGTTTCTCCACTGACACTCTTCGGGATCAGGGGCGCTTCGCCAATAAGGCGAGTTGAGGCTGTCGCCTCAGGAGGCAGCGCGACACTAGGTACCAGGGATGGCAAAAATGACGCTCCTGGTACTTTAAGAGCTGAATTTCCTGTTTTCAAACCAGAAATTTGGCTCTTCTAATGCAGAGAGCGCAGTTAGGCTTTCGGCGCTAGCGTTCTGGCCCTCTCTGCCACCTTGTTGACCCCCCTGGACCCCCTCAGGTGCAAATAGGTAAGCGCACGGGGGAGGGTGGGCCAGGA
Organism: Xenopus petersii; assembly: GCA_038501925.1. Taxonomy (NCBI): domain Eukaryota; kingdom Metazoa; phylum Chordata; class Amphibia; order Anura; family Pipidae; genus Xenopus; species Xenopus petersii. Next base: position 47,525,006 of record CM076672.1, on the reverse strand, counting down.
TCACCCCTGTTCGGGATGCTTCTCTGTGTTTGCTCTGCCCCTGCGCATAGTTACATTGGGCGAGTCCGCGCGCCTGGGAGGACCAATGTGGCTGGCTGGGTTGCTTTGGGCGCCCGGCCGGCTTGGCCCAGGCTTGCGCTTGTGCCACACACAGTGGTGCGTTAATGCAACAAGTCTAAATACCTTGCATTAATAGACTTAGCAAGACCAAATGGGCCAATATGGAGCCATGCATTGACAAAGGTATTAAATATTTTCTCCCCCCCCATTTATTTTTTGTGCTGTAACTGGAATGACTGGAACCATGAGCTGTCAAGCATCCCATGAGCTAACTTGTATATAATTGAAAAGTGTGTCAGTAGGCACACTTACAGAAACAGTGCAAAGTGGTGCAAAGCTAAATTTAGCCATACAAAAGTCCTTAAATTCAACACTTTGTTTGCGCCTGAGGAAGGCAGTTGCTCCCCTGAAATATATACACCAGCAGAGAAAATGACCCATACCTGTGCCATTAGCCTTACTAAATGTTATTTTTGTTGCATTCTGCTTGTAATGTATTTCTGCTATTCACATTGCCCAACAATAGAAAACTCTTAAACAAGGAAATGCATGAATAAAAAATCTCAAGGGTGGGAAATGCAAGCTTCCTCTTTCTCACAATGATAGGCAACAGAGATTCACCTTTAAAAAAAAAACATTCATTCTTTGACCAAGAGTCTTTTTAAAGGAAAGTAATCATCCTTTAAATACTTGATGTATTTTAATTAGGCCGCACAGAATATACAGTGACGATGACTGGGATCCCTGAATAAAAGCTTTTTCCAACGGCTTCAAGAAAACTGTGAGGCCACTTGAGTTTGCTTGTAGAAGGAGTGTCTAAAGCTAGGGGAATTTCCTCCATTTAATTGTCAAGTTAATGTAAGTAAAAGTCAATAGATGCATTCAGTTATTGCCAAATAAGCTCTAAAGGGTGGTTTAATTTTGTGCTGAGCTCGTTTGCTCTGTAACCTCTCATAAAAAATTAAAGATATACACTTTAAATATAGTACACGCATAGTATCGATGTTACTGTCCCACATTTGCAATGTAGTGTTGATTTTTTCTTTGTTCAGTAATAAAAATGCCAAATAATGGCAACCTTGCTCCAGACATTGGGTTTATTATAAAGTGTATTTGTAGGTCCCTTTTCCCAGTTGCTTATCTTGAAGAATATAAGTGCTCTCAGAGTTTTTTTAACTGGTTTAGGAAGTAAAGTGGCAATTGCCATCCACTACCAGAAATGGATAGTCCCATATAATAAGGGTGGGTATTGTCACTCAGTATCATCATAAAGTGCCTTACTGTTCAGCTGCTTGGGAACTCCATGGGGTGGGACTGGCAGACTTTTGAAACAGAACTCATACTTAATGAGTTGGTAGTACTGTACCCATCTTCACCCCTCTAGATTTTGCATATTTATCTATAAAGATGTTGTTGCATAGCAGAATTAATTTATCAGGGAACATCACCAGGGCAGAAGATTTAATTGTTATTTATGTAAAAAATGCAGCCATCTGTTCTTTGACAGAAATCTTCTTTGATTGTGTGTGCTGTAACCACTAACATTGTCAAAAACTGTTTCTTAAGGTGGATGGTGGGTTGGAGCAGATACATCTTTGTTGATCTTAAAGCGTTTTGAATAGGTCTAGGGCAGCCTTAGGAAAAAATATAAACCATTTATTTTGGGCACAGCCGTGTGTATTTTATAATTTGGTACCAGTATAATGGCCTAAGTTGCTCAGGAGTGAATTAAATATTATCTACAGGTATGGGATCTGTTATCCAGAAAGAGCCAACTTATGGGATGTCTCCCATAGATTCCAAAGTACAAAACCATGGCAAACAATAATGATGCATTTGCAGTATAAATTAATCAGAAGCTAAAATGATCTAATATATCTATATGTCAATTCTCCATGTGAATTTAATACCCCAGAAATGTCTAATTCTGTCACTAGTTTAGAGCCAGGGAGGCATTTAATGTTTACAGCTCACTGCAAAACTACCTCGTGTCCAGTGGGGTTAATATATTTTATTCCTCACTTTGTCAGTCTGATAGTACATCCGTAGACTGACAGTGCTTTGGCTCTGTCAAGCACATTTTACCATGGAAATGTATTTCAAGTGGACTCTCAGGCTCAAAAACACCACAGGAATGTTCAGCTTTGCCCCTCTGTCTAGGATTCAAGAGAATTTCCCACAAAGCAAAGAAATATTCTTGGCACTTTCAAAATCACTTTTATGCATGCTTCAGGGACTGGTCTTTCTACATCAGCCCAAACGTATGAATAAACCAAAATATGAATTATTCCTATCTTTCCTTATCTATGATACCTACAGAGTTCAAGCCTGAATGACACTATTGCAAAAGCTTATTGCACAGTATGATAGCGCGCCATTTATAAATGATTTATTTCCTGAGTACAATGATATTAGTGTAAGCACGCTCATGTGTTTAGAAATTCAGGTAACCAACTAAAGTGTATATCCAATTATGGATTTTCTATAGCTTACATTTTCCATGCATTAGTTTAAGATGCTAAGCATAGCCAATAAGGCATGCAAGTAGCATAAGCCCATGACTTCTATATCCTGATTGTCAACTTCACTTAATCAAGGACAATAAATGACCTCTGTAATTATCATTAAAGACTCAGCCTGTACACCCGATTTCTTATTATTATGCAACATCTACATACTATTATGAATAACCAAACTGAGGGTTCTATAATTTTTTAAATTTATAATAAACATTTTATCTATAGTTATATGAATATATAATTTGGCCTAGTATAAGATATAATTTATAGATAGTGTGGTAGTGTGAAGCTGTAGCCAAAGTCAGTGGGAATGCGAGTGCAACCAGCTAGCAGTTCCCTTCCTGAAACATGGCTGATAAAAAAATAAAGTATATTAAATATATTGTATCTATGTATCCAACATCTACAAATATATCTTTTTGTTGGCAACAAATTTTCAGTTTTATACAAGAAAAGTATTCACTCTATATTTCTGCAGAATTGCATTGAAAAGGGTGGTTCACCTTTAAGTTAACTTTTAGTACAATATATTATAGCATTGCCAGTTCTAAGGAACTGGTCTTCATTATTTATTTTTTTATAGTTTTGATTTCTTCTGACTCTTTCCAGTTTTCAAACAGATGTTCTCTAAGGCTACAAATGTATTGTTATTGCTACTTTTTATTACTCATCTTACTATTGAGGCCCTCTCCTATTCATAATTCAGTCTATTATTCAAATCCGTATACGGTTGCTAGGGTAATCTGAACCCTAACTACCAGATTGCTAAAATTGCATACTGGAGAGCTGCTGATGCTGAATAAATAGCTAAATTGCTAAAAAAAACTGCAGACGATAAAACGTGAAAACAAAATGCAAATTGTCTTAAAATATAACACTCTGCACCTTACTAAATGTTAGCTAAAAGGTAAGCAACCCCTTTAACCATTTATTTGACTGAAACTGCTGTATTCTGCATAGCTTATCTGTTAAATGCTACATAAACCTGTGCCCTATAGCCCAGTTTCAAATTGAATGGCTGCCCTATGGCTACATATTAGCTTATTTATATACACAAGGAGAACACACAGTTTTTCCTAGTGCCTGCTACATCTCATTATATTTATATAAAAAAAACTTTATTTTTTTTTTTACTGGAAACAATTGAGTACAATAAAAAATCTGATGGATCTACATAATTTCATTTTTTATGCTAGAGAGAAATGACACTGTAATTGCTCTTTTTTTATTTCAACGGTCTCTGTGTTTTTCTTTATGAGTGCACTTATTCTTTATAAAGCTATTGTTAACTAAAAGCTTGTATACACATTCTACGAGCTAACAACTCAGCTGTAGCACATATTCCCCCAATCCTAATGTGTGGGAAATGCCAGACATATAAAAGAGAATTTATTCATACTTACCGTAATTCTCAGCATTAACAATTGGGGGTAGCCCCCTGCCCCGCCCCCAGACCAGAAGGAACCTCCCCAAGCAAAACTTTAAAAGAGGACTGAAAGATCTAACCCACGTCAATGTACCAAGTTTCAGTAAACCTGATGTAAGGGTGGGGGCCATGTTGATATGGTTAGTAGCCAGGAAAGGAGAATTACGGTAAGTATGAAAAAATTCTCTCTTTTCCTGGCCACACCATATCAGCATTAACAATCGGCTTACAAAACTATAAGGCCCTCAGGTGGGAAGAATTACTCAAGTCACTGGGATTCAAAACGATTTATTTAAGAAACCAAGGCCAAATGGGGTCCTGCAGCGAACTCATGGCTGGCTGAAGAACTGACATCCAAACAATAGTGCTTAATGAATGTTTGGGCTGATGACCATGAAGCCACTTCACAAATGTTGGAAGGAGATACACCCGCTACAGCTGCCCAGGAGGTTGCCACAGCCCGAGTGAAATGTGCCCTCAAACCTGCTGGGCTAGCTTGCCTTGCGCTTGGTATGCTTTGGAGATACCTAGTGTGATCCATCTAGCAATCATTGAAACTGACGCTGCTTGACCTTTGCGACTGTCTCCTGGCAAAACGAAGAGTCTATCCGACTTCCTGAAAGGTTCGGAAACTTCCAAATATCTCTTCAAAGATATAACAGGATCAATACATAGTCTTTCTGGAGAATCCAGGGACTTTGTTCACCTTAGGTACAAAGGATTGAACAGGTCTCTAAATTACTTTGTCGTGAAGGAAAGAAATTCTGTCAGCACTACTGGACAAGGCTTGCAGTTCCCCTACTCTACTTGCTGATGCAGTAGTGATAAGGAACACAGTTTTGAGAGTAAGAAGCCAAAAGGAGATCTGATCCAATGGCTTGAAGGGGGAAGCTGCTAAGGCTTTCAAAACCAAAGGAAGACTCCAGGGTATCCCTTGGGTTCAAGTGTGCTCTGTCCCATCTCACCATCAGAATGGAAGACGTCATCACTCCTAAGAGCAACATTATCTCCCTGGCCGTAGCCATCTGCCTGGGAAGGAATGAAGAGTCTAGAGTGGAAATCGCCTGAAGGCAGAGACTCTGTTCCCTGAACAGTCTGGAACCAAGCCCCCAGATAGACCAGGGGCCGAGAGGGGATTAACTGACTCTTCTCCCTGATGATAAACCAACCGTGTGCCTCTAGGCACTCCACTGCCCTGTCCCGATGCTTGATTAACAAGCCTGGGTCTCTTGCTGTTATCAGGACATTGTCCAAGTAATGCCAAATTGCCATTCCCTCCTTCCTGAGTTCCACCATTAAGGCAATCAGGATCTTGGAGAAGGTCCTTGGGGCAGTGGAGAGTCGAAAGGAAGGCACCTGTATTGAAAATGCCTTCCTACCACTGTGCAGAAAACGCTGGTGTGTGCTTGCCACCGGCACATGCAGGTATGCATCCCTAAAATCCATTGAGAGAAGCCAATCTCCAGGCTGAATTGCTGTGATGATGGTGAAAATGGACTCCATCTTGAATTTTCTCACTACTAGTCGACAGTTTACCTCCTTAATGCCTTTTTTTTTTACTAGAAACAGGATTGAGTAAACACCTGTGCCCTGTTGATTCGGGGGAACAGGAATATTCGCTTCCTGCTTCAACAGCTGTTGAATATGATGCAACATTACTTGTCTCTTCTCTGGATTTCTGGGTAACATGGACTTGACAAAAACATCCTTTAGAGGAAGGGAGGGAAATTCTAGATGGTACCCCTTCAGCAAAATATTCAGCACCTAATAATCTGAAACGGAGGATTTCCAGGCAGGTAAAAACTTTGCCAATCTTCCTCGTACCCTTTCCTCTTGTTCTGACGGATACTCAGGAGGATTTTTTGGGGGACTGTGAAGACCTAGACTTGCTTCTCCTAGGAAAGCCTGAGTGGCCTCCTCTCCAAGAAAAGGATCTGAAGGGCTCTCTAGCACCTCTGGAGCTCTGTTGCTGGAACCTTGATTTCCATGAGCCTCGAAAAATATTGCACTTAAAAGGGACAAATTTTTACTTTTTCTTGTCCTGAGGTAGAAACTGTCTCTTTCCTCCTGAGGCACTCTAAATCACCTCATCCAACTTAGTACCAAACAGACGGAGCCCCTCGAAAAGCAGGGTACAGAGACTAATTTTGGAGAAAAAATCTGCTGACCAGGATCTAAGCCATAATGCTCTTCGAGCAGAGACCGAAAGGACCATGGATCGAGCCGCAAACCTAGTGAGATCTACAGATCCTTCAGATATGTAAGCAGCTGATAGCTTAAGTTCTGCTAGACTGGAGGATACATCCTTACGATCTGCTCCTTCCTTGACTGCCTTATCAATGCTGTCTATCAACATGGATAAGGCCTTTGCAAATGAAATAAGGACAATAGCTGGCTTACAAGCTGCACCCGCCACCAGGAAGCACTTTTTCAGCTCTGATTCAACCCTCTTATCCATAGGGTCTTTTAGGGTTGACACATCATCGATAGGAAGTGTAGTCTTTTTGGCCAAATGAATCACTGCTGGGTCTACAGCTGGCGGCGATACCCAAGCTTTTGTATCCTCCTCAAGAAAAGGATAAAGTTTGGTAAATCTAGTGGCTGGTGAAACCAAGGATACTTTCCTTGCTGCCTTTTGCCATTCTGCCTTTATAAGATCAGACACCTCTTGAAACAGAGGAAAACATTGTCGTTTCTTGATTGGTGTAGGTAAGACCTTGAGGGATCTCGGTTCTCGGTACCTCTGATTCCTCCTCCACTCCTAAGGTGAGTCTAACCACCTTGATAAGAGGATTTACTAGATCAATATCAAAAGCATCCGATTGTATCTCCACCTCTTCATCGGAGTCTGAAAGAAGATTTAGATCCTGCTGATGCTCTTGAACTTCTTCGTCAGAAGAATCCCCTGTAGTCGCCAAAACTTCCTGGGGTTCTGTAACGTAATGATCAAGCTCACAGGCTTCATGATCAGCAGGCCTCCTCAATGGAGCTGCAGTATTACTGAGCAATTAAAGCCAGCATTCTTTGCAAAACTTTTTTCCAGGCAAGGCAGGACTGGAGCAGCAAAAACATTCAGAAGCATCCTGATGCTTCCTATTTGCTGTCTGTTTTAGTCTCTGACCATCCTCAGGCAAGCTAATAAAAAAAATAAAAAAATTATCAGTGCAAAAAAACACTGAAAACACAAACACAAGAAAAAAAGTAAAAATCCTTGGTCCTACCTAGCACGGAGGGCAGAAGTGTCAGGTACTTACCGGGGTAACAGACTTGGCTCCTCAGCGCGATGCGTTCCAGCGCTGCGTTCCAGTGACGTCACATCGTGGGCGCCATGACGCCAGCGCAGGAGAATTGTTGGGCGCAGCGTATTGACGCAGGCGACAGTATTTCTTCCAGCGCAGAGTTTCTCCCAGTGCTCGGACATCGTAACCTGCAGTTGACGCGAAGGTGATTGCCGCCCCAGTACCTGTGACGTCCTCTCTATTCTTCATTGCTCAGCAACTAAACCTGCACCTTCCATATCTTCACAGACACCAGACATACTTCTTCGCTGACCAGCGCTCCCTGCCAGGAATCCCAGGCTCCCATACTACACCTCCACTGATCTCCCTCTGTTCCCATTGGAGGGTGTTTCAGTAGAGGAGCTGTAAGGGTAGTCTTCCTCCCATCCGTGGTTCCTCCCGGTTCGGTAAGTCTGATAAGAAGCATGTGGGGCTGTGGAATCCATAGCAGCTGAAAAAAGATCATACAAGCCAGCCAGGTAAGACCACCTCTGGTCTGAAAAAACGGAAAAAGGCGTGGGTTAGATCTTCCGGTCCTCTTTTAAAGTTTTGCTAAGGGGGGTTCCTTCTGGTCTGGGGGCAGGGCAGGGGGCTACCCCCGATTGTTAATGCTGATATGGTGTGGCCAGGAAAGCAGAACTTAAGAGATATAGCAGAACGCCTTTAGTCTTCATCTTATCTGCTCATGTATGGGGCACTCATCTTGGCCTACCTGACCAATATCTGGCTGAAAAACAGGCAGATATTGATCAGACAGGTTTAAAAATCTTGTTGGGAGACGAGCACATTGATTCATTGATGCAGTCCTCATTCCAATGGCCTGTATGCCTGTCCTTGTGATTTGCCCAATATTGCCAACCTCAAGGTGGGCATATTGGAGAAGATATGTTTGTGTGGCAACCTTGATGGTCAGCTTTACTGTATCTAATAATGTAGCAACAAATCAGACTGCGGAACTGCCTAAGTCATCATGAGATCCATTCCAAAAATATTGTAATTCACCTAGAGTAGTGTTTTAAACATACAATCCTGACTTCCTATTCAATAATGACCTTTTATTATTCCCTTTGTTATTAAAGGAGAAGGAATGTCATTTTTACTTAGGGTGCCAAAAGTTAGGCACACCCAAGTGACCGCATTTACTTACTTGACATCCCATTCAGAAGAAAACTGCACCGCCCCAGGGTTCTTCCAGCAACCACCACAGAACGATCGTCTTCCTGCTTCTTCTTTTTTCAAATTTCCCAGGGCAGACACATGCACAAAAGAATGAAATAACTGGCTTTTTAAATTAAAGTTCAGCTTTTCACTCTACTGTGCATGCACAGCCACAAGAAGTAGCAGGAAGATGGTCTCTGGTTTTAAGGAATAATAAGCTTAAGGAAAAAGCTGAACATATTTTACAGTAATTAAAGGTATATTTTGCTGGGAGTGCTGCTGATGAGTCATTCATTGCCAGTACTGAAAAATTAGCTGTGTGCCTTTTAATTCCTGAAGGAAAAAAAGATTATGTGCAGTTGCAATTGTTAAATAGGTGGTTAAGTAGGTTAACTATCCTACTGCTCTTTCCCATGAAGCTAAATTAGGTGTTGGCCAACTAGGGTTTAAATGGAATCTCTTTTTTTTTTTTAATTTAACCTTTTTTTTGCATAATAAAAGAGAATATAATTCGGAGCAACTTCACAGTTTACGTAAAACATTTTGTTAATTTCAGGTAAACTGCAGTTAAGGTAGTTTGTCTTTCCTTGGCAATTCCCTTCTGAGTCTGTCAGACCAGCGGTCCCCAACCTTTTTGTGTAGAGCAGCCCACTAAATACTGACTTTCTATGGGACCTTATAGCAGCCCCTCTGGCATTTGCCAGAACCCACAGATTGCCAGTCCGGGCCTGGTTGGGGACCCCTGTGTCAGACTACAGAAACAAAGTGTCAGATTCTGATCATAAAACATGTAAAGCATTGTGACAACTGGAGTTGAACTGATACATTGTTTCTGTACAGAATGGTAAGAGTAGTCAGGAAGAGGAGGAAATTGTAGGGCAGAGACAACAACTTTTTAATAGAAATTAGAGTTTCTAAAATCTTAGAAACCATTTTTATGAATGTATATTGGAAAGTTGATTAGAATTGCATGTCCATTCACTTATTATGCAGAAGATTTTTTTCATTCTTTGGTAGACAAGACTAACTATTGTAAGAACTAATAATATAAGCACTAACTCATGCAAATAAGAGACTTTCTAAACAAAACAAATTAAACTTGCTGTACCATTTTTGATATAATCACGTAATACTTCAAATCCCCTTCTCTCAAAATTCTCTGCATACAGTCGGAGTAACCTTTTTATGGTAGACCATTAGCTCTAACACATCTATCTTCCGATATGTCTTTTATAAGAACTGACTCTGATACAAAACCTTCATGTAAAGAGACAGACTGATGAGAGGGGAACTGATATTTAATTTGATTATTTCAGAAACAGTACAGAATTATTCATTGTTTGTATATAGTAAAGGATACTCATACATTACATTTTATATTCATGATTCACCTCCAATATCAGGGAACCAATAATCACCTTCTTGGTAACACTTATTGCTTGCTAGTAATATTGAAGAGGAGTAATGGGAAAAATACTGCACTGCCACGAATAGAAATGGATATGTTCCCCCCACCCCCAATTACAGGGATAAAAGTCATCCTTTTCCAGCTCTAGTTGTATTTCTAACTTGTAAATGGAACTTGAGCTGCACATTCTATCCTAAAGCAGACTATGATGGACAATCTACCCTAAGTATCACTATGGCTGGGGTTAGATGCTCCAGTCTAGACAGACAGATTCTTAATATGCCTGAAAACAGTTGACAGTCCTTCTTATTTATAATCACATGAACAGTGACTTCGGTGCAAAGACATGGGAAACTACATGGATACTAGGAGTCCTTGATTAGGTTCTTCTTTTGTTATCTTACTCATTTGTCAAAAGCTGAGATCGGGTACTGAGACTAATATACTAGAAACAGTAATGAGAAATACAAAACATATAAAGGCTAAAATGTTTCTTTAGCAAACCACACCAAATACAGGTATGGGATGTCTGGGCATTAGGCCGAAACACACATCACAAGCTCACATCTTTAAAAAAGACACTGATTTCATTAATTTTTAGCTTTGGACACAGCAAAAAAAGTCACAGACAAGCATGAATATGTCATATGTATCAGTGTACCATAGATGTAAACTGCTGAAATTCTAACAAAGAAAAGATATCTGGTGTTCATGACTTGTGATTGGATTACTGCTAATGTGTATACATTTATAATTCAGGGTATTTAGTATTCGTATTTGGCAATGAGGTTATTTACATAAAATACAACATTGCATATCATCCCTTAGATTTGAGCTACTTGTCATGTAATACTGTTTTTTTGATATCATGGTTTGAAATATCCATGCAGAATACTGAAGGTGTGAAGTGAAACAGCAGAACCCTGTTCACAATCACGTGACATAAACAATTTATAGGTAAGGAAATAATAATTTTCCACAAAGCAAGGTATATCAAAATCTACTTCTACAGCAACGTTTGCTTTACCAGTCCCTTGACTAAAGTTTGCTGGGGGTTTTTACACCTGTTGAAACTCTGCCCCCTTTAATGCATTAACCCAAATGTTAGGAATTCACTGGGAAATATGTTATAAATGAGTTTCTTTTTACAGTGAGGTAACTGTAATCCAAAAATAATTTATAACCATGCCCTCACTTTATGCTCCACAAAACATGTATAAATATGTCCAAAACGGGCTTTCGAAATGAAGAAATATTTTGTCAACTTTTAGGTACCGATGGTTTTCTTCACTTTAAAAGCCAGTAGGGTAAAACGATGAAGCTTGCCGAGGTTTTTTCCGCACGAAACTCCACATGATTAGTAAACTGACTTGAGATTACCTTAAAGATTGCTTGTGCAGAAAGGCAGGGGCAATCTTAAATTGGCCCCTTTACGTATAGACAGAGGGGAGCTCATACACCTTTGCATGCTGTACATGAGTGGAAAATGGTGTAGGTAGCCAGGAGGTATTTTATAGCAAAAGCCCCCCCACCTTTCAGATTTTTATATTCATAGTTTTCCAGATTACCAGAACTGATTATCCGATTGACTTTTAGTATTCCCATGACAAGATGCATTATAATGACTGAGAAATAATTTTATTATATTTTTCTTATGAGCTCTGTAGTAATACACAGTGGCATATTGCAGATTTAAAAACATATGTTTGCATTCCATTGCATTACATGAATTATCACATCCATAAAAGGGAGTGGCTACATTAGAAATCAATTCAATCTGAGACAAGGATTTAAAGTGTCTTTAAATAAATACATGGAAAATGGGCCGTTTTCGTGCTATATGTTCTCAATCTCTGGAAACATTTTCATGTTCTATTGATAAATCCACTGGGATTTGGAGTAGCTTCTTTACCATTTCCGAGCTAATTTCTAGACCACAAAGAAAACTGCTGTCTTGCTGTGTTTCTAATAGAGTGTGAGAGGCTTAACATGACAGAACGAGAAACAAAGTCTTTGGGGACAAGAAACTGACTCTAGGATTCCAGAGGGAAATAATTTGGGAAAATAATTAATGTCCCTTATAACAGAACAAGGGCATGTATGAGAACATGCTTCTGACAAAACTGGGTAACCAAATGTTGCTATAGAAACAAATGCATAGTTGTTTTAAAATATATAATTATAGAAAATTGGATTTAGGGAAATTTGGTGTTAAAAATATATTGCTCCCACTGATGTTTTTGAGGAAGCAGAGGGGCATTTGAATTCAGGAACAATACTTTTGCCATCATTAATTGTAAATAAGTGAACTCACATAAGGATTTTTTGTTAATCTTGAAGAGCAAACTGAGATTTATATTTCAATATTATGTAACTTGTGCACTTCCAAGAGGTGTGGCTTCTGGGTTAGTTGATAATCTAGTTCCAATAAAGAAAACTAGAACTTAAATCTACACTGTTCTATGCCAACAAAAAAAATATTTAATGGATGAGCCTTGTGTTCCTGACTGTGTATTCGTAGGTCAGCCTTGTGAAACACCCAGTAATTAAATTGACAAAGCCAGAGGCTGTCCACAGAAGTTACCTCTTCTGTTGAGCCTCTGGATCCCCTTTTTATGTGACAACATATTTTGCTGGTTTTGTAGATTGGATAAAGCCTTGATAAAGGCCCTAATGTGGGCCGAAACGTTGGACACATGAGTGATGTTGAAATAAACTTCTTTTGATTGAAGATTTTGGTGTGCTGGTCCACTTTGAACGCTATATATATATATATATATATATATATATATCTATATTCAATTTCATTGTTATACTGTACATGTGGCTCATTTACTGGTGGGACGGTACAAAATGCAAAAAGGGTTGCAAAGAGCCATGTTTTTTTTGGACACTGTCCAGTGGGTTGTGCTCTTAGACACAGGTCTTTGTGCTCTAGAATAGGGTATAGAGTAGGGATGCACCGAATCCACTATTTTGAATTCAGCCGAACCCCCGAATCCTTTGTGAAAGATTCAGCCGAATACCAAACCGAATCCGAACCCTAATTTGCATATGCAAATTAGGGGTGGGAAGGGGAAAACATATTTTACTTCCTCGTTTTCTGACAAAAAGTCACGTGATTTCCCTCCCGCCCCTAATTTGCATATGCAAATTAGGGTTCGGATTCGGTTCGGCCAGGCAGAAGGATTCGGCCGAATCCGAATCCTGCTGAAAAAGGCCGAATCCTGGCCGAATCCCCAACCGAATCCTGGATTCGGTGCATCCCTAGTATAGAGACCTGCAATATTCATATGAATACAGCAATGACTGCAAACTAGGGGCCACAAATAGGTCTTTCCTTTTGGACAGCAACTAGATTGCTTGGCATTCAGATGCAAGTCAGGGAGTGCCAACAGATGCAAGATGCTTTGAATCTAAAAAGTGATGCATTCTACATTCTGGAATTTTTAATCTGTTGTAAAACAGTAAAAAACAGTGCTCAATGGATGCATCAGGCTCGTGCATTTGCACCTGCGGATCACAAATTAACCCTGAATATTTTTACTGCTTACAGATTTTTGTGTCCATTTGACAAAAATATACTATGTATAACAAAGTCTTGACCTAAATGTATGTTAAAAGGCAACTGTTGAATGTATTTGTTGTGTAAATGAAATAAAAATGTAAAAAGAACAATGTTCAACCTGCAGTCTTCCAGCTGTTGTACTACAGCTACCAACATTCCTTAAAAGCTGATTGTTGGATTATTTTATAAAATAAACGCAGGTGCACAAGCCTTGGGTCAGCACCATTCAGATCAATGGGAGCTATCAGCTGGTAAGAGGGTAATAGGATGATTTAGAGCTTATTAAATAAACCCCTTAGCGGGTTATGCAAATGTATATTTCAATTTAACCTTCTTTATTCCAGAGAAGATAGTACCATGAGACAGGTCTCTCTTGATGTCTCTGCTGCTGCTGCTGCTGAAACCAATTATTTGGTACAATATTGAATTGCAGTTGATGTGCTTACTGCTTGGAAATTAACTGCATCCCATTGCAGAAATGTGCTCTGCAGATGTTATGCCAAGGAAGGTGTTAATATTGGATAATCCCGTCACTGGGCTCAGTATGGATGCTGACAGAGTAACCACAATAGCAACTGTTGTAGTGGCTAGTCATGTGCTTCCCCCCCCCGAGACTTACTTGGCATAATTGGAATTAAATTATAGCATGTATTTGTGTTATAGCAATAAGGCCTAGTTGGGTAAGCTTCTAAAAGGCAGTGAACTGCAGGTACAATGTAAGGTTCAAACAGAAAATTCAGGGTGGGTCTTATTGTGTCTTTTCAGGCAACCTTAAAAAAAATCCTCATTCCCTTTCTATCAGGCTCATCAGAATGGAAATCTCAGTGTTGTAACACGCCCAGTGCCATCACAGATATGCACCCCCTGTTAGCACTTGGCTCTTAATCCACATGCTTAATACAGAATTCTTCTGTTCACTGCCTTCAAATGCATAACCATGCTTTTTCATTCTAATCCAGTATACCATACTGCAACTATGTGTTCACAGAGGTACAGTATATATCATATGCTTCCTTAAATATTCACAGACCTAAGTGGAAAAGTATGGTGTTTTTATTTTAATGTAGTGTAGATGGAGAGAGGCTGTAACAGTTGGGAATATAAAAAGAGCTGCCATAAGATGGGGGAAGGGTACATTTCAATAAATCAATAGCATCTCAATGCAAATTAGGAATAAAGAATTTAAAAAGCCCCTGGTCATTAAAAACCCAAATGATAGCCAACACAGAAGTGACAAAACATCCATAGTACAGGGACACAGGTCCTGAGGCCCCGCATGACAAGGTCTTCTTTTGAAAATATGTTGCTAAAGGACATGCAATGTTTAACAATGTTATATCCATCTGGGTGTCAAACCTGCACCCTCTGTAGCTGAAACCTGGTGGCTGTAGTCCAGCAACATCTCAATAATAGCAACATCTGTGGTAAAATAGATTGGGGTTCAGTTACTTCAGTGTGGCCCCCACATATTATCTCCAGATTTAATATAATTTCCTAGTATTGGGATAAACTCTTGTGTGTCGGTAGTCAACACCCACAAGCAAAAGTAAGACATAAAAAATGGAAATATCTCAAAATTTATTAGCAACCCACTCCCTATTGTTGACCTTTATTGCTTTTAATGCACAAGCATTGGTGCAACAAGGTGCACAGTGTGATGATGTAAGAGAGGCACAAATTGTCATTTTGTACTTCTCCTAAATGCAGCCAAGAAATGGCCTTGTGGACACTCAATTCACTGTTGGATATTTAATGCTTTCTGTGGCATTGTTAAGCGTGAGTGCAAGAGCTTTGCTGGTAAACAAACATGCACATATTTTAGGGGGGAGAGAGGGGATATGGGAATTTATTATTAAGTTTCTATGCAAATGTTATTGCTGCAGTACTTTTATAGAAGTCCCCCGTGTGAGTTGAATATTGTTTTACTGCTCACTACCTGTTATGTGCTCTGTGTTTTGAAGGAGGGAAACAAGACTAGATGCACGCTGTAACGCTGTCAGGCGCTATGTGTTTCACTCTCAGCTTGCTTCCTATTATGTTCCCTGACTGCATGCTATGGAACACAGTGGGTGTACTGAGTGATGGGGTGTATACTGTGTATTGTTAACCCTTGTGCCTCCCTAACAGGCACAGCGAACACTTGCAGGCTGGATATGCTAACAATTGGAAAAAGTTTTACTAGTCAGCATCACTATATATATATATATATATATATATATATATATATATATATATATATATATATATATATATATATATATATATATATATATGGAAAGGACCCGCAAACTTCCCAAAGTGTGGCCAAATTTTTATAAGTGCTGTAACAATAAATAGGACCATGTTTGCCTTTGTTTTTACATATTCTCAGATTAGATGTCATTTAAAATAGTAAAATCACATGTCAGGTTTAAATTCCCTTTACTCTGATGCCAGTCCCAACAGGCTGCGTTATTTTGTTCATGCCAACGCAAGTGAAAGCATGAAAAAGCCCCAGAAATGCTACACTGAGTTTGGACCCTTATGCTGGAAGTAACTGCATTGCATTATTAAACAACCCACATTTTCTATTTTACATTTGGGCACTGATATTGAAACTGAAGACTATTTGTTTTCATAACATTGTATAGAACATGACATATTTTAAACTGTAAGCTGTTATGAACAAGGCCCTCTTTACCTCCTGTTATATTTGCCTCTTTACCTCCTGTTATATTGTATACAGTGTAACCTGTGCATTTCATGCATACATCCTTCTATTGCACAGCACTGCAGAATATGTTGGTGCTTTATAAACACTTTATTATTAATAATAATAATATTAATAATAATAATAATAAATTACTTACCTCCTGTATCAGCTGTGCAGCAGTGGTATTGGATGCCTTAGTCCAAAGGCAAGAATGATTCTGCTCAGTTAGGGTCTTGTAAACCTGAGATGGGGGGATGCGGCATGCAGCACACAGCCCAGCAGCAATACACCTTGTTACTACACTGCTGCTACTGTCGGCTTGTTTAAAAAAGCCAGCTCTCTAAAGGGCGACACCCTTCTTTTGGGTCACTGAGCTTTCTCTGGGAACACAGCTAGTATTGAGCCGTGCAGATAACGATGCAGGGGGAACCTTGCCTTTACAAGACAAAAACCTACTCCACTGCCTGATAAAGGATATGCAGCATTATCAGCCTGCATTCCATCTTCTCAGATCAGCTCATAGGAGCAGCAATCAGCAGCTCGTCAAAATGGGAGCTTGAAGGCATTCTTAGCTTTAGTAATTATCAGTGAGCACTGCTGCTTCCTACGCTACCTTTCAATAGATTTTTTTTTAATCAGGAATATAGAACGGCACAATACAGCACACTGCTCTCCATGAGCAAAATGGCTGGTCCTTTCAGCAGGGCTGCAGATATCTCATTGGGTTGCTCTGGCTTTTGGTAGCTATAGTAACAGCCAACAGACAGGCTTACACAGCAAGCATGGCTGACCATGTGCAGGTCAGCAGCACCGAATGCTAATTTACTTCAACTACACTGTGTTTTACCAGCATTTCTTGACTTTTTAATTACTGTATTTACACATACCTGCTAAATATTACCAGGCTGTATTCCTTTGTTATTTACAATCTGATTAACATTTTCCTTCCACAGAAAGCCACATATATGGAACACGGTGGAGCACTCACTATACAAAAAAAAACCAGCAAGCCGGGGTACAGGTAAAATGTGCTTGTCTCCAACTGTCCCGTTTTTCACAGGACAGTCCCTATTTTGACAGCTCAACCCACAGTCCCGAATTGTTACTATAATGTCCTGAGTTTCTCTTTGATCTCCTGCACTAAACAGCCAGAAAAAGATACAATGTTTCTGAAATGTAATTAAATAAGAGACTTTTGGCAGATAGCACATAGATATGTTTGTAACAATACAAACTTGATTTAAAAATGATTTAAGATAAGCAGCTCTTTCGCGGAAACTGACTTGCAGTTTGAAGGGCAATTCACCTTCATTAGCAAAATTGTAATAACACATAACTCTTGACACTAAAACCCAGAAAATATGTTCAAATTTTCCATCGGATCAATGAAAATCAAACCTGCATGATTTATATGTGCCCAATATCCAGATAGCATAAAGAGCAGGATTGTGAGCGGACCCACACATGGTCCAATAACCTGACAATTCGATCTGGCACCTTTTTACGGCCCATGTATGGCCACCTTAATACACTTTATATTGAGCAATGCTGATGATTTGATAATTGGTTTCATTTTCCTTTGCTCATTGCACACAAGTGGAGCTGCACAAGTGTGAAACCCATGATGTATTGTGGGCTACATTCTTAAAGGGGTTTTTACTCTCACTGTGAAGTCAAACGTGACAGTGCTGGAGGAAGTCAAAGAACGAGATATTAATGGCAGATGGATAAGGATGTAACTATACATGACACTAACTTCCCAAAATTACCAGTGACGGATGCTGCCATGAATGGATCAACACCACAGGAAAACACAACATTAAGCTCAGATTTGACCGACATTACTCTTCAGGTCTGAACTGGAAATCTGTGGGTTCTGACAAATGCCAGAGGGGCTTCTGTAAGATGCCATAGACACTATTTCTTGGGCATGGACTATTTATAAAAAACTGTTGAGTGACATATAGTGATGGGAGGTTGTGGGGTGGCATTTAAATCCAGCTAACTCTTGGGAAACCCAGGGGATTTGACAGCTATGGTGGCTGTAAACACACACACACACAAATATATATGTGACCTCACCCAAATTACCATTATTCACATACTCCTTTACCGCAAATAAGACATCTGACAATGAGGCATTAGGTATAATAACATTTGATAAACACACTTCTTACTGCAGAAAGGTGAAAAGGAGAGCGGTCACACATTGAGTGACTCACTAATCATTTACATTTAGGTTGAACAGGGATCCTTTGTACAGCACTGTTTCAGGCAATTCAGGAAAGTTTACCTTGCCCTTTGTGTGTTTCAGACCAAGTGGAGGAGCAGGCAGCGAGCAGGACAAGGGGCATGAGGTAGGGCAGTCTATATGCAAAAGTGTGTTTATGTGTTTTAAATATATGCATCGAAATGCATACTCCCTCACTCTGCTCTTGCACTTGCCACTTGCTGCCAAACACTCTTCAATTGGAATAACGACTGGGAGCGGCCAATCGAACTCAAGCCGAAAAACACAGCTTAAAAAACTGGTTTGGTGAGGCAGGCAGGGTGGGAGTGAGAGAAATTACACAGTGGGCCTCTAGAATCATTGGGCCCTACTTGTGAGGCAACATGATTTCTCTTTTACATATTAGAGAATATTATAGATAGTGGGGGATCTTTTAAAAATATAGCTAAGGACAAAGGGCAAGATCTCCTACTAGTTACCTTTCATTTAGACTTCCAAATTGCTGTCTGGTTTTAGGGTAATATAGCCCTAGCAACTACAGTTAAAGTTTTGTGTATACAAATAACAAGGTATTGAGGCAGATTAGGAAAATTAGACATCTTTGCCTAAGCACAAAAAATACAGGGAAATGTTTCAAGATTCTAGAAGAAATATTATGAGCAACAGAGGGCATTTAACACAAGAAAACTTAAAGTAGAGATAAAGTGGTTACCTGTGAAACAATGGGGGGGCAGGAGTAACCCACATGCCCTCTGATTCATGCGATACAGTTTTCGGTGTGTTTAGGAGAAAGCTCTATTAATCTGTGTTACGTAGCATCTGGGAAGAGCTGAGAGTTTTGCTGATGAGAGGAACTGCTGAGAGGAACTTTTCAGAAGAAATGCTGACTGATGTGGTAGAATTTGTGTGCATGTGTATTAGTTTGTGAATACTCTTGCTGCTGACTGTTCATTCACAGAAAAAGATGGCAGTTTAAAACACTGAAATCACATCTGTTCATGAAAGGTTAAGCAATTCAGTAATTTTGGTGATTGGTCTTTTGATTGTTATTTAGACTTTTTAGCATATGTCTTAGCTAGGTAGAATTGTATAGGGTTGTATGTTAAAACAACACATAATCAAGACAAGAGCAGAAAGAAAATATAGGAAATTTAGAACTAATGGGTGATCTTTTCATACCTGTGTTAAGAGTGACTGAGGAAATTGAATGGAATGGAATAGTTGCCACTGAAATATTTTTTGCATGCTAAAGTTAAAAATCTAGACATGTACATGTGATTTAAACATTTTTTTCTTTTTAGGGTCAAAAAATATCAGCGTTCCTAAAATGTTAATTTTCAAAGGCTTGAAACAAGGTAAAAATAAATTATTAAAAATACTCTGTGGGGCATATTTATCAAGGGTCGAATATCGAGGGTTAATTAACCCTCGAATTCGACCCTCGAAGTTAAATCCTTCGAATTCGAGGATTTTTCGAGGATTCAGGGCAAATACTTCGATCGATCAAAGTAAAAATCCTTCTAATGAACGATTTGAACGATTTTAATCGATTGATCAAAGGATTATACTTCGATCAAAAAAAGCTTAGGAAAGTGATGGGGAAGGTCCCCATAGGCTAGCATTGTACCTCGGTAGGTTTAAACTGCAGAAGTATGTACCGTATATACTCGTGTATAAGCCGACCCGTGTATAAGCCGAGGTACCTAATTTACCTAAGAAAACTGGAAAAATGTATTGACTCGTGTATAAGCCTAGGGGCCCCATGTCAGATTTCAAAATGTGAATGTGTAAATGTGTAATCATGTTTTATGGCATAGAAATCTATCTAAAACGATTTACCGTAAAAGAGTCAGAACTATTAGCTGGACAATTGCCACTTGTTTTCCCTGTGACCTCCCACCTGTCATGGCTGCTCAGAAGATCAATGAGGTGCTGCACCTAGGAAAGCAGAAAAAAGGTACCGTACGCTCCTTCCGCGGCCCCAACACACCTCCCTCTCCCATAGCGCAGGACTGTCTGTGACTGTCTGTCCGGGCGGCGATCACACAGACAGTCCTGCGCTATGGGAGAGGGAGGTGTGTTGGGGCCGCGGAAGGAGCGTATCTGCGTCCGGTGAGGGATTGGCTACTGTTGCTACGGTATGACCCGCGTATAAGCCGAGGTCGAGTTTTTCAGCACATTTTGGGTGCTGAAAAACTCGGCTTATACGCGAGTATATACGGTAGTCAAAGTTTTTTTTAAAGAGACAGTACTTAGACTATCGAATGGTCGAATAGTCAAACTATTGTTTATTCAAATTGTTCGAATCGAAGTCAAGTCGAAGGTCATAGTAGCCTATTCGATGGTCGAAGTACCCAAAAAAATACTTTGAAATTCGTGTGCCCCTACGTGTGCCTGTCCACATAGCAGGCATGTACACCTGATTAAAGGTGGCCGTACACAGGTCCTTTAGACTGATTTGGCAGTTTATCTGCCAGTATATGGGGCCCTCCCGACAGGACTCCAAGACTGATATCTGGCCAAGAATAAGCCAGATCTTGATGCTGTTTTGACATGGGAAGATCTTATAGTGTATGACCAGCTTTATCCTTACACCAGTGCCACCTCTGTGTGTCTAGTGGGCCTCATTTATAAACATTTGGTAAAAGTGTTAATGGGCATTAACCCGTAGCAACTAATCATGTACAAATTTGCCCAGTGTATATTAATTATACATTTATTTGCAATATACATGGTGTAATTTAGTAATAAGCACTATACCATAAAAATTATAACAGAATCTCATTCATTTGTTGCTACAATTTATATAAACAGTTGTTTCAGCTTCAAGAGACTCTTCTCACAAGGTCCAAGTCTAATTTGTACTCCTGTTGAGCTGTTATAAAGAAGGCTCCCTCTAGGCCTCATTAAGCTCCGTGACATATCACAACATCTGCCCGTTTTCATTCTAAATTCACCTATGTTCCATAGATCATCAAACCAGAGGTTTACTCATCAGCAGTTGCCCTTTAACAGCTACTGTATGTACTGTATGTACAGATGTTGCATTCTGTGTTGATGTGTAAAAGTATATTCTGAAATATCTTCTGAAATACCCATTAATTTCCATGTAAGCCAAGGCAAAATAGGAAAGTGCAGATTATTATATTAAAATAAAACCAACTGCTGTGAGTAAAAAAAAATGATATTTGCTTAGCAAGAAAGTTAGAGAAAGCAGTTAACTTTTAGTATGTCATAGAATTAGTAATTCTAAGCAACGTTTCAGTATGTCTTCATTTTTTCTTTTTAGTTTTTTAATTATTTGTCTTTTCTTTCTAACACTTTCCAGCTTTCAAATGGGGGTCTCTGACCCCATCTGCAAAACAAATGCTTTTTAAGGCAACACATTTATCGCTATTGCTACTTTTTATTACTCATCTTTCTATTCGGGCTCTCTCCTAATCATATTCCAGTCTCTATTCAAATCAATGCATAGTTGCTAGGGTGATTTGGACCCTAGCAGCCAGATTGATGAAATTGCAGACTGCTGGATAAAAAGCTAAATAGTTCAAAACCACAAATAATAAATATCACTCTCTATATTATACTAAAGGTTTGTTTAAGGGTAAACAACCACTTTAATAAAATACAAACCCAAACATACATTTTTTTTTTGCTGAAAAGTATAAAACAAAATAAATTCTTGCAAACTTCACATCAAAGTTCTAATTATTAAGAACCAAAACAATTACAGAAAGAAAATCTTTGTTCATCTACCAGATTTCAGTAAAATTAATCCCTGAACAGATTGTTTACATGAAAAGCATGCACCAGCCAGGGAAATAACAAGCCCTTTGCATGCCAGGACAACAACGTGCACATCCACTATACCCATGGAGAAGGCAGGGTGTGCCAAAATGCCGGGTGTTTTGGGTAGATTAATGGTGTAGTGGGAAAAAACGAATAAAAACAGTTAATATTTTATCTGCCGCTTGCTTGCCCTCTAAATATTTGTAAAAATGTTTATACCCTACAAAATAAAAAGCTATTACATTTCTTTTGGTCTATGCCATCTGAGCAGTATATATTAATAAACAATGACATATTCATAAAGATAATGATGGACTGATTTTAGGGTAGCCCATCTCAAGTAATGTTACCATTCTCGCATGTGTCATGCATGGAAATCTGTTGGCACAACAGAAAAGGAAAATGCCACATGGGCTAATCCCAGTTAAGCAGCAGTAATAGGAAACAGATTTCCTTAGTGAAGCGGGACTATAATTATTCATCTATCCACGGACCCGCTGAGAACCTGGTTAGGAACCTGTCATGCTTGCTTAGACTCATCAAGATCACACAGCACTGTATAGTGCTTTTTTATTTAAATATCAGTCTACATTGTGAAGATGAGATTCTAACATTTAGAATAAAAATTTTTTTGCAATTTTATGTTAATGACACACTGTGTAGATAAATATAAATATTACAAATAATTTTTTATTTTTGCTTAAATGTAACATCGTAAACAAGATGAAAAGCAAATAAACCATGGTCATTTTTGCAGTTTGAATCTTTGTCCTGCATTTCTCTGATGGGCATTGTAATAGTCACAATTTAAGGGGTTGTTCACCTTTAAATGAATTTTTAGTATGATGTTGAGATTAATATTCTGAGACAATTTGCAGTTGGTTTTCAGCTACTCTGCAGTTTGCAATTCCTAGGGTCCAAATTACTCTTGTAACCATGCATTGATTTGAATAAGTGACTACAATATGAATAGGAGAGGCCTGAAAAGAAAGACAAGTAATAAAAATAACAAAAAAAACATATTTGTAGCCTTACAGAACATTTGTTTTTAGATGGGGTCAGTGACCCCCATTTGAAAGCTGGAAAGAGTCAGAAGAAGAAGGCAAGTAATTCAAAAAGTATAAAAGAGAAAAAATGAAGACCAATTGAAAAGTTGCTTAGAATTAGCCATTCTATAACACACTTAGGGGCACATTTACTATTGGTCGAATATCGAGGGTTAATTAACCCTCGATATTCGAACCGTCAAAGTAAAATTCCTCTACTTTGAATATCGAAGTCGAAGGATTTACCGCAATTTGTTTGTTGAGCGATAGTAGGAAAAATCGTTAGATCGAACGATTAAATCCTTCAAATCATACAATTCGAAGGATTTTAATTCATCGATCGAACGATTTTCCTTCGATTAAAAAAAACTTAGAAAGCTTATGGGGACCTTCCCCGTAGGCTAACATTGGTGCTCGGTAGGTTTTAGGTAGCGAAGTAGGTGGCCGAAGTTTTTTCTAAAGAGACAGTACTTCGATTATTGAATGGTCGAATAGTCTAATGATTTTTAGTTCGAATCATTCAATTTCGAAGTTGTAGTCGAAGGCTGAAGTAGCCAATTCGATGGTCGAAGTAGCCAAAAAAAAAACCTTCGAAATTCGAAGTTTTTTCCTTCTAATCCTTCACTCGAGCTAAGTAAATGTGCTACTTAAAGTTAACTTAAAGGTGAACCAACCCACAGCTCATGACACAGTAGATATATATAATTTCCTGTACCTTGTGTATTGTTTATAAATATCTATAAACCCACATTTCTTTTAACTTCTGCAACTCAGCCCACAGCAATGTTTCAGGTCAGCACCTGAATACCTTTGAAGAAATCAGTTTTTGTACATTAATTTATAGGAACCCATTTACTAACATTTGGATTTCTTTTTTTTCCCCCACAAATCGTATTTTTTCTCTGAAAATGTGCATAAACATTGAGTATTTTTTTCATTCATACTTTTTGTTTTTTGGATTTTTTAATAACGTTCATGGCATTTGTGGTATTAGAAAAATGGAGTTTATAAGTGGTTTCAAAAACCTCTAATACCAAAAAGTCAACAAATGGGCTTCATATTTTGATATGTAACAATGTATAAATACTATATTGGACGCAGCAAAGGTAGCTTGATAAAGTACAAGATTCTGTCTAAAACTTTGCTGTGTGATCTACGGCATAAAGACTAAAGCTGGCAATACACATACTAATTTTATTTACACTTATACTGGCCTGACT
Organism: Xenopus petersii; assembly: GCA_038501925.1. Lineage (NCBI taxonomy): Eukaryota > Metazoa > Chordata > Amphibia > Anura > Pipidae > Xenopus > Xenopus petersii. The sequence continues at coordinate 47,500,612 of CM076672.1, read as the reverse complement.
GTTCAGACTGATATAGGTTACTATGGGTATTATTGGGTTTATGAATTGGGCAGGGTTCAGCCCTGACTATTCAGCACTACATTAATATACTGTAGATTCTACTGTAGAGCTGCAAACTCTTATTCAACAAGGTTTCCAGCTAAGGTGTTCCATATGTATGCTAGCAATTGTAATCCATTCATTTAATTGAGAATATTTTTAAACAATTACCTTTGCTTATTTTTTGATTCTGATTAGGTGCTTTTAAAATGTTTTCTTTTGTTTATTAATTTTTCGTGGTCTTAAGGGGCATATTTATCAAGGGTCGAATTTCAAATTGAAAAAACTTCTAGATTCGAATTCAAAAAGACCAACCGAAATTAAGTCGATTTTTTTTATTTGTTCGAATAGGTCTGTTTTCGATCAAATTTGATTCTAAGTTTTTCCAAAAAAACCCACTTCAATTGACTCTAGGAGGTCCCCCATAGGCTAAAACAGCAATTCGGCAGGTTTTAGATGGCGAATGGTAGAAGTCGAAGTTTTAAAGAGACAGTACATGATAAATTTCGATATTCAAATTTTTTAATTTTTTTCAAATTGGAATTGAATTTGGACTATACCCTGGTCAAAGTACACAACAAATAGCTTGAAATTCGAATTTTTTTCTTTCGAAAATTCACCTCGACCTTTGATAAATCTGCCCCTAGGTTTCTTAAAGTCAAATATCCCTACTCTTTTGCTAGATACCATTCTGTAGGTTGTAAAAATGTGATGAATTTCACTTGAAAATGCTGTTTTGTCACTGGAATTCATTTTACAACACATAAAAGCATTCCTTAATAATATTTCTTTGGCCTTCAAACAGTAACCCTGCTGACAAAGCCATTTTATTATTTCCTGTACTCGTTACAAAATGTCAATTTCCCTCTTTTGATGTAATTCTCTGCATCAACTTTAATATATCTATAAGTACACAATAGTAATAATAGGTTCATTGGATTGATTAAACGTGCTCTGTTTAAAATGTCCCAGTGGGAGTTTGGTTTCTAACAAGTACTAATGGAATTTACAAGAAACTATGAATCTTGTTGACCTTTCTGATTTAGCGTTGGCTAGCTCCATGTTCACATTAGGAGACATTTCAAAAGGTTAATGATAATTTATAAGGAAAGTAGACGTATATTAATTAAAAGTTTTTGTCATTGGTCAGCTTGTCAGAAAACAATATATATAATGAATATATTCATGATAAGTAAGCAAGAAGTGAGTGCTCAAAGAAGGTGGCAGCATCATGCCCACCCCCTAGTCATTTTGGTATCTTTTATAAACGTAATATTATTTCCAAATATATACTGATGATATTTTTCCAACTGTAGTAGGTAATACATTCACACATTCTTAGTTATAGTAATAGCTTAAAAATAACTCACTAAAATATGGCACAGAACTATTAAGAACTATTAAGGTTGGTTAGGACTGTTTCCTACAAATGTGTAGCTGCTGCATGCCTCATTTTTCTATCTACCCATAGAGCTGAGGTCATAGCTGACTTCATAACTTCTCCTTGTAGGTCCAACATCTATTCAGGACTTCTTGCTGAGAACAATATTATATATAGATTAAGAAAATTGCTCGGCCACCCTTTTCAACCCCAGTTCTTGAAATATCTTCGAAAATAAACCAAAGATGTCAGACTTCAGGTTGGACCACTAACCTACTTGGACCTCCTAGGGCCAGCCTACTGTAGAGTATCAGTCCTATGGGTAACTGTTGTCTACCTTTAACATTAATGCTGAATGTACCTGCATTATTATTTGCTTGAATAGTGTTTGGAAATCTTATTTTCCATTGATATATCTATGAAAGGGTTATTTCCCTTTATTTCCTCCTCAGGTTATCCTTCTGTTAAACTTTCTGTCCTAGCAGAGAACTCTGACATTCTCTTGTGTAGTGTCTCAGTTCACTGTTACTGATCATCTACAGGCAATTGTTTAGGCAAAGCCGTAACTGAGGAGATTGTAGCCCTGGGACATCCATCAAATCCACCGGATCCCTAGGAGGAGTCTGGTTGTTAGCCTAAAAGGGATTTGAGCAGCAAGCCCTCTATATTAGAACTGCAGGTAATCTGGCAGTCCAAGGGCCCAATTTGCCAGTTTAATTTAATTTTCCCCATGACAACTTTTAAAAAAAGGACTTTGTAATAATGATGCACATACTTTCTCTGGTACCTGACAGTTATAAAACAACTATAGTAACTTTGAGAAAAATAATGTGTTACATGCCCAGGCCTGGATTTGTGGAAAGGCCACAAAGCTGGAGCCTAGAGGGCCAGAAATTCAGGGGTGCCATGCCGCCCAGCCACATCTAAATTTTTTCTGGAGCTCCTACAAATTCACCAGTGCTCCAGACCCTGTAAGAAACATTATTGCTCATGCGTGCATATACCCAAACTTGTGGGGAAGGGGTACATGGACCAACCAGCCTAGGGGTGCAGAATTTAGAAATCCTGGATTGTATATGCCTGCTCTAAGGAGGTAAATTTTTTGTCTTGTTAAAAACGTCATGGTTATGGCGGTGGCCAAGCAGCCTTAAGGGAGCAGAAACACTTACCCTAAAGTGCTCCAATTATACCAAACTCTATGTTACGCTAATTTCCTGCTAATTGGTACTAATTGTAGTCTGATAGGATTTCACTGATAGACCAGTTTATCTGTCCCACCCCACAAGGTGAGTCCCAACCCTATAGGTTACTGACAAATAGAAGTTCCAACTGCCAACACTGGTGGCCACCGCATGGTCCTTTCATTTTCATTTAGCTGATTAATGCTCTTCAGGATATATGACTATTTTACCTTGATCTGGCACACACAGAGCTTATCTTTTTATCACATTGAAATGAATGACATGTGCATGTGTACAGCGAGAGACAGACGCACACTCAACAGCTGCTCATTCTGTATGTGCAGACGTAAGGGTCACTTTAATTCATAACTGCCCAGACTGTACCAGCCAGAACCTCAGTAGTAAAGACAAAACGGACATGTGAGCACATTCAGCATCACTCAGTTTAACAGGGTCACACTTTTCACAGCCCTTTCCAGTCTCTGAGGCCTCAGCAGTTGTAATGTCTCCTGAAATAACACAGTGCTGAGTGCTGGTGTTGAGTGTCAGGCTGAATAGTGAAGCGCTACTTTATAATCTGATGGCACCGTACGTTGTGTGCTACTCTTCTATTAGCTGATTCTGCTGCCCTTTCCTTCCCCTTATACCTTCCTGCATATTAATTTATAGATTTTTTCTTATAAATTATTGTATGAACCAGCAGAAAGCTAATACTTATGCTTAATTAGAGGTCTCTTTGGTTCCTGGCACTGCTTAAATCTAATCTGCTTTATGTTTCCTTGGACAAAGGGGACTGGGTGGGGGAAGAGATGCTACTTTGTGTTAATCTGCTGTAAACACACTTGCGCTGCTTGTGTAAGCTTAAAGGGATTCAGTCATGATTTTTATGGAGTCGTTTTTAATTTCTAAATTGCATAGATATAATTCACTCTACCATATAAAATTTCATTCATGAACCAATAAGTGTATTTTTTTTAGTTGTAATATTGGTGTGTAGGCAGCCATCTCAGGTCATTTTGCCTGGTCATGTGCTTTCAGAATGAGTCAGTGCTGCACTATGGAACAGCTTTCTGACAGGCTTTTGTTTCTCCTACTTAGGGGCACATTTTCCTAGGGTCAAATATCGAGGGTTAGTTAACCCTCGATATTCAACTGCCAAATTGAAATCCTTCGACTTCGAATATCGAAGTCGAAGGATTTAGCGCAATTCGTTCGATCAAACGATCGAAGGAAGGAACGATTAAATCCTTCGAATCGAACGATTCGAAGGATTTTAATCCATCGATCGAAGGATTATCCTTCGATCAGAAAAACCTTGTAAAGCCTATGGGGACCTTCCCCATAGGCTAACATTGGCCTCGGTAGGTTTTAGGTGGTGAACTAGGGGGTCAAAGTTTTTTTAAAGAGACAGCACTGTGATTATCGAATGGTTGAATATTCGAACGATTTTAAGTTCGAATCGTTCGATTCGAAGTCAAAGGTTATAGTCGAAGGTCGAAGTAGTCAATTCGATGGTCGAAGTAGCCAAAAAAAACATTCGAAATTCAAACTATTTTTCCTCTATTTTCCTCTATTCCTTCACTCGAGCTTAGTGAATGGGCCCCCAAATGTAACTGAAGCTGTTGCAGTAGAACCTGGATTTTAACTATTAAGTGCTGTTCTTAGATCTACCAGGGAGCTTTTATCAGGTTACCTTCCCATTGTTCTGTTGTAAAGGTGGCTATACACTAGAAGATCCACTCGTTTGGCAAGGTCGCCAAACGAGCAGATCTTAACCCTATATGCCCACTAACAGCTGGGAAATATCGGAGGAATCCGAATGTTCGGCCCTGGGGCTGAACGATCAGATTACAATACTACGAATGAGCTCCGATGGGTCGTAGGACCGCATCAATGTGGTCCTGGGTCGTATAAAAAAATCAAACTTGACCAATCAATATCTGGCCGATTTTTGGCCTGATATCGATTGGGAGGACCTAAACTGACAATATGTCTAGCCCCATGTCAGATTTCAATCAGGCCTGCAGTTCAATTGTATGGGGAACACATCTAATTAATAAGGTACTGGATACCCTCTTATAGCAATGTTTAATTTTGCACAAGTGTTGTGAGCCGGGCAGGATCAATCCCACTGTTAATCCCACTGCCGGTATCCTGCAGTGCTTATTGTTACTAACAGTAGACATGCTAAACAGTAATAAGGAATTCCGGGGTATTTATAGTATGTATAAAATCAAACCATGGTAACAGAAATGAAAAAAAATTATTTAACTGGAACTATAATGACCCATTTTGCATAAAAACCATGGGGCTGTAGCAATGGCAGGGGGCAAGCAGCTCAGCACAAAGTCCAGCAAAGGTAAAATGTTGGGAGTATGCCTCTTTGCTCTGCAAGATACATAAGAGAATCCAGCTTAAAGCTAAGATACTGTAAAATTAGGGGCGATGACTTATTTGCTGGAACAATGGCAGAACAACTTATTCACCAATATTCTCCTTTACTTGTAAGCTAAGGGCAGTCCTTACCATAGCCTGTGATTAAGGGTTTTATACCCATAACGACACAGCCGCCACTCATGTTTTACACTAACAAATAAGGACGGTTTTTAATTCTGGAGAAAGAGTGTAGCCTTTTTCCTTTGTCTCAGTCCAATGTAGAGTCCAGGTGGGTGGATTGATGCACAAAATAGATGTAGCTGTCACTTTTCAAACGCCTAGAAGGAATATTCAATGAGCACAAATAGGCCCCTCATATTTTGCTGTTCATTTCAACTGATATCACTAAATGATGGGTACATGCCATGACAGCATTATACACCAGTATTACAGACATACAGCACCAACAAGGGAATTGAAGCTTTGAGATGCTCAAAAAGAATTTGGCTAAGTCATTGTGGAGTGTTTACAGCTCTGCAACCCAACAGAGATACTGTATCTTTAATACCTCAGATATACTTATCAATACCTCTACAATGTATTGTTTAATAATTTTAGGTTCTGGTGATCCAAGTTACATTGGACTTGTTTGTTTATTCATATGACTAATATGGCTGATACTCTGACCTCTTTCTTTCATAGGGATAAATATATATATTTTAAATTAAATTTACAGATGACAAGGTGGCGAATTCATAAAATATTACATGCATTTGAGATTTAAGTGTTTTCATTGTAATTGCTAGAATACTCTGCAAAAAAAGATTCTGCCAAATGCCAGACCTGAATCACAATTTGCATAGTGACATTTCAGCACAACAGCATCCCTGCCAGATAGGTGATCTCATTCTTTGCCATATGCTGCACATTCATTTCACTCAGCTTTATGATTTATGTACAGTAGCATTGCTATAGCTGGAACTAGTGGAGCTGGATGCAGACTACAAGGTATTGAATTGGTATGGGTGGTATTGCTGGCTTAGATTTTTTTGATTCTGTATTTGTAATAAAACGTCTGCCAATATAATATCACCAGATATTACCTTTAATAATTTGTACATTAATAATGGCATAGAGAGCACATAAGTGGTGCATAAGCTTTTATATGTCTGGTTTTTATGATTAAGAACATCATTGAGGAGAGTACACGGGGCTCCCAAATGATGCTGTGTTAAGAATTAGGGACGCATAGGATTTGGTTTTGGTTTAGCTGAATTTAGAAGGATTTGGCCATATTCTAAAGCTGGTCATACACTTAAAGATCCACCAAACAATCAGATCTTTGCATACAGCAGGCCTAAAGGTGGCCATAGATGCAAAGATCCGCTCGTTTGGCAACATCGCCAAACGAGCGGATCTTTCCTCAATATGCCATTAACAAACATGGCTATATCGGGTGTAATCTGCCATACGGCCGAACGATCCGATTACGATGTGCCGTGGGGTCCGGCGGGATCGGTCGGGTCAAAATCAAACCTGACCGATTGACCAAACAACCGATCTCCACCGGACGAAAGATGTCGGCACACGCCACACGCGATCCGAAAATCATACAAATCCTCGATCCGTACGGTAGGATCTGTGTGTCTATGGCCACCTTCAGGCCCGGATTTACAAACTTTCCGCCCCTAGGTCGGCTCTACTCATTGCCCCCCCTCCCCTGCCGGGGCCTCCCCTTCGCTTCCCTTGTCCAGCACTGTTACCTCCACTTCCGGTTTCCCCCTGTCCAGCGATGTCCCCTTGCCTTCCAGGGCCTTCCGCTTTCTGTGCGTGCGCATAGCTTAACACTCGGGAACAGCACTGTGCCATCCCCTTCGCTTCCCCCTGTCCAGCACTGTCGCCTCCACTTCCGCTTCCCCCTGTCCAACGATGTCCCTCCCCTTCCAGGTGCCGTCCTCTTCCCTCTAAGTGTGTGCACGTGCATGCGCACATCTTAACACTTGGGAACAGCACTGGAGACTGACGTGAGTCTCCACTGCTAGTTACTGATGCGGCTGGGCCGCCCCTGAAATTGTGCCGCCCTAGGCCCGTGCCTATGTGGCCTTGCCACAAATCTGGGCCTGGCCACCTTAAGGATACAGTTCCTGTCTCATCAGAATTTTCAGCCCATTGAAAAGGCCCCATTCATGGGCCAATAAGCTGCCAACTCAATCTGAAAGGACCAAGTCAGCAGCTTTTATCACTTCATGTATGGCCAGTTTAAAAATAGGAGGAAAACATCACCGGTCTTGTTGCCCATAGCAACCAATCAGCAATTACATTTCAACAGTCACCTACAAGTTAGAAAACAAAAGCAAAAATCGAATTGGCTGCTGTGAGCAACATCACCTCTGATGTTTTCCTCCAGTTTTTACACAGCATGATAAAAAGGCCCTATAGTGTTCAGTCCTTAAAGGACCAGTAACATCAAAAAATGAAATTGTTTTAAAGTAATAAAAATATAATGCAGTGTTGCCCTGCACTAGTAAAACTGCTGTGTTTGCTTCAGAAACACTACTATTGTTTATATAAATAAGCTGCTGTGTAGCAATGGGGGCAGCTGTTCAAAGGAGAAAAGGCTCAAGTTACACAGCAGATAACAGATAAGCTCTATAGAACATAATGCTATCTGTTATCCATTATTTATCCTGTGCCATTTAGCCGTTTTTCAATTTCCGCCATTGCTACTCAGCAGCTTGTTTATATGAACTATAGTAGTGTTTCTGAAGCAAACAGATCAGTTTTACCAGTGCAGGGCAACACTACATGATATTTTCATTACTTTAAAACACTTTTAGTTTTTGGTGTTACTGTTCCTTTAAGATCATGTGACCATTTAGTTCTGGACAACTGTTTTGTTCCAAATTGATGCATTTTTTAAAATTTGTCAAAATCTTTTGTGGAGAGTTTGGTATTTGAACAAATGCAAAATTTATGAATTCATATTTATCCATATTACAAATTCAGAAGAAATTAGAACTATTTTAATATATGCAATGTTATATGTATAGGTGATTATAATATAGTTTGGAAACCTGCTGCCCATTTGGATCCTTTATGTTTCATCAGATATTATTTCTGTGTATAAACTCTACATTATAAAATCTGCTAACACATAAGACCCAGTATATAAGCGCTAAAGCAATAAACTGCACCTGGATAACACTTGAATTGGGAACTGCCACTTTTAAGAGTGTCACACATTGTAACCTACAGCACTTAAAACTCCTCTGAATTGTGTCTGTAAATTACCCTTCTATTTAAACTGTAAGAGTCCTCCATCCTTTTGTCTCCTTGACACTGAGCACTTAATCTGTATTGTAATTATATTTTATATTTCTGTGAATTGTATTTCTAATAATACACATGTGGCAGATGTATCAAGGGTTGAATTTCGAGGGATTAAATCCCTCAAAATTCGACTGGGGAATAGAATCGAATAGGGAATTCGGGTGAATTTACGCGGTGGCGAATAGTTGAATATTCGCCCAGCGAATATTCGCACGATCGAATATTCGATCGAAGGATTTTCATTCGATTGAATGATCGATCAAATGCCTTTTTATTCGATCAAAAACTTTAAAAAAAAGCCTATGGGACTTTCCCATAGGCTTTTAAAGCAATTCAGTAGGTTTTTAAAGCGAAGTAGGCAGTCAAAGTATTTTTAAAAGAGACAGTACTTCGACTATCGAACGGGCGAATAGTCGCAACGTTTTTTCGCTAAATCTATTCAAATCATTCTACTCAGGAGAATTTAATTCGATAGTCGAGGAGCACAAAAAACGACTCGAAATTCGAGTTTTTTTCCCTCTATTCATTCACCCGAGCTTATTGCAGTGACCCCTTGTTTGTTACTACAAATTTATTGTCTTGCTTTAAAGTGTTTTGCCCTCAAGGACCGCTATACAAATAAAAATATACATACATACAATAAACTGTGCAAAATCACACCCCTTTGTGCTTATTTGAGAAGAACTTGCACTCTGCACCGTGTGTCTTCTTAAAAATTCCATCATGAGGTGCCACTCAGGATTACAGCACTGATGGATGTAGCCAGTGCAGTGTTCATTGATGGGGATGCAGGTCCATCTAGAAGCACAATGACTTGTGGCCAGAATCACTGATTGTGAGGCAGGGTGCAAATGAAAAATAACATACTTATATACTTATAATAACAGGACTTGCTCCTGTTGCACTTTGCGCCCTGCCCTGCTGTCAGTGTTTTTTTAGTTTTTAATTAAAAAACAGCTCATTGCATCTAGACTGTAAGAGTACCTGTTGATCTAGTGGGGCGGTGGGGACAATCCTGATGTCAATGCGGTTGGTGCGAAATTCAAATATTTAAAGGCACAAATGTCCTATTCCCATTGCCTAACGTAAAGATCTATTCCTTATGTTCCTGGGTGCGCTTCTCTAAGTCTGTTGTTGTTCCTGGCCCTTGCCTGTTCCTGTTATATGTACAGGGAATAGGATTCAGGCCCGGACTGGCCATCTGTGGGTTTGGGCAAATGCCCAATGGGCCGCTTGCTTTAAAAATGCAAATGAGTTGTCTGTAACAGCTAAGCCAATGCCTGAATTTGTTAGTGCACATGCAGGTGCTATGGGGCGGGACCAGGAACTCTGCTATCTACCCAATCTCCACGCAGTAGGGCAAATCTCATACCTTGCCTATCTAAGATCCAAAGAGCTGTGCAGATTTGCCTGCCCCTCAGCCTTAGTACCCAATTGGAAAAGAGCAGATTGTACTCATTATTTTTTGGGTCCATGCTGTATGGGGTGAGTTCCTGCTAAGTGCATTGATGAAGAATGCAGTTGCATTTTAATGATCTGGCTTTAAAATCACACAGGCATGGAACTGGGGCCAAACTTTAGAGACAGGATAGTTTATGTGGTTTCAGCACATAGGTTTTATAATAATGCAGGGGATTCTATGCTAATGGACCCTAGCTTGGTCCAGGACATAGAGGTCTATTTATTAATAAACAGTAGTTCTAGTTAACCTTGGGGTTGACAATATTTATCATGCACGTGAATACATGGGCTGCTTTGATAATTTTGCTTTTTACTCCCAGTCCAACACTGTATAGGAAATAGTACTAACCCCAGAAAAGTCCAATTTAATGTTATAATGAGGTAGGGTCAACCTCATTGATTGGTTTTAATCATGAATGGGTGGGACTACCCTGGTTTTAAATTCTGTGATTAAGGAGATATTGACAAAAGCACCTATGAATAAGTACCGGATGGTATGAAATGCGTAAGGTGGGTCATATGGGGCTGTATGTACTATTTTTAATCAGATATTCTGAATACATTTTGGAATTTTACAATTTATGAGTTATGGGACATTTACAATAGCTTAAATAAACGGTCCCTTGCCTGTTTCTGACTTTGCCATTCTGCTGATAAATAGACCCCCATATGACATTATTTTAACACAGACAGGCAGACTGGTTGCTCTTTAAAGGGGACTACAAAGCACCGAACCTCCAGTGTGACCGACAGACTCCAGTTACATTGAATATACGCATATATGTAGTAGCTGCAGACCACCAGGGCTTTATGCTCATTCATGAATTCATCTTATTGACAGATCCACCAATGAACAGACTTGGCAGTTTGTATCCTATTACAAACTCTAGGCTAAAGCTAGAAATACTCATATCAATTTCTTAAGAGAGAGGTTTCTCCTTCCCACACCAAAACACAAACCAGTGTGTATCAGATGCACCTGCTCTTACACTGTTGCCACAAACAAGCATTCTAGCAGCACTGCTTTTAAGAATGTCGACAACAACAGGGTACATTTAGTTTTTACATTGAATCAAACTGTGTCTAGGAATTTATTTTTTTATCTTTGTATGTGCAAATAATGAGTTTATATGGGTTGTAGCATCTGATCATACCAACTTTTAAGTTAGTTTAAATGGTGAAAAAATAGCACCTGGTCAAAATACTATTGGTCGGGTTAGTCTGAGGTTGAGCAATCACCATTTAGGTGAGCATTAATGTACTGGTTCATTCATTCTGCAAATCCTACTTTACCATTTTTTCATACCATGTGGTTTGAGTCCATGTTGGATATTTATTCCACTACATAAGAAGTAAGGGTGGCTGTGAGGGTGTTGATGTAAATTTGCTTTATTGTTTATACCTAGGAGGGCTGAGAGTTTTGTGGAAAAAACAAGACAATAAAAATCTGAAAATAATATACGACAGTGAGAGAGGCAATTATCTTATGCGGAATTTGAAGCAGAAAATATGTACGAGGCAAGCATTGAGAAAAACTTCACATCAACAGAACCTTCACCCGCAGTCTGGACTGAAATGAACAGCAGTTTGGGATTTTTCTTTCCTCGTGAAGTGAAACATGAAAGTCAAGAGAATTTCAAAGACTCCTTTGATGACCTATCAGATAAATTTAAGGGAAAAAATATAGAAGAACCTTAAACAGAAGATCTGAACTGACACTGAATATGCAGTATAACATATGAATAAAAAGGAGCAGAGAGCACTGCCATTGTTTCCCTGTAACACAATGAGTCCCTGGTGGGTTTTCAGGAGCCCACATATTGGCACTCACTTGTATTTACTCAGCTTGAATCCACTGATCAGAAATACTACAACTCTAGGGGGCAGATGTATCAAGGGTCGAATTTCGAGGGGTTAAATCCCTCAAAATTCGAATGGGGAATAGAATCGAATAGGGGATTCGGGCAAATTTACGCGCAGGCGAATAGTCGAATGGGCAAATATTCGCTCGGCGAATAGTCGCACGATTGAATATTGGATCGAAGGATTTTCATTTCATCAAATGATCGATCGAATGCCTTTTTATTCGATCAAAAACTTAGAAAACAAGCCTATGGGACTTTCCCATAGGCTTTTAAAGCAATTTGGTAGGTTTAATCTGGCGAAGTAGGCAGTTGAATTTTTAAAAGAGACAGTACTTCGACTATCGAAAGGGCGAATATTCGCAGTGTTTTTGAGCTCGATCTATTCGTATCATTCTACTCAGGCAAATTTACGCCAATTCGATAGTCGAGGAGCACAAAAAACTACTCGAAAAGCAAGCTTTTTTCCCTCTATTCATTCACCCGAGCTTGTTGAATGTGCCCCTAACTGTAACAGGAAGAAGTGTTGAAGCAAAAGACAGAACTCTGTCTGTTAATTGGCTCATGTGACCTAACATGTATAGTTTTTTTGTTATGTTTGTGTGCACAGTAAATCGTACGATCCCAGGGGGCGACCCTTATTTTTTAAAATGGAAATGTTCTATTTATGATTTGCCAATGGCACATACTACTAGAAAAAGAAAAGTATATTATTATGAAAATGGTTTATTTACATGAAGCAGGATTTTACATATGAGCTGATTTATGCAATATCTTTTTATAGAGACCTACATTGTTTGGGGGGTTTAGTTTTCTTTTAAACGGGTAGTTCACCTTTAAGTTAACTTTTAGTATGTTATAGAATGGCTAATTCTAAGCAACTTTTCAATTGGTCATTGCTTCATTATTAATTTGTTATAGTTTTTGAATTATTTGCCTTCTTCTTCTTCTTCTGACTCTTTCCAGCTTTCAAATGGGGTGTCACTGACCCCATCTAAAAAACAAATGCTCTGTAAGGCTAGACATGTATTGTTACTTTTTATTCCTCGTCTTTCTATTCAGGCATCTCCTATTAATATTCCAGTCTTTTATTCATATCACTGCATGATTGCTAGGGTAATTTGGATCCTAGCTGCAATTGCAAACTGGAGAGCTGCTGAATAAAAAGCAAAGTAACTCAAAAAACACAAATAACAAAAATTAAAACCAATTGCAAATTGTCTCAAAATATCACTCTCTACATCATACTAAAAGTTGATTTAAAGGTGAACAACCCCTTTAAGTTTTAAGCAAAAGCTTCTGTAGCAAATTTAATTTCGATTTCCAGCATAATTTTTGTTCCATCGTCACTTTCGTCACTTTCAACTGTGTACAAAGCAGCTGCAGTTGTTTATTTTTTAAAGCTGATGATACACTGGCGCTCTAATGAAGACAATCAAATCTCTTAATGACATAATAAGCATCTGTGCACAGTTAAATGAATCAGAAAGGATGAGTAAAAGCTTTCAAATATCTGCCAGATTCATAAAAGCTTTATTTTCACTTATGAGAAAATTAATTAAAATCAATGCATTATTTTATGATTTAGTAATAATGATTGTGTGTGTGCATCTATATGCAAATTAAGCATTCCTTATATTGAGGACAAATGTGGGGGTAGGGATATGGTGATACATGTACATTATGTGGAAACCCATTATCCAGAAAGCTCCAAATTCAGGAAAGGCCATTTCCCACAGACTCCATTTTATGCAAATAATCCAAAAAAAAGATTTAAGAACAAAACAGTAGCTTGTACTTGATCCAAACTAAGATGTAATAAATCCTTATTGGAAGCAAAACTAGCCTATTGGGTTTATTTAATGTTTACATGATTTTCTAGTAGACTTAAGGTATGAAGATCCAAATTGTGGAAAGCCCCAGGCTCCAAGCATAATGGATAACAGATCCCATACCTGTATTTGTTTGAGATCATGAGTTTAAACAATTATCTGGATCATACAAGGGTGTCACAGGGCAGCAGACCATTGTGTATCTTGCTCTGTAGGACACACTGCAATTGATAAAACCTCTTTTTCTCGGTAAAGCCATTCAGTGTAAGTTTAGGCCTGGATTTGTAACAAGGCCACAAAGGCATGCCACCCAGTCACACCTGAAGTTGCACGCAGGTCACTGGGGTTTAGACATACAGTAGATTTCTGCATGTTCCCTGTGCACATGATCCCAGGGCTGTGGGGTGGATGATGCTTGCCTCTAGGCAGCTGGAAGACAAATCTGGCCCTGTGTAAGTTAGACCAGGAAGAAGATGTTATAAAATGTAATAGATGTGACACTATGCAGTTTTTTAGATAAGCAGGGTCATTATCTTATTTTACCACCTAGTCCAGAATCATAGTGACAGCATGAAAAGCCTAGGAACCCCAGAATTATGAAATAGTGCCTGTGGTCATTGCATCGGGGGTGATTTTGTCCTCTGAGCTACCTGAGCTGCCCCCCAGCCTTACCTTTTCTGCGCCGGAGGGGGCTGCATCACTAGTGCTGAGAGAATGAGCCGCATTTCAAATTTAAAGAAGGAAAGGCTAAAATTAAGTAAGCTTTATCAGAAAAGTCTATATAAATACACCAGTAAACCCTCAAATAATGCTGCTCAGAGTCCTCTGTCAAAATAAACACAGCATTGCTTTCCTTCTATTGTGTACTCATGGGCTTCTGTATCAGTCTTCTTGTCTTCATCTTAAACTTCCAGGGCTAGGGCTTGAGCATGCTCAGTTTGCTCCTCTCCCCCTCCCTCTTCCCCTTCCTGCTGTAATCTAAGCCCAGAGCTATGAGTGAGCAAGGAGAGACTCAGGCAGGAAGTGATGGTACACCAAGTTAATATGGCAGCTGCTATCCTAAACAAACAGAGAGCTTCTAGAGCTGTTTGGCAAAGCATTCTGCAGAATAAATATAGTGTTATAGTTTGCACTATTGTGTCTAATATTTTGGCAATATACAGCTTTGGTAGTTTTCCTTCTCCTTTAAGAACCAAAAATCCGTCTCTTACAGTTACGAGGAGAGGCATTTTGCTACCCCTAGGAACTTGTATCAGTGTTGCCACCTGAGGTGAATTACTCAACTTGCCTCATTGGCGCAGCGCATAAAAAGTCTGGTAAAACCAGATTTATATATATATATATAAATATATATGTAAATAAAACACTGTTTTATATATATATATATATATATATATATATATATACAAAATCACCTAAGAAGTGTAGGCACATTAAGAGCATACTTATCTTTCACCCTTTTCTTTTTACATCCTAGCAGGTAGCTAAGGGAACAATCATAACAAACCATACACAAAGGGAAACAACACACAATAAACATAGGAAGGGAGTGTTGTTACAACAACTGACATACAAAATGAGTGTCACTGGCAGGATTAAGTGAAACTGAAATTCACATTCCATAGATGCCTCTAATGAAACAAATGCAACCTGTTTGACTAAAATATCTATTCTTGTGTATTAGTGTAAAGTTGGTACATATATGAGCTTGTAGACTTCATGTGACACTGTAAACATGACACCGACCTCAGTATAACTGCTTATTTTGTGTTAGTGTAAAGCTCTGGGATTCAATATGCTTGCCCCATGGGAACAGACTCACTTGGCAATGACAGATAGTTATTGGATCAGCTATAGCACAACAGAAGGAAAGCAGCCATGATCTTCTCCCTGCTACAGTGGCAGCAGTTAGACTAATGTATGAGCTCTGACCTGGCTTATGTATTTCATTATCAGTGGGACAGACCTTTCACACTTTCTAGAAGCAAGTCATCTGATCTGGTTTCCCTTCTCATTAATGTCAGCAACTTTTTACCTTAATAGAGTCCAGAGGGGAAAAACATCTCCAGTCAGATTTCTTCAGCTGGTCCTTAATGGGGATTAAGTTGCTGAATGGCCTCCTAGTAGATCAGAAATTCCCCACATACATGCAGCTTAGGGCAAAGCTGAAGGGACAGGCCATACATTACATTCCTCCACCTGGCATGGGAATGTCCATCAAGAAAGTATCTAAAACCTAGCCTTTCCCAGTCTTTGTAACATGAAAGAACTGAATTGGAAATTAGTTAAAGGGGTTGTTCACTGTTGAGATAACTTTTAGTATGATGTAGAGAGTGATATTCTGAGACAATTTGCAATTGAAGGTTTTTTAGGTTTTTATTCAGCAGCTCTTCAATTTACATCTTAAGCAATCTGGTAGCTAGGGTCCAAATTACCCTAGCAACCATGCATTGATTTGAATAAGAGACTGGAATATTAATAGGAGAAGCCTGAATAGAAGGATAAGTAACAAAAAGGAACAATACCAATAGATTTGTAGCCTTACAGAGCATTTGTTTTTTAGAAGGGAGTCAGCGACGCCCATTTGAAAGCTGGAAAGAGTCAGAAGAAAAAGACAAATAACTATAAAACTATAAAAAAAAATAAACAATGAAAACTAATTGAAAAGTTGCTTATAATTGGCCGTTCTATAACATAATAAAGGGTGAACTACCCCTTTAAGTATAGCTTTCCACTCGATATAGATATGTTTTAGTTCACTATGCAAAAAAATTGGTGGTTATGAACACGACTGGAAATTGAGGAGCTACAGTTGAGGACTTGGTAAATATGGTTAAAACTTGCTTCCATCAGGATCACATATAAATCTTGGGGTTGCGCTAAATTTAAGCCCCACCAATACCAATGACTTTCTTTGGACAACCAAAATATTTTGTACTACCTCTGTTTTACCTCTCCTCTTAGCCATTCTGTCTTATTGATTGGACATTAGTGAAAAACAAACTCAGGGTGTCATGAAAACCACAGAAAATTTAGCAAAACCACAAAGTTTCTGTGAAATGCAATTGAGTCAATGGGAGGTGACACTACATTGTAAATAGAAAAAAGACTCATCCCATGGTGCCAATTTTTTCATGGTGGTCAGTATCATATCTTGGGCCAGATTCAATGCAGTGAGAAAAAGGTTCATCACGTGAAAAGTTCTGGATGATATCTGAATATTGTATGCCATATCTTGTTTGACAGTGACTTGTTTTCTTTTCTATATTCTCTTCTGTTATGCAAATCTGATTAAATTTACAGTCTATAAAGAGTTTGTAATCATGCTTCTGAGACACTGAATATAACAGAAGTGACATGATTTATTAGAATGGTGATGGTATAATTCTCTAATGTACAGTAAATGTGCTAATAGCCATGACAATCAGGTCTGTTTTTCATGTGACCGATGGACAAGCAAGGTTAGTGAGTGAATTACACCTATTATTATTATTATTATCCTTTATTTATATAGTGTCAACCTATTCCGTGGTACTTTACAAAGAATATACATAATTCTCATCAGTTCCTGCCCCAGTGGAGTTTACAATTTAAAATCCCAATCACATACACACACACACACACACACTATGGACAATATTATGAATAAACCATGCCTTTATATTTTTGGAGAATATACACATGCTTTGCAGATATTGCCATGGCTGGAATCAAATCTATGACTTCATCACCCATAAAGCTGTCTCATTCCACCCTGTAGCCCTGGTCTGAGTGTATGCCTTTAAAATAACTAGTTATCGCATATATATATATATATATATATATATATATATATATATATATATATATATATATATATATATATATATATATATATATATATATATATATATATATATATATATATATATATATATGCATATATGTATATATATATATATATATATATGCATATATGTATATATATATATATATATATATGCATATATATATATATATATATATGCATATATATATATATATATATATGCATATATATATATATATATATATATATATATATATATATATATATATATATATATATATGCATATATATACCGGTATATATATACTGTATAACAGCACTGCATAGGACATGTACCCCCCAAAGTCCCCGCCCCCATAAATGTAATTACCAGGTTATGTCTGTTTCTGCCTTCGTTTCATCTCTGTCTGTTAACATTATTTCTTTCTTAAACTCATTATTGATCTTTTGTTTAAAGAGCTATTTATAATATGCCTGACTGTCAGGGCCCCTTGTAAATGTACTCATAGGAAATGGGTTAATAAAAACAGCCGCAATATAACAGCCGAGTGCTGCTGTGAAAACTCCGAGCTCTCTGAGTCATCGATATTTCATAAACCCAAAGTACTAAATTGAGTTCTGTGTTAAGTGATACTGACAGACATAAAATAGCCTCGGATTGCTCAGTATTGTTTTATTCCCATGTTACTCCATAAATGCTGCCACGTGGCCTCTCAAGGTCAGTGTCGAACTGGCCCACTGGAATACCAGGAAAACTCCCGGTGGGCCCTCATGCTGCTAAACCTTTGGCCTATTTCATGGGCATTCCCTATTTCTATGAAATGAAAGAGGCTTAATAGATGGAATAATTGTTTATAGTATGTAAAGAAAACAGACTATGAGGTTGATTGAGGAGATAAAGTATATTAGTACTCAGAGTGGGCCCCTGGTTTAAAGTTTTTGGGTGGGCCCCTGGTGTCTCAGTCAGACACTGCTCAGGGTTACCTTAAAGGACCAATACAGTTAAAGGGACAGTATACCCATTTTTCAACAGAAGTGCAATTAATGGAGCACTGGAATGTACTTTTTGCTTATTGTATGGTTTATGTTATTTCTTGAGCTAAACAGGAGAAACTGAATTGTATATACCTGCCATATGTTGTCAAAGGTAATGAGGATTATTGCACACATGAATGATTATTGCTTATTTCTTAAAAGCTGTGTACTTAAATGCAATGATATACAACAATTCTAAGGCCAAGGGCACACAGAGTGTAGGCTCTGTGCTCTCATCCAGGGTCGGACTGTAAAAACCCAGTGGGCCTCCCAACCTTTCATAACTCAAAGACCAACAGCACTTGCAAATAGTAAATTGGGACTTTAAATAAATTGCTTAATTAAAATGGCCTTTGTCAAACCTTTGTGACACTCAATGAAAGTCGTTTGTACTAATATCGGATTGCTGAAGGTCTAATGATCTACTGTATATATTATACTGTGCCTGGGAAGATGGCTTTCCCAGGTACCAGATACTACAGAAAGCATCTGTCCTTCTATAAAACATGTCTAATTGATCCTAAGAAGTGGGTGTGTAGTTATTTTCCTCTTGCTTTCTTCTTTTCTAGCTTCTATGAAGTTGATTTTGGCTCAATTTAGATTTTCAGCATTCCCCAAACTTTCTTTCACCTCCCATAATTCTCCAGTGTTATTTCCAGCGCCCCTAGGCAGGCCTGTGTCTTTCTGCTCCTACCCCCTCTTGTGTGCACATGAGCACATACTTTATCTGTCAGTACTGGGACTTCACACGTTAGAGATTTAAAATACTGTCAAAATCTCCCTCGCAGTCCTCAGTAGGCAGTAGATGCGGGTGGGCAGCATGCCACCCCTAAAATTGTGCCGCGTTAGGCCTTGCTACATATCTGGGCCTGGTGTTAAAACCTTAAAGCAGCTCATAGGTTGGAAGTGGAACTGCTTTGTGTCCAAGTCCCATGAGAAAGTCTGGTCCCAATAGGGGGGTTGGCTAGCGTTTTGATTTGTATTATATCTTTTGCATACCTTACTTAAAACCAATAATTTGTCTTTGTTAAAAGTTTCACAATGCTCGTTCAGTAGTACAGAGAGTGCAGTAACTTTGTGCAATGGAAGAGCTGAATTAACAGCAATATTTAACAATGCTTCCATTTGGCATGCGTGCTGGGGTGCTAGCATTAAAGGAACAGTTGTAAAAACAAAAACTGAGTATATAGATTGGTTACTGCCTGGTAACCAATCAGTGGAAACCAAGAGAGCTGAAAAGCAGGAAGTAGTGTTCTGGCTATTATGTTACACATCCAGTCCTTTATACATTCCATCTTTAACTCACTAACTATATTTGAAACATTTTTTATTTTGCACAGCCTATTTACTCAGTTTATATTTTCATACTGAACGTTAATAGCTGAGCGGCATGGCCACTGCTTCTGTCCAATCTACATTTACTTGATGCCATTGACTCTGTAGCCAATATTCTAATATCCTGTGTGAATGCCTCGCAAAACTATTGATCCTCTGCTAACATGAAGGCCAGATAGCAGACGGTTGCAGCAACCATGTGACATGACAGGAAAGTTAATAAGTAGCTTTGTACCATCTGTTGTGAGGTAAGGTCATACTGCAGCACGAGAATGTGCGGCATTTAATGTAACAAATGTGAAAGAGGTGAAAACAAGATATTTGGTAAAACCTTTACAAAACACTGAACATGCACAAGAAAGCACCATGGGCCGAGCACAGAGCTAGTACCCTAAAATTTGTTCTGTCTTTATAAATGACTCCTTTTCATAGTGCAGTTTCATGGTGCATGTTACAGTAAAAAAGAATTAGACAGTTTCATGTATATCCTTCCAGATGGAGTATACTGATAAAATGTAGAGAAAGAAGGGCCATTTTATAGAATGCCATCCTTTCCGAATGTGCTTCTAGACATTTCTTTGAATTTTACTGAGAATCATTTACTGAAACCCCAAACCCAAGTATAAGAACTAAGGGGCACAAAAACAGAGCCACCCGCAGTCCCTAATCTGCATTTCTGAATAAGGGGAACAATAGAACACGGGACGCCTATGTGTCTTCCCCTGCCTGCCCCTCATTATTAAAGTTGCTAAAGGCAGGCAGCACTGTATTCATGGGGCAAATGCTTTGAAATATTTGGAATGTTGCAGCAACATTTCTAAGTGCATGGTATGAAAATATGGTGGTTGCGCCTGCTTTTTACACTTTGCAGCCTGCCTTGCAGGTAGTAAATTACCCTACTATCTACACATAAGCCTTTTCCAAATGACAGATTTCATCAAGGCAGAATGCACTTATATTAAGGCTGTACAAAAATGTACCTAACATGCAAATGGCCGAAGAAAGCAGAGCTGATATGGATAAGGCTAAGGTTGCATGAGTGGCTGCTCCCCTTATAAGATGTAGCACTAGCTAGCTCTGGTTTGGCAAACCTATACAGGGTCACTTGCAACCATTTCCAAGACCTTCAAGATTCTTGGAAATGGTTGTACCCTCAGTAAATTGCTAGTGTTTTCAATGTTCAGCACTGGCATTTTTCCAAGTTAAAAATTGGTTCAATTGCATTAGACCAATGACACTTTTTGTCAATTGGTTGCTATGGCTTACTAAAGCTATTTAGATGTCTAGAAAATGGACCATTATTATGTTATACAGATGGAACAAACTATTGGTGTGGTATTTGTAGCAAGTAAACTGTATAGCAAGTTTATATTGTGTATCTAATTACTGAAAGCAAGAGAAAAAGAGGAAGGCAACAACAACAAATATGAGCCAAAATATTGTAATCTAAATTAAACATGATCAGAGAATGGAACATGTAATGCTTCCTTTGCTTTCTCATGGGCTACAGCACTGTAAAGTATGAGGGCAGAACACATTTTGTTATTATCCATTTTTGTGAGCAGCTAACATGTGCCACAGTTATACCCGATGAGGGATTATCAACCTTATGGGTCCCTGTGCTGTTTAAGATGGCCCCCCTAAATCTCCCAATCTCTAACAATGTGAAATTTCTTCCTGCAGTAGAAAATGGCAATTAAAATAAGGTTTGTGATTGCTTTTAACCAGAATTTTAGGTTGTAAAACATCCTTAATTTAGGTCCCTTGAGGAGAAAAGTTGAGAAGATTGTGCCAAAGTGTGCATAATTATATCCAGCAGTCCGTGCATGTTCTGTTCCAAGAATTAACCCACAGAAGCTGCAGATAAGTTCAAAGCCCAGATATAACTGCTGACAATGTCATGCCTAAGCAATGCTAAAAGAATGTCAGCCTGGCACTGTGGCTATACACAGAAATGAGAAAATAACCACCTGATGTCTGATCTGCCACATTCTCTCATTCAAGGTCATATACTATTTGATTTGCACAGCTGGATAGCTCTAAACATTTTAGAATTTCAAGTAATATTGAAGTAACAACCACTTTCAGTATTAGTTTCTGTTGTCACCCAGTCTGGATCAGTTTGCATGTACCAAGGGCAAAAAAACACTCTTCTTCAAGAGTTCAATTAAAGGGGAGCCAGCCAGCTGTAAAATGCAATTATAATTGTGAAAAAGCCACAACAATGACAGAGACAGACTATCTGCCACAAAGGAAGCAAATTAAAATATAAAACAAATGCATGTGTTATCCTGATTCATAAGAAATGTTAATAGTTTATACATATAAACTGTGGTACAGCTAATGGCATCATACTATGGTGTGCTTCTTGCACTTTGGGCAGATTTACAGGATCTTTATTTTTTTTTTCTCAATTGGTAATGGAATAATCAGTTTCAGAGTTAATAATCATTTCCAGTGTTAGTTAAATTAAATAACACAGAAAAGATTTGATGGAGGCCACTCTGGGATCCTTGGAGCTATCGCCACCTTTGGAGGTCAGCAGGTGTAGTTCTTGCAATTTACAAGAGTGGGGCAGGAGGGATCGAGCAACTCTGTTATTAAAGTTAATTCATGACAAACACCTTCGCTTTTGGGGAAAAAGGAGGAAGGAATTATAAGAGACAGACAGAAACAGCTTGCAACATTTGTTTGCTAGGGACTGTATTTTGCTAGTACACATTCTGAGATGTACACACACACACCTAATATAAAAAAAATTGACAGGACTGTTAAAAACATGTCTATTACTGCCAACTTTAGTATCCTTATATTACTATGGATCACCAATCTTAAGCAGTGCCCCACAGAAAAGTTTTCTGGGCAGGTTCAGTGTGAAACCCTGCCCCCAGGTGCGCACCTCTGACTTGCAGAGTGAGTCAAACCCTGCAAGGTTGCGGGGGGGGGGGCCTGGGGAACAGGGGGTCAGTTTCCTAGCACTACATTTCCCCCACCAGCATGAGGTGTGGATGAGAGAAGTGATGTGCTTTGGGTTTTGGGAGGGCCCAACGCTATCTTGTTATGTCACTGATGGAAGGGTTTCAGAAAAGTTGCTGTCATGCAAAATAATCCATGTACCAAAAGCATGAGAGTGACCCAATTGTCATCTAGGAAAAGGTTTTGAAGTTATATGAGACCAAGACAGTGCAACAAATAAATAAATATTCCTAGAGGGAACCATGGTGGTTGTGGAATCAAGCTGTTGGGCTGCTTTTCATTAGCAGGGACAAGACAACTTGGAAATGGAAGGAAAAATGATTAATTCAAAATATAAGGAAATATAAGGAAATACTGTAAGAGAACACTGCAAGAATATCACCTTTCAACAGGACAATGATCCCAAACAAAAGGTAACACTGGAATAGCTCAAAAATAAAAAAATAGGCCCTGAGTAAAGCCCTGATAGTCCAACTGAGAATCTCTGGCACTCAGTGTTGGACTGGGGGGGGGGTCATCCTTTCAACCACCCTAACAAAAGAGGTCTAATAAGGGCACCTAACATTGTCCTGACATTTTTCACCAGTTTAAATCCCATTTGTTAAACTTTTGCTAACCTTCTGGAAATTTTCCAGAACCATAATTAATGATGCTTTGTATAGCTACTCCTCATTTTGAGTTTCAAATAAAAATATCACAGATTGTAGGATTTGTTATTCAGTGAAATGTGAAAATTGGTCAAGGATCTGAATCCCAAAAGACACATGATTTCTGGAGTCCAGCTCAATACCTTATTAATACTCCCATCTGCTGGCTTTATATCCTGCCAGTAATCAGACACCAGGGCTTGTGGAACAACATTTTGGCACAAAAATTCACCCCTTAATGGCCATACACAGTGTTCCACCTGGGGTTCCCTAGCCTATAAAACTTCATGACCAGGTAGAGGATGCTAAGATGGCGAATGGACACAATAGCAATGTATTTACTAGTAATTATTAGAGCTGAGAGCTTAGTTCAGTTTTAGATCAGCCCTTATTTCTGATTTTCTCAGATTCACTGTCATCTGGTATGGTGCCTATGGATTGGAGAAAAGCTGATGTTATTCCAATATTTAAAAAGGGATTACGATCTCAGCCTGGCAATTATAGGCCAGTAAGCTTGACATCTGTGGTGGGCAAATTATTTGAAGGCTTGTTAACTGATCACATTCAAAATTTTGTCCTAATGAATGGCATTATGGCAGTAGATGTGATCTATTTGGATTTTGCCAAAGCATTTGTTACTGTGCCCCACAAACGACTGCTTTCTAAACTAAGGTCTGTTGGGCTTCATGAAGTCATTTGCACGTGGATAGGAAACTGGCTACAGGATCGGGTACAGAGGGTGGTTGTTAATGGGACATTCTCTACTTGGAGTAAGGTTCTTAGTGGGGTCCCCCAGGGCTCAGTATTGGGTCCACTTTTATTTAACTTGTTCATTAATGAGGGTGTTGTAAGTAATGTATCAGTGTTTGCAGATGACACAAAATTATCCAGCCCAATTAATTCCATCCAGGATGTGGCATCCTTGCAACAGGATCTTGACAAACTGGCAATCTGGGCAGCTAAGTGGCAAATGAGATTCAATGTTGATAAATGTAAAGTCATGCACCTGGGATGTAAAAATATCCAAGCCACTTATACCCTTAATGGGACTGCACTAGGCAAATCCATTATGGAAAAGGACCTTGGAGTCCTTGTAGATGATAAACTTGGCTGTAGCAAGCAATGCCAGTCAGCAGCATCCAGGCCAAATAAGGTCTTGAGCTGTATTAAAAGGGGCATAGAGTCAAGGGAGGAGGGGGTTATTCTTCCACTGTATAGAGCACTTGTAAGGCCCCATCTAGAATATGCCGTACAGTTTTGGTCTCCATCACTCAAACAGGACACTATTGTATTAGAGAGGGTACAGAGAAGGGCAACTAAGCTGGTAAAAGGTATTGAAAATCTTAGCTATGAGGAAAGACTGGCCAAATTGGGGATGTTCACGCTGGAGAAGAGGCGCTTAAGGGGTGATATGATAACTATGTATAAATATATAAGGGGATCTTATAATAATCTCTCTAATGCTTTATTTACCAGTAGGTCTTTCCAGCTGACACGAGGTCACCCATTCCGATTAGAAGAAAAGAGGTTACCCCTAAACATTCGGAAGGGGTTTTTTACAGTGAGAGCTGTGAAGATGTGGAATTCTCTCCCTGAATCAGTTGTACAGGCTGATACATTAGATAGCTTTAAGAAGGGGTTGGATAGCTTTTTAGCAAGTACGGGTATACAGGGTTATGGGAAATAGCTCATAGTCCAAGTTGATCCAGGGACTAGTCTGATTGCCATTTTGGAGTCAGGAAGGAATTTTTCCCCCTCTAAGGCAAATTGGTGAGGCTTCAGATGGGTTTTTTTTGCCTTCCTCTGGATCAACTGGCAGATAGGTAGTTAATAAAAAAAAAAAAAAAAGGTTGAACTCGATGGACATGTGTCTTTTATCAACCTTACTTACTATGTTACTATGTTACAACCCATGGGACAAGGTGCAAAGTGCAGAGAACAGGATATTTGTCTTCCACTTTGCCCAGTGTTTTGTAAATGAGCCCTATAGACTCAACCGTTGCACTAAGATGCACCATGTTAAACACATTATACTTGTAACACATTTCCAGAATAAATTGTACGACAATTTTAGTGCTAAGCACATTTTAAAAACCAACAAGAATAAACATGGTTCATCGGGCAACACCCCCATCAGGGCTATTAAACCCACTCTTGCTTTACACATTATCACTAGTCTAGAGGAAATAACTGCTGATTAACACTTCTAAATTAAGAACCATATGTATGCTAAGGATTTTTCAAGTTCCTGGCAATGGATTATTTTCTACATGGGTTCTATATGTTTATATACTGTATGTACAGGATGCCACAATGCAGGGGCAAACCTAGACTGTAAGTTCTTTTGGGTTAGAATCTCATTCATCTTAGCGCTATTGTTACTTACTGTAAGACTAATGGCACACAAGGCACCTTCTGGGCAACCCCACAAAAAAATTGGGAAAAAAAGATGAAAAGGGTAATTTACAAATGTAAGAGCTGTGTGCAAAGTGCAAATATGGACACAATTTGTCATGTTTTTTTTTACTCACTTTAAATCGCTTTTCCCTATAATTCCAGTGTAATTGCAGCCATGATGGGGGCTGCTGGGATAACACTGGAGCTACCAACAGCTTCAAGTATGGTGGTGGCTCCAGGGTTCTCCTGCATCAGTAGGCACACTGTGTATGATTTGCAACAGTAGGTGGGATTAAATCAGCTGTAACAAGTGCAACTATGTGGAAGTAGCAACTTTAGAATCACGTTTTTTAATGAATGGCATTTTTACATGCAACAACTGCACCTAAACCTGTGCAACCTCAATTGCAGGTTGTAAATGACCCCGTAGTGTCTTGTAATACTACTAGCCAGAATATTTGCTTCAAAACATGACTGAATGAACTTTGGCATGAAATGTTTTGTCAAAAATATGAGAAAAAACCTCAACGCCAGTAAGTGATTTAAGACGATCCACTCAATAATCACTTGTAAGCAAGTTCAGCCAGAGAAATAACATCCCTGAATGATTATCAAAGGCTGGACAAGAGAGTAAATAAATCCACATGCTTAACCTGGTACACATCATGTTTACTTTAATGCTTGAGCAAACATAATAGATACAGCCAGGCCTTACAAAGCTCAGAGTACATTTTGGCTCTTAATTTCCTCTTTAACTGCAAAATGAACGAACATAACTAGTTGGCTACATTGTGAGCACAGATGGGAAAATGTGTCCTAGTTATTTCTGGACGATTCACAATGAAAGAGAATTTGCATGGCCTGGGCAAGTTAGCCCAAGTTTACATTTGTGGTTTTGTTACTGTACCCTCGGAATTCTTTTATTCAATTACTCTACTCACGTAATGAATGCTTTTTCAATTGCCTATTGTTTCATCCAGCTGGGGTGGAACTAAAACACGGTATTAACTTCTCTGTTGTTCGTGAAAACATCCATGTAGGCTTTATTGCATGTAACACCTAGGGGCCCATTTACTTAGCTCGAGTGAAGGAATAGAGGAAAAAACGTTGAATTTCGAATGTTTTTTTTGGCTACTTTGACCATCGAATGGGCTACTTTGACCTTCGACTTTGACAATCGACTTCGAATCGAACGAAAAATCATTTGACTATTCGATAGTCGAAGTACTGTCTCTTTAAGAAAAAACTTCGACCCCCCCTAGTTCGCCACCTAAAAGCTACCGAAGTCAATGTTAGCCTATGGGGAAGGTTCCCATAGGCTTTTTAAGCTTTTTTTGGTTGAACAAAAATCGTTCGATTGATGGATTAAAATCCTTTGAATCGAATGATTCAAAGTCGAAGGATTTAACTTCAACAGTCGAATATCGAGGGTTAATTAACCCTCTATATTTGACCTTAAGTAAATTTGCTCCCACCTGTATAAAACCAGAGGGTTTAGAAGTTTGACAAGGACATTTTCTTTTGTATCAAATGGAAGCTGCAGATAAAATATAATTCATATAAAATATAGCCTTTTCTCTCCTAAAATCCCTACACATCCCTAATATATATATACAGTATATATATATATATATATATATATATATATATATATAATACACAAAAGCCACAAATATCTTGTTGTAAATTATATCTTTATAATACACAAAAGCCATGAATATCTTGTAAATTATATTCTTATAAACAGTGAGTTCTGATGTCATCAGTTATAAACGGTGAGTTCTGATGTAATTTCTGTCACATGACTCACTGAAACTTGTGTATTATAATAAATAAAGTACCCCCAGTTGTAAAATATGAGGATATTAGAAGTTACCTCGGAGAGTGAGAGAGAGAGAGAGAGAGAGAGAGAGAGAGAGAGAGGCATACCTCATAACCTTAGTAACAGTAAGGGGGGGCCCAGCAGATGCACAAAAAGGGCAAAAACCCAGAAACTGAAAAAAAAACATATAAGATGCAAGGTGAAGTTTAAAAATGTAATGTAAATGTAAAAAGCATTTAGACGTTAAATAAATCCAACAGGATTGTTTTGTCTCCAATAAGGATTAATTATATGTTAGTTTGGAACAAGTACAATGTTTTATTATTAGAAAGAGAAAAAAAAAGAAACCATTTTGAAATATTATAAAATGGAGTTTACAGGAGATGACCTTCCTGTAATTCTGAGCTTTCTGAATAATGGGATTCCACATAATGGATCCCATACCTGTATAACTAACATTATATATTTACAGTTACATGGAGGATTTATTTGGACTGCACCATTTTTGGAAGGCTACATACCTTTATTTTCTTTGGTAAGACTTTCTACATCCATAAAATGACTATTATACAAAGTTCCAATAACCACAATGATTTTTGAGAGCAGCACTGTGTTTAAGTGTTTCCTGTACATGGAATAATTATCTTATGCCAAGGTAAGCCAATGACAAGGGTAGGAGTCCTGGGTCATCTTTGGCAACCCCCCCCCCCATACAATTTAAAATTGGCTACATTCTACCTTGGATTAATGGTTCTTCATTTAAGCTGTTGGTATTTTGTGGTATGTATGTATGCCACCATTTTGCATGCTGCTGAGCTAAAGACTGAACCGCAATTATGTCATAGTGCTTTTTAAAGAACATAACTTGTTAAATTAAGTGTATGGAATGCAATTGTGACAGCTGGTTTCTGGGAATTGCATTGTTTAGTCAGGGATGCAGGAGGATATTTTTACTGGTAGGAACCCAATCCCCTTGGCTTCTTTTCTGCAGAACATTGCTGTTATACCAAAATACTTTAAATATAAGGAAACAGTCATATTATAAAAATACTTAGTGAATACTTGGCACAAGTACTGGTATGGGACCTGTTATCCAGAATGCTCAGGATCTGGGGCTTTCCAGATAAGAGGTCTTTCTGTAATTTGGATCACCATACTAAAAAATAATTGAAACAATAAATAAATCCAACATTGCCTTAAATAAGGATAAATGATACGTTGGGATCAAGTACAAGGAATTGTTGCATTATTACAGAGAAATAGGAAATAAAATAAATGTAATATGGATACCTGCATAGTATTTACAATCTTTGTCCGAACATGTTTGCAATTTGTTTTAGCCATTAGCAATATCTACATTATCTTTTAATATCTCTTTTGATTTTGATGTTATGTTGTTCAGTGGCAAGAGAAAGGTAATTAATAAGTAATCTTCCCCCAAAAAAAAATCTTTTGTAAGGCTAATGCCATAATTTTAGCATGTATGCATAGGATATCTGCACAGTCAAGATAAGGAAATGGCAATATCTACAGCATTACAGGGTTGGTACACCTTTAAAATGACTTTTAATATGAAGTAAAGAGTAATAAAAAGTAGCAATAACAATGAATTTGTAGAATTATAGAGCATTTGTTTTTTAGATGGGTTCAATGACCCCCATTTAAAAGCTGGAAAGAGTCAGAAGAAGAAAAATAATTCAAAAACTATAAAAAGAAAAAATGAAGACCAATTGAAAAGTTGCTTAGCATTAGCCATTCAATGACATACTAAAAGTAAAGAGATACTGACACTAAAAATTGTATTTTCAAAATTTTAATCTACATTAAAAGTCACCTATAATTCATGTTAATCGTTTTTCGATGATAGTTCTGCTTTTGTAAGTAATTGTTACTTGAAGTTCCTAAAACTGACAGTTTTGTCAACCTGACTGTCCCTTCTTAACCTGTCATTTAGAGTTTCTAACAGACATCCAATCACAGTAGTTCCGTTGAACTTATTCAGTTGGTGTTGGCTAAAACTTACAGAGAAGTGTAAACTACTCACAATGGAACCATGATTCTCATAGAGTCAGTTGAAGGAGGGAGGAGTAAACATTTTGGTGACTAGGCCCCACATAAAAATAAAAATAACTGGAGTTGGGGGGTCTTTAAAATAACTAATCTCTGCAGAAAACAATGTTTTCTCTCCTTTTCAGCACATTTAGGGGGGGTTATTTACTAAACTCTGAATGCAAAAATTACGAAAAATTTGTAATTTTTTTTAATAAAATCGGACTTTTAAAATCACAAATTTTTCGGAATTGGTTAAATCAGAAAATCTGGCATCTCAGACCTGTCGAGGTTGCATATAAGTCAATTGGAGAAGTCCCAATGATTTTTTGATGTGCGCTGGGTTTTGTGCAGTACCCCGAAGCTTTCAGGTGAAAAATCCGAAATCGTGAAAATTGGCTAAAAATCTGATTTTTTTTCCCACAAAGCAAATTTTAGGGAAAATGTAATAATAAATAAGTGTAAAAAACCTGAGCGGATTTGATAGGAGTTTGTAGCAGACAATATTGAGATAAATTCAGACTTTGATAAATAACTCCCTTACAGTATGAAGATTTATACACAATGCTAAAACATTTACAATCTTTCTAGTTTGATAGATGAGTCTGATTACTTTGAGTAATATAGTCTGTAATCCACATATTCCTCTTGTTGCCATTTCTTATAATTATAAAGAGAAACAAAATAGACCTTTTCTAACTGTCAGTTATGGTTAAGATGTGAAGTACAGAAAAACGTGCGCTAAACCAAATATATTTCAATTTCGAAATTAAGGGAAATATGGATATTTATTTGTTGCATCAATCCTTCTACACGTGACTGGAAAATATTACCTGCTGGCTTTGCTATAGTAACTCCTCCTGGGCAAATTTAAAGTCTAACCCTGAAAGTGTAGAGCGAAATCCTTTGCATATTTTTGGATTACTCCTTTAATTAGGGAATTAAGGAATTAAACATAACCTGTAGGGTTTTTTGTGAGTAAACTACTGATTCATTAGTTTAGCCCAATTTTATGCTGATAAACATCGTTGCTCTCCATCTGCCTTTCAAGCTGAGGATTTAGGGGCGGAGGTACTCGAGGGTGAAGTGACTGATGCTAGTGTCAATTCGCTAGCGATAACGCCCGCAGGGACATCGCCAATGTACTAACGGGCGCAGGCGTCACTTCGCTAGGGAAAGAGACAGACGCTATCGTCATTCTCCCTCTATCGTCAGGCGAATTTTCACACTGGCGAATGGATATAACTGCGTAAATTCACTTAAATACAGATTTTACTAAGCGTTACCTCTTTCGCCAGACTTGTCTTTTCGCCAGCTCAGACCAGGCAAAGTGCACTGGAGTGCATAGACCTTCCAAAATCTTCTGTTACTTACATCATATTTTTTAGTGGAAAAGCTTCTAAGTCCAAAAAACGCAGGCTTTCTTTTCCTTTTTTCAGAGTGAAAGCCTGCAAAAGTCCTTACATATTTTTTTTTGGGTAACCGGGTTCCCCCATACATTTCCTAACATATGGCACATAAACTATACAGTGGGCTCATGTGTAGGGCATTATAACAACTCATTTTTCTTTATTAAGGTTCCCTGGACTTGTGTAATGTAATGTATTTGCTGCAACATTTATGTCCATTCAACTTAAAATTTCCTCCCGTATGCAAACTAGCCTGATCGCAATCCCTCTAGTGAATTTGCGCTAAGCAAAAATGAACACTAGCACATCTTTGCTTTCAATTGCTCGCTTTGCTGAAGTAACAATAGCGAAACTTTGTCAGTATTCGGCGCCTACAAGGAAACTCCACATTCCAGTGATTAGCGTTGTCTGCACGAATTTGAGCAAAAGTGTAGCAATGGCTGCGAAACGGTCGCTATCAATTTTTCGCCCTCAAGTAAAACTGCCCCTTAGTTTAGCTGTCCACCAAGCACATTAAATTCACTCTGCATCCAGTAGTTAGAAAATGTATAGTTAACAGTAAGTAAAATCCCATTTGGCAATTGCTTACTCAATAAGAATACTCTGAATATTTGGAAACATTTCTTAAAGGGGTGGTTCACCTTCAAGTTAACTTTAATATGTTATAGAATGGGTGATTTTTTTATAGTTTTTAAAAGAATTGTCTTTTTTTCTTAAGACTTCCAAATTTAAAATGGGGGTCACTGATCCCATCTAAAAAAACAAATGTTCTGTAAGGCTACAAATGTATTGTTATTGATTTCTGTTCAGACCCTCCCCTATTCATATTTCAGTCTCGTATTCAAATCAATGCATGGTTGCTAGGGTTATTTGGACCCTAGCAACCAGATTGCTGAAATTGCAAACTGGAGAGCTGCTGTTAATAATAATAATAAATAACTCAAAAACGGCAAGTAATAAAACATGAAAACCAATTAAACTTGTCACAGAATTTTCACTCTCTACATACTAAAAGTTAAGTTGATAAGGCACTACTAGGGGCATATTTATCAAGGGTCAAATTTTGAATTGAAAAACTTCAAAATTTGAATTCAAAAAGACCAACCGAAATTAAGTAGACTTTTTTTTGGTAGGATAGGTCCATTTTCGATCGAATAGGTCCATATTCGTCCAAATTCGAATTGTACGAATCGAAGAAATATCGCATTCGATCGAATTCTATTCAAAGTTTTTCCCATAAATGACTTTGATTTTTCAAAGTCCGCCAATTGACTCCAAATACGTTCTAGGAGGTCCCCCATAGGCTAAAACAACAATTCGACAGGTTTTAGATGGCGAAAGGTCGAAGTCAAATTTTTACAGTACAGAAAAAATAGCGCGAAATTCAAATTTTTTTCATTCTAGAATTCACCTCGACCCTGGCTAAATCTGCCCCCTAATGTTTCCATTATATTAAGTATATACCGTTGCAAAATCTCAGTCTTTTGCCATAATTATTGACACCAGGCATGTCCTTAATTTGGTTTTTAAAATTATAGTAATCTTTGTTACCTGGGTGATTACAATAAACGGCTTATACATCAATCATTGCTCGATAAAAATAGAACAGATGTTAGAATGTAATCCTCCTTATATTCACTTACAACAAAATAGGCAATTTATGTGCCTGGAAAAATGCATATTTGTGTTTAATGCTTTATTTGAGTGCATAATGGATCACAGTCAGGTAGAGCTGCATACATAGAGCACAGGCAGTACATTCACCAGCAACTCACACACAATGACAGAAGGCTATGAGAAAAAAAGATTGTGTAGGATGTGCGGGGGAGAAATTGCCTGCATAGAAGTGAAAAAACTACCATGTTCGTTTGATTTTTATTATGATGTTGGTGACAATTCGTGCCTAAGCCCCTTTAGAGCTGGGGGGCCCAATTCACCCCCACCACTGGCCGCCCTCCCTGCTTCCTCCCTGCTTGGTGCTGTACTGGAATTGGTGTCCCGTGTGGCAAACCTGACCTGTATATGCAGAATAGTGCAGCAGAGCTCAGGGATGCCATGTTCATTAGCTTCAGTATCTTCTGGATCCTTTTCTTTCTTTTCGTTAATTTACTGAGCTTTCCGGCTCCAACTGTGCATGCTCCAAAAGCTGAAGTGTCGGCCCTCACTTAAAGGGGGACAAGGCTGGTGAAAACGGCTCCCCTGTGCTCCGTTGTGCTGTTCTGCATGTGCAGGTCAGTGTTGTTAGAGGAGACACATGTTCTGGTGTGGCACTGTGCAGGAGGGAGGTGGGGAGGGGGCAGTGGGGCTTTTGGCTGTGGGGGGTTTAGTTCTCCTTTAATTATAAGAAGTAACATATACATAAGTGCTTAACCTTATGTTTGCACCCTTTTTTTTTATACTGCAGTTCTATGCTAACCATTAATGCCAGTGTCTAACAAGTGATTCAAAATCTTGACCCTTTTACATGTCCCTCCCCTGCTTTTACATGAATACATTTGTTACCATTAGGGATGCACTGAATCCACTATTTTGGATTCATCCGAACCCTCAAATCCGAATCGTAATCTTAATTTTCATATGCAAATTAGGGACAGGAAAGTAAAAAGAGAACCGCATACTGAGCACGCAGTTAACAATTTTACTTCATGTAAGTCATATCATTTTTCAGTTTGGCCAGGCACAAGGATTCAGCTAAATCCGAGTCCTGCTGAAAAAGGCCGAATACTGGCCATATACCAAACCAAATCCTGGACGTGGTACATCCCTAGTTACCATCTATTCATATCCCTCAAAGGTTTTCTAATTTAAATGTGTGCTTTACCTAAAATGCCCATATTTTCACACACCCACACTGAACCTTTACTTTACAATAGGCATTTCCTATGACTCATGTCATAAAAAGTTAATGTATTTTTTGTACAAATGTTAAAGTTGACTCGGTATAACCCCTTAATGGAATGCTGTGGGAGCTACTGTACAGAAGGAATAAACTCTACATAACAGCCTGATATACACCAAAGAACATTTTTTACATTTCTATACAATTTATTAGACCTTACCACCAACATCATCCAAATAAGTATAATTTACTTCAAAAGAAATAAATCCCAAGAGAACTGCCTGACTTATAGTATTAAAATGAAAACTGGTAACTGGTTCATTGATTGGAGATTATTTGTAATCTTGTCTGCGGGTAGTAACATGGAGTACTAGTATGAGGAGTATATAAAACTGGAAGTTAAATCAATGTAAAATACTTCAGAAAAACTTTTTTCTACAACTGTGGTGAAACCAATATCAAAAATACATATTTTTCAAAATGTGAAAACACAATTCAAGACTGTTCACCAGAAGGCAACTCCACAGCTCTCTATTCACTTGTATATGATTTAAGGGGCATATTTATCATAGAGAGAACTCTCTGCTCTTGGTTTGATGAATTTTAGATGGTGAAAACTCTATTTGATATTAGGGATGCACCGAATCCAGGATCGGTTCGGGATTCCGATACTAGTGCCTGGCTGAACCTGAACTGGTTTGGATTTGTTTTGGTATTTGCCTGAATCTTTCACAAAGGATTCGGGATTCGGCCAAATCCTAAAATATTGGATTCATTACATTCCTATTTAATATACATGACAATAAGAGACCTATTTGGTCACACCGAATTTACACTTCATTTTAACATAACACAGTAAGAGTCATTTTGGTTGAAAAACAACAAGCCCATCCATCTAAATGAAATCTGCGTAATGCTAGTTGATCCAGTGGAAGGTACTAACCCCCATCTCCAATCTGGTTACTAGGGCAAATTCCTTCCAGACTCCAAGATGGTAATTGGAAAAGTCCTTGGATGAACTTTTTGCTAAAAGCTAATTTCATAAACCTTGAAGATATCTTATGTATCTGCCAGTACAACCACTTCAGTAAGAAAATGACAAAACATTGCAGCTCTCACTGTAAAAAACTTTTTTCGCATAATATATTATAGCTGATGATATGGTCCCTTTATACCTTTATACACAGTTATGATAACTCCCCTTAAGCACATCTTTCCAACAGTGTAAACAATCCCAATTTGATCAGTCTTTCTTCATAATTGAGACCTTCCATATGTTGAACCAGTTTAGTAGCCCTACTTTGGACTCTTTGTATTTCAATAATATACCATTTAAGTAATATAGACCAAACTGCATTGTATAGTTGGGGAATTAACAGTGCTTAGCAAAGTGGAAGAATTACTCTCTCCTCCTGCGAATACATCCTTTTATATAAACCTTTTACTACCACAACTTTTCTGGTCTTTGTTGCTACAACTAAGTTTTTTTTTCCACAAGTACCCCAGGTCTTTCTCCATCAAGGATTTGTGTAACAATCCCATTAAGGGTATAAGTGTCTTGAGAAGTTTTCCCCAGGTGCATAACCTTACGTTTATCAGGGAACACAATGCCCTTTTACATACTGGAATTACCTGGAATCAACTTTCCTCTAATCGATAGATACCACACATGATGAAGGAAAAAAGGTCTAGCTAAAATGGAACTGGGCTCTAAGCACTCAAGAGTTTTTTTCCATCAAGCCCTGGTAGCTTGCTCACATTAACTTTGGGTGAACCATGTACCATATCCCCAAACGTAACTGAGCTGCGTTATCTGTGTCCTTACAAAGTAGGCCTTGACATTTTGACTCCTCTGTTATATATATATATATATATATATATATATATATATATACGGAAGAAGAATTATTTCCATTTTTTAATGGATCCATGCTCTCAACTTGCATCTTTTCCTTGGCTAAAGGCAAGTCCTCCCTTGTCTTTAAATGCATTGAGTGGCCCCAATTCAGCAATGAGCTTTTGCTATCTTACCAGAAAGTGGTGCATTATGTTTTTTGTGAGATTTCTCCCCTTTAAGGGGACTATTTATGGAGCCTAGATTTTTCTGGTCAAGTTATTAAAGGGGAAAACTCTAATTGTTAGAGGAAAAAAAACTCAAAAACCTGTCGTGGTCATGTAGAAGTCAATGGCAAATGTCCTTTTAACAATTGGAACATGTTTTTTTACCTTAAGAATTCTCAATAGTTTCAGGGCTGTTTGTGCTGGTTTTTGTTTGATTATCCAGTTAGAGTTGTCACAGTGACAATTCGATAATGTCAAGTTTTCAGGGTGTCAATTCAAAAAAGTTGCACAATCAAAATTGACGTACGATTTTGTCCTGTCGTTTTTTCACACCAACATTTTTGAGAAGAACTATTGGTAAATTAAGTGGATTCAGTTTGGGATCAAATTTTGTTTTTTATTAGAGTGAGATAAATTTAAGTTTTAGTAAATACCCCCATAAGTGTTTTCAAGCTCTCACATGATATTAAACAGCAGTAGTTAGGTGCCTGTTAGACAGAGCAGGGAGGGTTTCTATAAAGGATTGATTGCCATAATCATAGCCAAACCTTGTACCTATTGAGAAGAACCTGACCTCATTTTCATGCCTAGGCGCCACATTTGAAGCGGATGTAAAGTAAATATGATGTTTAAGCATTACTTCTTATACTCCTACTGTTTAAAAAATGGAATATATTTAACAAACAATTTACTGTTTTAATATTCTCAAAACACCAAGATATAAATATTTCTGATAAAGAGCCAGGGGAAGTTATGCCATTGCCGGCATAGTTTCCGTCCTAATATATTTATGTGACGCTCTGAGATAAGGAAAGGAATGTGCTCTCCAGATCTTGTGGTGAAGTTAATTTTACCTCCTATATCTATAAACAGTTGCTTTGTAAGATATTACATTATAGTTATCGTTTAGAAAGAGTGAGATCATTGTTCTGGTTGGGCTATTAAAAGGTGGCTGGTAATCCAGCGCTGATACAGCCAAAGTGAAAATAGCAACATATAGGAATAGCAGCTACAACAAGGGATGGCAGCAGTTACTCCAGGCCTGGACATAACCTTTTCCTATTGAACTACAATAGGAAAATGGCCTACTATTCTGTTTTGTGTTAATATTGTCTGTATTATGTTGAAGGGGTGGTTTAGTATGATATAAAATGGCTAATTCTAACTATTCAATTGGCCTTCATTTTTTCTTTTTTACAGTTTTTTTAATTATTTGCCTTCTTCTTCTGACTCTTTCCAGCCTTAAAATAGGGGTCACAGACCCCATCTAAAATACAAAAGCTCTGTAAGGCTTTATTCAAAGCCTTTAATTACTCGTCTTTCTATTCAGGCCTCTCCTATTGATATTCCAGTCCCTTATATTCAGTGCATGGTTGCTAGGGTAATTTGGACCACAGAACCAGATCAACAAATAACATAAAGAAGTCCATACAACTTTAAAGGGATACTGTCATGGGAAAAAAAAAATTCAAAATGAATCAGTTAATAGTGCTGCTCCAGCAGAATTCTGCACTGAAATCCATTTCTCAAAAGAGCAAACAGATTTATTTATATTCAATTTTGAAATCTGACATGGGGCTAGACATTTTGTCAATTTCCCAGCTGCCCCTGGTAATGTGACTTGTGCCTGCACTTTAGGAGGGAAATGC
The DNA here is from genome assembly GCA_038501925.1 of Xenopus petersii. NCBI lineage: Eukaryota > Metazoa > Chordata > Amphibia > Anura > Pipidae > Xenopus > Xenopus petersii. The sequence continues at coordinate 47,463,123 of CM076672.1, read as the reverse complement.
TTTCTGGCAGGCTACTGTTTTTCCTTCTCAATGTAACTGAATATGTCTCAGTGGGACATGGGTTTTTGCATAGTGTTGTTCTTAGATCTACGAGGCAGCTGTTATCTTGTGTTATCTGGTTACCTTCCCATTGTTCTTTTGTTTGGCTGCTGGGGGGGGGGACGGAGGGGGTGATATCACTCCAACTTGCAGTACAGCAGTAAAGAGTGATTGAAGTTTATCAGAGCACAAGTCTCATGACTTGGGGCAGCTGGGAAATTGACAATATGTCTAGCCCCATGTCAAGTTTCAAAATTGAATATAAAAATATCTGTTTGCTCTTTTGAGAAATGTATTTCAGTGCAGAATTCTGCTGGAGCAGCACTATTAACTGATTCATTTTGAAAAACATTTTTTTTCCCATGACAGTATCCCTTTAAATTTCCCTCCATATGCAAATTAACCTGAGCGCAAGATCTCTAGCGAATTTTCGATATGCAGAAATGAATGCTAGCACATCTTCGCTGGTTAGTAAATCTGCCCCCATATGTACTATTTATCACACAAACGACCATTAAGTTCTAATACATTATTGTTCTCTAACTTTCTGGATTTTCATTAAAGTTAATGATTTATTTGGGAGTTTTATTTAGCGGCAATGGTTTTGTGACTTACTACAGTACAGAATACAGTACAACTGATATTAGTTGAAACCACAGTGAAACACTTGTATAATATGGGAAAATATATTTTAGAAAGTGTGCACAATCTATCAGTACATGTAAGAGGGTTTCTAAGAGAGTGATGACAAGGTCAAGGTCTAAGAGCAATTGTTAATCAGTGTCACCGTCCCCATCTTGACAGTTAGAGATATGGCAGATTATACAGCGCCATTACCTAATACCCACTGCTCTGAGGATGAAAACAAGGTCATCTAAGAAAACTGTCTTTGTAGATATGCAAATAACTTTGTAGGTCTTATATCAAATACTTCTTTATAATTGTGACTATTATATTTTTCATCACAACAAACATTACTTTAGAAATGTATTTCATATCAGGTGACGTTATCTTGTAACTAATCCACAATGATGATTCCATGAAAACAACTGAGAGAGACATATTGATATTATGCACATTTTTTCGATTTTTCTGTTATGTATGTATGCTCTTTATATCTTATTAAATGCAGCCCCATTGTTTAGAAATCATCATGCCATCTTAAACTGTGTATAAAAAGCTTGTGTTCTCTATAGAATGTAAGCTCTTATGAGCAAGGACCTCTAATTCTATTCTAATTCTGTAACCCTTATTTTGTAATACCATATTTGTTATACATTATTGGAAAGCATGTGTAACTTGCTGGCGCTTTTAGCATTAAGTCATGCTATACATAGGATCCTATTTATGAAACATTGAATTTTTCTGGTCAAGGTTTTTAAGGGGAAACTCGATTTTTTAGAGGGAACAAACTTAAAAATATTTAGAGATTTGTTATACCCCAAAATTGCTAAAAATCCGAAATACTCAATTTCAAACTTGTCGAGGTCATATAGACATCAATGGCATTAAGCAAAAACGGAGCATTCGGGGTGATATGTTAAAATCTTCAAATTTTAATCATCCAGGTTAAAAGAAATAACAGCGTGCCAAGTTCGAAATACATCAGATCATCCGTAGCGGATGTTACGTGCAGCATGGAGGGGAGAATGTGATTGAGTTGTGATGCTCCCCGTACCTGGCTCAGACATCAATGGCATGTTGATGTCCCTGAAGATGTTTCTTGACATCGCAATCTATCCTGGTTTTCATCAGATATTCCGATAAATACGAGTTTTCCAGGCAACAATTTGATAAAGTTGAGTTTTCAGAGCGACGATTCAAATTGAGGCACGAATTTGTCACAATATCTGTCTTTTTTTTTTGGAAAGAGTTATTGGTAAATGAGTTTGTGGATGGGACTTTGTTTTAATAAAAAAACAGATAAGCTCAAGTTTTAGTAAATAACCCCTTAATGTAAAAATTGAGAGTGACTACATAAAAAAATTATTAACAAAGAGGTTTATCAGAAGAGAAGCTGAAAGATGTTTGCCAGCAGATTTAGCTAGATAAAATTTGCTTTGTGGGAAAAAAAATCAGATTCCACAATTTTTTTTAAATTTTTTCCCCTGAAAATTCTGATTTCTTACAGTATGTTTTTTGCCCGAAAACTTTGGGGATTGCACGAAACCCAGCGCACATCAAAAAATCATTGGGATTTCCTCCATTGACTTATATGCAACCTCGACAGGTCTAAGATGCCTGATTTTGTGATTTTGATTTTTGATTAAAAGTCTGATTTTATAAAAAATCTTTTTCGGGATTCTCTGCTTGCAAACTTATAATTTTTGTGTTTTTCCTTTTGTAGACATTTGCAGTCTTTTCACTGCTGGGGTCAGTGCCCCTCCCCCCTAAGTTTGAAAACAAGACAGGCAAATCATTAAAAACCTATAAAAACAGAAGACAAACTGGAATTTTGCTAAGAATACTATATTCTAAAACACACTTAGGGGGTTATTTACTAAAACTTAAATGAATCTATTTTTTTTTTTTTATTAAAACAAAGTTGACCAAACTCCCATCCATTAATTGAACTAATTTATCAATAATTCTTCTTGAAAAAGTCTGAGCGAAAAAAGTTGCAACATATTTTTGCGTCAATTACGGTACTGAAACTCAATTTTATCGGATTATCGGATGAAAAGCCAGACTTTATTAGATTATCCAGCACAGATTGCAATGTCAAGAAACTACTTCAAAGACATCTGCCATTGACTTCTACATGACCTCGACAGCTTTGAGATGGAGTATTTTTAGATTCGAATTTTTAGCAGCTTTGGGGTATAATAAATCCCGAAAAATTCATGGTTTATTTCCCTTTAAAAATGTTAATTTTCCCCTTTAAAAACTCAGCCAGAAAATTTTGAGGTTTAATAAATTGGCCCATATAAGTAAAGATAAAGTCGAACTAACACACAAAGAACTATAATATGGCATTGTTTTTATTAGTTGGTGTAAAGCTGCTGTGAGTTTGTGTGGATGTAAGGGTAGCACCTAGTAAATGGCTGCAGAGCAAATAAACAAAGTATTTTTTTGGTCTGAAAATATATGTAGCAGCTTTAAATGGGTTACAACAGAGAGTCTGATTAATTACATTACTTCGGTCTATGCTGAAAGGCTGCAGCTTTGGAGAAAAGCAGATCAAGGCCAACTATCTTAAAAATGAACAATGGACCTTCCGGATATTTTTAACACTAAAGGTTTGAAGAATGTTATGGAAAACAGCTTGATGCAATTAAATTTGATTTCATACTTCAGTCATGTATGCTTTATTTAAAGACACATCAAACAATAAAAAGATTGTTATAACTGCGCCCCTCAAGCTACGAGGAACCTACTTTTAGACAGTTCAAGTCTCATAATACCTTGAGTCATAAAGTAAAAACAGCCTGTGAGCAGGGTTGATTTGGGACACTGGGACCCAGCCTTCAGAGGACCTGCGATTTTAAATTTGTGAGATGGGGGAAACATTTTGTGGTGACCACAAGAAGAGAGCCAAAGTGGGGTGAGGGTAGGGTTGCCAACTTTTTTTATTTTACCAGCCTGGTTGGTAAAAATGTTGCTTGATGCCAATTTATTTATAGGGAAAGACCATAAAACATAGGCAGGCCGGTATTTTTTCCAGAAAAGGTGGCAACCCTAGGTGGGGATGAAGAAAGGATTTGTGATGGAGGGTGGGGGACTTGGGTAAGGGTCCCAGGTGGGCCCCAAACACCCCAGCCTGACACTGTTTGTGAGACACACACACATATTTATATATTGTATGTATATTGTGTTTGGGTTGGGTTCCTTGTAAAATGATTCTTCTAAAAGCTGGTTATATATAAGCATTGCATCTTTTCTCGAGTGTTGTAAAGTACATACAAGAATAATAAGAAATGACAGACATATAAAGGTATGGGATCTGTTATCCGGAAACCCGTTATCCAGAAAGCTCCGATAATCTTAAGGCCATCTCCTACAGACTCCATTTTATCTAAATAATCCAAACTTTTAAAAATGATTTCTTTTTTCTCTGTAATTGACAGTAGCTTGTACTTGATCCCAATTAAGATATAATTCATCCTTATTGGACGCAGAAGCAGCCTATTGGGTTTATGTAATGTTTACATTATTTTCTAGTAGATGTAAGGCATGAAGACCCCTTATCCAGAAACCCCCAGGTCCCGAGCATTCTGGATGACAGATCCCATATAATGCTGCTCTATGGCTTCTGCCTTGACAGACCTGATGCAATAATGATGTTAAACACTGTCATTGCAATTTCATTGACAGGTATGTTTGCCAGGAACCCACTTTTTATAAGTGCCACATGTTTTTCTTTAACTATAGGCAATCAAACAAAATAAAGACAATTGCCCTAAATTGACCCATTATTGTATTATCTGCACGTGTTTGCCCCTTCACTGTGAAATCTATTTACAGCCGCCTTTTAAACTAATCTGAACATTCCACTTTTGAGATCGACTTTGCGTTATAGGCAAAATTGAACTTTTCTGCCTTATTTTTAGTATGTTTTTGCTTTACTTGTCTATAAAAAAAGTTAAATAGTAGTTGGAGATAAGATCTGAATTTGAGCCAATTCCCACCATTTCGTAAGTCCATCGAGGTCTTATTGTGCTCGATTTTCCCGTAACCTAGAGCAGATTGGTTTACTCTGGACAGAACACCTTCTGTCCTCAACTTTGTGTTATTTAATTTCTAAGGTGTCTTTTTGCCATACATGACAAACTTACTTTGTATGTAACAAGACGCTAACAATACACAATGGTGCTGAAAGGCTGTTTCTATCCTGAGAATTTTCCCTTTGTAAAAGATCTTTCCTGATTCACCAGAGATACATATCAGTATGCATTGTAACTAAATTCCAACACAATACGGAGACAAGGTCCCTTTATTGCTATGCATGCTTTCTAGCAAGGCATTCGTAGAGGCAAATTAAAAAAATCTAAGTGTGAGCACCCATAATGTAGCTTTTACAAGTACTGCTAATATTTATTTACACATATAAGAACTTACAAACTGATCATCCAACAGTCCTATAGTATTTTTTCTCTTTAATAAACCACATTTGTTTCATAGAAATCTTATTTAAAGCCATATATTTAGTGCAGAAAAGCATTGGCAAAGAGCTATAGAGATTGTGTTTCTTTTGATAGAGGACCAGCATTACTTTGAGTGGTTATTAGTGTATTTATATAGATCTTTCTGATAAAGCTTATTTGGTTTTAACCTATCCTTCTCTTTTAAGTATATATCCTTAGAAACGATGCTTAATTATGTCATCAATTTAAATTGGTGCTTAGTGATGTGATTTACAGCTAAATCATGGTGCTTATGTTGATGAGCTCAATTTACTGAGTTTAGCCCTATTTCGGTATTTCATTAGAAGGAGAGCCGTCCCAGCTAGTGTTGAGTAACACCCACCTTGTGTGAAGGAAATACATATCCCATAAATAAAATAATCATTCACACAGTTAGAGCACAGCTATCGCGGAATATAATTCTGTGCAATCAAAGCTTACCATCTTTCATGCATAGTGTAGATCTTCAGCTTGGGGAGGTAGTATCAGACTGGGCTTCACTCTGTTCAGTGCCTATGCTATTCATATTCCAGTCTCTCATTCAAACCACTGACTTGTTGCTAGTTGTTCAAACTGCAGAGTTAAAAGCTTAATGATTTAAAATAGCAAATAAACAGTCAAAATCAATTGCAAATTGTCTCCGAATATCATTGTCTATATCATACTAAAGGTTAATCTGAAGGTGAACAACCCCTTTAAGGGTTCGGATTATATTTAGCAAAGCATTCAAAGTCGGCCATCCAAATTCTGCTGAATCCAATCCTTTATTTGGAATTTTGTGAATCTCTATTGTCACCCAGGGTTAATTTCGGGAAATCTACCTCAATAAAAACATGAAAAACAATGGTTGGCCTAATTTTAACTAAAACAATATAGGCAGGCATTGTGGTAATTCAAGCAAGCCTGTTGTGGAATTCCATGCATATTTACAACACAGTGGATCTATTTTAGTTCAATTCAGGTAGTCCTGTAACACACTTTCCTCCCTTTAGAATTGGAGTCATGAAGCAGTTACAGAGGCCAAAATTGTGGTGCAGAATTACAAAGTGCAGCAAAAAAAACATAGGCCTTTGGGCCACACACACACACAGCTGATCATAGTACTGCTTTCAATTACACAAAAACATTCAGCCTTCAAGAACACACTGGAGCTTTGATAACTCAATAAAATGTTTTTTACACTTGCATTAGACCCCCCTCCTAAATCACACAGTTACTTGCCAATAACTTCCCTCCTATTTGTTTCAGTTGTTATAGTTGCAGAGCACAGATGTAACCTTCCCCAGGAACAGCAGTGGAGGAAAGTGAATCACTGTAGGAACCTTCATTATAAAAGGAAGCATTATAGAGGGTACCAAGCACTAAGTGGCGCTGATGAGTGAACTAGGAGTTAACCAGATTTAGATGGGTTTGTGGCTCCTTCTAAGGTGGATACTGTAACTGCCCTTCCCCCTCTCCATATCATGGATCTTTCTTCATGCTTTAAAACTTCTACAATAAGGCCTCTGTGTACCTGAAATGCAAGGGCCTATTTTAATTTTCAGTCCGGACCTGGCAACATCCAAGGGGTCGGAGAGCAACATGTACTCACGAGACACTGGTTGGGGGTCACTGCTCTAGATGTTTTCTGTTTTTATAAGTTTCAGAGAACAAGAGAAAGAAGATGAAGATTGCCCTAAGGTAGCCAACAGGAATAAGGAGCATGTCAATCACAATAGCTAAGGAATAAGAAGGGCTCATTTTATGTTGGTAAATGGTCAGCTCAGTTTTGTCTGGAATATGACACAGTGGCAGCCATCAAAGAAGAAATATCCAGAAAACCAAGATCATACACTGCAATTAGTCAAGTTGGATAGAAGCTTTGGGTCTGCATGCAAGCATGGATCCTTCCCCCTCGTTTGGAGTCATTTACTGGGTTATTTTAGCAGGTTTTAAAGCTCTTTGAGTTTTAGGGGCAGTTTTTCTAAAGGGCGAAGTGTCTAATGATGGCGACGATTCACCAGCGTTACCGCTTTCAGTCACTTCGGAATGGACGTTACTCCACAAATTCACTAAGATGCAGATTTTACTGACCGTTTTACTGACTGATTTTACTGACCGTTACCTCTTTCGCCAGACTTGCCTTCTCCAGATCAGACCAGGCAAAGTGCATTGGAGTGCATAGATCTTCCTCAACCTTCTGTTACTTACATCATATTTTTAGTGGAAAAAGTTTCTAAGTCCCAAAAAACTCTTTTCTAGAGAATGGGTTTTCAATAATTTGGATCAACATACCCATTAGAATTGTTTTACCACCAATATAGATTTGTGCAGTTTAGTCACTATCAAGGACTATCAAGGACTAGGTACTGCTTTCTATTTTATATGAAAAAATGAAATCACTTTAAAAAGATTTGGATCTTCATACCTTAAAAGATTTGGATCTTCATACCTTAAAAGCTTTGTGAATTAAAAGTGAAAACTGTCTTTGTGTTATTTTTTCGCTAAAAAAGAAACATTTTTTCAAAAAAAAAAATTTATGTTACTGGTTCTTTAAGGTCCTGGTTCTTTAAACCGAATTGGTTGGTTTTGTTTCCAATAAGGATTAATTATATTTTAGTTGGGATTCAGTACAAGGTACTGTTTTATTATTACAGAAGAAAAGGAAATCATTTTTAAAAATTTGGATTACTTGCTTAAAATGGACTCTACGGGAGATGGCCTTCCTATAATTTGGAGCTTTCTGGATATAGGGTTTTTGGATGAGGTCCTATATAGGACTAATACGAGTCTTCAGTTGGGGTACTGACTGTGACATCACATGGGGCAGGGCTATGATGTATGGGGCAGAGAAATGGGCAGGGATTGGGCAGACTGGGTGGGGAAGTAGGTGGGACAAAGGTGGGCCTGTGGTTATAAGGGGTGATCTGCAGCAGAGAGGGTAAGGGAAGTGAGGGATTTATAGGGCATTTACAAATTTAGCAGCCGGTTCATTAATGGTGAATTTGTAATATAACCCTAGCTGGTAATTTAATGGCTAGGCCAGTGAAGTACTATAAACCTATACATGTAGTGTATAAAAGAGACCGACTACAATTGAATCAGGAAGACTTATCTAGCTTACTGTAAGACCTGCAGCATTTCTCTGCTATGTGACAGATGCTCATGATTTAATTACTCGCCATATTCCCAGTAGGGGAAACACACCATTCAGACATTAAGACAGAAAGATGCAGAACTGAGTTATGTGTCCTTATGAACATCTTATAACAGCTGCTCGTGTGAAACCTAAAAAAGGTGGGCTAGATCCATTCCATAGCTGTAACCCAACTGGCTTCTAATATAAATAATAATCATTTATACATAGCTACTATACACACTGCCAAACGCAGCCCCATGGGGGTTATATTCAGGAAATATTGCACAGTCAGCAGGAAATAATAACCTACACTTTCATTCCAGGCACTCTTTTTAAATGTCAAATCACAGCAGATGTAGAGGGTGAAGGTATTTTACCAACTGACCAGTTAGGGTTGTTATATAATTGTACTTTGGGGCGTAACTACAGAGGAAGTAGACCCTGTGGCTGCTGGGTGCCCAGGAGGTATAGGGGGCCCCATGAGGCCATAATCATGAGAAATGTCAACATATGTTAATAAAACAGGACAACCACTGGATATGTTGGGGACCCTAAAATTAATTTGCTGTGGGGCCCAGTGACAACTAGTTACGCCACTGATTCTACACTGACCCAAGAAGCCAAAAAACTATTGCTCTCTAAGGCAACAATGTTATTATTATTGTTACAGTTTATTGCTTATCTTTCTTTTCAGCCATTTCTTATTTATATTCCAATCTCTCGCACCACTGCTTGGTTGCTAGGGTTATTCAAACCAGCTTCTGAAATTCCAAACTGGAAAACTGCTGAACAAAATGCTAATTAAGAAAAACACACATAATAAAAAAACAAAGGCCAATTGCAAATTGTCTCAGAATATCACTTTCTAAATCATACTAAAACTTAATTTAAAGGTGAACAACCCCTTTAAACATTTTATGGCACTGTTATACTCTACTCATCCTCGGCTAACCAAAACATATATATATATATATATATATATATATATATATATATATATATATATATATATATATATATATATATATATATATATGATTAAATAGCCTTACAATTGAAGGACTATGAAATCTACACATTATAGTCCATTACATTAGGAACTAGTTATCTTACTTGCATGTTTTTGGAGTGTGAAAGGAAACTGGAGTACCTGGAGGCAACTCAAACAACCATGGGGGAAAACAAGAAAACGCTTTGCCTCACTTGCCATCGCTATCAAGGTACAAGGTAGCCCTGCAGCTGTTATAAAAATACTACTTCTAGAATCCTCAACAGAACGGATGCTGTAAGCTGCAGATCTTCATGTTAATGTACCTGCTCTAAGCAATAATACAGTGGAAAAGAGTGGGTGCTCATAAACCAATTTTACCTATGATTTCCCTTTAAGCTAAGAAAAACACACATAATAAAAAAACAAAGGCCAATTGCAAATTGTCTCAGAATATCACTTTCTAAATCATACTAAAACTTAATTTAAAGGTGAACAACCCCTTTAAACATTTTATGGGAGCTATTCCTGAGCATAAATAAAAACAAAAACTGACATTTTGTAATAATCTTTATTTATGCTCACATGAGCATTCAAGAAGGCACTGTTATTATAAGGCCCCTAATGTGCAAATCCAAAAACTAGAAGCTTTGTGATAATCCACTGCCATTGGCTGACAGGTGCCCAGCCCATGGGTTTGCCACAAGACTGGGTAGTTAGCTGTAAACACTTTTGTCAAAAATGAAAAATATTTTCAACACCAAAGTTGCATCAAGCCCATACCCTGAAGCTTCTGATGAAGTGGCAGGGAGCCACGAAACGCGTCAAGCAGGCAGCCTAAGTGTGTGTATTGCTGCTGTAATTATGGAGATTTTAAATTATTTTTTTAATAAATTTTGACTTTTTTAAAGATTTTTTAACAACGGGCATCCTCGGTGCTCCATTCTTTGGCGCAAATTCACTAAGCGCCGAAGTGCCGAACGCTAGCGTTAATTCGCTAGCGTTTGCCATTTTTCATTACTGCACAAATTCACTAACGAACGCTGGCGTAGTTTCGCTAGTGTTACTTCGCACCCTTACGCCAGGCGAATTTTCGCTAGCCATGTAACTACGCAAATTCACTAACTTGCGCAGTGTACTGAACGCTACCTTTTACGCTAGACTTCCTTCGCCACCTCAGACCTGGCGAAGCGCAATAGAGTAGATAGGGATTGTTTCAAAAAAAGTCAAAATTTTTTCTACGTCCCAAAAAACGCTGGCGTGTTTTCTACATGATCGGTGATAGGCTGAAAAAGATCGAAAATATTTTTGGGGCTCCCCTCCTTCCCCCCCTACATTTCCTGACTCATGGCAACTTACCTAGACAGTGGGCACATGTGTAGGGCAAAATAAAATTTTTATTTTCTAGGCATTTGTAGTGCTAATACGTGTACCTCCATTGAAATTTGAATTTGGCGCCGTATGCAAATGAACCATCGCTAGCGAAACTTCGCTTCGCTTGGCGAATTAACGCTAGCGCAACTTCGAAAACTTATGCTACCCCTGTGCGCAACTTCAGATTTTAGTGAATTTGCGGAGCACTGGCGAAAATAGTGTGGCGAAGTGCGGCGAAGTTGCGCCTGGTGCATCTTAGTGAATTTGCCCCTTTGAATCTATTATGGACAAGACATCACTGCAGGGGATGGCGGTGCACATGGAGCACGCTGAAGCCAGTTAAAAGGCACAAACACATGTCTATGCAGTTCTGCCCTTGTAAAGATTACTTTATAATACATAATAATAAAGGCAATCTAAGTATTTTTTTCAGTGAATCACATTACAAAAAATGACATACAAAAAATGTCCCAAAGAGATTCTCAGCTTTTTAAATTCTCTTGTGTTCAAACAACTACATTTGTTTGCATTGTGCCTTTAATAGTAAAGAAGTATTTAGCAACTCTTGAAATTTATGGATTGACGCAAAGATTCAAACAAGGGATTATGTGCCCAGAAGTTTTAATGGATCTCAGCATGGATGAGCTCCCATATTTTTTAGTTCACAATATGCGTCTAGAGGAGCATACAAACACCTGGTGATTCTAATGTAAGTCTACAGAGCACTGTAATAGGTGAGCTTTGGCGCCATGTTTTTAAGCAGCCAAAGCAGCTAATCTCTCCTCTTAAGTGGCCCCACTCTGTCTAGCCTCATTCCAAAGGGAAACCTGAAAGGAGAACTAAAGATTAACTAAAAAAGTAAGACAGACATGTTGTACATTATGTTTTGAGCTTCTGTACCAGCCAAAGGGAACCACCGCACCTTTAGCAGTAAAGATCTGTGTCTCCAAAGATGCCCCAGTAGCTCCCCATCTTCTTTTCTGCTGATTCACTGCACATGCTCTGTGATGCTGTCACTTACTGAGCTTAGGGACCGATGCACTGAATATATGCCATATAAATGTCACAATATAAGGCTGATTAGTAAGTAATTCAGAATATTGGTACATAACAGTCTAGAAACCAGTGCAATTAGTATCATAATTGTATAATCAGCCTTGTAGCATCAGTTTATATGACAGATAACCTAATTTTTGGCTTTATGATTATGATTTCTCAACAACTGCCCATAGAACACTAAGGGGCACACTTACTTAGCTCGAGTGAAGAAATAGAATAAAAAAAACTTCGAATTTCGAATGTTTTTTTTAACTACTTCGACCATCAAATTGGCTACTTTGACTTTCTACTACGACTTCGAATCGCATATCGCAGATACTCCAAACAAATTCCAAGATGGGAAACTCCTGTGACAATTTGTGAAAGATTTGGCCAAATACCAAACTGAATCCGAATCCTAATTTTCATATGCAAATTAGGGGTGGGAAGGGGAAAACATGTTTTACTTCGTTGTTTTGCGACAAAAAAGTCACACAATTTTCCTCCCCGTCCCTAATTTGCAAATGCATATTAGGATTTGGTTCAGCCGTGCAGACGGATTTGACCAAATCAGAATCCTGCTGAAAAGACTGAATCCTGGCTGAATCCCAAACCAAATCCTGGATTCGGTGCATCCCTAGTATTTGCCTTCATTCAGTAGCCTGCACTACTTGTATTAAGTCTTCAGTTTCCCTCTCCTCCAGGATGTTGGCCATTCGAGTCAACCAATAAAACGTGGCTGAGTTTTCTGATACAGGATTGGCCCGTATATGGCCTCCTTTACCTAAAATAGTGCGTCCGACGTGCGTCCGAAAAGTCACTTGCGTCAGAATCGCACGCCCATTGAATTTAATACAGCGTCATCACTAAATACACTTTTTATGCCTCAAATGTATACAGTTATAGCACTACTTACTTAATGGGTGACCATAATTTAAATTTTTACTGTATCACGCAAGGTGTCTGTTTTAGAGTATAACAATCACAGTATATTTATATAGGTTTTTTGTTGTGTTCTATTTATAGTCTCAATTAATAATCATAAGCCTTTCTCTCTTCACTTAACACAATAGCCTTTGTTTAACAGCTGATAGTTTGCGAGAAGCCGGAAAGTCATCAATCTCGCTTTGAGAGTTCTCAGAGCAAAATGCAGAGGAAACAAATGGCTACAGGAAGTAAAGTCAAAATGTTTCACGGTGAACTTGTAATCATCACAAAATAATCTTTCTTCAAAGAACTGGAGTGGGTGTAAAGCAATTTTTATAATACAGAGAGATGGAGCAAACTTTGTTTTGACATGATATGACATACCACCGCTCACCAGAGTCCAACAAATGTTATAATTATCTTTTAGCTCCATCTCTTTATACTGTGAGTGGCCTAAAGGGTTTTTTAAGCAGAGCAGAATCAATTTAGGTCTTCCCTCAACTCAGGTTTCTGGAGCTGCCCCCAATCAGCTCAGGTGTCATAAGAAATCATTTTGTAGGTTGAGGAGACAATTCAGTGTGTGTTTGTGCCTCCAAAATGGAGAGAGGAGAAGGAAAACTCCTTAAAGAAACAACCAAACAACTTGTGTTGTCTGAGCATTTAGAGACATTTTTACTGTTGAGAGAATTCTATTTCAGGCAAAATGTCATATCTGGGGAAGAAAATGTTAATGCAGCTCGTCTCTGTTCCAGTATCCCGAGTGGTACCTTGATATGATACAGGGGTTTCTCTGATGCCCATGGATCTAAATAGGTTTTGGATTAGGTATGGGCCACTATGGAGCAGCTTCAGGAGAAAAGTTGTTGCTCATTGCAATATTCCCTCTAGGCTGGGTGCTTGGGAACACATGCAGAAAAAACACAATAGTTGAGGAAGTTGTCGAGAGAAATACAAGAGTCCTCTGCACTCAAACCATTATCAATATATTAAGGACATTGGACATGTTGTGCCTTAAGCTACCAAAAATGCCTTCCCCTTTAAACAAAACAGGGCAATATATTGCAATACATTTAAGCTGGCCAACTACATCAACGTCATTCCTGGTCTGGCCAGTCCTACACTCAACTTTCATCTGATTCATAAACAAGGACTAAGTTTTACCTGCAACTTGCATGCTTTCAAGGTTAAAACTCCCAAACATGGTTGCCGTTTTTTTGCCCACCACTGGGATCACCTGACTTTGGCTGTTTGGTAAAGTTTATACAGGAGCAGTGGCCAGTTTCATGTTGTAGCTCCACATTTCCAGCTATAGTCAGGTGATCCCAGTGGTGGACACATGGAAAGAGAAAACTCACAGGCACACAGGGTAGTGCAATATTTCGGAGTGAGTACCCCTTTATCAAGTGTACAGATCATTAGTGCAGACACAATTTAAAGATAAGATAATTAACATAAGAAACTCAATAGTGGTTCTCAATACTGTTAAAATGATAAAAGAAAAAATGTCCATAATCCAAGGTAAAGTGTAAAGCGTCCAAAGAGAAAAAGGTCCATACGTTTAAACCGTAGAAAAAAATCATTCAGATATAACTTGTTTAGAATCCAGTGCAAACACGTTTAGAATTAAATGAAACACAACCATCATATTGTCTGTGCAAACAAACATGGAAATGTTAAAAAAAACTGTGATCTTATCTTGATTTAGAGACAACTTGTGCACATCAAACAACCATCTTATTATCTGTGCAGAAACACAATGTTGCAAAACAATTATCTTACCCTACGCAAGGGGAGAGATACAAAGTATCTGTCCCTGAAGTGTATTCAGAAGGCACATTATCTGGAAAAAATATATATTAGGGTAAGGGCACACGGGCAGATTCGGGGAGATTAGTGGCCCGGCAACAAATCGCCTCTTCTTCGGGGGCGACAATCTCCCCGAACTACCTTCCCCTACCTTCCCGCTGGCTATAATGAAAAATCGCCAGCAGTATGGCACTCGCGGCACTTAGTTGTACGAAGTCGCCCGAAGTTGCCCCACAAGGAAATGTCGGGCGACTTTGGCAAAACGAAGCGCTGCAAGTGCAATCCCGGTGGCGGGAAGGTAGGGGAAGGAAATTGTCGCCCAAAGAAGAAGAGATTTTTCACCGGGGAGACTAATCTCCCCGAATCTGCCCGTGTGTCCTTACCCTAAGGGTTAGGAACAGCACATGTTTCAAGAAGCATGCCATGTTAACTTCCTCATTTAACCCCAACAGATATTGCGACTGCAGTAAACAGATCCACAAGCATTCTCTCTGTAACACTGTTTTCTTTTTATCAACTCTTGGCTTAAATGTAATCTCTTTTTCAAAAATTCGACACCTATCTTGTAGTATCTGATGAGTGTGGGTAAAAAAATGTTTGTGAGTTCATATTTTTTGTACGTATTTGTGTAGCTGGGGTTGAAGGATGATACTCGCAAATGGTGGACTTATATTCATTGAGACTCAGGCTCTACTGGTCTGGCCAACATATGACAGATCACATGGACACTAAATTCAATAGATGACACCAATACTATCACAAGTGAAAAAACCTTTTATTGTATGTTTGGTACCATGTTGGGGATGACTGAATTACCCAGGATGATTCCACTGCAAACTCCACAGTTCCTACAAGGGTAAGTACCATTGGTTTTTATTCCTGAAAGGGTATGAGACCCCTTCTTAACTCTTATAAGGTCCCCTATATTTTTACCTCTTCTGTAGAAAAATATTGTTGATAGTTTAAATAATTGGACATATTTATAATTAAAACTCCCCAATGTTTCAGGATGATCCTTCTACAGGCCCAGGAATTAGTGTCAATAGAAGATATAATCAGGATTATTGGTAGCCTTGGTCTTTTTAATTAGAGTGTCCTCTCTTGGGATCAATTCATCCTCCTCTCTAGTGGCCGTTAGTTCATAGCAGTTATAACCTTTTTCCGCAAACCTCTGCACCATCATTAAGAAATCTTGAGTATAAAGTTCTTGTTCAGTGAATTTTCTTTTTCCATTTTGGTTGGGAGGGTGCTGATCCCTCCAAAAAAGCTGTGTACCATGTAATCTTTTTTTTCTGGAGCACCAGGCTGTAAGGGTGACCTATTCCCTTCCATGTGTCAATACACACCAATGTTCTGCCCAAAACACAGCCATTTTGTCAGCATCACAAATGATTTTTTTCCACTTATGCCTCAGCTGAAATCAGGTAAAATCAGTATTGTTGGAATAAAACAAGACCAAGTCTGCCTGCTTTTTTGCACTTTATCAACAACAGTAAATGCAATTTGGAGTAACAATTTTGCAGCCTATATATATTCCATCTTGCCTAAAGTAAATTATTTCAGTGACTCCTACATCACCAGAAATGACTTTGCTGCGTCTCTATCCCCTGGGACATCTATAGTACACTGCCCATGTGCAGTCATTCCAGCACAGGCTACATATCTGATGACAGGTAATGTACTACTTGTTTTGTTTGCATCTTCTGACGATACTAGATCATGAATGAACTGTGCTTTTAATTCCTTTCAGTAAAATTTCAGCAATTTCAGCACCAAGGAAACCACAGAATATACAATACAGTAAAGCATCATAGGATTCCTATACCTATAAATTCAATTATCTGTAATGTGTAGTCTATTCATTTAAATATACTGCATTCTGGTTTATGACTGTATTTCACAGATCAATAGTACACGTCTTTCTAGATTACTCTGCAGCTGACGCAGCGCATGACAGTGATTAACCTTCCAAACAATTATACCTAAAATCAATAGCTCGGCTAGAGCCTCGGATCGGTTCTGCTGCATGGCAGTCATTAAAATGTCTTTATCACCTGATGTATTGCTCAATAATATTTTTTTCCAACCATTTCATACCTTCAAAAGGAAATCTTCTATAGAGAGCAGGGAATCTTGTAACACAGTTGCAGATGGGAGCTCTAGGAGAGATTATCTAATGGGCAATTGTTTAAAAAATGAGATATCTCTGCTAGTATCCTTCCAGTGGTGGCTCCAGTGGTCCACTTACTAAAGATCTTATGCCTCTCCTTTGGCTTGCATTCTGTAAACTGGCTTGGATCAATTCCTGGGGTTGAGGCAATAAATCAAATGAGATTGTAGTAGTTCCAGACATCTCTTACAGACCAAGTCCTTCATGGGCCCCTTCCTCCTTGCTTTTCAGGACAGTTTCTATTAGATTCTTTCTTCCATGTGAACATGGTCTGCCAAACCATGGTCCTAACTATCTTGTATATAATGTATTATTCTTTTGTTTCCCAAAAATCTTTTTCTGCTGGCGTTCCCCAGCATGCCCCTGATACTTTATCAAAAACATTTTAAACTACTGGTTGCTAAGAAGAGCAATGTAACTGCTATTGTGCATCAGCTTAAACAATCTAGCTGCAGACTGCAGAAAACATGGTTGTCACTAGCAACACTAATAGGGAGGTGAATACTGACTGACCCAGTTTTGACATTCTTGCCTAAGCTGTCCTTGTCTTAGGTTGGCTCCCTACTGCCTTTATTACCTCCCATATGCCTCCTACTCACACAAGGAGAGAAGGTGTGTGGGGCCTTGTAATCCAGAGCTCATGATCTGACAAAACTGACTAGATTCAGTTTAATGAGAAAAATGTATCCCCTAATTCAATTCCAGATTTCCCATAGACTTCAGTGGGGATTTCACGTGATAAACCTTGAGATATCTCAAGATATTACTGATTAAATTGAATGTGGCCTAATGTGAGGTATCCGCTGAGGATGGATCTGCTGGATGGATTGATTCAAATGCTCAGAGTCTGTACAAAGATACACAGGTATGGGATGTATAATGTACAATACAACAGGTATTTACTGGAATTTTCCATAATCTGGATCACCATTTGATCTACTAAAAAATATTTAAACATTTGGGGGCAGATTTATTAAAGTTTGAGTTCTGTTTTCCACAAAAATTTGAGATTTTGAGTTGTATTTTATGACCAAAACTCACATTTTAAGGTAAAATAAAAACTCTAATTTGAGACTTATTATACCCCGAACTTGGAAATTGAATCTGAAAATACTCCACCTAAAACCTGTCAAAGTCATGTAGGAGTCAATGGCAGAGGTCCCTTGAACCATTTGAAATTGTTAACAGGCTGCTTGATGCTTGAGTTTTTTTCTGAGGGTTTTGAGTGAAAACTTGAACAATTCAAGCAAGTAGATTTTTTTCTAGTTTTGAACTCGCAGAATCTGATTTTTCCAATAACAGTTTTTTCTTAAATAAGATACCATTCGAGTTGTGAGTTTATTTGAGTTAATTTGAGTTCATTCAAGGTATCTAACACTCGTTGTTTGATAAATAGCCCCCTTAATAAACCCAACAGGATATTTTTGCCACCAATATGGATTCATGAAACTTAGTTGGGAAAAAGTACAAGGTACTCTGGTATGTGTATATAGAAAAAAGTAATCATTTAAAAATTATTTGCTCAACATTGACCCTATGGCAGATGACCTTCCTCCATTCTGGATAATGAGTTTATGGATAAGGGATCCCATACCAACTACCTGTGACAGTTGCTTCATGCATTTGATATAACCAAATATGAAAATGTTAAAAGATGTTGAAAATTGTGGAGCTACATATAACTGCATATATAATATACTCAGCTATTACTATACAAGTTTTTTTGGTTAGAACATTCCCATCTTACTGGAGACCTGCAGATTAATTACTATATAATATACTATTAGGTGCACTGGATACCATGCCCACTATAGGGAAAAAGTTGGAAAGCAGTGTAATTTAACAAAGAAGTTTTATGTTGGCCTGTGTTGCCACCTACTGTATGTATTTGGGAAAAGCACTCTAAACCAACCTTGGTTTTGTTTTTTCAAGGATCCTGTGTAAAAATAACACGTTTCATTTTTTTTACTGCATACTACATACTGAATATATATATATATATATATATATATATATATATATATATATATATTTATATATATATATATATATATATATATATATATATATATATATATATATATATATATATATACTGTATATAATATATATATATATCCCATGTATGGCAGCTTCAGATACAAATCTGAAAACAAATAAGGCCCCCTAATGAATGATATCCATGCCACTACATAATTCACTTCGGATGACAGCTGTTGACAGCACAACATTGGTTGTATAGAGCCCATGTGTGTGTATATATGTATAACATAGTAGCATAGTAACATAGTAAGTAAGGTTGAAAAAAGACACACGTCCATCAAGTTCAACCTTTTTTTTTTTTAAATCTGTCTAACTGCCAGCTGATCCAGAGGAAGGCAAAAAAAAACCCATCCGAAGCCTCAAAATTTGCCTCAGAGGGGGAAAAAATTCCTTCCTGACTCCAAAATGGCAATCGGACTAGTCCCTGGATCAACTTGTACTATGAGCTATTTCCCATAACCCTGTATTCCCTCACTTGCTAAAAAGCCATCCAACCCCTTCTTAAAGCTATCTAATGTATCAGCCTGTACAACTGATTCAGGGAGAGAATTCCACATCTTCACAGCTCTCACTGTAAAAACCCCTTCCGAATATTTAGGCAGAACCTCTTTTCTTCTAATCGGAATGGGTGACATTGCGTCAGCTGGAAAGACCTACTGGTAAATAAAGCATTAGAGAAATTATTATATGATCCCCGGACCCCTTATATATTTATACATAGTTATCATATAACCCCTTAAGCGCCTCTTCTCCAGTGTGAACATCCCCAATTTGGCCAGTCTTTTACCAGCTTAGTTGCCCTTCTCTGTACCCTCTCTAATACAATAATGTCCTGTTTGAGTGATGGAGACCAAAACTGTACGGCATATTCTAGATGGGGCCTTACCAGTGCTCTATACAGTGGAAGAATGACCCCCTCCTCCCGTGAATCTATGCCCCTTTTAATACAGCTCAAGACCTTATTTGCCCTTGATGCTGCTGACTGGCATTGCTTGCTACTGCCAAGTTTATCATCTACAAGGACTCCAATGTCCTTTTCCATATGGATTTGCCTAGTGCAGTCCCATTAAGGGTATAAGTGGCTTGGATATTTTTACATCCCAGGTGCATGACTTTACATTTATCAACATTGAATCTCATTTTCCACTTAGCTGCCCAGATTGCCAGTTTGTCAAGATCCTGTTGCAAGGATGCCGCATCCTGGATGGAATTAATGGGGCTGGATAATTTTGTGTCATCTGCAAACACTGATACATTACTTACAACACCCTCCCCTAAGTCATTAATGAAGAAGTTAAATAAAATTGGACCTAATACCGAGCCCTGAGGGATCCCACTAAGAACCTTACTCCAAGTAGAGAATTTACCATTAAAAACCACCCTCTGTACCCGATCCTGTAGCCAGTTTCCTATCCACGTCCAAACGACTTCATTAAGCCCAACAGACCTTAGTTTAGAAAGCAGTCGTTTGTGGGGCACGGTATCAAATGCTTTGGCAAAATCCAAATAGATCACATCTACTGCCCCCCACTGTCCAGCATCCTACTTACCTCATCATAAAAGCAATCAAATTCATCTGACATGACCTATCCTTCATAAAGACATGCTGATTGCTGCTCATAATGCCATTCACGAGGACAACATTTTGAATGTGTTCCCTTAACAAGCCTTCAAATAATTTGCCCACCACAGTTGTCAAGCTTACTGGCCTATAAGTGCCAGGCTGACATCGTAATCCCTTTTTAAAATATTGGAATAACATCAGGTTTTCTCCAATCCATAGGCACCATACCAGATGAAAGTGAATCTGAGAAAATCAGAAATAGGGGTTGGTCTAAAACTGAACTAAGCTCTCTTAGAACCCGGGGGTGTATGCCATCAGGCCCTGGAGCCTTGTTTACATTAATTTTTATTTGAGATCACTAAATCCAGAATAGCATTTTTCCTGGTTGGCTCCTCAACAACCTGTGCCATAAAATTGTCATGCAACAAGTTTATAAATTTGTTCCCATTAACTGATCTGGCAGTACTGTTGCTCCAGTCAATATCTGGGTAATTAAAGGACAAGGAAATGTAAAAAATAAGTAAAGCTGTATGATAAGGCTAGTAGACTAAGTACTTACAGAGCTAAATTAATCCGGTGCCCCAGGTGTCTAGCAGTAGGAAATGCGCTGTTCTGTGAATGCAAGTGCAGGACTCCAGCTAGACGTCTCTAGCTTACAGCAGTGTGCCCGAGGCAGCCGTGAGTCGCAATGGACGAAATTTGATTCTATTGCGCATGCTTTAGGAGCTCTGCTGTCCCCTCCTATGATGACGTGCTTGCAAGTTGAAGGTATTGAGCGCAAAATCATCTATGACTGGGGATTGAGAGGGGGGAGTGGATTTTTCGCAATAGCGAAAATGAGGAAAAGGAAGCCTCTATTCCATTATCAAGATGGCGGTCGTGTTCTGCAAACCGAGCAGTGAAGATGAAGCGCAACATTCCACTTTATTATACCCACTGGTGAGCTCAAACTTTAGCGATCTTATCCACCTGTATAAGAACTTTAGAGGGAGGGATTTGATATGTTTTGGCTTTCCTTCTCCTTTAAAATCTCCCATTATCATTACTTTACCCAAACTAGCAGCCTTTTCTATTTGCATCAGGAGCTTAGCCTCCTCCTCCTCACTTACATTAGGGGGTCTATAGCATACTCCTATAATTAATTTGCTGGACTCTTTAGCATTGGCGAAGAACAGTGTCGGACTGGCCCACCAGGATACCAGGAAAACTCCCGGTAGGCCAAAGTGTCAGTGGGCCCTCATGCTGCTAAACTTTTGGCCTATTTCATGGCCATTTCCTATTACTGTATATGAGAACAAAGAGGCTAAATAGATGGAATAATAGATTATAGTATATAAAGAAAAGAAACTAGGAGAATAGAGGTTGATTGAGGAGATGAAGAATATTAGTACTGAGAGTGGGCCCCTGGTCTAAGGTTTTAGGGTGGGCCCCTGGTGTCCCAGTCCGACACTGGCAAGGAACTCCACCCACAAGACTTCTGCCCCCTCATTTTCTAACATAACCTCCTCCTTTATATAAGCTTTTAAATCCTGCCTAACATACAGACATACCCCTCCTCCTTTTCTATTGCTTCTGTCCCTCCGAAACAAAGTCTAGCCACTGATATGTACTGCCCAGTCATGCGACTCATTCAGCCATGTTTCGGCCACACCAATCACATCATATTTTCCCTCCAGCACCAACACCTCCAGCTCTCCCATTTTA
Organism: Xenopus petersii; assembly: GCA_038501925.1. Classification (NCBI taxonomy): domain Eukaryota; kingdom Metazoa; phylum Chordata; class Amphibia; order Anura; family Pipidae; genus Xenopus; species Xenopus petersii. Next base: position 47,441,229 of record CM076672.1, on the reverse strand, counting down.
CCAGTCAGACTCCTTGCATTTGCAAACATACATTTAATACTGGTACCATATTGAACATATGACATGTGGTCCTCCCTATCCTTAACGGTATCCCCAGCCAAATCTCCTCCCCCATTTTCCCTTTCTTTGCCCACTATCTCATCTAACCTGTCTTCCACTGAATCTTTTACTGAACCCTCTCCCCCACACCTAGTTTAAAATCTCCTCCAACCCTCTAGCCATCTTCTTTCCCAAAACAGCTGCACTATCATCATTGAGGTGCAGCCCATCCCTAGCAAAGAGCCTGTAGCCGTCCCAAAACCCTCCTCCCTACACCAATCTCTCAGCCACGCATTAATCTCCCTACGCTCCGGCTGTCTCCTTAGCGTTGCTCGTGGCTCAGGTAATATCTCTGAGAAAATTACCTTGGAAGTCCTCGCCCTCAGCTTTACACCTAGTTTTTTAAAATAGTTCTTGAGGACTTCACCACCTCCTCTAACTTTGTCATTGGTACCTATGTGTACCAAGACCGCTGGGTCTTCCCCAGCCCCTCCCAATAATCTGTCCACTCATTCCACCACATGCCGAACCCTAGCACCAGGCAAGGAGCAGACTGTTTGGCATGTAGGGGCCTTGCGACAGATTACCCTATCCACCTTTCTAATAATTGAATCCCCTATAACTATAACCTGCCTTTCCTTCCTTGCACTCCACCCACCACCCGTATTAGAGGCTCTGCCTCCCGGGGTGCTCTGAGAGTCAGTCTGCTCCATACACGCCAGTTCAGAGTTTTCCTCCTCAGCATCTTCAGCCAAAACGGCGAATTTGCTGTTTTGGACAAGCTGTGGACCAGCACCCCTACCCTTCTGTCCCCTACTTCCCCTCCTGACTGTCACAAACCTTCCTCCCTCATTAGCCTCCACTGCCCCTTCTCCTCCCCCTCAGTCCCTGCCAGTGGTTGCTCTGCGAGCCTCCTTTCCTCCCCCTCTTTTGCTGTTGCTCTCAGAGCTGCAAGTTCACCCCTTAGAGTCTGCAGCTCAGATTCCAAGATGAAAACCCACCGACATCTCTCACATGTAAATACTGCATGGAACTGCTGCTCCAACACCACATACATGTGACAAGACACACACTGAATAATACCAGCAAACCCACTTGCACTCTTATTTACACTGGGTATTAGTCTCCCAAATGCAATTCCTCACAAACGCCTTTTCAGTTTTAAATGCCTTAAGGTTTTTAACGCTGCTTAACACTTAGATCACATGCAACACTCGCTTAGCAGCTCGGAGGATGAAACAACTGAACAACATGTTGTACTTTACGTTACACAGGACAAGAATTTGGTTGTACACCAGAAGTTCTTTTAATAGAAAATGGCACCACTTGACTTCTCTTAGGGGAATACATTTTAATCAGGCTATTCCCGATAACTTGGTGCCTCTAAAGCATGACACTTCCTTGAGGGAATCTGAGCATGGTAACACTCTGAGAGGCAGATTTATCAAAATGTGAGTTTAGAGCTTAAAGGAACAGTAACGTCAAAAAATAAAAGTGTTTTAAAGTAATGAAAATATAATGCAGTGTTGCCCTGCACTGGTAAAACTGTGGTGTTTGCTTAACAAACACTACTATTGTTTATATCAATAAGCTGCTGTGTAGCAATGGGGGCAGCCATTCAAAGGAGAAAAAGCTCAAGTTACACAGCAGATAGCAGATAAGCTCTGTCTGTCTTATGGTGTTATCTGTTATCCATTCGTTAACCTGTGCCATATAGCCGTTTTTCAATTTCCGCCATTGCTCCACAGCAGCTTGTTTATATGAACTATAGTAGTGTTTCTGAAGCAAACAGATCTTTTTTATCAGTGCAGGGCAACACTACATGATATTTCCATTACTTTAAAACACTTACATTTTTTAGTGTTACTGTTCCTTTAATAAATAAAAACTCACCCAAGTTCTGTTCATTCCTATGGGCTTTTAAGAACCGTACTACGAAATGGTGAGTTATAACTTTCACCCATTGATAAATACAATAATAAAAATCCCATAGGAAACAATAGAACGTGGGTGAGTTTTTATTTATTAAGCTCTAACATGATAAATCTTCCCCCAAAGGTCCTGTTCCTATATAACCCAGCGCCGTTTCTGGGGAAGGAGCCGCCTGAGGCAATGCCGCCCCCCCCCGCACCGACTTACCTGTCGGGAGGGGAGGCAGGAACACGATTGCGGAGAGCGCAGTTGCGCTCTCTCGCAATAACGCAGCCGAATTTCCGGTTTAAAAACCGGAAATTCGGCTCTTAAAGGTGCAGCAGCGGCTTTTTGCCACCCCTGGAATCCTCTCTGGCGCTGCCGCCTGAGGCGAGCGGCTCAGCTCGCCTCATTGGTGGAGTGCCCCTGATATAACCATATCTTAAAGTGATACTGTCAAAACGCCTCAGTTAATAGTGCTGCTCCAGCAGAATTCAGCACTGAAATCCAATTGTCAAAAGAGCCAATAGCTTTTTTTATATTTAATTTTGAAATCTGACATGGGGCTAGACATATTGTCAGTTTTACAGCTGCCCCCAGTCATGTGACTTGTGCTCTGATAAATTTTAGTCACTCTTTCCTGCTGTACTGCAAGTTGGAGTGATATCCCTCCCCCCCAGTTGCCTAACAAGTCGCTTCACCTGTCACTCACCCCATTTCAGAAACAGTGATCTGGAGGTTGGTTTGCCATGAGGTAGACTTGTGGCACTAAAGATCTTGTTGTAGCGGAGAGTTCCAGGGCAAGACAAATAGTCAGGCTGCCTTTGGCCTCAATCCAGCAGAAAACACAATCAAGTACAAGCTAGTGTTTTATCTAATTATAGAGAAAAGGGAAATCTTTTTTAAAAAATTGGATTATTTGATTATAATGAAGTCAATGGGATACAGCCTTTACGTAATTCGGATTCTGGATAACGGATTCCATACCTGTATTACTGAAAGTGACTACATTGAAACTTTGGCCCCCATAATCCCAAACTGCCATTTAAAAATGTTTGCATAGTTGTATAGAATTAGGTCTCTCAAAAACTGCCATCTTTCCTTCAAGCCCCCTCTCCCTGTCTGGAACCTCTGATGATGCTGCACAGAGAAAGAAACACACTCCTACATTTAGCCCTCTGCTTGTCACCTCCTCAGCAATCCAGCTGGAACAGAAAGCTCTTGCCAGTACACATCCTAACAACACAGAGGGAGTGAGACGTGGGCAGCAGCAATTGGCACTTTCTGGAAATGTGCCTGTTTATTTCCTCTGCAACACTTCTAGCTAAATGTACTGTCTCAAATTCATCTCTTAGTGCTCAGTCTGCTATGGCCAATATGAGTTGGAAAGCCAAGAAGAATATATTCCAGCTTCTAAAATAAATAGTTATGTTAGATATAAGAAACTAGATCTATTCTATGATAAATCACCATCATATTCTTTAGTACTCTACAGTAAATAACATTTTATTTGATGGCAGGGTTGTTCTTTGTGTTGGAAATCTACAGATAAGAATTTCACCATGTATTTTTTTCTCCAGGTGAAAAAAACTCATTGACTCTAATGAATATGTTGCATAAAAAGACACCCTTTGACTCCAATGCATTTGGGAAAAATTTCGATATGTAGCAAATTTTCCATGGTTGTGCAAATTTTTTGCTGAAGCGAAACATTCCAGCTTCACTCATCACTGCTCACATCAAATGCACCATTCTGAGCAATTTAATACAAGCCTAACAAGCTTTAATGGACAATATTGTACAGTAAAATATCATGTGTGGCTTTTCAGATGAGGGAGGTCACTGACCCCAGCAGTGAACAAATTATTTCTCTATGAGACTACATTTTTATTGTTAGCTTTACTTTTTATTACTTATTCCAGTCTCTCGTTCACACCACTATCTGGTTGCTAAGGTGAATTGGACCCTAAAAACAAGATAATTACTGGACTTTCAAACTGGAGTGCTTCTGAAAAAAAAGCTAAATCATTTAAAAGATTCAAATAATAAAAGACCAACTGCAAAATGTCTCAAAATATTACTGTCTAAGTCATACTTAAGTGCATTTAAAGGTGAACCCCTTTAAAGGAATACTTCCTGTACACACTGACAGGAAGAAGTATAGCCAGTTGCATGTGTTTTTTGTCAGTCCATTTATGTTGTGGAGATGTTTAGTAGGAAGAAATTCAAGCCCCTGATCGGACTTTCCCAATACATTGAGATGAGGAAACACATATCAGGTTGGGTCTCCAGCCACCCAGGACAGAACGCAGATGAGTTTTGCCTCATAAATCTATCATTTAAAATAGTGAGTCGACCAACAATTTGGACCCAAACTTAGTGCGCTCCGGTGTAACACAGCAACATCCTCACCAATGATCCACTAGATTTATACACAAAGAGCTGCAGAACTCCAGTTGCAGCAGGAATGCTGTGTATTTGCCTCATAAATCCAACAATAACAATAGCTGTATCATTCAACTAGAGTTTGATAACAATTCTTTCCTAGGGAAGGAATGCAAAGTATGTAACTGTCAAGGTTTCTCACAGTTGATTTTTGCTCACTGAGAAACACAATGGGAAAATGGCTTTTACGTAATTACCAAACTAAATATGTAGGGAGCAGAAGAAGAATATGTAGGGAGCAGAAGAGGAATATGCAGGGAGCAGAAGAGGAATATGTAGGAAGTAGAAGAATATGTAGGGAGCAGAAGAAGAATATGTAGGGAGCAGAAGAGGAATATGTAGGGAACAGAAGAGGAATATGTAGGGAGCAGAAGAGGAATATGCAGGGAGCAGAAGAGGAATATGTAGGAAGTAGAAGAATATGTAGGGAGCAGAGGAAGAATATGTAGGGAGCAGAAGAGGAATATGGAGGGAGCAGAAGAGGAATATGGAGGGAGCAGAAGAGGAATATGGAGGGAGCAGAAGAGGAATATGGAGGGAGCAGAAGAGGAATATGTAGGGAGCAGGAGACGAATATGTAGGTAGTAGAAGAATATGTAGGGAGCAGAAGAAGAATATGTAGTGAGCACAAGAGCAATATGTAGGATGCAGAAGTGCAATATGTAGGGAGTAGAAGAATATGTAGGGAGCAGAAGAAGAATATGTAGGGAGCAGAAGAAGAATATGTAGGAAGCAGAAGAGGAATATGTAGGGAGCTAAAGCAGAATATGTAGGGAGCAGAAGAGGAATATGTAGGGAGCAGAAGAGGAATATGTAGGGAGCAGAAGAAGAATATGTAGGGAGCAAAAGAGGAATATGTAGGGAGCAGGAGAGGAATATGTAGGGAGCAGAAGAGGAATATGTAGGGATCAGGAGAGGAATATGTAGGGAGCAGAAGAAGAATATGTAGTGAGCAGAAGAGCAATATGTAGGGAGGGAGCAGAAGAAGAATATGTAGGGAGCAGAAGAAGAATATGTAGGGAGCAGAAGAAGAATATGTAGTGAGCAGAAGAGCAATATGTAGGGAGCAGAAGTGCAATATGTAGGGAGTAGAAGAATATGTAGGGAGCAGAAGAAGAATATGTAGGGAGCAGAAGAAGAATATGTAGGAAGCAGAAGATGAATATGTAGGGAGCTAAAGCAGAATATGTAGGGAGCAGAAGAGGAATATGTAGGGAGCAGAAGAGGAATATGTAGGGAGCAGAAGAAGAATATGTAGGGAGCAAAAGAGGAATATGTAGGGAGCAGGAGAGGAATATGTAGGGAGCAGAAGAGGAATATCTAGGGATCAGGAGAGGAATATGTAGGGAGCAGAAGAAGAATATGTAGTGAGCAGAAGAGCAATATGTAGGGAGCAGAAGAAGAATATGTAGGGAGCAGAAGAAGAATATGTAGGGAGCAGAAGAAGAATATGTAGGGAGCAGAAGAGGAATATGTAAGGAGCAGAAGAGGAATATGTAGGGAGCAGAAGAGGAATATGTAGGGAGCAGAAGAAGAATATGTAGGGAGCAGAAGAGGAATATGTAGGGAGCAGAAGAGGAATATGTAGTGAGCAGAAGAGGAATATGTAGGGAGCAGAAGAGGAATATGTAGGGACTCGGGAGCAGAAGAGGAATATGTAGGGAGCAGAAGAGGAATATGTAGGGAGCAGAAGAGGAAAATGTAGGGAGCAGAAGAGGAAGATGCAGGGAGCAGAAGAGGAATATGTAGGAAGTAGAAGAATATATAGGGAGCAGAAGAAGAATATGTAGGGAGCAGAAGAGGAATATGGAGGGAGCAGAAGGGGAATATGGAGGGAGCAGAAGAGGAATATGTAGGGAGCAGGAGACGAATATGTAGGTAGTAGAAGAATATGTAGGGGGCAGAAGAAGAATATGTAGTGAGCACAAGAGCAATATGTAGGATGCAGAAGTGCAATATGTAGGGAGTAGAAGAATATGTAGGGAGCAGAAGAAGAATATGTAGGGAGCAGAAGAAGAATATGTAGGAAGCAGAAGAGGAATATGTAGGGAGCTAAAGCAGAATATGTAGGGAGCAGAAGAGGAATATGTAGGGAGCAGAAGAGGAATATGTAGGGAGCAGAAGAAGAATATGTAGGGAGCAAAAGAGGAATATGTAGGGAGCAGGAGAGGAATATGTAGGGAGCAGAAGAGGAATATGTAGGGATCAGGAGAGGAATATGTAGGGAGCAGAAGAAGAATATGTAGTGAGCAGAAGAGCAATATGTAGGGAGCAGAAGAAGAATATGTAGGGAGCAGAAGAAGAATATGTAGGGAGCAGAAGAAGAATATGTAGTGAGCAGAAGAGCAATATGTAGGGAGCAGAAGTGCAATATGTAGGGAGTAGAAGAATATGTAGGGAGCAGAAGAAGAATATGTAGGGAGCAGAAGAAGAATATGTAGGAAGCAGAAGATGAATATGTAGGGAGCTAAAGCAGAATATGTAGGGAGCAGAAGAGGAATATGTAGGGAGCAGAAGAGGAATATGTAGGGAGCAGAAGAAGAATATGTAGGGAGCAAAAGAGGAATATGTAGGGAGCAGGAGAGGAATATGTAGGGAGCAGAAGAGGAATATCTAGGGATCAGGAGAGGAATATGTAGGGAGCAGAAGAAGAATATGTAGTGAGCAGAAGAGCAATATGTAGGGAGCAGAAGAAGAATATGTAGGGAGCAGAAGAAGAATATGTAGGGAGCAGAAGAGGAATATGTAAGGAGCAGAAGAGGAATATGTAGGGAGCAGAAGAGGAATATGTAGGGAGCAGAAGAAGAATATGTAGGGAGCAGAAGAGGAATATGTAGGGAGCAGAAGAGGAATATGTAGTGAGCAGAAGAGGAATATGTAGGGAGCAGAAGAGGAATATGTAGGGAGCAGAAGAGGAATATGTAGGGAGCAGAAGAGGAATATGTAGGGAGCAGAAGAGGAATATGTAGGGAGCAGAAGAGGAATATGCAGGGAGCAGAAGAGGAATATGTAGGAAGTAGAAGAATATATAGGGAGCAGAAGAAGAATATGTAGGGAGCAGAAGAGGAATATGGAGGGAGCAGAAGGGGAATATGGAGGGAGCAGAAGAGGAATATGTAGGGAGCAGGAGATGAATATGTAGGGAGCAGAAGAAGAATATGTAGTGAGCAGAAGAGCAATATGTAGGGAGCAGAAGAAGAATATGTAGGGAGCAGAAGTGGAATATGTAGGGAGTAGAAGAATATGTAGGGAGCAGAAGAAGAATATGTAGGGAGCAGAAGAAGAATATGTAGGAAGCAGAAGAGGAATATGTAGGGAGCTAAAGCAGAATATGTAGGGAGCAGAAGAGGAATATGTAGGGAGCAGAAGAGGAATATGTAGGGAGCAGAAGAAGAATATGTAGGGAGCAAAAGAGGAATATGTAGGGAGCAGGAGAGGAATATCTAGGGAGCAGAAGAGGAATATCTAGAGATCAGGAGAGGAATATGTAGGGATCAGAAGAAGAATATGTAGTGAGCAGAAGAGCAATATGTAGGGAGCAGAAGAAGAATATGTAGGGAGCAGAAGAAGAATATGTAGGGAGCAGAAGAAGAATATGTAGGGAGCAGAAGAGGAATATGTAGTGAGCAGAAGAGGAATATGTAGGGAGCAGAAGAGGAATATGTAGGGAGCAGAAGAGGAATATGTAGGGAGCAGAAGAGGAATATGCAGGGAGCAGAAGAGGAATATGTAGGAAGTAGAAGAATATGTAGGGAGCAGAAGAAGAATATGTAGGGAGCAGAAGAGGAATATGGAGGGAGCAGAAGGGGAATATGGAGGGAGCAGAAGAGGAATATGTAGGGAGCAGGAGATGAATATGTAGGGAGCAGAAGAAGAATATGTAGTGAGCAGAAGAGCAATATGTAGGGAGCAGAAGAAGAATATGTAGGGACCAGAAGTGGAATATGTAGGGAGTAGAAGAATATGTAGGGAGCAGAAGAAGAATATGTAGGGAGCAGAAGAAGAATATGTAGGGAGCAGAAGAGGAATATGTAGGGAGCAGAAGAGTAATATGTAGGGAGCAGAAGAGGAATATGTAGGGAGCTGAAGCAGAATATGTAGGGAGCAGAAGAGGAATATGTAGGGAGCAGAAGAGGAATATGTAGGGAGCAGAAGAAGAATATGTAGGGAGCAAAAGAGGAATATGTAGGGAGCAGTAGAGGAATATGTAGGGAGCAGAAGAGGAATATCTAGGGATCAGGAGAGGAATATGTAGGGAGCAGAAGAGGAAAATGTAGGGAGCAGAAGAAGAATATGTAGTGAGCAGAAGAGCAATATGTAGGGAGCAGAAGAAGAATATGTAGGGAGCAGAAGAAGAATATATAGGGAACAGAAGAGCAATATGTAGGGAGCAGAAGAGGAATATGTAGGGACCAGAAGAGGAATATATAGGGAGCAGAAGAAGAATATATAAGGAGCAGAAGATGAATATGGAGGGAGCAGAAGAGGAATATGGAGGGAGCAGAAGAGTAATATATAGGGAGCAGAAGAAGAATATGTAGTGAGCAGAAGAGCAATATGTAGGGAGCAGAAGTGCAATATGTAGTGAGCAGAAGAGGAATATGTAGGGAGCAGAAGAGGAATATGTAGGGAGCAGAAGAGCATTATATAGGGAGCAGAAGAAGAATATGTAGGGAGCAGAAGAAGAATATATAGGGAACAGAAGAGGAATATGTAGGGAGCAGAAGAGGAATATGTAGGGACCAGAAGAGGAATATGTAGGGAGCAGAAGAAGAATATATAAGGAGCAGAAGATGAATATGGAGGGAGCAGAAGAGGAATATGGAGGGAGCAGAAGAGTAATATATAGGGAGCAGAAGAGGAATATGTAGGGAGCAGAAGAGGAATATGTAGGGAGCAGAAGAGGAATATGTAGGGAGCAGAAGAGGAATATGTAGGGAGCAGAAGAGGAATATGCAGGGAGCAGAAGAGGAATATGTAGGAAGTAGAAGAATATATAGGGAGCAGAAGAAGAATATGTAGGGAGCAGAAGAGGAATATGGAGGGAGCAGAAGGGGAATATGGAGGGAGCAGAAGACGAATATGTAGGGAGCAGGAGATGAATATGTAGGGAGCAGAAGAAGAATATGTAGTGAGCAGAAGAGCAATATGTAGGGAGCAGAAGAAGAATATGTAGGGAGCAGAAGTGGAATATGTAGGGAGTAGAAGAATATGTAGGGAGCAGAAGAAGAATATGTAGGGAGCAGAAGAAGAATATGTAGGAAGCAGAAGAGGAATATGTAGGGAGCTAAAGCAGAATATGTAGGGAGCAGAAGAGGAATATGTAGGGAGCAGAAGAGGAATATGTAGGGAGCAGAAGAAGAATATGTAGGGAGCAAAAGAGGAATATGTAGGGAGCAGGAGAGGAATATCTAGGGAGCAGAAGAGGAATATCTAGAGATCAGGAGAGGAATATGTAGGGATCAGAAGAAGAATATGTAGTGAGCAGAAGAGCAATATGTAGGGAGCAGAAGAAGAATATGTAGGGAGCAGAAGAAGAATATGTAGGGAGCAGAAGAAGAATATGTAGGGAGCAGAAGAGGAATATGTAGGGAGCAGAAGAGGAATATGTAGGGAGCAGAAGAGGAATATGTAGGGAGCAGAAGAAGAATATGTAGGGAGCAGAAGAAGAATATGTAGGGAGCAGAAGAGGAATATGTAGTGAGCAGAAGAGGAATATGTAGGGAGCAGAAGAGGAATATGTAGGGAGCAGAAGAGGAATATGCAGGGAGCAGAAGAGGAATATGTAGGAAGTAGAAGAATATGTAGGGAGCAGAAGAAGAATATGTAGGGAGCAGAAGAGGAATATGGAGGGAGCAGAAGGGGAATATGGAGGGAGCAGAAGAGGAATATGTAGGGAGCAGGAGATGAATATGTAGGGAGCAGAAGAAGAATATGTAGTGAGCAGAAGAGCAATATGTAGGGAGCAGAAGAAGAATATGTAGGGACCAGAAGTGGAATATGTAGGGAGTAGAAGAATATGTAGGGAGCAGAAGAAGAATATGTAGGGAGCAGAAGAAGAATATGTAGGGAGCAGAAGAGGAATATATGTAGGGAGCAGAAGAGGAATATGTAGGGAGCAGAAGAGCAATATGTAGGGAGCAGAAGAAGAATATGTAGGGAGCAGAAGAAGAATATATAGGGAACAGAAGAGGAATATGTAGGGAGCAGAAGAGGAATATGTAGGGACCAGAAGAGGAATATGTAGGGAGCAGAAGAAGAATATATAAGGAGCAGAAGATGAATATGGAGGGAGCAGAAGAGGAATATGGAGGGAGCAGAAGAGTAATATATAGGGAGCAGAAGAGGAATATGTAGGGAGCAGAAGAGGAATATGTAGTGAGCAGAAGAGGAATATGTAGGGAGCAGAAGAGGAATATGTAGGGAGCAGAAGAGCATTATATAGGGAGCAGAAGAAGAATATGTAGGGAGCAGAAGAAGAATATGTAGGGAGCAGAAGAGGAATATGTAGGGATCAGAAGAGGAATATGTAGTGAGCAGAAGAGGAATATGTAGGGAGCAGAAAAGGAATATGTAGGGAGCAGAAGAGCAATATGTAGGGAGCAGAAGAAGAATATGTAGGGAGCAGAAGAAGAATATGTAGGGAGCAGAAGAGGAATATGTAGGGAGCAGAAGAGGAATATGTAGGGAGCAGAAGAGGAATATGTAGGGAGGATAAGAGGAATATGTAGGGAGCAGAAGAAGAATATGTAAGGAGCAGAAGAGGAATATGGAGGGAGCAGAAGAGGAATATGGAGGGAGCAGAAGAGTAATATATAGAGAGCAGAAGAGGAATATGTAGGAAGCAGAAGAGGAATATGTAGGGAGCAGAAGAGGAATATGTAGTGAGCAGAAGAGGAATATGTAGTGAGCAGAAGAGGAATATGTAGGGAGCAGAAGAGGAATATGTAGGGAGCAGAAGAGGAATATGTAGGGAGCAGATGAAGAATATGGAGGGAGCAGAAGAGGAATATGGAGGGAGCAGAAGAGGAACATGTAGGGAGCAGAAGAAGAATATGTAGGGAGCAGGAGAGAAATATGTAGGGAATCCCTCATGTGCCCCTCAAACCGAGATCCCCTCCCCCCGACCAACCATCTCCTAAAAGTTTAAAGATGTAAAGGGTTATGCAGGACTTGACACAACATGTAACTACACATGTGTGCTGGAATGGGGATGGTTGTTGGGAGGAGAAAGGGCCCTGGTAGTTGTGAGCAGCGTCCTTGGTGTCACAGCCCAATAGACCCCCTGCTGGAATATGTAGGGAGCATGGGCGTCCGCAGAGGGGGGCAAGAGGGTCAGTGCCCCCCCCCGGGACTGTGCACATAAGTTTCCACCTGTTCGTGCATTGGCCCCAGCTTACTGTGGTTTCTGTCGCTATCCCTCGAAGATTATTCTTCTGTGCAGCAGAGTTTTCTTTTCGCTCCTTCCCTAGGTGCTCGCTCCCCCCTCCCTTGTCACGGTGCTGCCGGATTGTATTACAGATTGCAGAGCGGGAGAAAATGAAGGAAGGAAAGCCCTATATATTGCAGTCTGCAGCCTTGTACTTGTGAGTTCTGGGGGTATTTATACATGTACGTGCCCCTGTGCCATCTGTTTGTGAGTTCTGGGGGTATTTATGTATGTACTTGCCCCTGTGCCATCTGTTTGTGAGTTCTGGGGGTATTTATGCATGTACTTGCCCCTGTGCCATCTGTTTGTGAGTTCTGGGGGTATTTATACATGTACGTGCCCCTGTGCCATCTGTTTGTGAGTTCTGGGGGTATTTATGCATGTACTTGCCCCTGTGCCATCTGTTTGTGAGTTCTGGGGGTATTTATGCATGTACTTGCCCCTGTGCCATCTGTTTGTGAGTTCTGGGGGTATTTATACATGTACGTGCCCCTGTGCCATCTGTTTGTGAGTTCTGGGGGTATTTATGCATGTACTTGCCCCTGTGCCATCTGTTTGTGAGTTCTGGGGGTATTTATGCATGTACTTGCCCCTGTGCCATCTGTTTGTGAGTTCTGGGGGTATTTATACATGTACTTGCCCCTGTGCCATCTGTTCAGGCCCGGATTTGCGGCAAGGCCGCATAGGCCCGGGCCTAGGGCGGCAAAAAAATAGGGGCGGCATGCCGCCCAGCCGCATTATGGGGACGCGTGCGTCCCCATTCATTTACAGCAGCTGCGCCGGCGTTTTTTCGCCGGCGCGCTGAGAAAGTGAGGTGAGGTGGGCGCTAGGACCGCGCGGCCGCCTGGTCGGACCGCGCGGCCTAGGGGCGCGCCTCAGAGAAATCCGGCGCTGCATCTGTTTGTGAGTTCTGGGGGTATTTATGCATGTACTTGCCCCTGTGCCATCTGTTTGTGAGTTCTGGGGGTATTTATACATGTACGTGCCCCTGTGCCATCTGTTTGTGAGTTCTGGGGGTATTTATACATGTACTTGCCCCTGTACCATCTGTTTGTGAGTTCTGGGGGTATTTATACATGTACTTGCCCCTGTACCATCTGTTTGTGAGTTCTGGGGGTATTTATACATGAACTTGCCACTTTGCCATCTTTGTGTGAACTAGGGTTGCCACTTGTCAGACAACCGGTATTTTGAAGGGTTGCCCCGGTCAAAACTTCCTGGATGGTTTTTCAAATTAGGGAAACTGTGCAGGATTCCCTTGATTGACCCGGCGATCGGCTGATCGCTGTGGCATAGCTCCACCCCCTGATGGCAGTGACACACCCACCTATCACACAGGCCCGCCCACAGATGCCTCCTTGCCCCACCCTGGAAAATTTTCTGCGGACACCCATGGTAGGGAGCAGTAGATGAATATGTAGGTAGCAGAAAACAAATATGTATATTGCAGGAGGGGAATATGTAGGTAGCAGAACAGGAATACTATATGCATGTAGCAGAACAGGAATCCTATTTGCAGGTAGCAGAACAGGAATACTATATGCAGGTAGCAGAACAGGAATACTTTATGCAGGTAGCAGAACAGGAATAGCATAGCATAAGGTCCCTGCCACCAGTGATGCAGCACAATTATCAAACACATATTTTCCTCACACACTCTTGACAGTTATGTTTCCAAGCCACTAGGCTCCAGCCTCCTGCTTACTTCCCTGCTCCTTTGAACCTCCAGTGGCGCTGCTGCTTTCCCGGCAGTGGGGTCAGTTTTACATTTGAGGCAAAGAAGGCTCAATGTACCATAATCCCTCTTCCACTGAGTGCCACCAGGACACTTGTCCCTCTTTTCTCCTCGGAGCCTCAGCTGTTTGTCTCTCTACCCTGACACTATCTCTCAACACCTGCAGTGAGCTCCAAACAAATCTCAACTATTCACTCCTTCCAGTTCCTTCTGAGGAATCCCGAGACTCCTGATATCATGCACACACTATCCCTTTTCTTATCAGCCAAAAAGTAAGTGGCTCAATGTGCTTCCCTTTATTTAGCTTCTCCTGGGGCATTCCCTTACAAACAGCGTCACCTGGTGGCTAAACCAGACATAACAGTATTTATAATAAAAACATGTCCCACACCTTAGAAACCTAAAAGACAATCATAAACTGGGAAAGGCACTGTCGATGTTTAAGTCTGCTCATATAAGCACAATAACTCAAGGATAAATGACTTTCTGCACAGAAACTAGTTAAACCTGAAACCTGAAGAAACGACTGACTCTGTCCCTCCAGACTGAGGAGCCAATATATTAGCCTATGTATGAGGGCCTTAATGACAGATATCTGTCTGAAAATTGAATCATAGGATCCTGGGGGCAGTTCTTAAAATGGCAATTTTCTTTTTAGGATTACCCAATGGCAGTTCTACTAAAAAGTATAATATTATGAAAATGGTTTATTTACATGAAGCAGGATTTTACATGAGCTGTTTTATGCAATATATATTTTTAGAGACCTACATTGTTTGAGGGTATAGTTTTCCTTTAACAGCCATTAGGGAAGAGACACATGCTGCTATTTCAGATTAGTAGCCCAGCGACAAATCGCTTCTTCTTCGGAGAAAAAAAAGTCTAAAACAGAATAAGGCTAAAAAAATGCTGTATTTTGTACACTAAACATAAACATGAACTTACTGCACCACAAGCCTAATTAAACAAATAATTTATGCTTTCAAAGTTGGCTACAGGGAGTCACCATCTTGTAACTTTGTTAAACATCTTTGCACATGCTCAGTGTGGTCTGGACTGCTTAGGGATTGTCATAAATTATCAAAACAACACAAGTCAAATAATATCAGATACGGCAAGACTGATTTATAATCAGAATAGGCAGACTGCACTGGGTCATGTGTTGTCATGTAATCTAATATGGATTTTATAGTTTTTGTTTTGTTTAATACAAACTTTCTCCAACTCTGCAGAACCAGTGGCTGCAGCAAAATAATCCTCCAAATAGAATCCCAGTTGATCTGTTTAGATCTGGCTCCATGATCTTTGTCCCTGCAGCTGGAGTTGGAAACAGTAAAGGGGATGTAAAGGCAAAAATAAAATCCAATACAAGTCTCTACACAGTCGTCGACTGCTCTACAGGGAAAAAACAAAGCTGTTTGAGTTCTGCATGGCTGGAAAGTAAGGCGGGGGCTCCCCCTGCTGTTCATAAGTATGATTTTTTCCCTGCAAAGCAGTTAGGGACCATCTGACAATTCCTATCCACAGCAGTAAATGAAGGGAGAAATTCACTGCATACAGTGGGGTAGTCCTGTCCTGTTCTGAAGGGGGGGGGAAGTCCTGAATGGCCCGAGTCCACCTCCACATTGCAGAGTCACCAGGTGGCTTCTTTACACCACTGCTCAGTGACTCACAAACACCTATAATCTTCTAGCTCAGCCCAGGATACAAACAGTGCGCGGGAAAACCAGGGCTACACTCCTCATTATATGAAATGTACCCTGATGTGTGCTGCCTGGCCCCACTCCTGCTGGGGACTTGTGCCTTTTGCCTCCTGCCTACCCCGTCACATGCCACTTGGAGGTAGGGGTAACAGATGCTGCTTAGCTCAGGCTTTTACCAACTGCACAGCAAGGCCCCCGTTCCGGCAGATCCTACCGGGGACTGTCCCCCTTTACCCAGGACACAAGCCAAGTAACTCCCTAAAGCAAGAGCAACGGCCAGGATGGAGGGTGAGCAATAAGGGCTACGGGAACAAGCTATGTGGGAACTACAGGTGCCGAGGTGAGGGATTAATAGCTAGCTACTGGCATGATGATTTTTGTGTTTTGTGAGGCGGGTCATTTGAGACATTGCATTTAATCCCATTAATTAAAAATTACACTATAGTGCTAATGTTGCGTTACTGTAATATAGGGATATTAGAAGTCACTGAGGGGTTGTTCTGTAACCATATACTGTAAAGGCACAAGGCTGCAGGCTGAGTTATACAGGGAACTCTGAGTATCACTCAGGAATTATAAGGGATAATGTACCCCCTACTGTAAATGATAAGGATATTAGAAGTCACTGAGGGGTTCTGTGACCATATAAAGGCACAAGGCTGCAGGCTGAGTTATACAGGGAACTCTGAGTATCACTCATGTATTATAAGGGATAATGTACCCCCTACTATAAATAATAAGGATATTAGAAATCACTGAGGGGCACAAGATGGCAGAATCTTTAACATATTTTATATGAATTACACTTAAGTGAGAGGCAGCTTTTTATGCGCATAAATAACACATCAGGTATCAGCATAGAAAGAATGAGGGCGGCAAGGATACAAATCACATTTATTGCACTGCCTTGTGGTTGTTTAACTCTTTCCTTGCCTTAATGTGCAAAGTTGTGCATGTAATTGCCACTTTGCCACCCTTCTATAGTTCTGGGCTATTTATATCTGAAATTGTGAGTGTGCCATCCTTCTATTAGTTCTGGGGATATTATACATGAAATTCTCCCACTATTTTGTGCAGAGGGGGCCCTGAAATTGTTTTTTGCAGGGGGGCCCTAGCATCCGAAGTTACGCCACTGATAGTCGGCCCAACTAATTATTACAGATCTTGCTTGTGGCCAACAGTGCTGGATAACTTATAGTTCCTTCTCCAAAATCTTTGTACATACACTTGACAGGAAATCTGCTTACAACGTCTTATCCCACAAATGTTATCAGATCTCTAAAATTAGTGGTTGATATATTCATTGTATGGGAGGAAATTAAGGGAAACCAGAAAAAACCTTAGTGGGCCTCAGACCCAGATACCCTGGGTGCTGCCCCTTTACCCGACAATAGTATAAGTCTCAACAGAATACAGTCTGATGGAGAATTGCTAACAAGTTAATCATGATTGCATGGATTTGCAAGAAAAAAATCTAATTTTATGGCATTAAAGAGGCTGCAAATCCAAAAAAAAATAATTTTTGTAGTGGTTCTAAGGAAAGAATTCCCATACACATTCATTACAGAATTTTAATGGCTAAAAAAACTAGTATCTGTGAAAGCACACAATTTGTGAAAAGCTTTATTAAAGGGGTTGTTCACCTTCCCACTCTTGTTTTCAGTTCAGTTGGTTTCAGTTCATCAGAAATAAAGATTTTACCCAATTACTTTCTATTTTCTATGAGTGACTGTTTTTCTAATATTGAACTGTAAAGTGTAATTTTTCACCTTCTAAAGCAGCTCTGGGAAGGGGGTCGCCGACCCTGTAAACTGTTCTAAATTGATATGCTTGATACATTTCTTATCTTTGTCCCTGCTGAGTAGAATCCATGAGTTTCATTACAGGCAGCTGTGACACAATAGTTGCTAATACTCCAGAGAAGCTCCTGAGAAAATGTATCAACTAAATGTTGCAAAAGTGTAGCTGCCAGACTCAAAAACCAGAGACAAGAACTTTCAACTTAGATTTTGAAAAAACTGTAAAAAATAAAAGATGGAAAGCAACTGTAAAAGTCTGTATTTCTGGAGAACAATCTGAAAACAATTGAACTAAAAAAAGGGGTTTTGAAGGTAAACAACCCCTTTAAAGGAGAAGTAAAGATTAACTAAAGAAGTAGAAAGAAATGTTGTACATTATGTTTTGTGTTTGTGTACCAGCCCAAGGCAACTACAGCCCTTTAGCAGTAAAGATCTGTGTCTCTAAAGATGCCCCAGTAGCTCCCCATCTTCTTTTCTGCTGATTCACTGCACATGCTCTGTGCTGCTGTCACTTACTGAGCTTAGGGACCAACTCACAATATACAGTACACATATAATATAAATGTCACAATATAAGGCTGATTAGTAATTAATACAGATAATTACTACATGGCAGCACAGAAACCAATGCAACTAGCATCAGAATTTAATAATCAGCCCTGTGGTATCAGCTTATATTACAGACAAACCTCATTTTCTGCTTGATAATTAGTGATGACCCCTAAGCTCAGCTGCTCAGAGCCCTCTAAGCATGTGAGTGTCACAGACACTTTGCAAGATGGTGACCCCCTGTGACAAGTTTGAAGTCCTGGATCATTGCTGCTATTGAGAAGCTACAGCTTTAGGCTGGTGCAATAAGAGCAGTATATAATATATTACATTTTAAGCCATATTAGCTTTTAGGATTTAGTTCTCCTTTAAGCAAAGCATTAAAAATTCTGAGAAAATCAGTAGTGTGGTTGTAGGAGGACAGAACAGCTAGTTAGCTAGAGGGAGAAATGCTTTCTAAATCAAGTTTTGCAGCTGTGAGTCAGTGACTGCAAGTGAACATGTATTCAGAAATCTTTTATAAGCAGCTGGAACCCAGTGTATTGTTTTGCCTGATATTCACTGTACTGGGTGCATTCATGAGTCACAGACAACCACTCCCATAGCAGGAGGAGTTTCCCATGAAGAGACGACAGCTGCTGTTGTGCCCTCTTCCTCTGTTACAGAGCCAAGAAGCACTCAGCGTCATCTGCACAAACCAGCGATCTGTAAGTCCCCCCTATAAAATTATACTGCTAATCCAGACACACTGCTTTTTCTCTGCAATCCCCCACACGACAAGATAGATACGTTAAAGAAAAACAGAGATCTGCTCTCCCGTCCCTAAGATACTATGATAATGTACATTTCAACAGGAATTTGTCTTGTACTGGACTAGAAGGTCAAGGTGATATTCTGCCTGTACTGTCATGTCTGTCTCAAAGGGAGTTGCAGATTGTAGTGTCATTTAGGGGGAGGGGATATGTAAGAGTTTAACGTGGTTTAATTATTTGCTGCCCCCAGGAATAGAGTAGAGATGCAATGCCACATGGGGCTGAAATTGGCCTGCAGGCAGGAGAGGAGGCTAATGCCCACCAGGGGCTGATTTTCAACTTGTGTATATGAGCAGGCTGATAATGTAACTAGTGGCCTGTTGACCCTGGTGCTAAATCTTCACAAATCTTCACCAATCACCACTCCCTCTTGTTTTCCCTTGTTTTACTGAGGACGAAATTAGGTAGCCCTCTGACCAAAAGCGATGGACAGGGTTGTCCCCACTCCCAACTTGTCCCCTAATTTGGTTATGGTATATGATCAGTGTTGTGCTGTGGGGTCGCTGCCACATCGAGGACCAACACACACCTGCCCTGACCAATGACACCTCTACCAACTCCACAGGCCACCATGCCAAATGCATATTCAACCCCCCCCACACACCCCCCTTCCCCAACCAGCTTGGGAACATGACCGGTGGGCCCCATGGTGGGGGCAGATCATGGTGCAGGAATTATATCATTGGGTACTGTACATCCAGTAGTAAGAGAAAGCAGGCCTTGTTTAACAATGGAGTACTGCAGCAAACATTTTTGCATCATTTTCTGGACTGTCTTAGATAAAAATAAATGTTTGTTTTTGCATGACTAAGTCCAAAGTACTGTAGGTTATTGGAGGTAAAGCTATTGAGGGACAAGTTGAAGATAAAGGTGTAGGTCTTCTTTATTACCCCCTTGCAGAAATCTACCTTTCAATTACCAGCTGCATTTTGAGACGATGGAATCAGGACTAAAGTAAGCTACTAGAATTGCTGCAAGTCAGTGTTGAGAACATGGTTGGAATTAGGTATAGGGTTGCTTTCCAGCTAGTATTTTAAAAACTATGTTTATTGCCACTCTTATTAATAATGAAAAAATAAAAAAATAGAAAAGGGGGAACCCTAGTGACATTATAACATATATTTACTGGCCTGGCTGGTACAAATAATGCCTAATGTCATGCAACCGTAGAAAAGGTGGCAACACTAGTGACATAGTACAGGTACAGTGCACAGAAGTCAGATGAGACCTAGGCCCCCAGTCGGGTTGCCACCTGGCTAGTAAAAATGATGGCTGATCCTAATGTTATTAATAAGGAAAAAAGTAAATATATAGGAAGGTCTGTATTTTTTCCAGAAAAGGTGGCAACCCTTGCCCCGAGGCATAGTGTTAAAAACTCCTGATACTCAGAGCATGTTCAAAGCCAACTGGACAAATTCCGTTCCATGAAAAAACATTAAAGAGGAAAAAATTCAGTTCCATTTTTTCCCCATAACTTCAGTAGAGTTTTTATGTGATAAACAGTGAGATACACTTTTCTCATTGAATTGTATTTGGCTCTATTGGAAAATCTGGAATTCAATTACGAAACAAGTTTTTCTCATGAAATTGAATCTGGCCCAGTGGACACAATAAAATCTATAATTATTTTACATGCCCCAGTGGAAGTGTCTATAGGCACAACACACAAAGGTACATGTCGACTTCTGTTTATTCAAGGTAGGTGTGTCCTTGTGTCAGAGAACCTGCACCTTGTGTTGTGTTTATTCTGCAAAGCTTGTATATTTGGCATATTTACACATGGGGCTAGTATAGAGGTTCACTCACAAGAGCAAGCACTTTCATAATTGTTGATGTAATTGGCACTGTTGTTCGTAACACTGCTTTTTGAGTGCATAAATGAGCCCTCCCCTCACAGGACACACCATTTTGGAATCTGTGTTATAATAAAAACTGTGTCCTCAAACAGCAAAAAGATGAGTAGTCCTTACAGCAAAAGATTTACTGGAACTCTTTGCTACATATATCAGACTCATATAATGTAGACATTAAGGGACTCCTTTATAAACACTGGGCACATTTGCACATGGGCAGTAACTCATAGCAACCAATCATCCATCGGCTTTTTTCAGCCAGCTGCAAGTTGAACTCTAAAAACAAATTTTGATTGGTCACCATGGGTAACTGCCCAGGGCAAATTTGGCCAGTGTTTATAAATGAGCCCCTAGGGTTATTTAGATTAAAACACAGTGTGTGATGTGCAAGAAAAGGTACAACATGCACTTTGCACATTGCTGCCTTTCCCGTATTTCTGCAGGTCTCTGACTGCTTTAGTCAGTGCTCTATTTGTATAGGGAGGGTTTAGGGAGGCACATAGGCCTTGAGATATAGAAAATGACCCCAATTGTGTTTTGCCATTGCTATTTGTTTCTTTAATCATTTGCCTTTCTGTTCTGCAACAACTCATTGATTATTTGTTCAACTTTTCTTATGTAGATATGAAATGGGACAATTATGGCTTTCTCTACACATATTGAACACCCTTTATGGAATATCTCTGGTGGCTGGAAATCCATGTACGATCACTAAGGACCTCACTGCTGACTGCAGTCACTTGAAACTCTCTGCCATCCCTTCTGATCTCCCAAGTAACATTAAAGCACTAGACCTCTCTCATAATCAACTAAAGAAACTGCCTGCAGTTAATCTCTCCATATATGACCAGCTTGAGAGACTTGATGTTGGATTTAATACTCTTCATCAGTTTGAACCTGCCCTATGTGAACATCTTCCAATGCTGAAAACCTTGAATTTAGAGCATAATGAATTTACAAAGATCTCAGAAAATTATTTTACTTTTTGCATCCACCTAACTGAACTACATCTGGCTTCAAATGGAATAAGCAATATCAATGGAAACCCTTTTGAAAAGCTTGAGGTAAGATACAGGATACACCAGACTGGGATTCAACATAAATCCAGATATTTTAGATACATAGAGGCTCAATATAATTAAAACTAGTCCCAAATTCAGCAATAATTCCAATCCAGAGACGTCAGGTTCTCTTCAACTTTCAAAATTCCAAAATTCAAGATGTATGTTGCTGGAGAGCTCCAAAAAATGGAGCCGCCACCAGCCCAACAATTTGTGAGTGTCTATGGCGTCTTACAACAGCTGGCATTTGCCAGAATCCACAGATTGCCAGTCAGGGCCTGGTGTAATAGGATCCAGAATTTGGTTGTGGGAACCCAATCCGATTGACCAGCATAAAAATGAATTAATTGTGCCACACATTCATCAAACACAATGTGAATTAATGATCACTAACAGAAAACAGTAACAGATATGGTAGAAACCACTGTATTCTCTACATTAAGGGACATATTTATCAAGGGTTGAATTTCGAATTGAAAAAACTTAGAAATTCAAATTCAAAAAGACCAACCAAAATTAAGTAAAAGTTGTTTTTTTGGTCGAATGGGTCCGTTTTTGATCGGATAGGTTTGAATTCGGCCGAATTCAAATAGTATGAATCGAAGGAATATCGTATTCGATTGAATTTGATTCGAAATTTTTCCCAAACTTAGATTTTTCAAAGTCTACCAATTGACAAATATGTTCTAGGAAGTCCCCCATAGGCTAAAACAGCAATTCAGCAGGTTTTCGATGGCGAATGGTTGAAGTTGAATTTTTAGAGACAGTACATGATAAATTTCGATATTCGAATTTTCACATTTTTTTTCAAATTCAAATTGAATTTGGACTATTCCCTAGTCGAAGTACACAAAAAATAGCTTAATAGTTTTTGATGCCAGCGTCCATTTTTTTTTATGCGCGTATTTTCGCGCTGTTTTACAAATTTATGCGCCGGCAGCGAATCGCGCAAATTTGCCGCAAATTCACGCATGCCGAATAAATTCGCCCATCACTACCGATAATATCTCTGCATGTATTGCCGATCGTACGATTTTCAGAGGGAGACTGTCACCAGCTTTAATCGTACATAACTTTCATACGATTGCTGTCAGGGGCAGAACATCGGCTGATCTGTTCTTGTGTACTTTATTTGGTTAGTGCAGGTCGGGACATGGGAAAGCCCGATCGTACGATGATTCATACGATCAGATCTTTGCGTCTATGGTCAGCTTAACTTTTTACTTACCCCTCGGCGCAGATTCAGGAATCGGCGTTCCATGCAGCCATCTTCCAGGTCTTCGGTAAGCTGAGATGGAGACCGGCGAAGTGGCCATTGTGCAGTTGGAGCAATTTACCGGTTTGCAACAACTGTGCATGCGCCAAAATGGATGGAAATTTCTGAAGCGCCAGAAGAAGACATAAAGACCTGGAAGATGGCTGCCGTGAACTCCGATACCTGAATCTGCGCCTAGGTATGGGGTTTTTTGCTAAAGGGCTGAATTCTCCTTGAAGCCCCCCACTTGTGGCTTTTAAGAGTGAAAGACTGCATGGACCGACAACCTTTTTTTTTTACATAAGACCACCATTTAATGATGGGGGAAGACTAAGACCTCTGACTTAAACCAACACCTAGGTCAGAGACACTTATCTCAAGAAATACTACCATGCAGGGAGGTCATATTTACTATAACCAGAGATAAATAGTTAGGGACCACCATATGGGGTTTACCTTGACGCAGTATGGTGGCTTAGCAATTTTATGATCATAAGTAAAAACCCCTGTTTTGTATATGCATGCACTTGAATATATGCTAGATTACTTATGAGACAGGGGACTAGGGAATGAGCATTGATCAGCCCCCTCTCTTTTTTTGTGGGTTTTGTTTTCTATTGTTTTCTATTAATGGGCAAAATAAAGTGGCACATTAAAAAGAAACATTTTAAACTCTTTAATAAATAAATCAAATTGCACTCAGAACAATCCTTTAAAATTGTGCATGTCACTTATAAAAGTTTTTCCACGCCTTTGCGTCTTGAAGTCATTGTTCAAGTGTGGCTCACTCCCCAGACAGAGGATCAAGGTGCATGGTATCAGGCTTCAGGAACAGGGTTACACTTTAACCCAGTGATGCTTTCTCAGGGGTGTAGCCGTAATTTCTTTCATTATTTCATAGTGAGTCAATATAAGGGTTTAGAAAGTGAGCTACATACTTTAAATAAGATACAATGTACTTCTGCATCCCTATTGGAAAAATACGACCTATACTTAAAAAGGGTGCTAACAATAAAATTGCACTAATTATGCCTATGAGGAATGCCAAGTATCGCATGACACTGCAGACTATTTAGATCAAGTCTCATTTTATGCATCAGCCCAGTCTTGTTTTCAGGTTATTTCTTTAAAATGAGAGTTTCTATCAGAATGACTGAACCTTCAAAACCGATACAATGCTAATAATTTTCTTCAGCATTCTACTAAAACTTTTCCAGCCCAATGAGTGAACCCCAGATTGCCTGAGGCACTGGAATATAAAGTGAGGTGGTCAGGGACAAGAGTAGCCACAAAAATGTAATCCAGGTTCCCTAGAGCAGGGTTTCCCTAAAACCTGTAGGCGAGAAAGCAGATATTAACATTTGTTAATATTATCCACAGAATTTACTCTTTCTTGATATGTCCCACAACAAAATGACATCCACGGCATTAGGAAACAAGCAACAGCTGATGAACATGAAGGAACTCCTTTTGAATTCAAATAAGATTGCTAAACTTGATAAAGAAGCATTTGAATTTCTGGCAAACACGTCCCTGCAGAAGCTTGACTTGTCCTCCAACCCTCTGAAAGAGGTAAGTATTTGCTTTGATAGTAAAATCGCTAACATATTACAAGAACTGTATTTAGGGGCCTATTTATCATGCATTGTAAAAAGTGTAGTGAAGCATTACCAGTGATGTTGCTCGGAGCAGCCAATCAGCAAAGAGATTAAACCAGTTAGACAACAAAATCAAATATCTGATTGGTTGCTATGAGCAACATCAGTAATGTTTCACTCCACTTTTTAAAACCAGGGCACGCGCTGCTATTTCGGGAGATTAGTCGCCCAGCGACAAATCTCTTCTTCTTCGGGCGAGTAAACTCCCCGAACTGCCTTCCCGCCGGATAGAATGTAAATTGCCAGTGGGATGGCACTCGGATTGCAACATGTTGTTCACAAGCCACTGGTTGAGGACCACTGCTCTAGAGTTACCCAACCTATGAATTCCAATTGTTGTTGCATTACAAATCCCATCTTTATAATCTGTTACTACTAATGGGTGCTATTTGTAATTCAAGAAATGTCCAAAGCCAGATATTGGGAATCCTTTGTGTAAGAGGAGCCTAGTCCTTTTTGGCTTTTACAGTACCGGAATCACAGGGCATTGATACCCTTAGATCTCTTTATTCTGCAACTGGAAACGTAAAAGAGGAATACTTATTTCTGGGTTAACTTTTTTTATTGTGGATGCAAATTCTCTTTTGTTTCTTAGTAAAACCGCAGGTTGTGTTCAGCAAACTTGTCACCTGTAAACAACATACATTAAGTTTAATTTATAGCAAGAGAGGAATCTTAGGCCATGGCTGGATTGAACTTTGGTATTCAGCAAATCTTATGTGCCTTAAGTTCCTTATATTCCTGACCCACATATAATACCTAATGAAGTGAAACTGACTGACATTGTTCCCATTTCCAACAGCTGGAGATAAAACATTGAAGCAAGAAATAACCTATTTTTTCCCATTCTTTGAAGTGAAACTGGCCAGAAAGGCACTGGATCCCAAATTACATGTACACAGATACAGTATGTCAGACTCCTGCTTTGTATATTGAATACAGCAATTATCATATTCATAATCTACATACCTGCAATTCATCTAATGAACAAACATTCCTTGCCCCTGTAAAATCTACATATGGAACTAACATGCAAAAGAAATCAGTGTAAGAAAATTGCCATAAAACGATTTATTAATTATCCCATAATTATACTCCAGCTAGGAATTCAAGACACCAATAATCTATATATTTATGTATAAGAATCATTTCCCCATTTACCCAAGACCCACTTGTGGTCAATGTTATCCATATATAGTAATTCTAGGGAAAAAGATGTATATTGTAGGAATGTACAGGGTTCTGCCTGTGCCGAACAAAAAACTGAACATATACAACAACAATACATTTGTAGCCTTACAGAGCATTTTTAGATGGGGTCAGTGACCCCCATTTGAAAGAGTTAGAAGAAAAAGGAAAATAATTAAAAAAAATCTATAAAAAAGAAAAAAATCAAGACCAACTGAAAATTTGCTGAGAATTGGTTATTATATAACATACTAAAAGATCACCTAAAGAAGAAGGAAAGCTACAGAGGCATTTTATTGCCAATAGATTAGCTGTAATAGTGCAAGATAAAGTTTAAGCTGAAGGTAGGAAGTCTGATACAGAAGCCCATGAGTACACAACAGAAGGAAAGAATTGCTGTGTTTCTAATGACAGAGGACTCAGAGCAGCATTACTTTGAGGTTTACTGGTGTATTTAGGTGGACCTTTCTGATAAGGCTTACTTAGTTTTAAACTTTCCTTCTCCTTTAAAGGTGAAAGCAGAAAACTAATCACAAATACTTTTACAATGATCTCCACACATACATAGTGCAAGAAACAAACTGTTGCTTAGCATCCAAAATGTGTTTATTTATACAATTGCCCTATTATTTTTCCAATTATAAGAATTAGCAGAAATAATCAATGTTTTTGTAAACCCAAGTATCACCATTTTAATCATTTTCATTTCTCTTCTTCTAGATCAATCCAGGATGCTTTCAAACCATCGGAAGTTTTGCTGTTCTTGTAATTCAAAATGCGCTACTTGACCCTCAGCTGACAGAACAGATCTGCTCAGAATTAGCACACACTGGAGTTCACACCCTTTTGCTAAACAATATACGACTTTCAAAAATACACAATAGAACCTTCAAAGGGTTAGCAGACACAAATCTAACAGTATTGGACCTTTCAGGAAACAGTGTGTCACAAATTGATAATGATTCGTTTGTTTTTCTCCCTAAATTAGAAATATTGAACTTGGAGAATAATGACATTTCTCGTGTTAACCCCAGAACATTCAACGGTTTGTCAAAGGTTAGAGTACTGAATCTAAGAAAGTCTTTTAGTTCAAAGGATTTTAAACTTGATGACCTATCATTTCAGCCATTGCCAAACGTGGAGTACTTAAATATGGAAGGAAACAAAATCATTGCCATTACAGAACATACTTTTATTGGTCTAATGAGTTTAAACAATTTAAGCCTAAGTGACTCCACATTACAACCACCAACTCTTACCAACAGGACATTTGCATCACTGTCACAGTCACCTTTGTATCAGCTCAACCTTACCAAATCTGGAGTGACAAAAATAGAAAATGGAGCTTTTTCAGGCTTGACGTATCTGCAGGTTCTTGATTTGGGGCTGAACCAGATTGATCAAGAAGTTTCTGGTCATGAATTACAAGGTCTTGCAAATATAGATATGATGTATCTCTCCTACAACAGAAAAATTACCCTAACAAGCAATTCGTTTATTTTTGTTCCAAGCCTCAAGAAGTTATACCTGAGAAAGACAGCGTTAACATTCAGAGATCTCAAGCCTTCTCCTTTTAAGATTTTGCAGAATTTAACTATTTTGGATCTCAGCAATAACAACATTGCAAACATACAAGAAGATGTGTTCGAAAGTCTTTCTAATTTAAGAATTCTTAGTTTTGAGCACAACAACCTTGCCAGGTTGTGGAAAAAGGCTAATCCCGGTGGCCCTGTTTTGTTTTTGAAGGGATTAAATAATTTGGAAAAACTCAGTTTATTATCCAATGGCTTTGATGAGATACCAGCGAATGCTTTTAAAGGACTATCCAAATTAAAAGTTTTGGACATTGGAGAAAATAATGTGGATATACTGCCTCCAACTCTATTTGATGATCAAAATTCACTTAATCTGTTGGATCTCCATAAAAATCTTATAACATCAGTAGAACAAGATGTGTTTAAAAATGTTTTCGGTAGCCTGAAATATCTGAGCATGGGTGGAAACCCATATGATTGTACTTGCGAAAGTATATCTTGGTTTGCAAGTTGGCTTAACACAACGAATGCTAGCGTACCACTTATTCACTCACAATATATATGTAATACACCAGCCCGGTTCCATGGAATTTCTGTAGATACTTTTGATAGCTCTCCCTGCAAGGAACTGGCACCTTTTCGACTTTTTGTATCTACATTCAGCCTTACTCTAGTTTTTATATTGTTAGTCTTACTTATTCAGTTTCAAGGTTGGCGAATACACTTTTATTGGACAGTATCCGTCAACAGGATTCTCGGCTTTAAAGAAATTGACCCAAGGAAAATAGACTTTGATTATGATGCTTATATCATTCATGCCCAAAAGGATATTTCTTGGGTTGAACATCATTTGATTCCACTTGAAAGTAACACTGGCAGCAGGTTACAGTTTTGCTTTGAAGAGAGGGACCTTGAAGCGGGCAGGTCGAATCTGTCTGCATTCGTCGATGCTTTAAAACAAAGCCGAAAGAAAATTTTTGTTGTGACTCGAAATTTGTTAAATGATGCTTGGTGCAAAAGGTAAGTGCAGCAAACTCACAATTTTAAGCAGATCATTATCTACCATGCTATATTTATAACAGCAATAACTAGTCTGCTGCCCCCAACCTATTGCTGAATTTCTTACTGCTTTTGACTGCCATGAGGCTTTATCATGAGACACAAAATTCAATATATAAATAATATAAAATGCTTTTGATTTCAGTGAATAGGGTTCTGGGCCATGCCGTGGTTGTGTGGTTTCTATAACTCAATTTAAACAGAATCTCTGTAAGTAATTGCCTGGTTCCTTATGCACCAGATCAAACATATTAGCAGATATCAGAACCAGTTGGACACTGTAATAAAGTAGAGGACTTTTGTTTCAAAGCAAATATTGTTTTTCCTTTACTAGGATAATAATAAATGACAAATCAGCACTGTACTTTGCCTTTTAGCATTGGCTAATAAATTACTATTCAGCAACATTGGCCTCATATTACATAGCATCTTTGGTATTGGCTAGTATTTAAACCTGCAACAATATGCTAAATAGATACTATAATTTCCAGTTACTTTTTACATTTGAAGCATTTCCATTGTTATGCCCTTCCTAATTACTGTTTGTCAGTGTAATAAATGTGCTGAAAACTAATCACCAGCAGCACACTGTGTGAGTTGTAGTTGTGCAAAATCAATTTATTTAGCCCAAAAACATACATCGAGGGGGGACTATTCGGCCCAATATTCAACACCCTCCCTCACCTTCCTTAGCAATGCCTGAGGCGTTAGATGTGGAGTTAGATGTGGGTATACAGTCCTTACTGTGAATTGAAACCCATATAACTATCCAAATTTATGGAAAACCGTTTAGTAGCTGCTGACTTCGTGTCTATCCAACTTCCGTACCTAACCTTGCTTTTAATAAATTTTAGAGGTTAATAATAAAAGTTAGGTTTTATTTATTTTCCTGTCATGGGGACCTCAGATTAAAAGAGTGGGAAGGTGCAAAACTATGGGTCATACTTTTTCTTTCTCTGTTTCTGAGTAGGGAAGAGAAAGTCGTAAATTTAGAACCTCCTTTTACTGACTCCCAGATGGCTAGGGTATATTTCAGTAATGGGTGTGAGGTATGTAGTATCCTGCGATTAGTGAAGCAAGTGAGTAGCTGTGAATTGTTGTTCAATTTCTATCCAATCTTTATTATCTAAGTGATAGGATATCTTATTAAGAATTGCCACATACTTGATAGCGTACGCAATCCGGGAGCAGTTTCCTATGCAATATAGAGGTTTTAATTCTCAGGGGGTGTGGCAAGTTCAAATGAATTTGATAATAGCAGATTGAAAGGTCTGTGACCATTTGCTGAAATAAGGCAAATGAATAGACTGAAACAAATATAATAAAGGAGGCATAACATTCATTTTTATAACATCAATCCTGCCTAATCAGGCTATTGGCTGTTTGGTCCACTTCTGTAAATCTTATTTAATTTTGTGTTTAAGATCTTACAGTTGGTATCAACCCATTCATCATAACCTTTGCTAATAGAAATTGCAAGATAAGTACAGTAAAGTGCATATTCGTCCAGCTATATGGGAAGTTTTGAGAAAGTCCCTGGATCGTAAGTGGGGAAATCAAAACATTTAGGACTAAGGATTTACTGTAATTGAACTTGAAATTGCTTACCAAATGTGTCAAGTAGTTTGTTAAGACTCGGGATCGCAAGCAGGGTTTGTTAAGAAAAACAGTAATAGCCTGCTTGTGCAACAACTTTATATTGTCTGATCCTTATGCTGACCCAGGAAATATCTGGGTGTGAGTGAACCTGTATAAGGAAGGGCTCGAGAGCCAGGACAAATAGTGTGGCTGAAAGGGGACAACCCTGTTGTGTGCCATTTTTTGATTTTAATATAATCTAAAAGCACCCAATTCACTCTAATATGGGCCACAGGACTATGATACAAGGATTTTATCCACCTACAGATTCGTTCTCCAAACCCATATTTGGTGAGACAGGTAAACGTATACGCCAAATTGACACTATCAAAGGCCTTCTCGCCATCAGTTGGCAATTCCTGGCTTGGAAGTAACTGCTGTTAGCATAAATAGCAGGTGTACTGCCTAATAGAGCCTCCTATAGACTTCCAGTCCACATGGGGATTGCATGCACTGGTATGGTCAAAGGGAGCTGGGCCAGTAAATCCCAATTGGTATTGTATGTTGACTTTTTAATATAGTGAAATATTTAATACTTTTGCCCTGTATTTGGCAGCTGCCCCTGCATGCACTGTACTTACTTCCCTCAAACCTACTGTGTATACCGGTGATACGTGTCACTTCCACACAACACATATATTTTCACTTCTATACCTAGATCTATAATTGATTTAGTAAATTAACCACCATTATCAATAACACCTTTTTTAAAGAACAAATCAGAGTTGCTCTGCCATTGCCATGTAATCATACTGCTGCTAGTGTCCGATCAAAGGTATATTATTTAGCAACATGAAATTGAGCCTACTTGAAGTGGGAAATTTCTAAATATCATAGGAGCTCATCTACTTTTTTTTTTTTTAATAAGGTTCAAGATTCACCATGCCCTCCAGCAAGCCATTGAAGAAAGCCGTGATTCCATTATTCTTATATTCCTTGAGGACATTCCAGACTATAAATTATATCACACCATTCATCTAAGGAGAGGCATGTTCAAGTCGCGTTGCATATTGCATTGGCCAGATCAGATGGAAAGGGTGAAGGCATTTCATCAAAGACTTAAAACTGCTCTAGGAACAACAAACATAGTAAAATGAACTTTATGGTGTATAAAATCATTCCTCTATGGGGTTTGAAACAGGTACTTTGTGTGTTGCAGCCTGTTGCCTTACCTCTTTGCTGTACAAGTAAGTTAAAGACTTACAGTGTTCTGAGTTTCCTATGGTTATCCCTAGTGTAGTTAATTATACTCAGCTGCTCTGCATTAACTGCCAGGTGCAACATATCCCTAATGAACTCCCAGCAGAGAGCCTTTATTAAACCATGACCTGGCTTCTCTCCTTGCCAGTTCCTAGGTCTCCGTACCTGCTGGTCACCCTGTTGGGTTGGGCACCCTGTCCTTGTTCCCGGTTGCCGGGTAGGCACCCTAACCCTGTACAGTACCTGGTTCTGATCCTGATTAGGGACCTTTTCCTTGCTGGTATCTTGTACTCTGCTAGTATTTTTGCCTGTCCCAGGACTTTTGTTATGCTTGAACTATTCCTCCTGAACCAGTAAGTTGCTTATTTTATTATCCTGCCTATTTCATACAATATTAGTTGTTCACTATATTTTGGTTTAATAACCAGTTTTGCATGCAAGCATCCTTCTAATCTCATTGCAAGTCTACTCTCTCCTAGTCTATACAACACTTTAGGAAACCAATATGGAAACTGTTGTGTTACCTGTTGTGTTTTGATCCAGAGCAGCATTCATTACCTTATGACACCATCTGGATTGCAAATAGATGAATTTCTTTGTCATGAGATTCAGTTAGACTGGTCTTATTCCCTTCATTCCAATGGGAATCCTGTGATTTTATTTTATATAATACTCCAGGCCTAAAACTTCCTCTACCCACTCTTTTCTCGAACAAAGTAGCAAGTAAGCAAGCAAATTATACCCAGTTTAAGAGTAGTTATTTTTATTTTTAATTTAGACTTCTTTAAATAACCAGTTAAAGTGGACCTGTCACCCAGACATAAAAAGCTGTATATTAAAAGTCCTTTTCAAATGAAACATGAAATCCAATTCCTATTTTTTATTAAAGTATTCATAGCTGTTGTAAGCTTATTTAAAAATCTCAGCTGTCAGTCAAATATTGCCTGCCCCTCCTCTATGCCTTAGGCATAGAGGTGAGTCAGGCAATTACTTTCACTTTCCATTCATCACTTCCTAGATGTCATTGCTCTCTACACATCCCCCCAGTTCTCTTCACCATTTAATTGTGTAGCCAGGGCATGGGGATGAACAGCGGCATCAGGAAGTGCTGTCCATGGGGTCCCCCATTCTGGTCTCCCATTCTGGTGTACAAACAAGATTCTGAGATGATGCAAGGCTTGTCTTAATAACAGTGTGCACAAAATGGCTGCTGCCTGCTGTGCCGTTATACTTCACTGTTACTGAAAATATAAAGAGGTATGTTTGATTAAACATATATCCAAGCATATGAAGGAACTGGACATTTCTTCAGGTTTTTTTTTCAGGGTTTAAAACCTTTCTAGGATATGCACTTCAGATGGAATTTTTGTGCCTGTGAAATAAAGCTGTACATATTTTAGCCAGTGGTGCAGTTTGTTGTAGTATTTGGGGAAAGATTTGGCTATTGGTTAGTGATAAAGCTGTTATTCTTTGCAGTTAGTGATAACTTTCTGTTTTTCCTCTCCCTTGTTATCTGTGCCCATACATTATATTTTATTCACTTGGTAAATGATTTAAGTTTTTTTTTTTGAACCAGGCTTTCTGACTATGTGACACAGCATCAACTGGGACCTCAAATAGTGGTGCGGAGGTGCACAAAACCAGCTGTAAAGTTCTATATAATAGAAGTACTCAAAGAAACCAGTACTGTATAAATGCAATTGTATTTGCTTATGGATACACTCTACAGCCTTGGCATGGACTCTTTCCTATCCTTAACCTGATCTCCAACGTTTGGACTGTTTCCGCTCAGTCATCAAAAATCCTTGTGCCGTAGCCCTGGGGGTTTTAATGCCTAGGCCTTTTAAGGCATTTTCGTCACCTTAAAAATGTTCAGGGAATTCCTGGATGAGGCATAAGGTAACAGACTAAACAACTTCTTCTACTAAATGGTTCAATCAGATGAATGAGGAGAGCAATCCGAACAGTACCTGCTACAATGTGATTTATTTGCAACTACAAACACAACATGTTTCGGCCACACACGCCCTTTATCAAGTGTAACAAAAATGGAAACAACGTGACCTTTTAAGCATATCCTGTTTGAATCCCACCCCTTAATTTCCAAGGTGAAAGTTCAAAATTTTATGTTCCACAGTTAAAGTGCATCCAACAATGTCATTAGAAAATACAATAGTAAGTGGGAATAAAAGACTTAAAAAGACTGCTTCTACTACGAAGTCCTAGCTGTTCTTGCTGGATTAGCCTACTAGTTGCTTTTAATCATTGATATACAATTGTCTGTTGAGCTAGAAAAAAAAGATAGTATTCTTTTTATGAGAAGCCCATTTTGGCTGGACCCTTTAGCAAGGGAATATCTAAAAATAAACAAACGCAATACTGTAGATTTTTATCAACTTAATGAAGAAGTGTTGTTTACCAGATACTGCATCAGATACGGTTCACATGAGCTCTGAAAGAATACGGTTTCTTTAAGGCTCTGTTCTGTATCAATGTTAGGAATCATATTAGCTTTACTGCTTGCAATATCACTCAACCCACCCAAGCCGAGAATTAGTTGGTGTCTTATATTTTCTAATAGCAAGAAAGTCTCTGATTGGTTGTTCTTAGATCATACCTCTCAACTATCCCGTTTTCACAGGCAGTCCCGCATGTACTGAAAAGTCCAGACAAAGTTTCTAATTTAATTGGCTTTTGGCAGAGAGCCCAGAACAGCCACCAGGTGCAAGATACTTTGTAAAAATTTTGAGATAAGCAAATAAGTAATTGTAATAATTTAGATAAGAAGGTCCCTTGGGAAAAGTTAGACTCACAGCTTAAAGGGCAATTCACCTTCATTAGCAAAACTGTAATAACTGAGAAAATATGTTCAAACTTTCATAACCTGTCAAACATGGTAATTAGGGGGTGTGACCACAAAAATGGGCATGGTCAAAATGTATTAAAAAAATAAAATAATATATATATATATATATATATATATATATATCAGTCCACGAGTAGTGAGTGCACACTGGGAACCATTCAGTAGATTATTTAAAAAACATAATTTTATTTAAGTTAATTAAAAAACAGGCAGACGTTTCGATCCCCTTCTAGGACCTTTATCAAGATCTTGATAGTAGCACCTGGGTATTTTGTCAATTTCAGTGGAGTGCGGATATAGTAAGGTTTTTTCTAATATATATATATATATATATATATATAGATATATAGATATATATATATAT
Organism: Xenopus petersii; assembly: GCA_038501925.1. Lineage (NCBI taxonomy): Eukaryota > Metazoa > Chordata > Amphibia > Anura > Pipidae > Xenopus > Xenopus petersii. Next base: position 47,407,130 of record CM076672.1, on the reverse strand, counting down.
ATATATTACCAAAAATAAGCACACTCCAAGGACTTCTCAAGTGAAAAACACACTAAATTTATTTCAACGTTTTGGCACCATCACTTGGGCCGTCTTCAGGAAGTGATGGTGCCGAAATGTTGAAATAAATTTTGTGTGTTTTTCACTTGAGAAGTCCTTGGAGTGCAGTTATTTTTGGTAATGTATGCATTATGGTGTTGACCTAGCACCCAGACAGTTGTTGTGGTTGGTTAAGCGTGCACCTTACAAGACTGACTATATATATATATATATATATATATAGAGATATATATATATATAGAGATATATATATATATATATATATATATATATATATATATATATATATATATATATATATATATATATATATATATATATATATATTTGCTGAAGTAGCACTCACAGGACAAGTGTAAAAAGGTTTTTTATTGTAGTTGTAAAACTGACGTTTCGGCTAGAGCACCAGGCTTTTTGAATAAGGCTGGTGTTCAAGCAGAAACGTCAGTTTTTCACCTACAATAAAAAAAAACTTTACTTTTACACTTTAAGTCCTGTGAGTGCGGCTATTTCAGCGAATATATATCCATCAATATGTGGAACTGCACCCAGGAAACAGTGACTGCTTTTTCGGGACACACACACACACACACACTTATGAATATAGAATCAGAATTGATCTCACAGGAATATATTATTCCTTAAGGGCAGAGACACACAGTCAGATTCGGGGAGATTAGTCGTGAGGCAACTTTGGAAAATGAAGCGCTCTGAGTGACATCCCACTGTCGATTCCCAGCTGGAAGGCAGGGGAGGCAGTTCTGGGAGATCAGTCGCCCCGAAGAAGAGGAGATTTGTCTCCAGGTGACTAATCTTCCCAAATCTGACCGTGTGTCTCTGCCCTAAAGCAAGCTCAATTGTTTTTAAGGACAAGATTTACTTCCCCTTTAAAAGCACTGCAAATCTATGCAGCATATAGTGATTCCTTTCAAGTAATAGCTGCACACCCACAAAGCACATAGTAACAATATACCATACACCACACATACTATACAACAGCTCTGCTCTGTAGAACCGGTAAATACTCTGGGAAGCTAATGGCTTTGGTGACAGAACTGCATTGTGGAAAAAGGTGTTCACATTGTAACTTGAGATGTTTCTTGTACCATATTATTAGTCAGTAAGCAATAGCTTTGGATTTTTTTTTTCAAAATGAACTGAGCATGGCTAAGTGTTCTATAACACATAATCCAAGGACTGGCCTAACAGAAGGGGACCTGCCCTTAACCTAAAATTCCCCCCACTGCATGCTTATTGGGCATTGAATTCTACCTTTTCTGGATTGTGGGCATGAGGTGTAACATTACATCATTATGTAATAGTGTATTAATAGTAATTATACAGATCACTGGGGTCTTTTGCATACTTTTGCTTTATAGAGAGGCAAAGTTGGGCATTCCTCTTATTCCAGTCTTACTTTACTGGCTGAAACTGCTGCTGATTTACACTGCATAATGACAGCTAATGACAGCTAAGGCTATTATTTAAAAGATCTTCTGACATAAAGTACCCAATCAGTCTCATAAAGGGTAAAAGTAAGGGGTGATGCATTTCTTTTTTTTTTTTTAAAGAAAATTTTTATTATTTATTCAAGTTTCACATAAACAGCGAACAGTTTGCCCTCAATGGACCAGGACATATTCCACAGTTACAAGAGAAACAGCCTGAGATGAATTTCTGTAATACAAACATATAGAAAACAAAACTTTTCCTATGCATGACTTCAAAGTTTTTGTCCCCGTGATACCGGCAAGTCCCCATCATTCCACTCCCCTACCATACAGACATGTTGTACCCCCAACTGTCATACCAGGGCATCATTATTGACTTTATTTGATATCCCCTCTTCCCTTGTTTCACCATTACCCAGCAATAGTTCAAGTGTGTAACATGGAGGGGTGATGCATTTCTAAACCTTCAAAAAAGCACATTGTTCATTAATTTAGCTGAATCTCATTTTTATTTACTGCTCCACCAACCAGAGATTAGAGAGTACATCTAAATAAAAATGGCTCCAGTATTGAACCATTACGACATAAATCAAGTTAGAGAACAAATGGGTTCTTTATCATTCCATGGGTGCAAGCATAAGAGCAATAAGAGTTGCTAAATTGCACCCCTGAGGTCCCATGCATGGAGCATTTTACCTATGGTAATGTTTGGTGCATTACCTTGTGCCCCTGGATCTCCCTAGCCATCCCACTACAGCACCCCTCTGTTTTCTCTATGCAGTGACAGATCTCTCTCACACTCACTCTGACCTTATTGTATAAATAAATAGCCATTGGATACAATTGTTCTATATGAGCACATCTGCACTTTATCATGTTCTTTATCATCTTCTTATTACTATCATATCACAATGATACACCCATCATCTCTGACGTTTAGCATTATTTACATCTGCTGAGTGTGCACTGTCTTGTCCTGTCCCTGCACTATGCTTTCCTGTCTTGCAGGAGTTGTAAATTTTTGCACTTGCACTCTGTCTGTTGTCCGGTATATCTATGTTGTGTGTAGCACCATGGCCTAGAGGAATGTTGTTTCGTTTCACTGTGTACTGTACAAACGTATATGGATGAAATGACAATAAACTCACTCTTGACTCCTGACTCGACTCTTGCTGCCTGCTAACAATTATTCAGAACAAAGGTACTTAACACTTGTTTTTTTGTACTTTGCCCACACTTTAATAAATGAAGCATGTTGTTTACTGTTATTTTGTGATCATTTGGCCATTTCTGGTTCATGGCCCTTGTGAGTTGCTGCAAAGTAATGATTTTGTGAATTAAAGCCAATCACATAGAAATACGGAGGACTTTCCAACTACCTTGAGCCCTGTATATAATACCTGCCTTAGGCAGCTTTTAAGTAAAGGACTCCTGATGCTCCATGTTCCCATTTGCTTTCCACTTCTTACTTTGCACAAATGAGCCATATGGCCAAAATAGCAACGGATTAAATAAGTTAGTAATAAAATCATAACATGACAAATGACAATGGCATTACTGGGATGGAGGTGCATATCAGTTGAAAAGATAAGCTGCGTGTTTGCACTATTTTTAATTTGCTGCAAATGTGGTGTATCACATTCATTAGTGTTCTGGGATACCAGTGGTTATACCTGGTATAAAAACAAATGTAAAATTGTGTCACTTCCCCACACACAATTCTGTACAGACTTGTGGTCTTGGTCTGATCATCGGACTGATGGATTGTGGGATTTTCTTTTTTATGTACTCGCCTCTATTATAAAAAGTGTGGTGCTTGCACAGCTAAATGGTTGCAAATAGAGGAGGCTGTAGAGCGCTGCAGAATTGATTGGAGTTATGCCAGTCCAATAAGTAATAATATTCAATACACTTTCCATGTCCTTTAAGCTAATTTTTGATATCTTTCCTAAAGAGAGAAACTTCAAAGCAATTCTCTGTTTTTCTTCCGATCATGTTCTCCCTGACTGTACAGTTGGAAAATTGACCAGCAGGTGACACTGTTATAAAATACATTATATTAACAGTTTAAAAACAGTGTTAATACACAAAAATGTAAACTACAAGGTTTACATTAACAACACAATAATCTAATATTGGCAAAACCTACAGTCCTGGATAAGTAAGTCTCTGTAGGAAAACAACACTGAAAACAACTAGTTCAAGAGTCGCAATGTCTAGTATCATTCTATTTTATTAATACATTTGCAGACCTATTTTTATATTGTCACAGATAAATGGCTTTTGGATACATTCCCTCCGTAATGTCATTTGATATTTGATTACAGATAATCTTCAATGACACTGACAGGTGTAAATTAGTCATGAGTTCATATGTGATGATTCTCTAATTAGAATGATTGAATCATTGTTTAGGTGATGCCCTCATCTCACATTTCCTGTGCATCTTAAGAGCTTTCAAGTGCCTTGTTTTGAGCTTTGTAGAATATTACTCTTAAGGCTTCTATGATGTTATAAATGGTTATTTTCTGCTTTTCCATCTTGAGCATCTGACTTGGGAACTAATGCCTAGTATAAATTATCGGCACATCATAGGTGTCATGTTTTATTTCAAAGGATAACTTTAAAGGGGACCCGTCACCCCAAAAATTTTTTCAAAATTCTATTTTATCAGATTAGTCAAGGATAATGAAGTTTAATTACACTATATAAATTATTTGAATCTTGTTTCCTTCAGTCTGGGATTTCAAAATCATAGCAAGCAGGCAGCAGCCATTTTGTGGACACTGTTATTAAGACAATCCTTGCATCATCTCAGAATCTTGTTTGTGCACCAGAATGGGGGACCCAATGTCCATCCCCATGCCCTGGCCACACAGTTATATTGTCAGGCTTGGCCACAGGTGAGTGGCTGGTGGTTAGGAGCCTTGGTGCTGTATAACACGAGTACATCGGGTATTTGAGGTTTTGATAGGCCGGAAACATGTTATGCAGAATAGTCTTTTAATAATGAAAAGTATGGCAATATAACTTATAACAAAAGATAAATAATATAAGTTCTTACGCCAGGTTGGTGGTCAAGGGCAGGCAACAATAAAGCAAGTCCGAGAAACAGGCTGAGGTCGGGGGCAGGCTGAAAGCAAACAAGTCCGTATGGCAGGCCGAGGTCGGAGGCAGGCTGATGGCAGAGGGTAGTCCAGAAAACAAGCCGATGTCAATAACCAGGAGATCAAACAGAGAGCAGGTAAGGGGAACTGAAGCAGAGAACAAAGGCACAGGGAACAAGGCAGGAATCTCAGGAACAAGCAGGAATCTCAGGAATGATAGCAGGAATCAGAAGTCACAGGAACAAGGAGAATGCAGGATCTAGCTTGGGAGCTTCAATGATCAAGCACCGGAGTAACATTGGTAACAGGCTTATAAAGGCCCTTAATTAACAAATTACCAACACCTGGTAGAACAAGGAGGAGGAGGAGGTGAGCAAACGTAAAAGGTAGAACGTCTTTAATCATACCAATAGAAGCAGGTTCAAAAGGTCTCCAGTGGCTCAACGAAATAATGCAGGAGCTTGTGAGAGTATAGTTCAGGGTTCGATCCCAGTTAGCTCCTGACATATATGGTAAAGAGAACTGGGGGAATGTGTGGTGAGCAGTGACATCTAAGAAGTGCTGAATTGAAAGTGAAAGTAATTGTCTTCCCCGCCTCTATGCCACGGGCATAGAGGAGGGGCAGACAATATTTGATTGACAGCTGAGATGTTTAAATGAGCTTACAACAGCTAAGAATGCTTAAATAAAAAAATAGAAATTGGATTTCATGTTTAATTTGAAAAGGACTTTTATTATACAGATTTTTGTGTCTGGGTGACAGGTCCACTTTAAGGATCATTTTTATTTCAAATTTTGGAAATGATGATCAGTTATACAGATAATAATAAATTCCATTCGGCAAGGCAGCAAAAGATACATCAATTCCGAAGCAGTTGAGAGCAAGGAGGAGAAAAAAATAAAAATGATCTGCAGGATCGACATAAATCTGGAATCTTGAAAAAAAAACACATGGCTATTTTGACTAAATTAGTAATAAACCGTGATATGACAATTCACAGCATTCTGAATCCTCAGCCCAGCTAACAAGAGCACAGGATAGAGCAAAATGGATGGTTTAGATAACTCGCAATATATCAATGTGAATCTAGCAAAAGATTTAGGAAATACATGTTATCCAAGATCCCAAGATCCTGCCTATTGTAATGAGCTATGTTTTTTCATTACCAAAAGTTAACTCAATCTAGATTTGAGTCCCGATGGTGACATACATTTTCTGAAATTTTGATGCCCATACTGGAGGAAATTTATCATTAACCAGTTATTAGTGTATCTAATCTCATTGGTCTGGTTAGACTAATGATTGAACCTTGAACATACTGAGATTAGGGGAAGACTAACAGGTGTTGTGCTATTTAAATGAGTTGCACCCATGCAAGGCATCTACTTGTTTGCTTCTTGTTTATGGGAGATTAAAAAGTACATTGACCATTTGTATATTAAGCATGTGATCTGTCCAGGCCATGACTGATTGCAGAATTATTATCTACTAGACATTAAGCCCATTAAATTAATGGGCACTAGAAAATATGTAGTCAAACATTCGCCAGAGACGGTCCGTGGGGCACATGCGCAGTAGCGCAATCCCACGGACACAGGGACTGGACGCAGAGACACTTCAACTTTATTATACAGGATTGCAAGATTATCTCACCTTGCATGTGTAGAGACTAAAGAACCTTTCATAGAAAGCCTAATTGGGGGGGGGGGGCTATTTATCAGCAAAAGGAACACCCCTAGTGATTTTAACTTTTCCTGTCCTAATAAGAATTCCTTGCTTTTTAATGTAGATGGTAGTGCAGAATACATCCAGTCAATACAGACTGCTGGGCATACACTACTCTGTGGGATTAAGGATTCAGAATCTACAGAAATGATCAGGGAAAGAAGCCGTGGCACGCAGCTACTGACGAGGTGCATCAGAAGATAAATGTTTAATGCACAAATCAACTTCAAAATAATAATATTGCAGGATGGTGTGCTGAAACTGCTTTCCAAGTTTATATACATACAAAACTGCCCAATTAAATATGGATATATGGATATATATGGCAAGTAAATAGGCTGTTTACCCAGTCTTTATTTTTACCCTGAACTGTTCCTTTAAGGCTTATTAACAGAAATTTGTACATACCTTATATTGAAAAATGTCAAGAGCAGCTCAAACTGAGAAGCTCGTTTTATAATGGAAAGCATGATGATGACTAACAAGAACTAGATTCTGGATGTCTGCAGTGAGAGCAAATAAGTAAGATGAGTAAAGTCTATACAGAGCTGGATTATTATACAATTAGTGAAGTGCATTTAGTCAGACCGAGAATCAGCCTGGTGGCAAATGTGTTCACAGATACCACCTTTTTAGGGGGAAAATTCCCAAAAGCATTGAAAAATAAGAGTAGTTAGATCCCTTCAGACAGTTGTATGAAAATTATATTATTACATACTGTACTGCATGAGCTTCTTTTTTGTTTAAAAATATTACATTTGCTTATTTGATTAAAAAAACTGCATTTGACTTTAGTAAGAGAAAGAGCTGCCATACTGTTTACACTGCTGCTGTATCAAATGACATAGTTATAACAATGCAAATAGTGGCCAACATGCAAATCATAGTACATGGCCCCTTGCATATATCCCTGCCTTCAAGTGGAAGTGCTTACATTATGACTACATACTGGAGACTCCTCCTGTTGCCAACAACATGAGATGCAATAAACCCATATTATAAAAATCACTATTAGTTTACTGGCATGTCACTGGAAAAAGCAACTCAAAAGTAAGCAAAACATTATACTGGTGATTGATATAAATTGATATTTCTATTGACCATGATTGGTGCATCAATAAATGGGTTATGGTTTGATGTGTCAATAGTTCTACCAGTGTCCAAGAAGGAGATCACAGGACGTTTTCTTATATGCCAGTGGGGAGAGAAGCACATGAAACCTGACCGTCTGCCACCAACTGACTTTAGTTGAAAAAAGCACTGTTAGTACCAGCAGTTCTCTAATGTGCATCACCTGACACCACTGCTGGGGCAGTTTACAGCACTTCTTATGGGTTGAAATATACCAAAGGACAAAGGAAGGACAAATCTGACCCGTTTTGCTTCACCGAAATTTTTCGAAAGAGCGAAAATTTGCCAAATTGCATTGAAGTCTTTGACATGCAACAATTTTTTTCACCTATTGAAGTTTAGTTCATCATTAAACCCATGTGCCACCATCAGACTGCACCACATATCATTAACATTGTATTATTTTAGAATGCTGTACTTCTGTGTTTGTTTTTAATGTTTAGTAAAAATATGGGGTTTTTTTTGCATGTTTTATAGTTGGGTCAGGGGTAAGGGCTGGTAGGGGTCCCACCTTATAAAGGGCAATAGGTGCGTAGACATATCAGGGATTACAGCTCTCAGGCACAGGGTAACTACAAATCTAAATATATATTTTATTGTTTTAAAATTGAAAGTTGATTAGTACAACGGCCTTTCATGCTGGCAACTACTTACCTATTTAAATGCTCAGAGGTTACTTCCTTGTGAAGGTAAAAGTGTAGTTTGGAATGATAAGAAGGTAATACAATTGTCTTACAAAGAAAGGCCATAGCGTAAAGGTAAAGGGACAATATCACCTTACAGCAGGCTGCCATTAGCAAATCACATAGCCCAAGATGACATGTCAGTCAGCAGCAGGCTACAAACAAGGGCCCCTCCCTCTGCTCAGGCTCTGCTTCTTTAGTCCCGAGTACAATACAGTGACTTAATCTGTTTTCTTTCTCTGTCTCTCAGGGTGAAAGCTTTGCCTTTCAGGCCCCAGAGCTTGAAAGGCCCAATTGCAAGTCTCTCCCTTTTTTGTTTATCCTAGCAACCACCCGCCCCTCTACTCCTGTGTCAGCTGCTCCAAGCCACTGAATCAAGACATAAACACACCGCTTTCTGCTTCACCCAGGAGCACCGATAATGCACTTTTCTCTATTTTGCGCAGGAAACAGAGGCATTTTATGGTCTGATTTCCATATAGGAAGATCCTTGTAATGGTGGCTTAGATTTCCCAGCCGCATACACTCTGATATTCAGTATTGTATAAGATTTTGGCTCTGTGGATTTAAGTTGCCTTTTCCTGTGTGGACTAATTCAGCCTATGGATGCACCACCCTCAGTGACCTTATCCTTCCCTTGTTGTGTGCAGCTACATTTTAATTACACAGTTTGGCACAAATTGGTATGTTAATTGTTGAAATACAAAGAAATGAAGGTGGCTGTATTGGACCTGGGTACTATTTTTGCAAAGATTTTTAAATCTTCCCCAGTTAATCCTGGACCTTCTAGTAGTCCTTTTCCTCAGGGTTCTGCTTCAGGGAACACAAATGGTTCTTTGGCCCAAAAAGCATCTTTTCTTTTACTACCGGCACCACCATCACCAACAAACATTCTGAGCTCATTAACATCTTCTTCTTCGTCTTTGCCTCGCATTCCATCTGGAAAGGCGCTGACTACTCACCTGACAGGATATCCTACACCCAGCAGTCCATCCCATTCATCGAAACCTCATGCTGCCAACTTAGGGGTCAGTTCCTTTGGGGCACCCGCTCAGCAGTTAAATGAAGAATCTGGGTTAGGGTCACAAACTACAGTTACTTCTCCAACACCACCACATACTATTCTAGTACGTCCAGCTCCCTCAAATGCAAATGTAGCTATACCTGCAATGCAGCTCAACCACCCCAGTCGTTCTCCACGACTTCATCAGGATATCTCTGCTCCTGGATGGAACACCAAGTCCATGCTCTTCACTTTGCCAGATATCGGGGAGGAAAGCACAGATTATGAAGAAAGTCACCATAGCCAGGGGTAAGTGAATAGTGTCAGGATGCATTTCTTTGTAAGTACAGCAATATCAAGTATCTGTAATAATAAGATAGAACCTTGCAGGTTATGATAACTAAGCTAGTATGAATTTTTTTTAATGTTTGATTACTTTTACTAGCCCTGAGGTATGTTGCTCCACATTACGGAAAGTCTCAAGTATTCCAGATAGACAATCCCATAAATGTATAAAGTTAACTGTCCTTAATAACCTTCCTTCTCTATTTAAATACAGCTGAGTTAGTTAAAAACAGATCAGTTTGCTCTATTGTACATGTAATTAATGCAGTAGTGTGAGGATACAGGTATGGGATCCGTTATCTGGAAACCCGTTATTCAGAAAGCTCCGAAATACTGCAGTGCCATCTCCCTTAGACTCCATATTAATCAAATATTGTTTTAAATTTCTGCCCGGCCGAACCAAATCCGAATTTGCATATGCAAATTAGAACTGAGGCAATTCTGTAGTACAAATAATTTAAAGGAGAAGGAAAGGCTACAATTAAGTAAGCTTTATCAGAAAGGTCTATATAAATACACCAGTAAACCCTCAAAGTAATGCTGCTGTGAGTCCTCTGTCAAAAGAAACACCACATTTCTTTGCTTTTATTGTGTACACATGGGCTTCTGTATCAGACTTCCTGTTTTCAGCTTAAACCTCCAGGGCACGGCCTTGAGCATGCTCAGTTTGCTCCTCTCCCCCTCCCTCCTCCCATCCCTACTGTAATCTGAGCTCAGAGCTGTTAGTAAGCAGGGAGAGACTCAGGCAGGAAGTGATGTCACACCAAGCATATATGGCAGCTTCTATCCTAAACAAACAGAGACAGTGTCTAGAGCTGTTTACTCAGGTATGGTAAAGCATTCTGCAGAATAAATATAGCGTTCTAGTTTGCACTATTGTGGCTATTCTATTGGCAATAAACTGTCTTGGAGCTTTCCTTCTCCTTTAACTACTTCCCTCTTTTTGTAAAATATTCTGTTACAAGTAAAACCATGGCAGTCATAAATTAACTGTCACATGAAGTCTGTGTCCTTAGCTGCTCTCCCTGCAAGGATCATCAGTTGTACAGTATGATGCACGATGGGAAGTGAATCTGATGCATGACTTTACTGTTAGAAGTTCAGGGGATATAAACTGTTCTACTTCTGTTAATTAAATCCTGTGTGCCTTTTAATTCACAAATTATCAGTGGAATGCAAGTGATTGGATGTATGGTTCAGTGATTAATCCCATTTATATTGATAGCAGTAGTGTTAGAAGGCTAACACTGTTTAATCTGTGACTTTGCTTTTAGGGAGAGACACGCTGCTATAATGGGAGATTAGTCACCCAGCAAGAAATCGCTCCTTCTTCGGCAACTAATCTCTCCGAACTGCTTTTCCATCGGCTAGAATGTAAATTGCTGGCAGCAAGGCACTTGAACGCTTCGATTTCCGAAGTTGCCCCGGAGTTGCCTCACAAGGAAACTTTGGGTGACTTTGGAAAGCCAAAGCGATCCGAGTGCCACAGCGCCAGCTATTTACATTCTAGCCGGCGGGAAGGCAATTTGAGGAGATTAGTGGCCGAAGAAGAAAAGATTTGTCACTGGGCGACTAATCTCCCGAAATAGCATTGTGTCTCTGCACTTAAAGGCCACTATGTGATTTATTTGCCCTAGCTTATATGAAGGAAATTATTTAATTTATTTTCCAGGAGTATTTCAACCTGTTTTTTTGGGTCGTGAGACATAAATTACATACGCTAATCTAAAAGAAATTAAATGAACTGAATGTATATTTACAGTATTTTACTTTGCTCCCCCACACATAGCTACTATGACTGTGTTACTGTCTCAGCTTGAATTTTTTGTCCTGCATTAGATATCGTGTCCCATGCCAGCTAGCGACAGATACATCCCACAGCTCTCCTTATGTGTCATAAAATGGACACTCCTAACAAGAAGCTGTAAAAGAATATTGCCTAGCAAACCATATGGAGTGGTCTGGAATCCTAAGTTGTGCGGCTGGTCAGGCAGAGCTGTCAGCAGAACTTGTTATAGGGGCCAATCCCTTAATATTCTCATATCATGTACAGAATTTGTCATAAAACTATGACACCAAAAATATTCTTCTGTAGCAACCACAATTCTGCAAGAACGTTCAATATAATATGGGTATATACCGTATATACTCGAGTATAAGCCGACCCGAGTATAAGCCGAGGTATCCTAATTTTACCTACGAAAACTGGGAAAACTTATTGACTCTAGTATAAGCCTAGACACAACTACAGCCCTGTATCCCAGCAGCGCACATTCTGCCAAAGCGACCCCCCCAGCGATCAACCAGACTTCTTTGCAAAGTTGATGGTGACAGAATTGCCAAACGGATTACTGTGTGCATTGTCCCACTGTCCCACTACCATGTGCAGAGGGTGCTGTTTGATATTGCCATCACTGTTAATCTTTCGTATAACCAACAGAGGGCGCTGTGTGATATTGCAGTCCCTGTTATTCTTTCATATACCCAACAGAGGGCGCTGTGTGATATTGCAGTCACTGTTAATCTTTCATATAACCAACAGATGGTGCTGTGTGATATTGCAGTCACTGTTATTCTTTCATATAACCAACAGATGGCGCTGTGTGATATTGCAGTCTCTCCCCAAGTGTACTGTTGGTATAGGAATGATTAAAAGTGACTGCAATCTCAGCTATGTGGGTCTGGTACCGCTGACCCGAATATAAGCCGAGGTAGACTTTTTCAGCACATTTTGGATGCTGAAAAACTCGGCTTATACTCTGGTATATACGGTACAAAAGATCTGGGAGGTTGCTAAATAAGTCGATTTCCTGATTTGGCCACCCATGAGCTGGGTCAAATTAGGCTGATTCCATTATTTGTCTCCAACAAAAGGATGATACTGTAGGCCCATAGAGGCCCACTGGGAGAGGACTTCATCAACACACTGATGTGCTCCTCTAACTGGTGAAATAGGTATTGTATGGTTATCTGTCAGCAGAGCCGGGCCAAGCTGGCCAGTCACCCGAGAAAACCCTGCCAGCCACCTCACCTCCCATGCGCATGTGTAATGAAGTGTGTATGCCTGCTGTGATAAGCAGCATTGGGGGAACAAGGGCCTGGACCAGGGGCAGGTGAAGGAAGAGGTAAATGCCGAGCCCTCCCACCATTGTGCTCTAAACACGTGCCTCTTCTGCCTACTCCTACTTCCGGCCTTGTCTGTCAGGCTATTGGAAAGGCCTCATACATGGGCCAAACTTGGTCTGCAAGGGCAAAGTTGGCAGCTTTTATCAGCCTGTGCCACAAGAGTTTAAAAAATAAACAAAAATAGACTGGGTTTGTCATTGACCTGAATGAACAAATATGTACAGTAGGTTTTGTAGCATTCAATTCAACACATCATGGAGATTATTTTCTTTTGTACTTAATTGCTACAAAGGAAAACTGCTTCTTGTATACATAGTCTAAATCAGGGGTCCCCAAACTTTTTTTACCTGAGCCACATTCACTTGTACAAAGAGTTGGGGCACAACACAAATATGAAATAGGCCAGCATTGGTTTTTGCTGTTGGTGACAATTAACGGACGCCCATTGACTTTAATGGGCGCCGGCATCAACTTGATGCCAGCTCACATTTTTTACGCCAGCGAATTGTCGCTGGTGTCAAAATCGGAGTTTCACAAAATTTTTGCCAGTTTTGCCAATTTTGCAGGAAAATTGCAGAATTTGTGATGAAACGGGACAAATTCTCCCCTCGCTAGGCACTGGCAGTACACCTGGTTTTTGTGAAACCAAAGCTTGGAATTCAAAAATAAGCACCTGCTTTGAGGCCACTGGGAGCAACATCCAAGGGGTTTGTGAGCAACATGTTGCTTATGAGCCACTGGTTGGGGATCACTGGTCTAAATAATAGGGTATAGGCATCTACCATACACATTTATCTATACCGCAACCTGACCCTTCTTATATTGCACCCTGTACTGCAGAGCTCTCCTAGAGCTTCCATGTAAAATATGTATTATTGTCTTGCACACAAAAGACCAGGTGCTTTTCTCCTATACTGTACGTCATTCACAACAAACAAAGGGGTAATTCAACACTTACAAATCTGTATGCAGGGGTCAGAGTTAGAGAATCAGGACCTTTGACAACTGAGGAAGCCTGCGGACAATACCAGAGGATGACTTATTTCACTTTTAGCAAATGAGCACTGCCAAATATACTTTAAGCGGTTGCCATTTCTTTTGGAAGTAGGTTATCTTCTCTAATGCATAAGTGCTGGACAAACTAAACAGCCTATAAGGTTGGCAGGTTTACCTCCAAAATGATGCTAACATGCATCTTGAAGAATATACTCAAGGAATATGTCAGTTCCAATTAACCTGTAACCCAATGATGGAATGAAAATTCTGAAATTATTTCTGCATACACAGGATATCAAATTAAGGGCAAATCAGTGTGTGTTAAACATCACTACTATACTGGGGACATTTTTCTGCTCCTGTAGTTTACATTATTGTAGAAATGTGTTGTTAGTGCTAAGTTATCCTTATTAGAAACAGGTTACCTTAACTTTTTAGAATTTAGCATTGTTTTAGCTTTGTTTTTACTGCTCCGCTTTTTCTTGTAGCCTGAATGGAAACAAGTAACCAAGGTAAAGATATGCAGTTCTTTTGTCCTACTGCCAGAGACTGTCAGATCCGTTTTTTTTCATAGACATTCTACTAGGGAGATATATAGTGTGTAGCCTGCAACATCTTTGTTGTTTTTTATTAGACTTTAGTAGCTTCAGCAGTCTGCCCACAGTAACCTGGGCTGTTAGAAAATTCACCTTTTAGCCTTCATAAAGATCACTGGCATGTATAATAATTGCAAGGGCTTTATATCTCACGTTTTTGGATTTTTTTTTCTCTTTGTACTTCATGCTAAGTGATTTTCCTTGGGGGATCCCAGATAAATCAGAAGTTTTGTGATTTTTTAAAAATAAATGGTCTACAACACATATCATAAGCAATTAAAAGAGGATTTAATGAGTTTGATGTCCGAAATGAGCATGACAACGTTTATATATTACACTAGATCAGTGATCCCCAACCAGTGGCTCGTGAGCAAGATGTTGCTTGCCAACTCCTTGGATGTGGCCTCAAAGCAGGTGCTTATATTTGAGTTTTTTGGTTGTATACAAAACCAACCAGCCTTCTGTAGGCTGCCACTCCACATAGGGGCTAACAAATGGCCACTTATAGAACTTATTTTGTATCACCCAGGAACACTTTTCATGCTTGTGTTGCTCCCAAACTCTTTACATCTGAATGTTCTTAACGGGTAAAAAAGTTTGGGCACCCCCGCGCTAGATATTTCAGGTATGGGATCTGTTATCTAAAATGCTCAGGACCGGTGTTTTGCTAGATAAGGAGTTTGGCTACTAAAAATTTACCCAATAGGATTGTTTTGCCTCCAATCAGGATTCATTATATCTTAGTTGGGATCACATACAAAGTTTTAATATTATAGAAAAAAAGGATATCATTTTTAAAATGTTTAATTATTTGCTTAAAATGGAGTCATTGGGAGATGGCCTTTAGAGTTTTCTAGATAACGTGTCTCCGCATAATGCATTCCATACCTGTAAATTGTTGGCACATAGTAATGGCCCTTTTCTCACTTAAGCTTACAATCTAGGGGAGATAGCTACACCTTTTTGGGAAAATGAATTACTTCAAGAGAAGAGCTTTGTATAATGAAGGCAGATCCCCTTTCATTCCCTGGAAAAAGGCCTACATAGCTTGTAGCTGGAAAGAATACTGTAGGTACTTTCACAGTAAAGTGTTTCTGTGAGATCTAAACAGGTGACCTGTCGATCCCCTAACGAGAATCTGAGAGTGAAAGAGATATGATCTAGGAATATACTTAAGTCTTGGCGAATGTCAGGTCTGTAGTGTTTAATATTTAATTTTGCTTCTTATGGAAGAGCTAATTAAAAAAATGTTAGCGGATCGGTGTAGGCTTTCTTCGTCCAGAACGGTATCTTATTGCTTCTTCAATGTCTTTGGCTTTTCTGGAATAACAATACAGGTATTTACAGTATAAATAAAATATTCACATGACGGACAGCATACAAAGAGAAAATTAGCACAGGCTAATGACCTGCCAAAAATAGCACCGAACCTAAAAGTTGTAACTTTTATAAGGGCCTGCATTTTTAAATAAACATTTATGATGATGAGGTTGTAGCTTGTATCGATTACTTTATTTGGGCTTTAGGATAGGAAGTTAAGTACAGAAGGTGAAATAGAATAAGAATTTAAACTAAAAACAGAGTAAGTCACATAGTCCCTCACCATTCTGTTGAAGGTAGAAACTTCTTGCTCTTCAACCATCATATATGGTACAGCTATGGGATCAAGAATCCCAACTTCCAGACAGCTCTGAATTACAGGAGGCCCATCTCACATACAGTCTGTTTTTTTAAGCAAATAATGCACATTTTTATTATTTCCTTTTTATCTGTAATATAACAGTACCTTCTGCTTAATGTAATGTAATTAATTTGAATGACTCCATATTGGTGGTAAAAAATCCTGTTGGGTTTATTTAAGGTTTAAATGATGTCTATGAAAATAATCCTTATCTGGAAAATCAGAGGCCACAAATATTACAGATCTCATACCTGTATATGATCTCTGTGAAATAGATGACCATTTTAACTCTGACTGCATTTCAGTAATCTTTTATTTTTTCATTTGAACAATATTTCTGCAGTTTTCTAGGTGGTTTCAAAAAAGGTGGCAGGGATGCTGGTGATTGATTGTGAAAACCTGCTTACTTTAACTAACTTGCAATGCATAAATGAATTCTCAACCTTGAACACAAATGTTATTTCACTGGTTGTTGTGCTGCCATGTAGTAATTATCTGTATTAATTTAAAGTACTAATTTGATTCAAGTGGGATGTAGGCAAAATTATTGAATCGGTGGCCTATGTAGATAAGAGTGTCCACAACCAAAGTAAGTTATGAATATGTACAAAAAGGTCCCTTTTTTGTACATATTCATGTCTATATTAATTACAAATCAGCATTATATTGTGGCATTTTTATTCTATGTGTACTGTATATTTTATTTTTTTTTGTAAAATATTTTTTATTCATTTTGTAAAGTAAATCCAGGGGTACAGAAGAAAAAAAATGAGTGGATGGGGGGGGGGGATAGTAGAAAGTAGTACATACCATCATTACATTGTATTAGTCTTAAACCACTAATATAAGCATCAAAATCCACAGCAAATGTACTATATATTTTGAGTCTGTCCTTAAGCTCAGTAAGTGACAGCAGCACAGAGCATGTGCAGTGAATCAGCAGGAAAGAAAATGGGGAGCTACTGGGGCATCTTTGGAGACACAGATCTTTACTGCTAAATGGCTGTAGTTGCCTTGGGCTGGTACAGAAGCACAAAACATAATGTACAGCATTTCTAGCTACTTCTTTAGTTAGGCTTTAGTTCTCCTTTAAGCAAATGCTGCTTTCAATAGCAATTGTTTTTACAAATAACTTTAAAAGTACTGACATTTTGTAATGAATGTATATTACAAAATTGCTTAGCATTACATTTTTACATTCTTTTATTAGGCAAATTTTTATTTTGGGATTGACTTGCCCTACACATTTTAGAGGACTGGCAAGGTCATTAGCAACTGAGTCAGTTTGACTGAATGACAGTTCCTCACCTGTTTATGACCTTAAGGCCTGGAGACACAGCACTGATATAATACTTGCACTAACATGCACAGTAGTGGAAGAGTAAACCTCAGATTCTAATTACACCATGTTTGCAATAAATGCAGTTATGTCAATGTACAATGCTCTAGGTCAAAAGGTAGGCATGATATTGTATAATGTAAGGAATATTCTCGTACCAAAACAGTCAAATAATATTTTCATCTTAAAGAACACCTATTGCCCAAGTGCCCCCTGGAAGTATCAGAGGAAGTGTCAAACAATCCTACATGAGATGCATGCACTTAATGACTTGTATATACATGCCTGTATTCCAACACTGCCCCCTGCACCTACTGTAGGTGATTCCTCCGGGTGCTCTATCCAGATCACTCACAAGGACATTTTATTTAGATCTTGCAGCTCTTAAAGGAGAACTAAAGAAGTAGGCTATAAATGTTGCCCATTATGTTTTGGACTTCTGTACCAGCCCAACCAGCCTCTTAGCATTGATAATCTGTGTCTCTGAAGATGCCCCAGTAGCTACCCAATTTATTTTCTGCTGATTCACTGCACATACTCTGGGCTGCTGTCAGTTATTGAGAGGACTCAACATATACTTTACATATAAAATAGAAATGTCACAATATAAGGCTTATTAGTAATTAATACAGATAATTACTACATGACAGCACAGAAACCAGTGCAACTAGCATTACAATTAATAATCAGCCCTGTAGAATCATCTTATATTACAGGCAAACCTTCTTTTCTGTTTGATAATTCACGACAACCCCTAATCTCAGCTTCTTAGCAGCTGCTCTGAGTCCACTAATCATGTGTCGCAGACACCTTCCAAGATAGTGACCCCCTGTGACAAGTTTGAAACCCTGGTTAATTGCTGCTATTGAGAAGCTGAAACGTTTGACTGGTGCAGTATATACTGTACAATATGGCATTTTTAGCCATTTTCATTTTTAGGGTATCTCCTTTAACAGCTGTATATCTTACAATAGGGGATGAAGTATCTCTTATCATATAATTAATTCATATAAAAATCCCTAACATTTGTAGAAATGGTTATTATTATTATGATTATTATTAACACGTATTTATAAAGCGCCACCATATTATGCATCCCTGTACAATAAAAAAATGTAGCGTAAAAGTAAAAGCTAAAATGGAAAGCTGTTAAAATTGTGTATTTTGTGATTGCCTTCTGTCCCTAGCCTGTTTAACCTTGTTTGGCGTTAAAAAAATGGTTCTATAGAAGAAATTGAGAATATAGAATATCTGCTCAGTACAGATATAATTCCTGTGTGAAGGTGTCTAGTGTCCCACTTTGCATGTATGTATGGCATAACTGTTGCCGAGATATGTTTTAGATCCACTCTTGATTTAGGGAGGGTGTATTTCCACATTCTGTGCTGAGTAAAGATTGTCTAATAAGTCTGTTTGATGGAACAAATACTGCTCCTGAGAGAAGGTGTGCCTAAATTCTGTTTTGAAGTGCTTGATTGTTTGGTGGAGTTTTAGCTTCAATAAAACGCCTATAAAAATGATTGATTTGCTTATATTGTTTGTTCTTACAATTCATTATGATTTTTACATAGTTTGAAGAGAAGAGGTTTGTTCACCTACATTTTGGGGCTAGTAATCATATTAGGTGCCAATCAGGAGAGCAGCATAATATATGCCTATGTGGTCCACACGTGCTAGAATTTTCAAACCTGCCCAATGGATATCTGGATGATTTTAAGGTTGGCAGTCGGTGAGAGCCTACATGAACAGATAAGATGCCAATTTAAGGGGCCAAATCAGCATCTTAAATCTGCCCATGTCTGACCAGCTTTACTTTTAGTAGTTGTTTATTTTTATGTTTTTGCAATTAGCACGTTAGTAAATAAGCCCTACAAAGCACTATGTTTATACACTTTCCCTTGCCCTAATCAGATTCGAGAACAGAGTTGCACCTCACATTGTATTTAAAGCTGCGCACAGAAGAGTCTGGAGATGGGTGACACATTTCAGAATGCACAAACTGCAGAATGCTGGGGGATCAGGGCACTGTACTCTGCACAAGCAGCAGCTTGCACCCATCAGTGGTACAGGCTCAAGTGCTCCATTAATGGGATCTAAAAGGCACAGTATTTTACACCAGTAATTCTAATTTGTGTGCTTTATGTATATAAAAGAATAATTGCAAGGCTGGTGTCACTTTCCTTATGACCCCTTTTGCTGTCATACTGCCCAGTCACAGCACATGATTTTATTAGATGGGAATACTGCTACTATGTGGAAAGAAGACATAAAGAGGCACTTGAGTTAACAGAACAGTTTGAGGAGTGTGACCCATGTCTTACAGGAAAATGGGCAGTGGGTACAGGGCCCACAAGGATATAAAAGTATGGGACTGATTACCTGGTTATCCAGAAAGTTCCGAATTACAGGATGACCATCTCCCATAATCTCCATTTCATCCAAATAATCCAAATTTTTAAAAATCATTTCCTTTTTCTCTGCAATAATAAAATAGTTCATTGTACTTGATTATCGACTAAAATATACAGCATATGCAGAACGTGCCAAAGCGATCACGTCTCACATCAAGGAAGCTGTCGTCCCATACTGAAGCGCTTGCCAACTGTGCTTGAGGAAGCGGCGGCTACTGACTGAAGAGAATTACCGGCATTACTCCTTTCCCGCATCCAACAAATCCGCTTCAGATTCAGCGCCACCAGTCTAGCGGAGGGTTAACCGGCATCTCCCCCAGCGCTCCTGATTGAACATCTACACACAGGGAGATCCTTGACGATCGATCATCACTGCTCATATACGCATCTGTTACAAGTTAAAGGGGCACCATTCGTAAAGGAGGCTTGATTTTCTCTATCGTGTTGAGAACACTTAATTGGCATGAATATCACAAGGATTTCGTGAGTAGTTTTATTCTGCAAGATCGTACGTTTTCCTTTTACAGGCTTGCTGCACTATCAGGCATATTTTTTTCTTTTCAGATTTTGGGACAGATATACTGTTGCCTCAGCGCACCCTACCCTATTTGAATTTTTAAATAAAACACACAGTTTGCAAATAAAACAGATATAAACTTTATGTAAACAGTAGTGAAAGAACTTGGCCAATCTAATACACAGTACACTCCTGCACCGGGTATCACTCTGACTGTTCCTCCGACACAGTCCTTTATATTATCAAAGTCCCAATCCCAAGTTCGGTTCAAATAGAATGTCCCTTCCCCAGAGCTCTTATACCCCAGGTAGCGCTACCTTTCCCAAAAGTACCTCTCCCTTTGGAACCTAGCAGCCGCTCTCACATAGCAGGTGAATGCACAAGACCTGTCCTCACCCAGGGGAATCACACAGTGGCCAAAGTATCCACAGGCAGGAGATAGAAACTGGCTCTCCCTGATGCTCAAATTTTTTCTTAAAGCAGAGCAAAACGCAGCCCTTTACTTATCCTTCTCCCTGGAATATACTTTCAAGCAGCACTGTCACGCTCCACAGATCTGGATCTCTCTGGCTGCTGCAACAGGGATCCCTTTATAAGCTCTGTATGTAACCCTGTACATTTGGCTGCTTTCTCAGTCTTAGCAGCTCTTTTCAACTTCTAGCATAACAATAAGAAAAAGTACCTAGGGATTAAAGTCATACTGACACTAAAAAATTAATTTTAGCATATGAATGTGCATTAATTGTTACCTATAGGTCATGTTGATCATTTTTTGCTGAGAGGTTTGTTTTTATATATAATTGTTAGTTGAAGTTCCTAAGCCTGACTCTCTGACACTCTGACTTTGCCAACCTCACTGACCCATCTCAGCCTGTTAGTTACAGTTTCTAATGCTAACGGACTCCTGCTGCACAAATATGGCAGTCCCCTCATACAGGAACATGGGGGGATCAGACAGGTAATGTAAAAGCATCATGCAAATACTTAATGGCAAAGTTAGAAGTAGCTTGCAAAGCCAATATTATAATAATGTAAAAAAAAGTTTAATTTCAGGTGTCAGTATCTCTTTAACCATACATCTAACCTGAGTGCATTCCATTTCTAAGCCTGTTTTGCCTTAGTGCAGTACATGTGGCTGTGTACACATTCCATTTCTGATCTCTAGATTTTTCTCTTTTAAATGACCAGTGACACTAGCAAAGAACAATGCCATAAAAGCTTTAACAAAGGGAGTCATATTTGTAAAAGTGTGTAAAATATTTGAAGCCATATTTTTAAAGCCAAATGAATTATATATTTTTTTCATCTGTCCTACTTTTTTGCCAATCGGTAAAATGTGTGCAGTAACAGAGGGGTTAAATTAATTGGACAGGTGGTAGGGTGTGGAACCTGGTATGTTACTGCATCATTGCAGATTAATATTGTTTGCACAGAATTGCTCTGAATGGTCACCAGTTATTTAACAGAATTTTGATTGTATGAGTTATGTTACTACAAGCATACTCCCTGTACCATCCGAGGGCCATCATCAGGGGATTCCAGTCAGGAGCCCTGTGCTAGAGGGGGGCCTAAGAGATGCAAAGGTGCTACTCTCCTGTTGCAAACTGGGTTTGTGGAGAGGTTTTTGCTGATTGTGGTCATAGTTTTTACATTATGAGGCCTGACTGGGGTGTGTCAGGGGCACACTGATTCATGACCATTTTTTTTCATTGGGGCTTCATTCTACTTATTAGCAAGACCCATAGCCCAAGGGGTCCAAGTGACTAGTGTGCTCATAGTTGGGGTTAGCTGGCTAACTTACTGGTATGGAGCCCTTATGAGTATGTGTTGTGCACCTGTTTTTCATGATTATGATTAGCATAATAATTACAAAAAAAGAGTAGATATAAGGTGTATATTTTTTCAAGCGAGATCAAAGCCTAAAATGTCACCATTATTTTACAACACTCTAGACCTGGTGTTATGGCTCCAGCCATTGTACTGCCTAAATTGCTTTGCAGTGTCCCACTGTTTTTCCCAAAAGGTGGCATGTTTGATGTTATCCAACCAGCCACTTGTAGACTTGATTGCTGGATATCTGCTATGGCCATCCATTTGGCTGCCACTCCTTACAGTCACATCTGCCAGAGCCCAGTTTGGAATATGGAGGATCAAATGCCTCATATGATACCCTTACATACATTGATGGATGGATAGTAAAGTTATTATCAACAGAACTACCTGACAAAACTGTTCAAACTTTAGACTATTGTGTTAATCCATTCAACATTTGTCCTGTAACATCAAAGCACAAAGTGCTCGTAGTGTATTTAAGACAAAGGTATGTCTAAAAAATACAAAGTGAAGTGATTTTGCAATAGAAAAGGGGCATCTTTGTAACCACTACATAAATAGCTCTTCCTCTTAAGTACTCACATGCTGTCAGTTTTTCATATTAATCAACGATAGAATGTGTTGCAAAATGTTTTCCTCTGTCTGCATCAGCTCAACAACTTCCTCAACCAGAAAAGATTAAACATCTGGAAATGAGGCAATTTTATTTACATTTACAAAGCACATTATAATGTGCCCCCCTCCATCCTTGTGCTATGGGGAATCCCTTGCTTCACCCTTGCTGGCAAACTGCTGTGTACAAAATATAATAATGAAAATACACCACAACTCCCCTAACAACAACTGGAATTGATTTGTAAAGATTAGAGTCCAGTGTGGGTCCATACAGGTAGATCCATGCAAGACCCGCAACCTGACCTGGATCTCTTGAATTGGATCAACCAAGTTATGGGAAAAACAAGAAGACAGGTGGGGAGCAGGGCCAATTGAAGACTGTATGGTGAGATACCATAAAACCATAACAGCATTGGTATTCCCTTGTAACAAGCACAATTCTGAATTGTATATGTGTACAGTTGCCATTTCAGTCACAAATGAAAGAGAACTCTCATTCACATTTCATACCATGTTTGCAAGAGAATTAAATGGGGAAACAGTTATGATTTCCTTTTGGCTGACAACTATACAGTATATGAATAACAACTGAATGTGGAGAATGAAGATTTGTTCTGCTTTGCGGTTGGCAAGTGCTAGACAAGCATGCATTCTTTTGTTTTCCTTCCATTGTGCAGCACCTCTCTTGTACCAATAGGTCATCATGTTTATTAAGTGGCTTTATGCAATCCTGTAGGAAGAAGCTAAGAATGTTGTCGTTTAAAGCTTTAACAAACATTATTATCGTGTTCCCTTGGAGAGAAGCTACACAGAGACATCTGCACAAGCAGAATACTGCCAGCTTTGTTTATTTTTATTCAAGATATGTCCTAGTGTTTTCTGCAGATTTGTAACACTTGAGTAACAAAAGTGCCATAAGACATACAAGGACACACCTAGCAGCACATGTTTTCATACCCTTAACACACATACAGTACAAACAGTAACAGTTTATTTTAGATTGTAAGCTTCTTTTTGGCAGGGCCCTCTTCATCTTTTGAACTGGTTACTGGTCGATATGTAAGCAATTCTGTTGTATAAACCCATGTATTCTACAATGCTGCGGAACATGTTGCTGCTCTAAACATTAGGGATGCACCGAATAAAGGGTTCGGTTCGGGATTCGGCCTTTTTCAGCAGGATTCGGCCGAATCCTTCTGTCCGGCTGAAACCGAATCCTAATTTGCATACGCAAATTAGGGGTGGAGAGGGAAATCGCATGACTTTTTGTCACAAAACAAGGAAGTAAAAATGTTTTCCCTTCCCACCCCTAATTTGCATATGCAAATTAGGATTCGTTTCAGCATTCGCCCGAATCCTTCGGTGCATCCCTACTAAAAATACATGTTATTATTAAAGGGGAAATATCGCGTAAATGAAAATTTAATATAAGCTTCCTCATACTGAAATAAGAAACTTTCTAATAACATCTGCTCCATTTCCTGTATTAGAGCTAACTCAAATAACTGATTTCAGTAGAAACAAAATCTAACAAAATAACTGCCTTTTGCACAAATTCTGCACGTAGAGAGACATGATGTCTGGTGATTTAATAGAGTGAGCTCTAATACATCTTTAGGCAAAGAAGATATAAGATATTGGATCATTCATCTGACTCCCAACTCCTGAATGAAGACAGAATGAGGAGAAGCAAATGCTCAGAGAGGAATAGTGAAGATAAACTTGATTATTTCAGAAATGGTACAGAATTGTTAATGTATTGTTTTTAGAAAGTTTCTTATTTCAGTATGCTGAAGCTAATATTAAATTTTCATTTTCGGGATAGTTCTCCTGTAATAATAATAAAATGTAGGAATGCACCAAATCCAGGATTCGGTTCGGGATTCAACCTTTTTCAGCAGAATTTGGATTCGGCCAAATCCTTCTGCCTGGCCGAACTGAATCTGAATCCTAATTTGCATATGCAAATTAGTGGCAGGGAGGGAACACGCGTGACACAAAACAAGGAATTAAAAATGTTTTCCCCTTCCCACCCCTAATTTGCATATGCAAATTAGGATTTGGTTTGGTATTCTTTTGCGAAGGATTCGGGGTTCAGCTGAATCCAAAATAGTGGATTCGGTGCACCCCTAATAAAAACAGAATAACTCTTTGCAGGTGTGCGAGGGAATGAGGAATTAACAAGAAAGGGGAAGTTGCAGAGATAGACACTGAAACTTGCACAGCGGAAACCTATTAATAAGGCAGCAGCTCACAAGAGATACATTAGCATTAGCATTTCCTACTGTTACAATTATCCTGAACAAGCAGAGAAAAACAAGGGTGGCCAACACGTGTCAGGCCCCTCATAGGGTATTCATTCATGTGGCCCATAGGCTGCTCAGTTAGATACCGTGTGAGTTGGGTGTTTTTATGGGCACCTTCGGTAAAGCATATATCCCATAATAATTGTGCCCTATACATATTTCATTGTTATTCTCATAAAAGTGTCATCAGTAGGGAAAAATAAATTTAAAAAAAACAGTGCTCGCCTTTTATCCCATCATTCGTGCTTGCTGCCATTTTAATGATAAAAGTGCAATCAAAAATATAATTCTATGTCAACCTCATTCCACCTTTTTAATGCTAACACTGGGTTGGGAGTTCTGTACATAAGAGACTGGACATGGAACCCCTTACTGAATTCTCATATCCTTGGGGGCCATCATCAGGGGATTACGGTCAGGAATCTCATTTCCTTGTATTAAATCAGGATGTACATTTTTGTGCACTTACTCAGCTCTTATGAAAGAGAGGCATGCTCAATTTCTGATATGCACCAGCTGAGAAAAACCAATCCGCTATCCTCTGCACCTCATGTGTGAGTGTACTGATAGGCACAGGATTAGCCTTAGTACTCATGCATGGGCTGGTGTAAATATGTCAGAGGGGAAAACAACCCATGTGCCATTAACTTAAAAAAGCAAGGGGGGGGCATTATTTTTTTTTTAATATAGACATTTTAATGAGACATATACCTTAAGAATAATAACTAACCACAATTTATATATTGAATAATGTATAATATAAAGATATTAAAAGTCATCAAGGAGTTCCATGACCAAATAAAAGCACAAGACCAAAGGTCATGGATATCCATTTGATCTCTATGACTTTGGATATCCTTAAGCTGGTCATACACGGGCCGATAAAAGCTGCAGACAAACTAAGGCGGCCGCTTATTAGCCCGTGTGGGGCCCTCCAATGGGCTTCCCAGATCGATATCTGACCGAATGTCGTATGGCCACCTATATATACTGAACTGCCCTAGGCACCGCACCTAAGCTTACCCCTTTCTTGCAGTGCGCTTGCTTGCGTGCATACGTGAGGGGGGTGACGCAGCCGGTCAGCGTGCGCAGAGGAGGGAGCAACATGGATGGAAAGGTTGCCTGGGGTGCCCGGCTGGCCTCGCCCTGATGGGGAATATATTTTTTTTAACTAGGGATGAACTGAATCCACTATTTTGGATTCGGCCAAACCCCAGAATCCTTCGCAAAAGATTCCGCCGCATACTGAACCGAATCCTGCATATACAAATTAGGGGTGGGCAGGGTAAAACATTTTTTACTTCCTTGTTTTGTGACAAAAAGTCACGAGAGTTCCCTTCATGCTTCAAATTTGCATATGCAAATTAGGATTCGGTTCGGCCGGGCAGAAGGATTCAGCCGAATCAGAATCCTGCTGAAAAAGGCTGAATCCTGGGCGAATCCTGAACCGAATCCTGGATTCGGTGCATCCCTATTTTGAACGCTTATTTTATTTGTGATATAGGTATCTGAGGGTTGCACCCCTAAAACTACCACCCTAAGCACAAGCCCTTGGGTGCCTAGATGGTAAATAAGACCATGACTGGAACAATTAATGGTAGCTATACCATGTGTGGCCCCTCGTATGCTCTCCATCTGTTTGGCCTGTGGGCTTATCACCCAGAGCAATTGGTCCCTGTATTAATGATTTTACTGAGCCTTCCTGCAAAATTATTTTTAGGGACTCAACCCCTAAAAACTGGGAAGGAGGACCATTTTTGCACACTTACATTGAAATTGTCATCGGCCACTCCAAGTCCCCAGAAACTGAATGTCGGCAGCTACAGCTGATGCGCTGCATCTGAAGCAAGCAACGGGTTGAAATGTTCATGCATTGTGAGGATTTTTCATGCTTAAGCAGTGACACCTACTGTCCTAATCAGTGAACATACTTTACACTGCAAACAATAATGGTATTACTGTATTATAACTTTTATATCAACAAACCCTGTAAATACAGTAGAACCCCCAATATATGTTTTTCAGGGGACAAGAAAAAAATACTGTAAAATATGGGAAAATGTAAAATCAGTGAAATGTATTATGGATTATATATCGGTGGGACAACAAAAAATGGTGTAAAATAAGGGAAAACTTAAAATTAGGGTATATATAAAATTGAAGTTTCACTGTTAACAAGCCTCACACACACATGTAGATAAGGGTATAGATTTTTATATATTATTAAAATCTAAACAGTTGCTCACATGAGTGCCTTTGGGCCAAATATCCAACACAGCACATGTTAGTGGTCCCTGGTAGACAACAGGAGGTAGAGACAGGGCAATGTAATAAAAAAGCAAAATATGCTATAGGTCTAGTCACCTATAGCAACCAATCAGCAGGTAGCATTCACTGGATATCTGTTTGAAAGCATACAGCTGATTCATTGCTATGGGTTACTAGACATAGGCGCATTTTCACATAGACCAGATAATCACATTACATATGTGTTACTTGCTTAGTAGATATGTGTGAATAATAAATACTCTACTTTACCCAAAATTACAGGGGTCCCATCTCAATAGTATTTTACTGGCTGGTAAAATTTAGCTTGAAGCCAGAAATTATGAAAATCTACATTATCTGTCTAACCCCTGGTATTCAAGACTTCAAGGGATTCTGAAAGTTGTGGTTAAACAACAAGATATGTTGAACATAAACAGACCCTGAATTTGTAGTTACATTTTCAAACATAAGGCGTTCGAGCACTTCAGTCTTTATGGCACAGTCCCCAATTTCTATACATTTGTAACACTAAATGCACCCCCTGATCTGATCATTCTTCCAGGTGATTATATACAGTATCTAGCAATAGTAGGGTATCCCTTATCTGGAAACCCATCATACAGAAAGTTCCGAATTACAGGAAGGTCCATTTAAAAAAAATAATACTCAATTTAAAACGTGATTTTATTTTTTAAAATAAACAATCCCATTGGTTTTATTTAATGTTTAAATGATTTTTATTAGATTTAAGTGATCCAAATAACAAAAAGATACATTACCAATAAAACGCCTGGTCCCAAGTATTCCAGATAATAGATCCTCAACCTGTAGTGATAAGTCTAAAGCAAAGATCCCCCAACCAGTGGCTCGTGAACAATATGTTGCTCTCCAACCCCTTCAATGTTGCTCCCAGTGGCCTCAAAGCAGGTGCTTATTTTTGAATTTCAGGCTTGGAGGCAAGTTTTGGTTGTATAAAAACCACGTTTACTGCCAAACAGAGTTGCCTGTAGGCTGCCAGTCCACATAAGGGCTACCAAATAGCAAATCACAGCCTTTATTTGGCATCTCCAAGGACCCGAAAGCAACAGGACTCAATCAGTAACTATTTAGCTTACTGAGGGCTCCCAAAATCTTCTCTGGCCAGTTAGGGTTAGTTCACACGAAGAGATTTGGGGAGATTTTGTCGCCTGTCGACTAATCGCCTCTTCTTCTGGGCGGCAATCTCCCTGAACTGCCTCAGCGTGTCTTCCCAAATGCTATAATGAAAAGTTGCCTGCGCTAAAGCACACGCGTCGCTTCGTTTTCCGAAGTCGCCTTAATCTCCTCGTGTGAACTAACCCTTACTGGTAAAGCATGGGTTACATTCAGACGTCTTGCACACTACCTCCACCCCAGGTAAATACCACAGCTGCTGCCCATATGAATATGCAAGGAGCACATAATAGAACAAACAGTGCCCTGTCACTTTGCATCTATCATTTGGATAATAATGGAAAATAAATGGAAATGTATGCCCATGCATAAGTAGAATTTATGTAGCTTCCCTATTTATGCCTCTTTTGAGGTTTTTGGTAGAACATGTCCTCAGGGTGCAGTGCAGTGGACCTACGAACACAAGGCTCCATGGCACCCATATGAATTGGAACACTTTATCTAGAAGATCATTCTGTGTTCCACATTCTTTGTATAAGCAACCTATTCCCAATTTCCCTCAACTGAAGCACTTTCATCCTGAACCCTATGGACATAATTAGGGATGCACCGAATCCAGGATTCGGTTCGGGATTTGGCCAAGATTCTGCCTTTTTCAGCAGAATTCAGATTTGGCCGAATCCTTATTCCCAGCCGAACCGATTCCGAATCCTAATTTGCATATGCAAATTAGGGGTGGGGAGGGAAATCAAGTGGCTTGTCACAAAACAAGGAAGTAAAAAATGTTTTCCCCTGCCCATCCCTAATTTGCATATGCAAATTAGGATTCGGTTCAGTATTGGGCCGAATCTTCCGTGAAGGATTCAGGGGTTCGGCCGAATCCAAAATAGTGGATTTGGTGCATCCCTAGACATAATATAATTAGGGATGCACCGAATCCACTTTTTTGGATTCGGCCGAACCCCCGAATCCTTCACGAAAGATTCGGCCGAATACCGAACCGAATCCGAACCCTAATTTGCATATGCAAATTAGGGGTGGGAAGGGGAAAACATTTTTTACTTCCTTGTTTTCTGAAAAAAGTCACGCAATTTCCCTCCCGCCCCTAATTTGCATATGCAAATTAGGATTCGGTTCGGCCAGGCAGAAGGATTCGGCCGAATCCGAATCCTGCTGAAAAAGGCCGAATCCTGGCCGAATCCCGAACCGAATCCTGGATTCGGTGCATCCCTAAATATAATACTATCACTTTAAGTAACAGGGGTGACTTACAATAGTGCTTGGCAGCAGAAGCCGACATTATTGGTTTAAGCTGACCATAAATTGAGCAGTATTATAGCTACTTGTTCCCATTAGTGATGGGCGAATAAAATCGTCAGGTGCAAATTTGCTGTGAATTTCTGTGTTTTGCCACCGGCGAAAATTCATTGGCGTCAAAAAAATTTGGATTCGTGACGGAAAACACGATTGCGTCAAAACCGTTGGGCATCAACATTATTCAGACGCCCATTGACTTTAACACCAGCGTCAAAATTTATGCAATCGTCAGAATTGCGGGCATCAAAATTTTCATTTTGCGAATTTAGGGACAAATTCGCCCATCACTAGTTCACATACAGTATACAGATAGATACTTTTTGCTAGTTTCTCCATCAGCTCCTGTGGTGAAACATCATTTTCAAACAGAAATTGAGAGGGGCTGTGCTTTCTACTATATTGGTGGGCTGTCCTTAGACATTTGGCCTTACTTCTGTTTGGTAAAATTGCACAAAATCCATTGTTCAATCTATGGTACAAATGTCCAGATCAGAATCAAATGAATCCTCAAAAAATGTAATTACAGGTATCGGATCCGTTATCCAGAAACCCATTATCCAGAAAGCTCTGAATTATGGAATGGCCGTAGAATCCAATGTATCCAAAAAATCCAAATGTTTTATAAAGATTTCCTTTTTTTCTGTAATAATAAAATTGCACCTTGTACTTGATCCCAACTAAGATATAATTAATCCTTATTGGAAGCAAAACCAGCCTATTGGGATTATTTACTATTTATCTGATTTTCTAGTTGATTTAAGGTCCAAATTATGGACAGATCCATTATCCGGAAAACCCCAGGTCCCGAGCATTCTGGATAACAGGTCCCAAATCTGTAATTGAAATCCAGTTTACATTTTCTCTTTAACAGGATCCCATAGAAGTGTGACATGTTTAATGGGTATATGTTGTATGATAAACAAAAAGTGTGGACACCAACTGCACAGATAAAGGAAATTAATATTTTCCGCTCACATCCGCAGTATTCCCTTTATGCATTCTACAGAACATTATGCCAATTAGCTTTATCCTTAATTGTGCTCTCCTGACACTTTCTGTATTATAATGACAGTGGAATAATTAGGGCTCTTTGCAAAGCCTCTTTGTATGATTCTCTGCAGGACCCACCTTAGGCTTGGCCTTGGACCTCTGCATTTAATGAAATGCAAAATATTCATATAAAATTTACATTATATTACATTTACATTTTTTTTTCATATTCAAATACATTTACATTTTTAATACTTTTCTAGTTTTCAAGAAGACATTAGCAGTTTTAATACTGCAGTTAAGGGATCGGTTATCCATATACCCGTTATACAGAAAGCTCAGAATTACAGAAAGGCTGTCTCCCGTAGACTCCATTTTATCCAAATAATCCAAATTTCTAAAAATGATTCCCTTTTTCTCTGCAATAATTAAACAGTACCCTGTACTTGATCCAAACTAAGTTATAATTAATCTTTATTGGAAGCAAAACCAGACTATTTTGATTTATTTAATGTTTACATTAATTTCAAGTAGACTTAAGGAATGAAGATCCACATTATGGAAAGATCTGTTATCTGGAAAACCCCAGGTCCCGAGCATTCTGGATAACAGGTCCCATACCTATACAAATATAATGAATTTGCAACAACAGTGCCACCTGCTGTTCATTTTAGATGACAAGTTATAGTCAGCAGTTGCATCACACAACCTTCCTCTTCTAACTAACCTACTGTGTCCAGTAAGCCAATATGAACAGGCGGGTGTATATTAGCACGTACAAACTACTAATATCTTGAAGACTATAAAAAAATGTATGTAAATTGAAAAACTGCTCAGAAGATAACTATGAGAAGTATTAAATACATTATTCAAGGGTTTACATTTCTTTTGTACTGTACTTGTACACAAGATTATAGTGATGATAGTGTGCTATCATCATAACAATAAAATCCTAATATCAATCATTTTTTATCTCATTAGGGATGATCCCACCAAGATATAAAACCATTACTATTAGGAATCATGCTGCAGCTTTATGGGACAGCAATTGGATCTATGTTGTTTATATATCTACTTACACTTGCACTGTATCCTACTATATGCAGTGCGCAAAGTTTTGCTAAAAGGTGTTTGGGCTTTTTGGTATTCTGACATTAACCCTACAATTAAAGTCTGTGCACATAATGTTAAATTTTTGTAAAACTCTTAAAATCAAGAAGAGTCCACAATGCAACTTCTTCTCTATTTTTACTGTATAGTCCATAATTTAGGACCCATAAAGAAGTGAAGATTACTGGGATGTGGGGTGGGTTTGGGCTGGCTGGTGTATAGATGAATCTAGGTTCAGTTGAGCAGTTAAGCATCTGAGGAATATATGATGTTATCACAGCCTTCAGGCTGAAGGGAAGTCAAGCAGGAGTCTTGTCAGGGGCCTGATCCCAGTCAGGGGAGGGGACCTAAGCAGATGCTAGAGAGGGAGCTTACAGGGGCTTAGGAAGATTTTGGGACAATCATGACTGTAGCAGAACATCGTAGTCTTGGATCATATGTTCTATTTTGACATTTTTGTCAATCTACTCAGTAGGGCCCACCTCTCAGGGGCAAAGGGTTATTACGCACTGCCTACACAGACTCCTTATGGGGTGTACCCTGCTAACTGAGAATATGGGAAACATGATTTTTGATCACAACCCTGCATACAGGGATAAAAGGAATAAATTATTATAAAAAGTACAAGGAAGTTTATCACTGACCCTCACTACTGACTGTTCAATCTAAGAAGGTAGAGCACAATGCTCACAGAGCTGTCAACTTTCCACATGGGGGGTTCGGTGGATTTGCTGCATGCAGAAGCGTGCCGCCGAAATGTCTCAGTGTTTGTGACGTCAGCGGTGTGACTTCATCAGAAGTGATGAAATGCCCAAGCACACAACCTCTCCTGAAGCCACAGAAACTGCACATAGCTCTGCTTAAGTCACTGCAATGTTCACATATTTGCCTGCAAATTGTGGAAAATCATCAGAAATCGGGGGAATGTGTAAGAAAGACGAGAGACTAGCTGACAGATAGCAAAATCTGGTAACTCATGAAAAAATAGGGAGGGTTGACAGCTTTGTACTTGGTAATGAAAAGCATGACTTTGCCCACTATAAATACTTAATATTGTTATTATTATTTTTTTCTGAATTCTCTTTCTTTAAATGATTCCTACACTGGGACCCCCTTCAATTGACAGCACAACGGCATGCCTTTCTATTCATTTCTACTGGATTTTTAGAATTGTATTTATTAAAACTCTAACATTCATGTGTTGATAAATACAATTCTAAAAATTCAATAGGAATGGATAGGAAGTGAGTGAATGTTTCTGCAGATTAATCACATTTTGATAAATCTGCCCCTAAGAGCCTAGTTTCTGTTTCTTAAAACGAAAAAACAGCTCTGCTAGCGCCGCAAGTGCAATAGCGAGTACCTGCTCCTGCAGGGGATGAATCGGGCAGCTGCTGAGGCAGCCTTAGGAACAGCACCTGTCTGTGGCATTTTACAGCAGTCCGTCTGGCATTTACAGGTTTTAAATCTGGCCCTTCTTCTGCCCCTTACAAATATAATGCTGCCATTTTAAAGGTGTGCACTGCAAATAAAATAGGCCCTGGCACACAGAGGCCTAAACTGTCCCCCACCAGTGTAAAAGCATGACTGTCTATTGCATCTTCTGAATCCTCTGGAATGTCCCAGAATTTACAGATTGCCAGTCTGGGCCTGGTTAACAAACGGTGTTCAGGGCAGCTGTAGGTCTGTAGCAAAGGCAGTGTGCAAATTGCACCTTTTTATTGCACTTGTGTAAAGGTGGCCAGAGACACACCAATAATATCATACAAAACAAATTTTTATACGATATTTGGTGCGTGTATGGTGGGAGACGAGACGACTGATATCGGCAGAAGACTTGCCCCCACATGAAATTAAAGGCGCTAAGTTTGCCCAGTAGCAGTAACCCATAGCAACCAATAAGATGTTTGCTTTTAAACAGATTCCCAGTAAATTCTACCTGCTGAAGAATGTCAGCATGGGTTACTGCTCCTGGGCAAACGTAATGCCTTTTATTACATAACCCCCTTGGATCATAGATTGGGTTGGATGGAAAATTTTGATCAGGCAGCTTTGAAGGCACCCAAACATTGAATCATGAGATACAGGTAGAATTCTATTGTTTCTATCTGTATATCTACGTGTATATCTGATGATTCAGCTCTACACGTGTGTATTGAAACGAACTTTCCTGGAAATATTGTAATTGTAACGTCTATGGCCCTACCTACACTTGCCTCAGAGGTGGTAAGGTTTCCCATTGTATTCTCCTGTATCCATACAGTACCAACATATTCCCGCAATAATGAAACAGCAAAGTCTGGGAAAGAGAGTCAGAAAGCAGGATTATACCCAGTGTCGGACTGGGATCAGTGGCGGAACTACCGGGGGAGCCGAGTGGGCCAGGGCCCGCACCTCCAGGGCCCCCTGGCAGCCCGCGCCATTAAAATGCGGGCTGAAATTGCGTACGTTAGGGGGCACGGCTGCGCGTAACGCACCAGGGCCCGCCCCCCTTTAGTTATGTTACTGACTGGGATACCAGGGGCCCACCAGAAAACCTTACGCTGAGGGCCCACTTTCCAAACTATTAAACCTCCTCTCCTCACTCAACCTCTTTATTCTCATAGTCTCCTTTCTCTACTTACTATTCTCTGTTCTTCCATTATTAAGCCTCTTTGTTCCCATAAAGAAATAGGGAATGGCCATGAAATAGGTCAAATAGTTAGAAGCAAGAGGTCCACTGACACCTGGGCCCACCGGGAGTTTTCCTGGTATCCCGGTGGGCCAGTCCGAATGAATTCCCATGGTACTTCTAACAACTCTAAACAATCTAGACAAAAAATATTTAAATGTTTTATTTGAAGTGCACATGAAGGACGGCTTAATACCAAGGTGATGGTGTCCTCAGTAACGGAGGGGTCACTAATGATATAAACGTATATTGACAGGAGCCCATCAAGGGCGGGAGGGCGGATGAACAACGAGAGACCCAGTTGTGTGAGGCGCAGCGCGCGCGATATATAAAGCAGGAGGAATGAGCGCGCCTCACTGACAGGGTGGGATTAATGGTTAAAAATAGAACAGACCGCTAATCCCGTGCATTTCCCACTATTGCTAAACATAAAGCCGTATGTTGCGCTGTAACAGATGAGCAGACATAGAAGGAGCACGTTGCTTTGTTTTCTATATCAGCCTCAGGTGCGTGTCCCCCTCCTTTAATAACAAACACCTCACTCCCCCCCTTCTTCACTCCCATTCCGACCAGCGCCCATTCGGATAAGGGCGGGCAGGACTCATTAACCTGTTGAGGGAGAGAGGGGATTAGTTTTTCCTGCTGATGTCTGTAGCCTGACGCCTCGCCTGGATAGTGTGCTGCAGACTGCAGTGCGGGACTGTGATCTAAGGGAGGAGGAAAATGAACCGCTGCTGCGGGGAACGAAATCGTTTCCATTGTGGCTGCACTGGAACCTGCTGCCATCCATGCCTATAACTGCACATCCCTCCACGGCTTGGAGACTGAAGCACAGATCTCTGCAACAGCCGCAGCGTCAGAAGCATCAGCCTCTTATCTCAGACACACACGCAGAGCTTGTGATCATTGGGTAAGTAGTACCATCAGTCCCTCACTGACACCCAGACACCTTCCTCCCCTGTGCCATGATCATGCTGTGCCAGGGCTGACTGTGCACCTTTGTCTTTGCTGCTTTTTTTTATTACACACTCTACTGTACACTCATCATGTGGCACTTGGCTAAACTGACAGCCAGACCTTTGACTTAACCATTTGGGGGAAAACAGTAAGGATTTAGAATTGTAGCATGTCTGAGATAAGATTATTAATTTATGCTCAGAATAAAGGCAAGTTTGGCCTATAAGCCACAATGAGTGTGTAAGGATGCGCTGATGTTCCTACAGTCATTATTTACATGTTTGTGGCTTTGCTCTGAATACACCAGGGTCCTCTTTCTTATTGCGGATGTTGTTGGACCACTACTACATGTCATTATATGTTGAAGAATGCATGGAGTTGTAGTTCAACTGCATATGGGGACCCAAGGTTATAAAACAGAGTCCTGGAGTCAATATCGGTGATGACACTAGGGTGTGCCAAAGTAGTTGATTCCCATACTTAAGTTAAGATCCCCATAGACGCAAAGATTTTTCTTTGCGAAATCCGACCAATCTGTCAAATAACTGTGAAGTTAGTGGGATTCGAACGACCGTACATGTTACAATTTTTCGTCCAACATCTGTCGGAAAATTGATCGGCCAGGTTAAAAAATCATTCTCGGTCCCAGTGCAATCTATCTATGTTTGCAGTGCCAAGCAAGCAGCTCCCCTTTGTTTTCCTGGCAATATCGCCTGAAATGGTCTTTTTAGTTGATGGACTAATCGTACATTTAAACAATCGTTGCAAAATAATCGTGGTCTCGCGATAAAGAAAAGATCTTTTACAGATCTTTACATCTATGGTCAGCTTTTTTTTATATATACCGTATATACTCGTGTATAAGCCGACCCGTGTATAAGCCGAGGTACCTAATTTACCTAAGAAAACTGGAAAAATGTATTGACTCGTGTATAAGCCTAGGGGCCCCATGTCAGATTTCAAAATGTGAATGTGACCCGGCCGCAACAATTGGGGGACACTGGGCAGGTACCTGTTACTGTCTGTGACTGACTGTGTCACCGGATTTCATGTTTGCTTCCCTCTGCCACCCCTATTTCATGTTTGCTTCCCTCTGCCACTTCCCCCCCTGCCCTCCCCATCTGTCGCTCTCCCCACCCCGGCACTCACGTCTGCTGCTCTTCCCTCTGTCCTTCCCTCTGTCACAGTAAAACGTGACCCGGCCCCAGCAGGACTGTCTGTGACATTACTTCTTGCACTTGAGTAGTATGGCATCCTATTTGGGAAGATCAAGAACTATAGCTATATAGCTATTATCTTTTTTGATTTAAAAAAAAAACAAAAAAAAAAAAGACAAAAACCCACTCCCTTGTGTGATCATTACAAGCATTTTTAGTTACCCAAGCGTGTCTAAAGGATGCATATAGTACAAAGTTATTTACGTGTTTGCTGCGAAAAGATGCACCCCCTACAGTTTATGGATTGCTCTCTTTCAAAGGACTGGACACATAAAATGCATAGAAAGTAATTAAGCATAATTTATTCTGTACCTTCAATAACATTTCTACAATGTAAGATAAACTGTGACTGCCTGTGTCGCCGCCCGGAGCAGGTCCAGGAGCTCCGGGCGGCGCGTCCTTCCCTGCCGGCGTTCGCTCCCAAAATGGCGGCGCCCATGGCCGCCACGTGGGTAGCGGCTACCCACGTGGCGGCCATGGGCGCCGCCATTTTGGGAGCGAACGCCGGCAGGGAAGGACGCGCCGCCCGGAGCTCCTGGACCTGCTCCGGGCGGCGACACAGGCAGTCACAGACAGTCCTGCTGGGGCCGCGGAAGGAGGTATGACCCGCGTATAAGCCGAGTTTGAGTTTTTCAGCACATTTTGGGTGCTGAAAAACTCGGCTTATACGCGAGTATATACGGTATATATATATATATATATATATATATATATATATATATATATATATATATATATATATATATATATATATATATATATATATATATATATATATATATATCTGCACTCTCAGGACTTGCTCAAAATGTAGAAAATAGTGTAAGTTTATTTCAACGTTTCGGCTCAAAACTTAAGCCGTCATCAGGAAGATATATTATATATTATATATATATATATATATATATATATATATATATATATATATATATATTTATATTTAGTAATGAACATGAATCTATATACAGATATGGGATTTGTTATCTGTAAACCCGTTATCCAGAAAGCTCCGAGTTACAGGTAGGCCATCTACCATAGACTCCATTTTAAATATTTCCTTTTTCTATTTAATAATACAACAGTACCTTGTACTTGGTCCCAAATAAGATATAATTAATCCTTTTTGGAGGCAAAGTCAGACTATTGGGTTTATGAATGTTTAAATGTCTTTCTAGTGGACAAAAGGTATGAAGATCCAAATTACAGAAAGATACGTTAAAAGGAAAACCCCAGTTCCTGAGCATTCTGGATAACAGGTCCCATACCTGTATATATCACAAGGTGACAGATCTAACAGCTGCTAGCAGTTCTTTACCTCCAACAGGAGTGGTAGTTGATGTTGTAGGTGCGTTTATGGGAAAAATAACCCTAATAAAGACAATGAGCTGATTTACTTATGTAAGTGCTAAATTGCACTGATGAAGTTACCAACAGCAACAAATCAGCAATTCATTTTGGTCAGTCTATAAATCAGAAAATAATCGTGAAGATTTGATTGGTTGCTGTTGCTAACTGAACTGTTGCACATATTTTAGGAATTGACCCTGAATGTTCCCTCTGGTTTCTACTAGGCTGTGGGTGCAAAATTTCTTTCTTGTGAGCACAAAGTGTGCAGGTAAGTCAAAGCCAAGCTATGTGATTCAAGTCTGAACTTCTAAATTCTATTCAATTTATTGTGTGCGCTGGCCTTGTAACTTGTGTGCAAGCTCTTGAGCACACAGCAAATAACTCATAACTCCAGAAAACATTAAAAATGAAGTATAAATACGGGAACTCGGGTGCTTACAGAAGCTGTAAACAAAGGCATGGTGCAAAACTGCTGCTTAAACGATTACATCAACGATCTTATTCTTCATATGAACTCATTAAAATTACATCACAAATGAATATTGCCTTACATTCTGGAGACGTTACTTAATCTGACTTTATTGTAGAAACAAAAGTGGAACATCTGGACGCCTTAATGCCTTCCATGTCTCACCTTTGTTGATGCGGAGTTGTTTATAGCTTTCTAATTAATAGCAGAATCTAGCCTCCATTAATTGTTAAAATATTTAAGCCCTTGGAAACCAATAGTATTCTTATCAGTAATCCCTGGCGCCAGCCGGTGTTGCACTTCTTTCAGAATGTTGTACCTGAACTCCAAAGTCCAACTCTCTAACTCGCAACAACATCTTTCAGCTTAGACTTTATTTAGTGGAATATTTGAAATTAATAACGAAAATCATTTATTTTGCACAATTTTTGTGATATCATCAGTTACAATCGGTGATGTTATCAGTTTGGCAATATATGGATTGACCTCTAATTTTATCCCTTATAATAATTAGATTAGGGTGTATTAACACAACGGAAGCAACAAGCGCAAGTACAGTGGCCAAAGTATAATTTCGGATGTAAGTCATCATGTTTTTTACCCATAATACAATGTTCTCTCCCATAATTCCAGCATTGTTGGAGGGCGTGAGTGGCAGCTTTGCAATTGCAGTGGGGCTTGCTGCCATTTCCAGTTCTTAAAATGATGTTTACATGTGATTCTTTAGGTGCAAATATGTTTCACCTACTTTTGGGGTTACCGCCACCTTTGAGGAAGAAATAATACATGTTAAATATAATAATATTAAAGTTCCATGACTGGTGTAGATGTGAAGGTGTCTTGTGATGTTTTTATGGTCATGAACGCATTTCCGTATAAGTTACAGTATGGATACATTATTCCCTAAGTAAACTTTATTTAGAATAAATTCTAATTAATGAGTGATGTCACACCTATAAGACTCTTAATGGGAAATGTAATAAAAGTCGCTAACGGAAAAACTATTCGCAATGTGAAAAGTTACGCCTTTGCATGAACAAATTTAGCTTTGGGCGAATTTAATATAGCTTTGCAAACCCGGAAACTGAATTGCGCCAATGCGCAGTCAATGTAATAAAACTTCTTAATGAGAAAGTCGTTATGTTTGCTCCAAAAGATTATGACACTTCTCAAGAGTTAAAATTCGCAATGCCCAATTAAAATTCGCAATGTAATAACAGTTTAAGGAACAATATTGCATTGTGAGATGTGGATTTTTAGTCTTATTAGTGCGAATTGTTTTGCTCTTTGCGACTTTAATTACATTCCCCCGTAAGTTGCGTAACTACCAAGGGTGCGGAGGATTGCACCAGGGCCCGAACCATCTTGGGGCCCACTGGAGCCATGGAAAAGGTAATTTGCAGATCGGATGGCTGGAGAATTTGAGTGCAAGAGTGTGTGCAGTGTGAGGGGCACAAGTTCAGCGGGAGGGGGCTTGGGTGCGCATACCAGACTTCTTTAGTTATGCCACTGAAGACTACTATTTGATAACTATTCATATTACTCATTTATTGATTTATCATGTATTTAATCTGATTTTGTGCTGGTACAGGTATGGGGCCTGTTATCCAGAATGCTCAGGAAGTGGGGTTATGCACACAAGAAGTCTTACCTTACGTCTACTAAAAAATCATTTAAACATTAAATAAACCCAAAAAGGGATTGTTTACTCACTAATAAGGATTAAGTTGGGATCAAGTACAAGGTACTGTCCTGTTACTACAGGTGTGGAATCCGTTATCCAGAAATAAGTTTTCTAGAAAGCTCTGAATTACGGAAAGGCCTTCTCCCGTAGACTCCATTTTATCCAAATAATCCAAATTTTTAAAAATGATTTCCCCTTTTCTCTATAATAATAAAACAGTAGTTTGTACTTGATCCCAACTAAGATATAATTAATCCTTTTTGGAAGCAAAACCAGCATATTGGGTTTATTTAATATTTACATGATTTACTAGCAGGTATGAAGACCCAAATTATTGAAAGACCCGTTGATTAGAAAACCCCAGGTCCCAAACATTCTGGATAACAGGTCCCATACCTGTACAGAGTAAAAGCAAATTGGTTTTAAATTTTTGAATTATTTAAATTAAATGGGGTCTATTTGGAAATGACCTTACTGTAATTCAGAGATTTATGGATAACAGGTTTCTGGATAATGGTTAGTTATGGTTCATAAACAGTAAAGTAACATGCACAACATTAGCATTTATAATAACATCTGCCTCTTCTATATCTTCTCATGTGGGAGCTATGTATTTAGACAGCTTAAGGCTTTATTGGTTTACCTGCTGGGCCTATAATCCTTGCTATAAATTTATCTTGCATACTATTTTCCAAACAACTGCCTGGTATAACAGGTACAGTCCAGCTGACTTCAATACCTTTAGGAGCAAATGCCGCCCACCAATGGCTACAGGCGAAGGGCCATTTGATATTTGCCATTTCTGATCTGTACAATAAATATCAGAGAGGAGCTATAGCTTGTAGTTTTAGCAATTAAATAAAGTTAATAAAACAGGGTGTTTGACCAAATAATTGCTTATTATACAGCGACTTGCCCTCTGTAAACAATTTCCCTGATAGATTCACTAAATGATAAGCTGATTGTTAATTATTGAGCCAGCAAGGTTAATGTGGTACCAGAGCTGGTTGGTTTAGGCCCGAAGGCTGCTGCCAGATCTGCGGTGTTACTAAAATGCTTTATTTATTTATGACAAGATTTTGCCTTCACAAGCAAATTCTTTGAACATTTACTACATTAAACCAAAAGGGCATCTTACTGAAATGTTATTTTGAAGAATTCAGAGAACAGCTGTATCTGTCCATTTTATTTGGTGTAATGTCACACTAAGGGGGTTATTAATTAAAGGTTGAGTTGTGTTTTCCCTGAAAAATTTGACTTTTTCTAGGGTAGTTTCAGAAAAAAAAACCTCAAATTGTTTTAGATTTATTATACCCCAAAGCTGCAAACTATACTGAAAGTTGGAGTGATATCACCCCCCTTCCTCCCCCCCTCAGCAGCCTAACAAAAGAACAATGGAAAGCTAACCAGATAGCAGCTCCCTAACACAAGATAATAGCTGCCTGGTAGATTTAAAAACAACACTCACAATAGTAAAAGCCAAGTCCCACTGAGACACATTCAGTTACATTAAGTAGGAGAAACAACAGCCTGCCAGAAAGCAGGTCCATCCTAAAGTGCTGGCACAAGTCACGTGACTGGGGCAGGTGGGAAACTGACAATATTTCTAGATCCATGTCAGATTTCAAAATTGAATATAAAAAAATCTGTTTGCTCTTTTGAGAATTGGATTTCAGTACAGAATTCTGCTGGATCAGCATTTGAAAAAAACATGTTTTCCCATGACAGTATCCCTTTAATACATTGGGAAAATTTACTTACCTCCGAAATTGCGCCAGCGACAGCTTCGCTGACATCGAAACAGTTCACCAGGCGTAGATTCGCCAGGACAACCCTAATTCACGAAAATCCAAAGTTGCATCCAGGGCGCCGAACGTTTACGAAGTTGCGCTAGCGTTACTGCGGCAAGCAAAGCGAAGTTACGCTAGCGTTGGCTAATTTGTATACGGCGGGAAGTTAAATTTAAATGGACGTATATGTTGCAGCCAATACATTACACTTCACAAGCCCAGGGAACCTTATTTAAAATAAAATAGGGTTATATTGTTATATTGCCCTACATATGAGCCCAGTGTATAGTTTATGTGCCATATGTTAGGAAATGTAGGGGGGAAGTGGGGTACCCCCCAAAAAAAAAATTACGATCTTTTGCAACCTATCACCCTGTAAAAAGTAAAAGATGCCAGTGTTTTTTGGAACTTAGAAAAATTTTCAACTATTTTTTGAGGAACTCCTATCTACTCTATTGCACTTCGCCTGGTCTGAGCTGGTGAAGGCAAGTCTGGCGCATGAGGTAACGTACAGTCAAATCTTAACCTTGGTGAATTAGCGTAATTACATTCACTCGCCAGAGCGCAACTTCGTCTGGTGTCAGGGAGAGAAGTACCGCTAGAGTCTATCTCCTTCACTAGCGAAGTTACGCCAGCGCCCGTTAGTAAATCGGCAAAGTTCCGAAATGATGTCATTTTCGCCAGTGTTAGTCACTTCGCCCTTTAGTAAATTTCCCCCATAGTGTCTTACCTGCCAAGTTGCACAGTGTATCTGTCTTCTGCTACCCAATTAGCGATATAGAATGGGAATCTCCTGCCTGACTTGGGGTATGTTACATGGCAAGAGGAATCTTACTTGATAAGTGCTACCTACATATAATGGGAAAAAGCAGAATAGAAAGGTAAAGGGTAAATAGAGACTAAAAGGAAGAGCAAAGATGGAAAAAGCTAAGTCCAAAATTTGATATGAGGTGGCATTAAAGGGGTTGTTCACCTTCCAAACACTTTTTCTGTTGAGTTGTTTTCATATTGTTCTCCAGAAATAAAAACTTTTTTGAACTACTTTCCATTTTTTTTTTTTTTACCGTTTTTCCAAAATATTAGTTTGAAGTTTAATGTTCCAGTCTGTGGTGTTTCAGTCTGGCAGCTCAGTAATTATTATTTGATACATCTCTCAGCAGCATCTCTGGAGTATTAACAACTATTATATCAATTGTAACAGCTGCCTTTAAAGAAACTCAGATTCTGTTCAGCAGGGACAAAGATAAGAAATGTATCAACTAAATGTAACAATTTTGAAAAGTGTAGTGTAGAGAGTCGGCAACCCTGTCTCCCGGAGCTGCTTTAGAAAGGTAAAAAAATTATATTTACACTTCAATATTAGAAGAACGGTCACACATAGAAAAGTGGAAAATAATTGGAAGTGGACAAAATATTTATTTCTGGTGAACTATCTGAAACCAACTGAACTGAAAAAAGTGTTGGAAGGTGAACGACCCCTTTAAGAAAGGAAATTCAAGCTAAAATATATCAAAATCCAAGGAATCTCGGTGTCTGATACCGAATTTCTTGTTCAGAAGATCTATAAATTAATGAGAACACTGCCAGCCTTTTATATAAGAGTACTACCTTAAATAATTCATGGGTAGTGCCTGCTGGCAGTGCTCATCTTTGCAGGGTAGATGACAATGGTGAGTAAAGAAGGTCTATGTAACTATGTAAACATCCATGGAACAAGGTTCTCCAAATCTGAAGCTCCGTTGAATGACTTGTTATAAGGCAACTTACCGGATCTATGGGAATATAGCCTTTATTTGGTGTGGTTGGTATATTTTATATATTTTAGGGATGCACTGAATCCAGGATTCAATTCGGTATTCAGTCAGGATTTGGCCCTTTTAGCAGGATTCGTGCCTGGCCGAACCGCATCCAAATCCTTAAAATCTAGTGATTTTTTGTGACAAAACACGGAAGTAAAAAATTCTTTAGTCATGTGATGTGCACACGGCTCTCTTTAGTGGATTTGGTGCATCCCTAATATATTTAGATGCTGAGTAGGCCCAAGTCTCCAAGATCGGAGTTGTAGTTTATCTTCAGCATTGATACCAACTTGGTACAAAGTTGGGCGGTGAGTTACATTGTTACTTTTGCCACTGTCCGACGAAAACACCCTTCTAAACTGCCCCAACTCTTGACTGCTGGCTGGGCAACTCAGCTGGAGTCGGACATCTTGCCATACCATACCATATCATATGTCTATATATGAAAAGCTTCACTATGTAGACAGGGTACATATGACAAGAGACTAA
Organism: Xenopus petersii; assembly: GCA_038501925.1. Taxonomy (NCBI): domain Eukaryota; kingdom Metazoa; phylum Chordata; class Amphibia; order Anura; family Pipidae; genus Xenopus; species Xenopus petersii. The sequence continues at coordinate 47,362,944 of CM076672.1, read as the reverse complement.
AACCTTTTCAGGGCAATCCTATGTAGTTAATAATGTCATATTAGTACTCTATATACTGTATGCTAATTAGACATCTGCTTTTATTCTCTGTGTGCTTAAATAAACAAAGCTAATTTTTGATTGGCTGCCTTAGGAGGAAACTTCGGGTGACTTCGGAAATCAAGCGCCGTGAGTGTATTAGCGCAGGTGATTCTTCGTTCAAGCATACGGAAGGCAGACAAAAGGTAGTTCGGGGAGATTGTGGCCACGCAGAAGAGGCGGTTAGTTGCCAGGCGACTAAATCTCCCCGAATCTGCTCGTCTGCCCCAACCTTTAACTGGGGTGGATTAGCTAAAAGCCAGTATGGCCTGAAGATAAGTTCACAACAACTGATTCATAAGCAGTATCATTGTTCCTCCAAGTGTACTTATTTGACAGATGGTTTGCTAATGACAGTAAGCCTGGCTAAGGATAGCATGGGAAATTAGAAAATGCTAAATAAAAGTGAGTCTCTATTATTCCAGGAGGCAGACGTTTAATTTTTATCTCACATCACAGAATTATTCACTCCCAGCTTTGCCTTTACAGGTTTTGCTGATTGCCATATGTAATCTTGTTTTGTGTTGTATTTTAGGAAGGGAATAACAAGAGGAAGTGTTGATCGTTGCCTTTCGGAGAATGTACGAGATTCACTTCCAGAACATTTCACAAAACCCATACAGGAGGCTATTCATAATTTCACATGGTACGTACTGAACTGGATTTTTACTAATACGATATGTCATAAAGCAAAACCAAAGTGTGCACGCTTCTCTACTGATCTATATACCCCTTGTGATGGAGGCACACCCACAGATGCACTGAATAGGGATGGGCGAATTTGACCAGTTTCGTTTCGCCAAAAATTTGCCGCCTGCAAAATGTCGCCGATACCATTCAAGTCAAAATTTTTTTTGTTGCGCTGTGAAATTTTTTTGACGCATGTCTTTTTTTTGGACTCACAACGCCATACGAGTCTATGGGTGTCATTTTTGCGTCGAAACAAAAAATACAATACTGGTCAACTTTGCTCTCCTAACTAGTTAGCTTTGCAGCACTTGGGTTTTATAGGTAATCAGTGTTTGCTTCAGAAAGACTACTATAGTTTATATAAACAAGCTGCTGTGTAGCCACGGGGGCAGCCATTCAGAGCTGAAAAAGAAAAAAACGCACAGGTTGCACAGCAGATAAGCTCTATAGTATACAATGGGATACTTCAGAACTTATCTGTTATCTACTGTGTATCCTGTGCTTCGATGGCTGTCCCCATGGCTACCAGCAGCTTGTTTATATAAATTATAGAAGTCTTTCTGAAGTACCATTTCTACCAGTGGAGGGCAACAGTACATTATACTGTCATTCCTTTAGACAAGTTCATTTTTTTGGTGTTTGTGTTCCTTTAATCATTCATTCTAGTCATTTACACATGGGAATGGAAGCTGAGTGTCATTGTGTTTCAATTTTAAACATAATTAACACTGCATTGTCCATAGCTATATTTACTTACAAGCCATTGGTGCAGTTAAAAGTTTAAAGTCAAAAGGATAGCGGTCTGTTTGGTTATTATGGTTTGCCTATTGAAAGGAAACATAGACACTGAATCTAGGAATTATGTTTAATTAGAGGATATAACTCATATTGGGCACCAGACCTAGGGGTAGGAAGAAGAGGCACGTGCCAATGGTGCAACAGAGCAGGGGTCATTAGACAAGTACCTCTTCTGCCTAACCCTAATTTAATTTTCTGTACAGTCATATGAAAAAGTTTGGGAACCCCTCTCAGCCTGCATAATAATTTACTCCACTTTCAACAAAAAAAAAAACAGTGGTATGTCTTTCATTATCCAGGACCATTTGAGAACTGGGGTGTTTTCTGAACAAAGATTTTTAGTGAAGCAGTATGAAATTAAATCAAATGTGAAAAACTAGCTGTGCAAAAATTTGGGAACCCTTGTAATTTTGCTAATTTGAATGCATGTAACTGCTCAATACTGATTACTGGCAACACCAAATTTGTTGGATAAGCTTGTTAAGCCTTGAACTTAATAGGCAGGTGTGTCCAATCATGAGAAAAGGTACAGTATTTACAGTAGGGTGGCCAGTTGCTAAGTTTTCTTCCCCCAAGCTGGTGTTTTTTAAAGGGATCCTGTCATCGGAAAACATGTTTTTTTCAAAACGCATCAGTTAATAGTGCTACTCCAGCAGAATTCTGCACTGAAATCCATTTCTCAAAAGAGCAAACAGATTTTTTCATATTCATTTTTGAAATCTGACATGGGGCTAGACATTTTGTCAATATCCCAGCTGCCCCCAGTCATGTGACTTGTGCCTGTACTTTAGGAGAGAAATGCTTTCTGGCAGGCTGCTGTTTTTCCTTCTCAATGTAACTGAATGTGTCTCAGTGGGACATGGGTTTTTACTATTGAGTGTTGTTCTTAGGTCTATCAGGCAGCTGTTATCTTGTGTTAGGGACCTGTTATCTGGTTACCTTCCCATTTTTCTTTTGTTTGGCTGCTGGGGAGGAAAGGGAGGGGGTGATATCACTCTAATTGCAGTACAGCAGTAAAGAGTGATTGAAGTTTATTACAGCACAAGTCACATGACTTGGGGCAGCTGGGAAATTGACAATATGTCTAGCCCCATGACAGATTTCAAAATTGAATATAAAAAAAATCTGTGCTCTTTTGAGAAATGGATTTCAATGCAGAATTCTGCTGGAGCAGCACTATTAACTGATTCATTTTGAAAACATTTTTTTTCCCATGACACTATCCCTTTAAAGAAGAATATGCACCAGCCTGAGTAAATAAGTATCACAGCACCAGTGAATCAGGCTTCCCCTGTCCTTGAAGCTTCTGGTTATTGATTGAAGTTTTTGCTTATGGAGAAGCAGATAAGTATGGCTGCTAGAGTAGCAACTGCTATGCTTTTGCAATAAGAATATTGGTAGAAGTAATGGAACATGTAAACAGTAGGCTATGAATACTATATTTCATTGGGTTCTTTCATATTTGTTGTGTGCTGTGGGTATGATTTTTTAGACACAGTAGTTACCGGAAGATGTTAATTGGTTTAAGTTGCTTATAATGTTCATTTTTTTTCTTGACAGTGAATCCATATCCTCCTTGTCATCCAGTGGGCAGACCACACCAACAGACTTAAATCAGTCCTGGTCAGGGATACAAAGCTATACCACCGGCTTGTCCACAGAGAGAAGCTCTGTTTATTCCTGGGCCGATGATGTACGTCACCCCTTGCAATAATTGCATTTCTGACTGGAGTTTGAATGGTTTCCCACAGACATAGTAAATGACCTGCAGTTGGCAAAAAAAAACGTATTTCTGTATAATAGACTGCACAGTAAATCAAATGCAATCACCCTATTCAGCATGTGTGACACTTACTGAGACAGTGTGTGTATTCAGGGAGGCGGATAACAATAAAGAGAAATAAAGAGAAACCATTTATCTTCTGCACAAAATGCTGTTTTGAACATGTGCGTGATGTTGCTTGTATTGATGCTGAATCTTGTTTTGTACCATGCGTGCTAGGAGTTTGATAAAGCCAACACACAGCGGGTGCATGAGTTATTCTGGGATGTGGATGAAATGATGTTTGAAGGTAATGTTACCTCACAAAACAAGACCCTGCAAGCCGAGGGGAAGGAGTGGACTGAGCGATCCCTTCATTTGAGGTAATGACAGGACAACTGGCCGTATTTGTCATGTGATATGCTGTCATTTTTGTGATGGTTAAACTGTGGGATTAATTATAAATCACAAATTGCTAAGCACACATATGGTTGCAAAACTGTGCATGCATTAAAGGAACCGTTCTGTGTACAAATAAAAACTGGGTAAATAGATTGTATGTGCAAAATAAAAAAAATGTTTTTAATATAGTTAAGTTGGATGTGTAACAGAATAGAACACTTCTTCCTGCTTTTCAGCTCTCTAACTGAGTTAATCGGTGACTTTAAGAGGGCCCACATGGGACATATCTGTTCATTGAGTTTGCAATTGATCCTTAGTATTCAGCTCAGATTCAAAAGCAACAGTTTTGACCCATGTGGCCCATGCCTGGTAACCAATCGGTGGAAAGCAAGAGAGCTAGAGAGGAAGTAGTGTTCTGGCTATTAAGTTACACAACCAGTCATTATAGCCGTTATACAGTACCATTTTGGTTCATTATCTATATTAGTATTTTTTTTTGCACAGCCTATCTGTTTAACCAGTTTTTATATTTACTAAGGATGCACTGAATCCACTATTTTGGATTCAGCTGAAACCCCCGAATCCTTCGCGAAAGATTGTCCCAATACCAAACCGAATCTGAATCTTAATTTGCATATGCAAATTAGGGGTGCGAAGGGGGGGAAACATTTTTTACTTCCTTGTTTTGTGACAAAAAGTCACAAGATTTCCCTCCCGCCCCTAATTTGCAAATGCAAATTAGGATTCGGTTGGCCAGGCAAAAGAATTCGGCTGAATCCTGATGAAAAAAGCCGAATCCCGAACCGAATCCTGGATTCGGTGCATCCCTAATTTTTACTAGGGATGCACCAAATCCAGGATTCGGTTTGGGATTCGGCCAGGATTCAGCCTTTTTCAGCAGGATTTGGCGGAATCCTTGTGCATGGCCGAATCCGAATCCTAAATTGCATGTGAAGATTAGGGGCAGGTAGGAAAATGACGTGACTTTTCATCACAAAAGAAGATTTTTTTCCACTTTTTCCTTTCCTGCATATGCAAATTCAGATTAGTTTTGGTATTTGGCCAAATCTTTCACCGGGGATTCGGTGCATCCCTAATTTTTACACGGAACAATTCCTTTAAACAGTATTTATACTTGCACCACACATACCCTAATGCCAGCCATTAATTATGCACCAGTGCATGCACTGATAAAGGAGAACACTGAATTACTATTAACCTGGACCTGCTACTTCTTTGCACCAAGTAAACTGGAAGCACATGCCATTATTATAGCAGCCTTTGCAAGTGATGCTATTCTATGACAAACGAAGGGTAAATAGTGTGCAGCTCAACTTGCGTAATTTACCAACACAGATCCTACTTTGCATCCAATTGATGCATTGTGCACAAGTTGCGGTGGATGCAGCTTAGTGTGTACCTGCAACGAGGAATGGAATTCTGCACTGCATGTAAATAAAATGGTGATTTGCACTCATACATTGCACTTGAGTTTGAAATGAGCCTTTAGCATAAGCAACATGAGATTAAAAATGGGTCTTGGTGCTGTTTATATTGAGTCTTGACATTCCCTTCAATACAGTGAAGGGATTGTTTTTTTTTGTTGCAATACAGTGCTACCAGCAATAATGTAAATGGCCAGTGAGGAAACATATGCTTCACTTCTTTTTATAAAGTTGGAAGAAGTTGCCAAAACTTAGGGCAGCTTTGGAAAAACGAGGCTCCGCATATGTTTTCCCGTCAGTTTAGTCACCCGCAGAAGAGGAGAGTTATTGCAGGCGACTAATTTCCTCATCTGTCATTGCCCTTTCATATACATTTAAAAACACTGAATATTTTTAATGAAATTATATTTTAAAGTTGCATAGAATTTATATTTATTTCATTATGAAATAAATATGTAGAGTTCCCCTTTAAGTAAAAAAAAACACAAAAAACTGCTTTAGAATATCACGGTCTACGTTACACTAAAAGTTAACATGGATTACCCCATTATTAATGACTTGCCTTTCCTTAAGACTTCTCAGCTATATAATAATTTAGGGCTGTATTCGGCTTGCTTGTGTTCTACAATCTGTATCCTTGATCTGATGATCTTATATCAATTACTTCCATCTCATTATCTCCTTTCTCTTGTCCTTTTACCCTCACTCCCATGTCAGTATTGCTTTTCACCTACTAGTGGCATTTCCTCCTTAGCAGCAAATTTAAAATAAAAGTCTTTAAATCTATTTAAACAAGCAGAACATTTAAAATGCTCTCCTGTGCAGTAACTGTAAAGGGCAGAAGTCATGATAACATTGCCAGAAATGCATAATAACAAGCTATTCTTACTTTGATATATATTATATATACATATAGAAACCGCATTTGCGCCTGCTATTCTAATTCACTGATTCTTGCTTTATTTTTATATTTCTGCACTTTAGAATATTAGGGAAACAGCTTATTTTGCCAAAGGATGAAGGTTTCCAGCATTACCAAGGTAGAACATCAAGCAATGCATATATACATCCGTTATCTGATCTCGGGGAGAGCAGCAGTGACATGAAAGAGTAAGTAGTGTATTCTAAACTTTGGGTCTATACCTGCCAGGATAAGATATCTTATTTATAGGGGCAACTACACTTCCATCTGTGTTCTGCCTTTTATTTTAACCCACTGTGAGACCGTGAAACCTGCTCTAAAGCAGTTGCATGCCCATAGAAATTGACTTCTTGTACCTTGTCACTGTTGAGAGAGGTAGGATTTTTTTTCTCATCCTCTGTCCAAGTTAATTTTCTTTGAATAGTTAAAAGGGATTGAAATGAGTCAGTATTACGAGCCCACTGACCCTCTTTCCAATCATAGGATCAACACATTATGCTTTTCTTCATACTCAGAATGGATTAATTGGCAGCTGATAAAATTCAGTGTGTGTGTGAGAGAGATAGGAATCTTAGATTGTAAGCTCTGGTTCAATAGTGGCTAATAATGAGCAGCCATTGTTAAACTCTACATAACATGTACTACATTAATAAAGGATAGTAAATTGGGCTTCTATTCTTAATGGCATGTGCATATTTCATTTTTCTGCCCCTGACGTGCAATTTGTTCCTGGTAAAGCAACACTGTTGGTATGTAGGAAAGTAGGTATGGTTTGAGGGATCAAGTCATAGCTGGACATAACTGGGAATGGCTTTATTGGTTATAGAGAAGCAGGTGCATGGGCATATAGTCCCTCAAGAGATATATGCTTCTGAGAGTACGACAATGGCAGTGATGGTGGGTGGTCTACATTGTTCTACACCCAGCCAGCTAAGTACCTCTTAGATTACAAATTCCAAGCATTGCTTCTAACAATATGGAGAATTCTTTGGTATACACTGGATAGGAGTTTAGTAAATTTGTATCATTTTCCAAAAATTAAATAATGCCATTGCTTCCAGTTCAGCTGTTCCAGACATTCCACCAGTTATTGACAGAGACCATTTCCATGGAGCTTGAAGATACAATTGAATCCTGTAGACATGTCCTCCCTGATTCCCCAGCCCTCCCTGATTCCCCAGCTATAATTCCATGAAATGTTCTAGCTACTTTGATTGGCATGAATATTTCTATACCTGCAGTGCAGCTTTGCAGGGATCTGCCTTAACAACCCTTTAATCCAATGACCTTTCATGGAAACAGCTTGATAACACTACACAATGAGCCGCATGCCCTGTTCCTCTCTAATCTAAGTGAAACATCTCAGCGAGTGTGATACAACTTTTTGCCAGGCTTTGTTGTTTCAATTTTATAGCAGTGATTATTACCACACGCTGGCATTGAATAGAACGTATTAGTATGAAATGGTCAAGCATTATGGTCAGTATATTACACAAAATAGTATATATAGGATATTATGATCCCTATTGTTAATTATACATGGTACAAATGTACAGGTATGAGATCCGTTATCCGGAAACCTGTTATCAAGAAAGCTCAGAATTACAGAATGGCAATCTCCCATAGACTCCATTTTATCCAAATAATCCAAATTTTTCAAAATGATTTCCTTTTTCTCTGTAATAAAAACAATAACTTGATCAGGGGCAGATTTACATAGCAGGCACCCCTAGGCCCTAACCCGTTGTGTTCATGTTCAAATTTTCAGCATCAGGTCCGGAGTACTGGAGATTTGTGCATAGGAAATTTTCAAATCTATTGTGTCTTCTTTGAATCCCCAGTGCTTCTGAACCAATGCGGGTGTGCTTGGGCGGTATGCCACCCCCCTATAATTCTGCCGCCCTAGGCCTGGGCCAATAATCTTTATTGGAAGCAAAACCAGCCTATTGGGTTTATTTAATGTTAACATGATTTTCTAGTAGACTTAAGGTATGAAGATCCAAATTACATAAAGATCTGTTATCTGGAAAACCCCAGGTCCCGATTATTCTGGATAACAGGTCCCATACCTGCACTCTCTGTTGGAAAATATAAGGAAAACAGTAATTGCAGTTCCCTGACCTTATCAAGTCATGAGGCCACAGATCAAGTATAATGTATCTTATAATACAGCTTTAACAAGTAATGTGATGTTACTATGCACAGATTGTAACTGAGAACACCACTAAGGTTTATTTATTAACGTATAGTCAATTTGCTCTACTGCGGGCGACTAATCTCCTGCAAATGCTTTCCCATCGACAATAATGTAAATCAGCAGTGGGAAAATATACACTTTGTTTTTCTGAAGTAGCCTGAAGTTGCCTCTTGAGGAGATTTCAGGCTACTTTGGAAAAACTAAGCAATGCATATATTTTCCCTCCAGCAATTGACATTATTGCCATCAGCAGAAGATTAGTCCCTTGTGGTAAATTCAAATTTCCTGCAGGTGATTAATCTCAACATGTGCCATAGCCCTTAAGGTTCATTATTTTTTCTAGGTATAAATGTTTGTGAGTAATGTGACAAGAAGCGACATAATTAAGCACCAATTATAATGAAGACTGTGTTTGAAATATGCTGGGTAGCTGTGACCTGGGCAACATATACTGTATTACATGCATGTAAACAGCCACAAGTTGTATTAGCCACAAGCCAACATTTACATGACGTGCCTGGACCTTGAGCCCCATTATATGCATAAGAATTTTAAGTTGAAGGCCAATTAGGCCTTTAAAGGCCCAACAAATAATTTGTTGCCTAATAAAAGAAAACATACTTCTAAGCAACTTTGCAATATACATTAATTACAAGTCTTTTATGGTTTTTAAGTTATTTGTATAGGTATTGCTATTGAAAGCAGTGTTTGTCTTCCCTGATGGCTCAGACTTTTGAATCAATGTAAGACAAGGCAGCTGATTAACAGACCTGTCTTTGCTGGGGAACTAATGGGGAAATTTACTAGTGACTAACACTGGCGATAATTCGCCAGCGTGATGCCATTTCAGGACTTTGCCGATTTACTAATTGCATAACTTCGCTAGCGAAGGAGATAGACTCTAGTGGTACTTCGCTCCCTAACGCCTGGCGAATTTGCGCTCTGGCGAACGAACGTAACAACGCTAAGGGGCACATTTACTTAGCTTGAGTGAAGTAATAGAAGAAAAAATACTTCCAATTGTCTCTTTCAAAAAAACTTCGACCAACTACTTCGCCACCTAAAACCTACCGAACATCAATGTTAGCCTATTGGGAAGGTCCCCATAGGCTTTCTAACAAATTTTCTGATCCATGGAAAATCTTTCGATCGATGGATTAAAATCCTTTGAATTGTTAGCTTCGAAGAATTTAATCGTTCGATCGAACGATGTTTCCTTCGATCGTTCGATCGCAGGAAATGCGGTAAATCATTCAACGTCGAAGGATTTTACCTCAACGGTTGAAAAAACCATTTACTAATGGTCGAATACCGAGGGTTAATTAACCCTCGGTATTCGACCATTAGTAAATGTGCCCCTATTTCACTGAGATTGAAATTTGACTGAACGTTACCTTGCCTTTTCCAGCTCGACCAGGCGAAGTGCAATAGAGTAGATATGACTTGGTCAAAAAATAGTTGACATTTTTTCTAAGTCCCAAAAAATGCTGGCATCTTACTTTTTATAGGGTGATAGGCTGCAAAAGATTGTAATTTTTTTTTTTTGGGGGAACCCGGCTTCCCCCCTACATTTCCTAACATATGGCACATAAACTATACAGTGGACTCATGTGTAGGGCAATTTAACAACTCTAGTCTATTTTATTATGTTTCCCTGGGCTTGTGTTGTGTAATGTATTGGCTGCAACATACAGATGCAGCCACTTTGGTTTGTCTGTTTGACACAGAATAACTAAACACAGATATCCCATTTATCTCATTTAACACAGAAAACTGCGTCACAACATCCCATCTAATTAAAGCATTCACCATTGTGAACAATGGAGCTTTGGTATGCTAATGAAAAGGTTAAATGCATTAAATGAGTTAAGATGACTTAAGATAACACAGTTTCTTCAATTACCCCTGAGTCATGACGCATTTAACTCACAAATCCAAGTGGCTTCATCTGTATACGTCCATTTAACTTTAACTTACCGCCATATGCAAATTAGCCAACGCTAGCATAACTTTGCTTTGCTTGCCACAGTAACGCTAGCGCAACTTCGCAAGCGTTCAGCCCCCTGGACGCAATTTCGGATTTTCATGAATTTGTGTTGTCCTGGCAAATCTACACTTGCCAAAGTGTTGCAATGTCATCAAAGCCGTCGCTGGTGCAATTTCAGAGGTAAATAAATTTGCCCCTAAGACTTTGCAACATTGTAACAACCAGGAGTTAAGCAAATACTGCTTTCAATTGCGATTGTTTTTACAAATAACTGTAGGGGGCAGATTTATTAAGGGTCGAAGTGAAAATGCTAATTCAAATTTTTTGTTGTTGATCAAAGCACTCAAATTCGAATTGTGAATTAAACAAACTCGATTAAACCTCACCTTAAACCTGCCAATTGCTGTATAAGTTAATGGGAGAGGTCCACGGATCAATATGTTGATGTTTGCAGCCTTCCTGACATTCAAATAGAGTTTTTATAATTCAATTCAAATTCGATTTGAGTTTTCGGCTCGATTCAGTTCGTCTGAGCTGAGAAAATTAGATTTTAATTAATACATTTTGATTTGTTGAATTTTGAATTCATGAGAGTTTATGGGATGTATAAAAAACTCACATGAATTCGAAATTCGACCCTTGATAAATGTGCCTCTAAAACTTAGAATTCTGTTTTCTTTTATTAGGCAAGCTTCTATATTGGGGTTGACTTTAACCCAGCACTGACTTTAATGATTTTTAATCCAGCACTAACTTTAATTGATGTCAGTGGAGGAAGCAGCATTACACTTATTACAGTCAAAAACAAACCCATACTCTTTTCTTTTTGCTGTTTATTATACTCTATAGGGTAAAGATTTTAGGTGGTTTCTTATGTTACTCGATTTAAACCACATCAAAACTAAAGTTAGCTTTGGTTTGAAAACCTATACTAATTTCTTTATTTTGTTCATGTTATAGGCTTTGCATTTTAGGGTCAAAACTTCTACCCACAGCATCGCCACTACACAAAGCCCAAGATTCTGCCTCCACTGGGAGCCCAGGAGTGTCTGAATTGTCATCCTATTCGTTTCTGGAGGAAGAGATTTACGGCATGGATGGTACTATTGAGGAATATCTCGCTTTCGACAGCAGAGAACAGTAAATAATACTTTTTGCTATAAATAAGTAATGCACATAACACCAGATGCACATACAAATATGTCCATTTTTGTTGTCACAAAGAAATGCAACTGCACACACTAAAATAAAGTAAGTGTGCTTAACCCATTTATTTTAACAGAATGTGAAAGAAAGGTAGTATTTAAAGGATTTATTTTTCAGATGTGGTGAGGTAGCCACCATTTCATTATTTTAGTGTGTGTGGCTCCTAGTTCTGTTTATTTGTGACATATGTTGATGCCCTTCCAGGCAGCCAGTGTGCTATTGCAACACAATATTATTCTGCAGACTGAGATCGGGAAATCATCTTTCCATTTTTGCATGGTTATTGTGTAAGAAACACTAGAAGCTGAACAATCCTTGGACATGTATATGTATAAGCATACCGTTTTCAACGGTGGGTCCGGGTGCTCATGACCCAGACCTTCAGTACAGGGGAGTATTTCACTGGAAATTAAAATTGCAGGCAGGCATCAATCCGGAACACCAAGGAGTAGAATTCAGGAGCCCAAAGTTTAAATAATACAAAATACTTTATTTTATTTGGTATAAAACCAAAAGCCCTATGCGTTTTTTGTCACCAAGAGGCACTTAATCATAGGTTAAATTCAAACCAGAAATAAAGGAAAAGGAGCTAATTAGAATGGGCGGCGTTTGTAAAGCCAACCAATATGCTTCCATATATCATTCCGTCTATTGGCTCACTCTTAGAATACATACTATTTAAACACTATTTAAAAATACAGGGTAAATGGTAATACATAACAAAATGCAAAAAATACAGTAAGGGTCTGGCCGCACGGGTGACTAATCTATCTGTCTTCCCAATGCCTTCCGCCGGCTAAAATGAAAATCGCCTGGGGGCAGGCAGTGCTTCGTTTTCCGAAGTCGCCCGTAATTGCCTCACAAGGAAACTTCGGTAAACTTCGGAAAACGAAGCTCTCCGAGTGCCTGCCCTCAGGCGATTTTCATTTTAACCGGCAGAAGGCAGGGGAAGGCAGATTGGGGAGATTAGTCGATGCGAAGAAGAGGAGATTTGACACCTGGCGACTAATCTCCCCGAATCTGGCTGTGTGGCCAGACCCTAAAGGTAAAGCAAGAGTCATCAAAAAAAAAAAAGTTCAATCCAAATGGTTGTCTGGTCCCTAAACTAAAAATCCATCTAGCTTATTTTTTTAATGAATCAAAAGTTTTATTACCTCCTCTAATTTTATGAACAATTTTATCAATCCCTATTACACTTAAGAAGGATACTGTCCTATTATGGACTCCTGAATTCTACTCCTAGGTGTTCCGGATTGATGCCTGCCTGCAATTATAATTTCCAGTGAATACCTCTAAACTAGTTATGGAGGGAAGGCCAGTTTAACACAGAAAAACATGTATCTCATATAAATCTGAGAATGCATTGAGCTGACCAGTTTATACCGTTTGCTCAGTAATGGAATAGTTAAATTGTGAGTTTTCTCCACCTTCCTTATTTAAGCCAGCTGAGAAACGACCACATTCGCTCAAAGGGAAACAACAGTGTTTATAATGGAACTCTTCAGTCCCAAATCTCTCACTAGTGCATGCATTCCTAACAGTTTTTCAGCCATAGAAATAAGTCAGTTCACCTGTTTGGTCAAATAACATATATCCAGTAATGCAATACTTGAAGGCAAACAACTGACCATGGGTAAATTGGCTTGTGTGAAGCCAGCTTAGTTTGTGCAACATCATCATATTCAAATTCTTCCGGTAATGCAAAAACTTTAAAAAAGCTCCTTTTGGTCTGAGAGGGGAGAACATTATCAAGCCTCTGCTGATATCACATAAAGCTATTCCTAGAGCTACTATATTGTCAGTCAATGTTTATGTAACACCGACTTAAGCCTGAAATGAGGTTTGAGTCTTAAACAAGTGCTAAGGAAAATGTCATACTAGCCAACTTGCCAATAAAGAAGAAACATCAGTAAAAATGTTAATGGCATGGCTCTTCACATTAAGGAATAAACCATGCTTTAAGCATTCCAAACAACAGATTCCATTCCTGTTATACTGCAAAAAAGTATAATCATTCTAATCTATCAGCATTTTGTAGTCATTGGTTTATTGGCTTAAGTCAGGGATCTTTAGGATGAGGGCACATGGGAGAATTCTAGCCTGTGGCTAGTTCTTCATTACCGCAGGCGACAAATACGTATACAGAAAAGACTTTCCATTGAATAACATTACGACTGGTGCAAGTACGATAAAACTCTGTATTACAGAAATCCGACTTAACTGTGGGAAATTGCCTCCCTTTGCATTTTCCCATGATTAATCCGGATCGCCGCAAGGTTTAACCAAAGGCAACAAATGTCACTGTGTGCCATGGACTCAAAAAATAAGTCCATATAGTGTCTATGGTGCGTCAACTTAATCTTCCCTACGTAACCTGTACATGAAGTCCAAACTACTTTTTGTCCCTGTGAAATTAAAGCGAACTGAATTAAAACTTGTGAATTATTACTTTATAGATTGTGTTGTTAACTGTATGGCACTAATCTAGGTAATATTAACTGAATTTTTAGGTATTAATTCTGAGCTACCTGCATGGCAATCTGGTGTTTTGGGGGTAGTAAAGCTAAGTGTGCTTTAATCATTAGTGATGAGGAGGGTTTGGATCAAAAGAAAGTTCATCTTCACCGAAAGAGGAATAAACGTGGCATTCCTCCTGTCTCTCCTAATGCCTGCATCAAAGACACGGTGGCCGCAGAAGTATTTGATGATGCCTGGAGGAAAGCAGTTGATTCATTGCAGGAGCTTATTGTGAGATTCTGCGAAGATGCAGTGGGTATGTTTCTGTATGTTTGATAAACATATACTGTTCTCCAGAAGCCTGTGATCGTGTTGTATTTAACTTTGGCAAAACATACAACTTCAAAGGGGACAAAAACCCACCATAAGTATATTTGCTGTATTTTTTTTTTTTTTGAGCAGTTAAGCAACTGTAATTATTCTAGCTGTAATATTTCTTTCCTATTGATAACATTTTATTATTTATTATTATTATGAATTGTTTATGTAGCCGCAACATATTATGCAGCACTTTACAAAGACACATACATTAACATAGTAAATTAGGTTGGCAAATGTCTATCAAGTTCAACCTTTTATGTCTATATATAAACTGCCTAACTGCTAAACTGTGTTACCTGTCGTATAATCTATATACTTGTGCCCATGCAAACAAATTATCAGATTAGAGCACATACCAAAAACTGTAGAATGTGCAGAAAATGTAAAACTGTATGTACATAAATACATTCAAATTGTCCGACTGGGCCTCATAGTGCCAACCAGAGCCTGACTTACAGGGCCACGCTCAGAAGAATTATAAAATAGTGATATAGGTTATAAAGTTTTATTACGGAATGGGAATTTAACCAGACTGGATCCACTAGGGGAGCGTCTGGCACTATGGCAGCCAGTCGGACCATGGGCCTTACCATAAAACTGGCACTGGCCACAGGTTAGCCATCACTGTCTTAAACCTGGTTTTATGCCTTCTGAATTAGTGTCCAGTTGGTAAGCCAGAATCCAATTGGAAAAATTAACTTACAATGTTTTGTACAGAGGAGCTAAAGCAAACTGAGAAGCGCCAGTCAAACGGCAATAAGTATCTCCCAATGCCAATTCAACGTATTATTTCCGAGTCAGCAAGTGTCCCTCCATCTAGAGGCTCAGAAGCAAGAAGCCTGTCGTTCGGCTCATACCTGTTTCCGTCTCAGGTAAAGGCATAAAAACTTGTAATATACTGTATGTACTTATATTTAAAAATATATGAAGTAGACAGCGCTCAGTTTTTGTTTAAGAAACCCAAGCACTACCCACTCCCCCACAGAGAACTCTTGGTGCACTTGGCTATGTATGGGTGCACACATATAATGAGCAAGTGCTTCAGCTTGCTCATTATGATCATGAATGTAAAATTAGGATCAGAGGATATTTTGACTCATCCTACAATAACACAGATAATGAGTGAGCTGGGGCACTCCCCTTTTATGCACCTGTATGTGCCCCAATATGGAAGTAGCTCCTAGTAAGGGGACACAAATTGTTTCCCCCACAAGGGGTGTAGGCTCTGTTAGCCTTCACCTCCAGTAGGGAAAACAATATTTATGTTATAGGTGCCCTTTAACTAATAAACATTTCTAGATACTTTTATTAGAGATAGGCTTGTCATTATTGGGAGATGCTTCATTCATTAATGAATTAACTGAATTCATTACTTTTCTTCTTCTTTAAATAAGAATAATGTATCTATTGTTGTAGAGGAGTGATGGCCTTCATATTATAAATAAAGTGCTATGAAATATACATGTATAATTTTTTTTCATTTAATGGGCTGTTCGAGCACTTTAAAGTCATACTAGCAAAACTATTTAGAGAGTCACGAACGGCACTCTGGTAAAAAGCAGGTTTTTATTGCAAAGTACTGCAGAAATACATGGGCCGTACGCGTTTCGGGAACACGTTCCCTTAATCATAGGCTTACAAAATGAATTGTGCACATGCATTATATACAATTGGTCTATGGCGACCTCTATTGGTCGTCATTATTATCACTGCTAAAAATATTATTTATTTATATCAATAAAAGTGACAATTAGAAAAGTAAAATAAAAAAAGCGGGGAGGATTATATGCCTTAAATATTTTATATAATTTTTATTTAAGTTGAAGTATTTACCTCATCATATTATTTAAATATTTAAATAAAATAATATGATGAGGTCAATACTTCATATTAAATAAAAATTATATAAAATATCTAAGGCATTGGAGGATACAGGCTGAGGACAGCTGGCTGCTTATACAAAGTAATAGTAGTAAGCCAGCTCAGCAAAGTAGTCCGACAGATCAGCAGGAGAGAAGGAGGCTAGGCTTAGGGAACTGTTCCAAACCATTAAAAATCATGAAAAGTCTGCATATTTTTTAATTGATATATATGCAAAGTTGTTTGAAATTATGTTTACTTTTCAAAAAGCTTGTTATGTTTGTGTGGAGTTCCCCTTTAAATTACATCACTTTGAAATAGAAGATTCTCATGATAGTAAAAGCAGTAGTGCAGTGAAAACTCATGTCGGAGCACTGCTATTTATTGGGCTTGCCTTGTCCTTTAAATGTGATATTGTTTTATGCTAGTGTCCCTCTTGGTGCTAGGTATACTGTACATAATCTGTATAAAGAATTCTGAAAACAAAGATAAACGTTCCAGAGTTCAGGGTACTGCATTTTTGAACTGTACTGAATTGTTCAAGTTTATTATGTTTTGTTAGATTTATACCAGGGATAAGAGGTCCATCTTAAAGTTATTACTTTTGAACAACAGCTCCCACAATCATAAGCTTTGCACATCCATAACTAAGAATACTAAGAGATTAATTGGAGATAGAGACCCACAATAAAATACAGCTCACATATACATCCCAGGTTTCCATACCCTCTTGTAAGCATGCTACAGCTAGAAGAACAAGACAATACTAATAACAAGGTCCTATTTCTCCCCACCCCTGCAATTCTTGACCTTTTCTAATTTTTACTACACTTATCTGCTTTGATAACCTTTATTTGTGTTGACATGTTCAAAATAATTAAACATTATATTTTTGATAAGCAGAAAGTAAATTAAATGGCACACAGGCATTGTACTCTCAGCAAAGTCCCCATGAATAAAAAGTTACTTTTCTACCCTGCAGCCACTGCCTGTTTGTTCATATGTGAATGAAAACACTGTGTCTTTGGCAGGTGCCGGGGCTTTCTGGTGGGGATGGCTTGGCAATATTATCCCTAAAAATATTATATAAGGATTGTTTAATTTTAGCCATTCGGTGTAAGTTGTACAAAGCATTAATGTACAATAAAATATATATATATTTGCAGATAAATCGCAATTTATACAATGACTTGAATGGTGTTATGACAATTCAGGCCAAACCCCTGCAGCACAGACATGCTGGATCCGCAGAGAAGATGCAGTAAGTAGAGCTCTTGCAGTTAATGTCTCCTAAACTCTTCTGGGAGAAAAATTGTGTTCAGTGTAAAGTGAATTTATTTTGTACCGAGGAAGCTGTAGCAGGCTTTTAATATTAGACTCCACATTTTCTCAACTCTAAGGGGGTTATTTATCAAAGGTCGAATTTTAGAGTTTATGTGAGTTTTTTTTTTACTGTAATAAATTCAAATGTACTCACAACTGAAATGGTAGCTTATTTATGAAATAAATCGAACGTCTAAAACTCGAACAAATGTTACCGACCCAAAAACTCAACTCAATTCGAATTGAGTTTTCCTCCGAAAAAAATTTGAATGTCAGGAAGGCTATTAACTTCTTCAAATAAGTCATTGACCTCTGCCATTGATTACATAAAGTCAGCAGGTTTTAGGTGGTGAACTATCAAATTTGATCTGCTTCCAGGGTTAGGGGATGATAAATCTCTGATTTGAATTTACCATTCGAACCTTAGTAAATCTGCCCCTAAGTAATAGAAAACAAACTTCTCTCTTTTGAGAATGGCTGTGAAATGCAATAGTGTGTTCTAGTGATGTGCGAGCTGGCCCGATACCTGCCGGTTCGGGCCGACCTTGCACCCCCCTTTGGGACTGGCTCTTTCCTGGTTGTGATCTTTCTCCTGCTCTCCCCACTCGCCACCTTAACTACCGGCTTCCGCGAGCCTTCTCGCCCGCCCCTCTTGTGACATCATCGGTGGGGCGGCGCGGGTCTATAAAGGGAAGCAGGAAGTTGTGCTTGGGCGGGCGCGGAGGGAGGGCGGTTGCAGATCACGAAAAACTCGACCTGCAGATCACTACTGTGTTCATCTGCTCTTCTGATGCAAGACTCTACGCTATTTGGTTTTCTGATTTGCATTTTTCTGCAGAAATGAACAGGAAGATAAAAGTTTTAACATTGCACCCCGGGTCTTAAACTCAGCACGGAACAGACTGGGAAGATTAAGTGATAACAGTGTTCTCTCCTCATCCCGAATACTGCAAACGCCATCTAGGAAAACGCCGACACAGCGCCGGCTGCCATCTATTACTCTGGATCCTCTGCGGTCCAAAACCCCCAACGTCTACAGTGATGAAGTCTTAAGAGGGACAAAATTGTATGTTAAATGCAATCAAGTATATTTGTCTGTTCCGTGGTCATGATTTTAATTTTCTCTCTTGCCTGTATTCCCATTCTGTATTCTCAATCTAAAGGTAGAATTTTAGTAAGAAGAAGAGATTCTAGAATCTATGTTTCCCTCCTAAATTATACAAAAATGAATGTACATAGAGATGGTATGAGACCTGTTATCAGACATGCTTTTGACCTGATAACAGATCTTTCCATAATTTGCATATTCATACCATCATCGTTTTTAAAGATTTGGATTATTTGGATAAAGTGGAGTGTATGGGAGATGGTCTTTCTGTAATTCCGTGATTTCTGGATAATGGGTTTCCAGAAAGATCTCATACGCATATATGATTCCCTACAGGACAGCCTACTGTTTTCATTAAGACTCATATTGCCGTATAGAATAATTTATAGGCAAAGCTGCACTTTTGTATTCCTCTCATACAATATTCCGAGGTCTCTGTGGGACTCATTTTGCAGACCTCTGACACAATTCTGCATATATGTCTCTTTTTAAGGCTGAACAATTGGCTCAGTTTACACATCAGTGACTATACTCCAGTTCAGGTACTGGTTAAAATTAGTATTAAGATTAAAAGCACAAAAAAGGTGTCCTGTTCCTGCCTAAATCAGTCTTACCAGTGTTACTCTTAACACAGCTACATATTAAAATAACCAATTAAAAAAAGACAGGTAAAAAAAAAAACAATAATAAAAGAATTAGCCATGACTTTCCTTTTGGTGTTTTTTTCTTTATTTGAACTCTATTAAAGAAAAGCTTTATTGAACCTTATGAACTGTAATTATAATCTAGCATTATTTACATCAATTACATTTTTTAACAGTTGATTTATCTGCCTTGGGAAGGTGTCACTTCTTTTATACAGGGATATCTTTTACTGGGTGCTTAAAGCTTAATTGGAAAGTGTATTTTTGTGTATTTCAGATACACAGGACTGGACCGGTTGCCATCACCATTCATGCAAGCTAACAGAAATAAATTGCCACCCATTAACTCAGAAGTGATTGAGCAACATCTGTCAGTCCCTGGATCTCGGCATTCAGCTGTGAGTTTCTAATCGTGCATAATTTTTTCAGATGGACTGTAAATAATTAACGTTATAACCAGCTGAAACCAGTGACTGTTCAGGTAATCAGAGTGTCTAGATAGCAATCATTTTTCTAGGTATCTTATTTAGCCAGGTGCTCGCTGACTCAATTGCAACTAAAATATCATTTACGCTTGAGTAAAACAACATTTTAATGTGCATAGCTAAATGTTCCTGAATGTTGAAAGCATTTGGCACAGGGGCAGTCATTACATAATTGAGCTGTAATGTCCACTTTGAAGGCACAGAGACAAGTTGACCACCCAACAGTTGATTAGATAATGTGGTAGCACTTCACTCTCTTTCTATATCATCATTTCAGATTAAAGAGCATGGGACATAGTACACCAGTAAGATGGATAAATAGCCAAAACGAAAAATAAAATACATATATACAGGTATGCGTCCTATTATCCAGAATTTAAAAAAAGAAGATCTAAGATTCCTGTAGTCTACTTCCTCTGCCAGTACCTAGTATCCATTCTCTTTCGGATGCAACAGTCAACGCAGTATTATAGAGATGGACCAGCGCTCAGAAACAGCTTGAGGATAGATAACAAAGGAAAAATTGCCTAATATAGTGTAGTAGTTTTGACCTTAATAGTGCACCTTTATGTGATCACACACTCTATAGGGAAAGTGCTCCTTTTCTTTCACCTTTTGGGTTAATAAAACAACCTTTATCCAATAGTGACTTTGGGGGTTTGTAAATGAATACTTACAAACGTTTAATAAATGATGTAGACCTAATATAGACTTTAAATATTGTCTGATCTCCAATACTTCTAAAAGAATGCGCTTGATATAGTGTAAAATCCTTTTTAATATTCAAATATAAATAAAAATTCACTCACATTTCCACAGTTTAAAATCGTGTATATCAATGTCCTCGCAAAGCCAAACATCCGGACTTCTCCAATGCAGTCAGTTGTACTTGCCGGCATTTTAGACTTCCTCAAAGGTTTCATGGAAGGAAGCCTGGCGCGTTTCGTCTCGTGATTTCCTTAAAGGCTTTGTGGATATATATATATATATATATATATATATATATATATATATATACATGGTTTTATTAGATGCTTTATAATGCCTGCAGATAAACCACCTGTTGCGTCATCTCCAGCTTTTTACTTGTTACTGTTATGCTTATGTTATAAACCACTCCCAATAAATCAGCCTTGTATATGTATACCGGCTACTATAAGAAGCAGGGACAAGGTATGTGATCTGATGTTGTTAACTGAAAAGACCAACAATTACAGAAATCAGGCAAAGCAGAAACAGATCCAGCCCAATTAATCTAGTTACTGTCCAGTACAGAGTAAACCATATGTTTAGTGGAAAAATAAATTTCTAGAGAATACAAAAAGTTTGAACGAAAATAGCTGTCAAAATAATTTGCAAACCCAAATTTTTTGTGAACAAACTAAAAATTAGTGAACGTTTGAAAACCATGAACGAAAGGCTGATCTTTGTAAGAAAAGAAAGGGAACTTTCATTGACTTCTACAGCTTTAACTTGCCCTACATTTGTATTCGTTGATTTTATGGTTTTTACACTTGATGAATTATAAAAAAAAAATTATAGTAACTATATGAAAAATGTTTTTGTTTGCGCTAAAAAGTATTATTCGGAGAAACGAACACTCTACAAACTTTTATGAATCAGCCCCATAGTGTCACCTTGTAACTCCATGTCTGTGAGATTCTTTGTTCAAGCCATATAAAATATAACATGCAGTTATAGAAAGAACTCTACAGTTTTTCATGGGAAATTGTCCAATGGCGGGCACCTTATAACAGTCCTTGGAAGAGGTCAAAGCAGTTATGGCTGCACTAACACAGTGGAACCCCGATTATACGTTTTCCGCGGGGTCTAAAAAAATAGTGTATAATCTGGAAGTTAATCAATGCCGCTTAGATGTGCTGGACCGCAAAGAAACAATGTCATATCCTGGAAACTGTAATTTCCAGGGACCTTGTAGCTCTGGGTATAAGAATTAATTTGACCTACTTTGGGACCTTGATTTGTAAGAAAATGGAAGACATTTATTTCTATTTAATGAGGAATATTGCCTGCCAAAATTTTCCAGTGGTTACGTTGGCTTTGTGACCAAACACTTAAGTATTGGCGCCTCCAAATAAGTACCAACTATTACTTTTCATATACAAAGTATTTGCTGTATCAAAAGAACATAAAATAGTTGTTTAAGATTAACTCTGATCAGCCTAGTCTCTTTTATATCATTTTATATGCTCTTTTTGCAAAACATGAAAGATCTTTCAGACTTGTTAAATTCCTGTGTTTTGCTCAGTCTGAATGCCATGATATTACAGGAATCGGTGTTTGAGTCTTATGCTACATACCTGCTGCTAACATGGCCACCTAGTTGAAACGTCCTGGTTCAAGTACCACCAGAGCAGAGCATATGTCAGGGATCTTGTTGTTCACGTGATGTATATGCACAAAGGGATATACGGCATTAATAATCAGGAAATAAATGTATTCTATGTGAAGAATTATATTGTATAGAAATAGAGGACTTCTGCTCCTAAAGAACCATTGTTCATAAGTGTATTATTTTACTCTTATGCTGGAAATAACGTGTTGTGATTGAATAAAATCTCCAGTACACTGTTATTATGCCTCTGGCCATGGTTGCCATCATATGCTGTATATGATATTAGTCATAGTACAGAAACAGTACTCCCTCATTTTATCCTTAATAAAACATTACAACTGATGTAGTTATTTCACTTTGTGAGTGTTTTTAAATATGTGGTGAATATGAGAGATCCTGGCTGCCATAACATAAATCTTTCTTTGCTCAGAACAAAACCAGGCTCCCTCACAGCAGAGTATCTAGTGCCGTACCTGACAGTGCAGGTCGCCGACCCCCACGGGAGAGAACTGCACCCCAAGAGCAATTTTCAAGGCCAAATACTACACACACCTTTAGAGTAAGTTCCTACTCACTTTGGAATATACACCTTTAAATATGAAAGAAAATGTAATAACAATGGCAAATACAATGGCTTGGGTAGCTTATGAAGCAGAGGGTTTAACACTAGTACCCTAGCCTCAGGGATATTGTACTTGTGCAGAAAAAAAGATACCGTATATACTCAAGTATAAGCCGTCCCGAGTATAAGCCGAGGTACCTAATTTTACCTCCAAAAACTGGGAAAGCTTATTGACTCGAGTATAAGCCGAGGGTGAGAAATGCAGCAGCTTCTGGTAAGTTTCAATCTCGTTTTTGGATGACTATTCTTAGGCGCCGGCGAATATTCTTAGGCACCGGCTACTATTCTAAGGCACCGGCGAATATTCTTAGGCGCCGGCTACTATTCTAAGGCGCCGGCGAATATTCTTAGGCACCGGCTACTATTCTAAGGCGCCGGCGACCGTTTTTGCGCTTGACCCGAGTATAAGCCGAGGTAGAGTTTTTCAGCATATTTTGGGGGCTGAAAAACTCGGCTTATACTCGAGTATATACGGTAAACTATAAATTATACACATAAGCCAAGACATAAGAACCATGAACAAGAAATGGGACAACAAGTTACACATAAGAAATAATCAAGCCCTTTCTTAGCTGTCTTACATATTCAGAGTCCATGGGTCCCAGGTCAGACTATGTTTGTCCAGTTTTTGGCTATTTTAACCATAAAGACCTGATGTTTGAGATGGAACTGATTTTTATTCGGTGTGCTGGAAAATCCGTTACACTCATTTTTGCATTAGTATGTGTGTGATTTTTGCCACACCAGATATATTTGATCAGCTCCTTTAAATGATTGCTCTGTCAGTCTTATGTGTAACTATACAGGCATCTAATCCAGTGGATTTTGGGTTTTTTTTATGAGCATAAAGGGCCCAGTGGCCATAGCCTTTTTTGTTATATCCAACTGTTGTGACCAAACTAACCACAGTTCCTGTCTTTTAAAGAATGTCATCTGTTTATAGGTATGCCTTGAATCAAACTGAAAAGCTGAAGTTGCAATAATTATATCTGTATTTTCTTCAGTCAGAATTGTCACACAGACGCTCCTTTACTCCCATGGATTTTACCAATCATACATGGACCGGGCAGAGTTTCCTAACAAGTAAGAAATGACATTCTTTATAATATACACAGATTGATCTTTCAGCATATAAAGTTACCATTTAGCTGCAATAAAATGCTACTATCATTACTTTTTGAATTTTGCCTAATTTACCAGTATATTACTGAGCAAAATCTGCAAAACTGCTTCATGAGTGAATAAAAATGTTTCACTTTCAGAAGGAGACTGTACCTTCCTTCTGGGATGAGCAGCAGATGACTATGATTAGATATTTTTTTGGCTTTTCTTAAAATTAATTAAAGGCTAAATCAGTAAATATGATTTCAGTGAGCAAAGATCTGAACTTAATGGATATGTTTTTCTTTTCAACCTTATAAACTGCAGTATGTTCCAAAGTCCCCAGTACAGTAACCTCTTTCATCTATGTCTGATAAGATAAAGCTCAGAATTGTTGTGATATTGCACATTATTGATTTGAGTGACCTGCCTGATGTGGAATCCTGCTGTTACTTAAATTGTGACTTTAGGCTTCTAAGTATTGAAAAAAAATGTAAAGTTTGAGAGTGGCACTTGACTGGTCCAGTGCAAAGTAATAATACAAGTATTCTCTTCTTTGTGCCAAATTACCCAATGTGAAACGGCAAACTGGGGAGAACAAAACAACTCATGTCTCGGAACTCTTGCATTCATTTAAGTTCACACACAACAGCTGAGTAAAACTGACAAGTGACAATACTGTTTCTTATGGCAAGATGGCTCACTTATGTTTACATATGTTGTATATTCATATAATATCTGATGAAAAGCAGTACATTTATGTACTGGGAACACGAAGAGAATGGTGAATAAGCAAAAACAAATCCTATATAGAATGTAACAACAGAGACTGAAATAATGTGGAAACAGAGTTTGTCAAAGTAAACTTCAAACTACATGGTAATCTAGAAATCTTTTAGACTAGAATACTAGATAAATAGATTTGGAACGTGTTTATGGCGGGCCAATAACTATCAAAAACAGTAGTGAAAATGTATGTTATTTATATATTCTGAACTGCCAGCCATATCAGATTAAATGAGACACACAAGCAACCCTACTACCTCAAACCCAATACTAGGTGTTTTCTTTGCCAGTGGAGAATATGCCAAACCTTTCTTACAGTGTGTATACAAGGTGGATTGCAGCCAAGATATGCACACTTCAGCATGTTCTATCAATTCTTTTCCATCAATATGTCCAGAATACAAAAATATATTACACTGGATCTTAAATTCTTTCTGTGCATGAAAGTTTGAATTAAAAGTGTATCAGAAGAAACCACTGGTATGTGTGTTGCATAATTAAGTTATGTAAATAAGGGCTTTTTTTTATTTGCAGGTAAGCATTGCATCTTGGTTCCCCTACCCACTGGCAAGTAGAGCTGTGATAATTTAATTTAAAGAGTCATGTCAGATACTCAAAGTTTAGCAAATCATAATATTTTCAATGCCTACTACACCAGTTACAGTGTGTGGATCCAAGGTTCCACTGATGAGTCAGTAGCCTACCAAGTCTTTCCAGGAGTTTGGGTTAAAGATAAATCCATCTATGCCCACAGTGATTCCAGGATTCAGAGAAGTGTAATGCTAGAAATAAAATGCTTGACATTTGAATTATTTAATACATATTAAAGACCTATTACTATATTTTACTTCCAGGCTCCCAGTATCCGCCTAAATCTTTCCAGAGGAATCAACCAACTTCTAGAAGAAAATCTCAAGTGGCCTCTTAATAAAATACTGAACTGGACAATAAAAGGCCAAATAAGTAGTACAGAATCTCTTTGGACAGCTGGTTGTTGTACATAACCCTTGCATCCATTGTTTTTTTTCTTCAGATAAATTACTACATCAAATGTTACATGCAACTCTCTTGAATGCCAAACATGTTATTTCCCATTTTCTGAGTCCCAAAATGTATAATGGAGTCATGGAGATTTCAATCATTGGGGCCAATTGTGCAAGAACTACATCATGTCCTTTGACATTTTATTTCAGATGGAGCATGAAGAATGAAAACCTTGATTTTCTAGAGGGTAAGGGTACTGGGATTGTTTAATAGTATTTCATATGTAAACAGCCTTTATTGTTTCCAAATACATAAGAAGTAAATTAATCGGCATATAAAATGGCTGTACCAGGGATATCAGACTTGAAACCCTCTGGCATGGTAAATGAGTTGAGCGCCAGAACTTCCTGCTGGAAATGACGTTCCACCTGAAAGCAAATATTTCTGAAAATACTTATTCTCCAAAAGTAGCATTGTGTGCACAGAAAATCCAACTGTCCATACAAGCAATGAGAGCAAGAGGCCACATATAAGCCTCTTGATGAACAGCACAATTTAAGCGCCCCCTTATTTCAGTTGCAGTCAAGGTAAGATTATGTAATGTATCTATTTAGGAATATCTGTTGATCTTACTTCCAAACCTTCAGCAGTGGTGCTCATGGTTTGTAAGTCAGAGCAACAGATATTCCTAAATATATATATCAATATCATAATCTTACCTTATCTGAAATAAGGGGGTACTTAAATTGTGCTGTTCATCATGGGTTAATTGGGAAAAACACTTGTGTGCAAAAGTACAATTAAAGAAATTGTGTTTACACAGTGAAACTGCTATTTTAAAAGTAAAATATATCCAAGCCTTAAAAATCTGAAAGCAAGACACTCAAACAGCTGATCAAGGGGCAGAAGCTGATCTGGTGATGGCCTCCTTGACACCTACAGGTTGTGGGAATTATTGGGTTATAGACAAATACAAGAGTCCTCTGCACTCAACCCATTATCAATATATTTAAGACAGAGACATTTTGTGCATACTGCTACTGAAAAATGCCTTACCCTTTAAACAAAACAGGGATTGTTTGTCCATATATTGCAATATATTTAAGCTTCCCATGATTCCCAAGTCATCCCATGATAATGGGTTGAGTGCAGAGGAATCTTGTATTTGTCTATATGTATTTTGTGGTCACACCCTCATTGCACCCCCGCCTAATGATTTTAAAAATTAGTGGTGAGCACAACTTTCCCTTGTTTGTTATAGTTATACAGGAGCAGTGACCAGCTCCATGTTGTAGCTCCCACCCTTCCCAGCTATAGTCAGGTGATCCCACTGGTGTCTAATAAAAGGGCACCCAAGTTTGGGAGTTTTACTTTGAAAGCAGAAAGTAAGTTGCAGGTAAAACTTAGTCCCTTTGTAAAATGTATAATGAAGCAATAGAATTCTTAATGAATCGGATGGAAATTAAGCGTAGGACTGGCCAGATATGGGATGACTTTGACGTAGTTGGCCAACTTAAATATATTGCAATATATGGACAAACAATCCCTGTTTTGTTTAAAGGGTAAGGCATTTTTCAGTAGCAGTATGCACAAAATGTCTCTGTCTTAAATATATTGATAATGGGTTGAGTGCAGAGGACTCTTGTATTTGTCTATATGTATTTTGTGTTCACACCCTCATTGCACCCCCGCCTAATGATTTTAAAAATTAGTGGTGAGCACAATTTTACCTTGTTTGCTAATTATTGGGTTATAACATCCGCCAATGTGTCTGTCATTACAAGGTCAGTGAATGCTTCATTCAGCTGTTTGGGTTTAATCCAAGGTATAATGCTTTGAGCCTTCCTTGAATTTGAGCCAGTTGGATGCCCTTCATCTTGCTGTGGCTATCACAGAGTAAACAGAAACATAAATCTATGGTTCTGTAATTCAGGTCCTTGACACACAGCCCTGTCCTTTCCAGACAGGGCTCCATAGGC
This sequence comes from Xenopus petersii, assembly GCA_038501925.1. NCBI lineage: Eukaryota > Metazoa > Chordata > Amphibia > Anura > Pipidae > Xenopus > Xenopus petersii. The sequence continues at coordinate 47,335,371 of CM076672.1, read as the reverse complement.
CCCTACTGTGATCCACTCAATACAATTATTTTATATATGGCTAACTTAACATTACAAACTGTAGAATAACCATTAGGGGTTACAAATTTGCTTGGGCCCTGAAAAGAAAGGGCCACATTGGCAAAAATAATTTGATCTATCACCATAGAAGTAAAAAATGTAGTATGGAAGGGCCAACGGGCAATTTCACATGCAGGAGATGAAGGATAGAGGCAGTTAGACAGAGTGGGAAACAGGAAGATAAACAAGATGGTTGTTGGGGACAGAGTTATTTACCCTGAGTTGAAGAGAGTGAAGACTGCTGACTGGTTTGTCTGACTCTGGAGGTACAAAGGGGCTGCCCGGTATAGGAAGGGACCTGCAAAGGGTTCCTGCATCTGTGATGGTGTGCCTTTTATATTCCCCAGATTAACTGATCCAAGCACTTTCTAGAAAACTTCAAAGCATACAGAGAAATATTTTCTGCACACACTTTATGTAAATTTCATATGTATAATATTTATAATAAAAGTTTATTTTTGTATTACTTGAATGGGAAACAAATTTGTATTATAGTAAACAAATCTGACAAAATAAAATAGTAGCATCATTAACTTTTCTACTGTATTAAACCACTTCAGTAGCATGGTAACTATGTAACAGCATTTCATATACAACTGTTGTAATTTATACCAGTTTTGAAAGCATTGAATGGTTGTATTATTACTCTGAATGGACTGTCTCCTTGATTGTGTCAACAACCTAGAAGCATTCATTTGTTTATTGCCAATAAATTGCTTGTTTTATAAAATGTGAAGTGTTCCCTGGGTATTTCCATGCAGCCTACCAGACTATACAGTATGTCAAAAGACCGCACAAGCCATTTGGCTTGAGCAATCATAAAGAAAACCTAAAAGCTGCCAATCTTTTTCTTATGTGCCAAATTTATGCTTAAGTCTTTATTTTTGTTTGCTTTTAACTGTCCAGTACAGTCTCAGATCCTCTCTTACGATTGTTCCAATGTCTGCTTTCTCTATAATAATAAAACAGAAACTTGTACTTGATGGCAAAACAATCCTGCAGGGGTTATTCAATATTTAAATGATTTTTATAAGACTTAAGGTATGGTGATCCAAATTATGGAAAGATCCCTTATGTAGGAAATCAAGTATTGATTATTGGTTATGCACCAAAAATATATGTGTTAAAAATGTTTCATAAATTGCACTTGCCATTCACGCATTCATTCACATACCCCATTGTTCATTATATCGTGAATGATGTTGTAGGAAACTACTATGTTGTAGCAAAAATATGGAATGCTTTATACCATGGTGGATGTTTATATTCAAGAATAAATTAGAATCGCACAGTCTCTCACTCACATTCACTGTCACACACAGGTCAGTCACACACATACATACATTTTTTATACATCATATTCATACATACCTATACTTTGATTTAATTTTGGTAGGCTGTCAATGATAAATCAAGTCAATGATAATTTACACATGCAAATTAGGGTTTGGATTCGATTTTGTATCCATATGAATCTTTCACAAAGGATTCGGCATTTGTCCAAATCCTAAAATAGTGGATTCTGTGCATCCCTAATGCAGATACAGAAACAATATAAGCACTATTCCTGTATGAGGCTGCAGAGCACATGTTGATACTCTCAGCAAAGACTTTGAGTATTTTACTATAATACACAAAAGCCATGAATATCTTGTAAATTATATTCTTATAAACGGTGAGTTCTGATGTCATCAGTTATAAACGGTGAGTACTGATGTCATTTCTGTCACATGACTCACTGAAACGCGTGTGTATTATAAGTGAATAAAATACACCTGTTGCAAAATATGAGGATATTAGAAATTACCACAGAGTTCCATGACCAGTATAAAAGCACTCGCCTTCAGCCTCGTGTTTTTATATGGTCATGAAGCTCCTTGGTAACTTATAATATCATTATAATTTACAAGAGGGGGCACTTTATTCACTATATAAACACCATTTATTTCTTAAAGAGACAGCAATTGTTACTGCCACACTCTCCCTAAAACGTCTCCTCCAGCCTGTCCATCTTGCATCTGACTTCCCCGCTTCCTTACTTGAAACAGTGTGCTCACTCGCTCCTCATTCTCACTCTTGCTGTCTTTCCTTACCGCTCAGTAATAACTATTCTTTCTCCCACTCTCTGTCCTTCTGAGGTCTTGCGCCCTCTGCCGATGCTCCCTCAGAGTCTTTCTCCCGATTCTGCTCCCCCTCCATCTTGGTCACACTAGCTCTGCGTCTCTCTACCTCTTCTGCTCCCCCCTCCATCTCCGGTCACACTCCCTCAGAGGCTTTCTTCCCCATCCTCCACTTCATCGACGGTCTCACTTCTCTGTCTCCTGCTTCCTCTCCCCCGAACCATCTCCGGTCATGCTCCAATTATCAATCGCCAGTCGCTTACAATGTGTATTGCTCACTCTGCTGGCACAGATCCCTCTCCAGTCTTGTGCCCTCTGCCTCTCCTAAGCACACATCCGCAATCAATCTCCTGCCTGTATTGCTAACTCTTCAGCCCTCTGGTTTTGCTCCCTCTGAACTTTCTATACTTGTGTCTCCTTTCAGTTTCCTCTATAATTGGGATGCATCAAACTATTGGTTTTTGAATGTGGTCATTAAGCAATTCCTCCACAAAACATTTGGTCAAACACCAACTCTGAACCTTAGGTTGCATGCAGCATATTCCAGTTTAAGAAAAATCAAAGATCTGCGTCACTCGCTACCAAAACCTGTTGCTTGAAGACACAGACCATAGAAACTCTGTAGATTGTAATGAATAATGCACCCCCTACCGAAATTTATAAAGATATTGGTAGTCACCTCGGAGTTACGTGACCAGGGGTGCTTCGCCAATGAGGCAAGTTGAGGCTGTCCCTCAGGCAGCAGCACCCCACTAGGTACCAGGTGCGTCAAAAATGCTGCTTCTGCTACTTTAAGAGCGAATTTCTGAGGGGGGGGCAGCAGCAAATGCTGCTCAGGCGGCAGAGGGGCCAGGATCGCCTCTGTACGTGACTTGTATAAAAGCAATTGGCCTGCAGAGCTTAGTGGTGTCATTTTTGTCACATGACTCACTAAAACTTGTGTATTATATAATAAATAAAGTACCCCTTGTTGGAAAATATGAGGATATTAGAAGTGACCTCGGAGTTCTATGACCTGTATAAAAGCATGAGGCCAAAGGAAGGCATGGAGCTCCTCTGTGACTTATAATATCCTTATATTTTACCATAGGGGGAACTTTATTCACTATATAAATGGTGCTTAGTGATGTGATCAGCTATAACAGGAGCTTAGTGATTTTATTTCTGTCACTGAGACTCGTGTATTACAACAAATAAAGCATCCCATGTTAAAAATGACCTTAGAGTTCCACTGTGACCTGTAGAAAAGCACTTGGCCTTTTGCTTTATGCTTTTATATGGTCATGGAACGCCTCATGAGACGTATAATATACTTAGATAGGGGGGTGTTTTCTAGACTGTCACTATTTTAATATGAGGTAGGTACTGTATGGCTATTAAGAGGGGGCGGGACATAGGCATTGTTATGGTAACAAGCGTAAGCACGTGAGCAGTATAGTAGGCGTATAGGAAGCGTGTGTCCCCGCCCATCTGTTTTCGGTCCAGCCTGACAGCTACAGAGTGCATAGCCTGGGGTCAGAGTGGAGACACCGCTGCGTTTTTCCGTTAAACATCCCGGCACTGGGTATTGGCCTATTGTAGTAAGTTAGCGCCATGGAGTTTAATAAGGGAGATGTGCAGCCGCTGGTGTGGATGGCTGCGGCCGTGGTGCTGTTGACCCTGCTGGCCTTCTCCGCTCTGCCTCCCCTGCTGGACTACTTTCGCAAGTGGAAACTTATGAGACCGATTCCGGGCCCCGGACCCAATTACCCACTCGTGGGGGACGCGTTGTTCCTAAAGCCCAATGGAGGAGGTAAGTGTGCGCCTCAGGGCATGGCCGCTGCTAATTGACTGCTGCCTTTCTTCTTCTTTGTACAGACACTTCCTTCCCGTTTTTACCAGACCTATACGTTTAATAAGTGCCCTGCAGATTCCATGATTACCTGGGCTGTTCCACCTGCCGTTCTATAAAGCGCTGTGTGGCTTTTGCTATTGACACGCACTGTCCCCTCCCAGCATCCTTACAGACCCTCAGCAGAAAGTGGCATTGTGGGAGTTGTAGTTTTAGATACTCCAGTGGTTTGAACTGTAACAATTCCATTGGGTTTGACCCTGCTGTAAGCTAACCACACTGTATATGGGTTAAAGCAGCCTTGAACCACCCACATGTTCCAAAGTAGCTGTAACCTATGGACTTATCATCTGCTGCTGGATGTCTTTTTTCAGCTTTTCTGTTGGAGCAGTGGTCCCCCAACTTTTTTATCCATTAACAGCATTCAATTGTAAAAAGATTAGGAGAGCAACAAAAGCATGAAAACAGTTCCTGGGGGTGTGTGCAAAATAAGGTTAAATTGGTAGCCCCTATGTGGACTGGCAGCAGGTCTGGACTAAGAATTAAAATAGGCCCTGGCATTTCAGGTATACAGAGGCCCAAACAGCCCCCACCAGCCCACTAAATACTGGTGGCCATACATATAGAGATCCGCTCGTTTGGTCTCTCCCAGATATGCCCACATTGAAGTGGGCAATATCGGGCTGATCCGATTGTGGGCCCTAGGGCCCAACGATCGGATCATAATGCATCCAATACAGGCGGTCAGATTGCGGGACCACATAGACGCACAGATGCTGCGGCGATCCAACAGGATTTTTTTAACCTGCCTGATCGAGATGGCCACACACAGGCCAATACTCAGTCTGTCGGCAGCTTTTATCGGCCTGTGTATGGGGGCCTTTAGAGTATTTGTTTTTCAGAAACAACTGGGTTGAACAGTTTGCTGATCTGTGTTCACATTACCAAACTCTGTGAATGTGCTGCTGTGTATATGTATACAGGTATGGGACCTGTTATCCAGATGCTTGGGACCTGGGGTTTTCTGTATAATGGATCTTTCTGTAATTGGGATCTTCAAACCTTAAGCCTACTAGAAAATTACGTAAACATTAAGTAAACTCAATAGGATTGTTTTACCTATCGGAATCTGACCAGCAGGTGGCGATGTTGGAACAAAATTCATTCATATTAACAGTACATGTATCCCTTAATATCTTGGAATAAAAAGAAAATAAACCATGAATGTAAATGACAAAAGGGCTTAGAATAGCATTCAATTTTACACTGACTTATTTTAAAGGTTTACATATCCTTTACAGCATGGGAAAAAAGTTGTCATATTAAGACATACCCTTAAATCCATATGCCTCATTATGGGCCCCTAACAATAATTTTCAAATGCTAACAAACCCCCAGAACAAATACCAGGCTTATGTTCTACAGGCAAAGCAGGACACCGGAAAGATGTAGACAAAATATATGTAGGTCCTTGTGCGATTTGATATGAATCCAGCACAGCCAATCGGGATTGCTAACCTCTGTACTGTAAATCACCATGATGCTCATAGACCTGAATTTGTTTAATTGTATAAAGATAATCTGTTCATATAAATTTAAAACAAGGAGAGCAAGAAAGTAGTAGCCTGTTTTGCATGAATAGCAAGTACCGGTAACAACACCAGTGGGTACCTAGCCAATGACCATGTACCAACAAGCAGTGTATTAGGCTAACCTTAAAATGCAGAAAGCTGCATCATTGATTCAGAACATACATCAGAGGCATGTTGTTACATGTGTGTGCACATGATGAACATATCAGCATTCAGGATGCAAATTGCCACTCTTAAAATTTAGGACTTAGGTCCTGTGACTGATGAGCATGAACACAGAGGGTGCATGTCAAAATATTGATGCACAAAGTAGTTAGAATAAATGTAGCAAGCTTCCCTTTCCTTAATATCCATATAGACAGGTATGGGAACGGTTATCCAGAATGCTTGGGACCTGGGATTTTCTGGATAAGGAATCTTTCTGTAAAATGGTTTTTCATACCTTAAGTCTACTCGAAAATCATATAAACATTAAATAAACCCAATAGGGTGTTTTGCTTCCAGCAAGGATTAATTATATCTTAGCTGGGACCAAGTACAAGCTAATGTTTTATTATTACAAACAGAAAGGAAATCCTTTTTACAATGTTGGATTATTTGGATAAAATGAAGTCAATGGAAGTTGACTTTTCCATAATTCGTAGCTTTCTGGATAATGGGTCCTATACCTGTAATATAATAAATGCCTTACAATGGGGATTTTTTTTAAACCTACTCAGACCATTAATTCCATGTTGTATTACTACAAGTAAATGTGCTTATCACAGTACCATTTTTTTTTTTTTATAGATTTCTTTCTCCAAATCTGTGAATTCACAGAGCTCTTCAGAGTGGAACCACTTATAAAACTTTGGATTGGGCCAATCCCTTTTGTAATAGTCTACCATGCAGATACTGTGGAGGTAAGTAGTGTTTCAGATATACAGAGTCATTTGATACCACTGAAATGTAAAATTAGGTTTTAATGTGACAAATATTCTGTCCAGACACAGAACCCTCCTGCGTTTCACACCATTGGGTGCTTCATCAGAGGAGCTCCATGTGGTATGTAAGAAATTAATTTATTTTACATGGTACACAATGGTGCAAAACGCGTCAGGAGGGTGTGGCTTGTATGGGCTATGGAGACAATGATGAGACACTGCCATGTGGTATGTAAGAAATGAATTTATTTAACACTGTTTTGAAATGATTTTGGTGAATTTGCACGAATTAATGCCTGAAGTGAGTTAATGTTCATCTCTGCTTTGATATCATCACTTTAACAAATTTTTACCCCTAAAACACTTAAAGCTTTAAAGTACCAAGGTGATGAATCCATTGCTTTGGCCACTTAAAGGAACAGTAACATGGAAAAATGGAAGTGTTTTAAAGTAATAAAAATATAATGTAGTGTTGCCCTGCACAGGTAAAACTGTTGTGTTTGTTTCAGAAACACTACTATTGTTTATATAAATAAGCTAGAAGAGAGGAAATTGGAGGACTACACACCGGATTATTTAAAAGTTACTTTATTCATTAAACTTTAAAATACATGCATGGCATTATGGGCCTGACATGTTTCAGGCGCTTCCGCCCTTCATCATACGCATGCACTTTATGAACGAAGCTGGTGCCGTAGCTTATGCAACTTATTACAGGAAAGATTTTGATTGCTATCTAGATGTTACCTATAATTTATTGATATCAACTGTGTTTTTGGATTAGGGCAAGTGTATAGCTATATATTTACATAATTTAATATTCATGTGCATGGAGTTAAATAGGGATGGCAACTTTGAGAATACAGTTTGTGGGAATGGTGTCTGGGCAAAACATACATAGTCAATTTTAACTTCAGTTGACCCTGTTTTATGTTTGTGTACATTACTTATTTGCCATGTCATTTGTTTTGAGATTATTAAAATATACTTTTTCATTTAAAATGTATTTCCTCTAGCCAATTCTGAGCACATCCAAACATATGGACAAGTCCTATGCCTATAAATTTCTTCACCCGTGGCTTGGCCAAGGACTGCTAACAAGGTAGTTATATTCAGTTATTTAAATTCTTAATTAATGAGTTTTATATGAGTGAGCAGTGGCAACAGAGTTTAACATCACCAAATGAAATTCCAAGTGTCATATGGACTGCTGTAAAGGTCACCTCCACTGGACTCTGGAGCAGTGAGATCACCTTTTTCTGGAGTAATAAATCATGTTTAACACCTTGCAGTCTGAAGCACACATATTGTTCCTAGAGAAATAATGGTTTGGTGCTGTTTTTTTATGATTTGGGCTAGGTTCTCTGGTTTCAACATTCAATATTTTTGGCAATGTATGCTTCCTTCTTTGTGGCAGCAGTTTGGGGAAGGCCTTTTCTGCATGTATACCCCCATGGACAAACCAAAGTCCTTACAGATCTAGCTTGTTGAGATTAGAGTGAAAAACTCTGGATGGTCCTAAACCCAACGAAACAACTGCAGAATGAACTAGATTGCTGACCAAAATGCATGCCTTATTATTCAACATAGACGAGTAGAGGTTGATACAGCACTAAAAGGAGGACCACTTTAATATGAATACCTTTGGTTTCAGAATAATGCATTGGGCAGGTGTGCAGAGGGTCACCCTAAGGGGGAGAGCACTCAGTGCAGGGGGTACTACATAAGCACCCTTATTGCAGAGGATGGGCCTGTGAAGGAAAAAGAGCAATTCACAGGCAGGACTTGTGGGAGTGTGGGCAGAGTTTGGGTAGATCATCAGCAGAATTCTGGTATAATTCAGGAATATGAGGAGTGTGGCCGTGCATGTGCATGGCCCAATACCCAGGGGGTCCAGAAGACCAGTGGGCCAATAATTGGGGCCCTCAGGTGGGGTGCTAACTTAGTAGTATGGGGCCCCATAATTAGTGATGGTTGCTCTGGAAGGGTATCCAAGTACTGTTGGTGAGCATGAAATATATACTGTTGGTGAGCGTGTTATGTTATTAAATGGCGCAGAGATTGAAGGTTACTTTACAATTCTCCCTCCTGTTAAAATATGGCAAACTGTACCGCGATGCATTAACCAATTAATTTTGAGTCTTCCTACGGCAATCATCATTCAACATTATTTGACATGATTGGGGAAGCTCCAAGCCAGCACATGTGCAGAAGAATGAAAAAGCTGGCTTTTTGCTGGCATGTTTGACATTTCACTCAACTGCGCATGTTCACTCAGCAGGAAGAAAGAGAACAACCTCCTTTATATGCTAATTTTGTTCCAAATATTGACAAGCATACATCTAACCATTGTTTGTTTTGCCATCAGTACAGGGGAAAAATGGCGTTCAAGAAGAAAGATGATAACGCCAACCTTTCATTTTGCAATTCTCTCTGAGTTTTTGGAAGTCATGAATGAGCAATCCAAGGTATGCGTTGAGAAGCTCCAAAAGCATGTTGATGGAGAGTCTTTTAATTGCTTTATGGATGTGACACTTTGTGCATTGGACATCATATCAGGTAACTTGGAGTTATGCTTATTTTGTACAAATTTAAGTCCTGGAGGGAAATAGATAATTGCAATCTGTAAATAAAAAGGTAGTATAAAAGGGAACGGTGAAGGAAGGTATTTGAACAAAGGGCTGCAATGAGCAATGACCGTAAGATACCAATTGCTCCATTATCCATTACTAAGTTTGGGGGAATGACTAAACTGAAGGCCACCATAAGACAATAGGAAGTAAGAGCAGAAGGAAGAGACTGTGTCTGGGGGTGGATCCCTGATCAGTGAAGCCTGAGGAAGGGGTTGGTCCCCGAAAGCTTGTGCTTGAAATTTCTGCAATAAATGAGATGGGCATTGCCAAATAAAGTTGGCGATGACGTAATTGGCTTGGAAGCAGCTTAGGATACGAATGCACCCTGCAGTTATAAGTAAGTGGTGTGCTGCAAGAAAAAGCTGTTGTTGAGCCTAGAAACAGTAAGCCACTGGATAGTTGTGGACAGCAGTTAGTTGATTGAGAGGGCTTTCAGTAAGATAAATGGTATGGGAGTTTTGTTGCCCTTTGCACGATTAAACACTGTTTTCTAGAGTGTTTCTCGATCCATGGGGCATAAATTGTACTTCAAAGTCAATGGGAATTGCCAGGCACTGCGCCCTGTCCATGTTTTGCTCAAAAAACACTTCCTCATCAAGAGATGGATGATGTTTAATAGACTGGGCTAAACAATTTCTGGTCATTCCCATTGTCTTTAAATTGATGTGATTTCTATTGAGTTGTCCCCTCCCACGGAGCAACAAAACCATTAAAAAAGAAAAAGTTTAAATTCACACTGATATATGTGTTTATCTTTTCAATTTTTAGAAACGGCCATGGGAAGGAAAATACAAGCACAAAACAATAGAGATTCTGAATATGTTCAAGCTATATACAAGTATGTGTATTTCATGTCAGTACTGGAATTTATTATTTTAGAAAGTCGCAGTCAAGGTTAACATTCAGATTCTTCAAGTTTACTTAAAGCACAAGTTATCTGCTAAATAGGAAAAAATCTTGATATCCCTACCATAGTGTGACCATAAAGTATTGGAGATCGTACCCATCTGCTAGAATGTTTCTCTGAACTATAAGATGCTTTGTGAGTTAGTGAACCCCCACTATGGGAAGTGTATATATTATCCTGGTTCATGTGACAGACAATACCATGTGGCCTTTTTTCTCAGATTATTAAAGCAGGGGTTATTTTTTGTGAATAACCTCATGGGCATGGTGAATGAGGCATGTCCAAGTGATCAATTAAGCAGGGGCATTGGTCACACATGATTGAGGATTAGCCAATGCAGTTATAGCCAACTTTAAGAAGCATAAGGTTGTCAAGCAGTCTTAAACTCAGGCAGGTGATGCTTCAGGACAAGAGTATCCGAGGGTAAAATATTAACAAAGTATTGTGTGTATTTTGGGTGTATTTTGGGTGTATTATTATTCAGCTGCCATTAAGGGATCCTGTCCTTTTATATCTGTATTGTGTATCAGAAAGTTATGACTGTGCCAGTAGTGTTTTAAAGGAACAGTTCAGTGTAAAAATAAAAACTGGGTAAATAGATAGATTCACTGTATATAGATGTGCAAAATAAAAAATGTTTCTAATATAGTTAGCCAAAAATGTAATGTATAAAGGCTGAAGTGACTGTCTAACATAATAGCCAGAACACTACTTCCTGCTTTTTAGCTCTAACTCTGAGTTAGTCAGCGTCTTTAAGGGGGGGCCACATGGGACATAACTGTTCAGTGAGTTTGCAGTTGATCTTCAGCATTCAGCTTGGATTCAAAAGCAACAGTTATGGCCCATGTGCTTCCCCTCAAGTCTCTGATTGGTTACTGCCTGGTAACCAATGAGTGGAACCCAAGAGAGCTGAAAAGCAGGAAGTAGTGTTCTGGTCTGTTATGTTAGACATCCATTCACTCCAGCCTTTATACATTACATATTTGGCTAACTAACTATATTAGAAACATTTTTTATTTTGCAAAGCCCATCCATTTACCCAGTTTTTATTTTTACACTGAACAATTCCTTTAAACCCGAAAATTGCACAACTTGCACTGAGAAAATGTAGGGTATGCGCTGTGTCTGATGGCCCTAATTGTATGTCTAGAATCCCCACTATGACAAAATAGGGCTTCTGCCGTCATTTTTAAAATCTTCACAGCTTTTCACATTGTTTTCATAAAATGTATGCCACACTCTGACACTGATTGTGTAGTGCAATTTCACTTTGCACAGTTGCATTCAGCACAGGCTGAGAAGCAGAATAAAGCACTGTTAAATGTAAAGGAGTCCTGGTACACCCGCCTCAAAAATTATTAAGTAGAAGGGCTAACAACACAACTTGCTGTTACAGGAGCTCCTTTTTATGGTGTGCTGGTAAAGGGTGCCCAACTTGTCTACTCTATGCTGGAGGGACAAAAATTTGTACAGGTATGGGATCAGTTATCCAGAACACTCCGAATTACGATGTAACGTGCTGCAGGCCTCTTCTCTCTGTTTCGGAGAGAGGCTAATACAGCTCTGACTGTGTTAGTACCCGCTCTTGTGCCCCTTAGTGCTCTTGAACTTGTACCTAGGGGTATTGTAAATTACCCATACGGGTAGGATATAGCAAGTTGTTCCAAATGAAACAAGATCTATGTTTATTTTTGAAATTGACCGCTTAATATTAATGCCTGTTTTCCCTTAGGATGAGTGATATTATTCAGCGCCGACAGAAAATGCCATGGCTGTGGCTTGACTTTATTTATGCACATTTAAAAGATGGAAAGGAGCAAAACAAAAACTTAAAAATACTCCATGCCTTTACTGATAAGGTAACTGACTCTGTGTTAACGTATTACTTTGAATAAACCCAAATTTATCCATCTGGATAGTACATAGCTACAAGAAACTGGGCCCTGTCATTTTTTTGGGCTTCCCAAACATCCAGAAGTTTATCTGTTTAAATTTTCAAATTGTGTATCAGTCAGAGACCCACTGGGCATTTTGCCTTTAAAGATTAGGGTCATTGTTAAACCCATGTATTAAATTAAGCGAAGGGGAAGATGGTTCTAGATTTCTTGTACGTATACTGTATATGCAGAAAGAATCTGAAAGCCTAGCACCCTTTTTCTAAACTACTGGTCCTCCTTGGCGGGGTTGGAGCAGTGCCAGGGGGCTCAGCCTAAAGGCTGATGGATGAGAGGGTGAGAGAAAGCCCAGTTTAAAGGCCATTTAGGGTGAATACATTTTTGCTGTTGTAGTTAATCTTGGAATTATGGTTTAACAATTGCAGAGATCAGTGACTGTTCAACAATTATGTAATAATAGGTCACATTTGGGTGTTTAACCCATGCTGTACTTAGGGTTGCCATCTTTTCTGGAAAATAATATTATTTTATTATTAACATGTATTTATATAGTGCCAACATATTGCGTAGCACCGTACCGGCTTTTCTATATATTTATATTTTTTCTCTATTAGTAACATTGGGATCAACCATCATTTATACTGGCCAGTTAATTGAAAACTTCTAATAGGGTGTAGGGGATCACAGAATGTAAATAGGCCAGCATATTAGGCATTTATTTAATAGCAGTGTAGCTTGTTGCAAACTTGATTCATTTTAAGTGAGCTACAGGGTAATTAAAACCAAAAACAGTGCCAAGGTAGATGCACTTTTCAGCATTTGCTTACCTTACCAAATTTCTTGTGGGTTTGGACCCCAACAGTGTTTCCTTAATGCGCATAACCATATGTACAACAGCCGTCTTGTGTTAGATATGGATGCAGTGGCATGAAACTACCACACAGATTCTCTAGACTACTCCAAAATGGAATACAGTACCTAGATCTGCAGAACTGAAATACCTTCATTAAAAAGGAAGCTGTGTTGAAATAAATTCAGTGGATAAAATCCGCCTCAGTTAACAGAACTTGTGTCGTACATTTGTTGTACCTATAGACATCTGTGTTTGTGGGCAAGTATGTACATTGAATTTGTATACTGTATGATTAGAGCGACTGTGCTTTAACCGTAATGATTTTTGTACTCTTCTATGTGAAAAGGCTATTCTAGAAAGAGCAGAAGAACTCAAAAAAATGGAAGCCAAAAAAGGGCATTTTGATAGTGATCCCGAGTCAGAAAAACCCAAGAAAAGAAGTGCGTTTCTAGATATGCTTCTGATGGCAACAGATGATGCCGGCAATAAACTGAGCTACATGGATATCCGTGAGGAAGTCGATACCTTCATGTTTGAGGTAACATAGAATTACGTATTTTCGCTATGTAAAGTTTATAACAAAGCATTAATAGTCACTACCTGCTTATAGCTGCTTCTTTTACCCAACAAAATTAGTTAGATTGGTTGGTGTGCAGTTAAACACCAGCTTCACTGAAGTCAGTGGTTAAAGTATCTGAATAGTTGATATTTAGGCTATAAAATTGTCTAGAATACATACTATATGGTGCCAAACAAGTGTGTTTCTCATAGGACTCAAAAACAAATGGTGACATTTAAATAAGTTAAAAGGGGTTGTTCACCATTAAATTAACTTTTAGTTTGATGTAGAGTGTGATATTCTGATTCAGTTTGCAATTGGTTTTCATTTTTTATTATTTGTGTTGCTTCATTTATTTAGCAGTTTGTTCAGCAGCTCTCCAGTTTGCATTTTCAGCAATCTATGTGACTACACCAAATTTAATAATTATATACAAAATAAATGTTTAGCCTTACAGAGCATTTGTTTTTGAGATGGGATCAGTTACCCCCATTTGAAAGATGTAAAGTGTCAGATGAAGAAAACAAATAATTCAAAAACTGAAGGCCAATTGAAAAGTTGTTTATAATTAGCCATTCTATAACATACTGAACGTTAACGTAAAAGTGAACCACCCCTTTAATACAACTGCTTTAATGCTAAAGAAACCCATTGTACAGTTTGGGCAATAACTGACGGGGTGTTTTGTTGCAAGTTCCATCTTGATTGTAATGGGAATTGCCAGAGGTATATCACTTAAAAAATACGAAAAAAGTTTGTTTATATAAATAAGCTGCTGTGTAGCAATGGGGGCAGCCATTCAAATGAGAAAAGGCTCAGGTTACACAGCAGATATCAGATAAGCTCTGTAGAACATAATGATGTATGTTATTATTCACTATTTAACCTGTGCCATATAGTCTTTTATTCAATTTCCATCATTGCTACACAGCAGCTTGTTTATATGAACTATAGTAGTGTTTCTGAACACATCGGTTTTACCAGTGCAGGGCTAGTGCATGAGATTTTATATTTAATACACTTTATTACTTTAATACACTTTCATTTTTTGAGTGTTATTGTTCCTTTAAATATGTCCTTTGGCTGGGGAAAAGGGTAAATTACCAAAGAATCTTTCTTCATCTCATACTTTGTCTCTCTGTATCTCTGAATAATCATAGCAGAGCAAAGAGTAGGATTGTGCATTATTGGGCCACATGCTTGTGTTGTTGTATCTCCAGATCATGCAAGTAACAGGCCAAATATCACATCCATGGATTCTAACAAAGGTTCATCAACTGTTGCTTCTTATTGCTCAGACACCTCCCTCATTCTAATAGGGGTTCGCCAATTATTTTCATTTTGCCATTCATTTCATTTTGCTTGCATAGCAGATTCCCATGATTGGTTGAGGGACTTCCACACAGTCACACTTTTTTAAATTGTACATCCAACTAATTAGGGTTAAGAATTAGGGCTCTTACACGTGACCGTTCCGACCTGCGCTCCCCTGCGTTCCGTTTTTTGGCGTTCAGCCGCAGGGGAGCGCAGGAATAGACGCAAGTAATTATTTGAAATGGGGCTGTACTCACTCAGGCGCGTGTAGGCGCCGAACGCAGGAAAAATGCAGCATGTTGCGTCTGAACCTGCGTTCGGCACCTACACGCGCCTGAGTGAGTACAGCCCCATTTCAAATAATTACTTGCGTCTATTCCTGCGCTCCCCTGCGGCTGAACGCCAAAAAACGGAACGCAGGGGAGCGTAGGTCGGAACGGTCATGTGTAAGAGCCCTAAATGTTGTAGAGTTTGTAACCCTTTACAACCAAGCAGATGTTTATCAAACAGCCTAACAGTGAAAGCTGTCTGTGTATCGGTTGCTGTGGGTTACTAGACATTGTTAATCTTTGCAACTGCTTCAGAGGAAACATCATTATAATAAATGATATTCAGTTTTAAATAATGTAACGTTAAAGGATACAGTAAATCTAAATCTATTCTTATGTTTTTAATATGTAAAGGTCATAAACTTAGAGGAAGAGGTTTCTTGTAACTCCTGGTATTCGATATTTTAACATTTAGGGTCATGATACGACAGCCGCAGCCCTAAACTGGTCTTTGTTTTTACTGGGCTCACACCCAGAGGCTCAGAGACAAGTTCATAAAGAGCTGGATGAAGTTTTTGGTAAGGATGAACTTTAGAAAATCAGAATGATATTGGCACTCTGTCCTTAATCGTATGTAAGTGTAGGATCCCTTATCTTGAAACCCATTACCCAAAAAGCTTCAGTTTATGGCAGGGCAATCCCATATAAACAAGTAATTCTAATTTTATACCTTTTATCCAGAATGCTCAGGACCTGGGGTTTTTTTTTACAGACAAGGGAACTTTTCTTAACGTACACTGCTAAAAAATCATTTAAACATTAAATAAATACAATTGGATTCTTTTGGCCCCAATAAGGATTAATTATATCATAGTTGGGATCAAGTACATGTACTGTTTTATTACAGAGAAAAGGGAAATCATTTTAAAAAAAAAATTGAATTATTTGATTGAATTTGCATAATGCAGAGCTTTCTAGAAATAGGTTTCCAGAAAATGGATCCCATACCTGAATAAAACAGTACCCTGTTCTTGAGACTAAGCTGAATGGATTCATATTGGTGGTAAAACAGTTTTATTGGGTTAAATGACTGTTAAATGATAGAAGACTCAATATCTATTGCTCTTTTACTAATATACCTATAATACACAAGAGCCATGAATATCCTGTAAATTATATCCTTATAAACAGTGAGTTCTGATGTCATCAGTTATAAATGGTGAGTTCTGATGTCATTTCTGTCACGTGTCTCACTGAAATTTGTGTATTATAATAAATAAAGTACCCCCAGTTCCAAAATATGAGGATATCATGACCTGTTGAAAAACATATAATATGGTCATGAAACTCCTCGGTAACTTATAATATCCTTATATTATACTTTATTCACTATATAAACGGTGCTATGTGATGTCATTTGTTATAATCCGAGTTTAGTGATGCCATTTCTGTCACATGACTCACTGAAACTTGTGTTATAATAAATAATAAATCCTGCAAAATATATCAAGATTCTAGAAGTCACCTTGGAGTTCCATGACCTGTATGAAAACACTCTGCCTTCAGCCTCGTGCTCTTATATGCTCATGGAACTCCTCAGTAACTTATAGGGACAGATTTGTTAAAGGAGAAGGAAACCCAGTCGGCGCAAATACCCTCCCGTGTGTTGCCAACCGTCCCTCCTCCCCCCTGGCCTACCTGTCCTGCTGGGCAAATGCCCCTAACTTGTTACTTACCCTTCTGCGCAGGTCCAGTCCACGGAGTTCACATGCACCATCTTCTTCCACGCGATCTTCTTCCTGCTTTGACCGGCGTTTTGGCGCATGTGCAGTAGGAGCATTTCGCCGGTACGGATCTACTGCGCATGCGCCAAAAGTCACAAAGTTTTCCGATTTCACTTCGTGACTTTTGGCACATGCGCAGTAGATCGTACCCGCGAAATGCTCCTACTGCGCATGCGACGGTCAAAGCAGGAAGAAGTTTGCGTTGGTGAACTCCGTAGACTGGACCTACGCAGAAGGGTAAGTAACAAGTTAGGGGCATTTGCCCAGCAGGACGGGTAGGCCAGTGGGGAGGAGGGAGGGTGGGCAACACACGGGAGGGGGGGAGGGTTTTTGCACCGACTAGGTTTCCTTCTCCTTTAAGGGTCGAATAGTAAATTCAAATTGTTTTTTGGTGTCAAAATTCTCACATATGAATTTTAATCCATCAATTCAAATCTAAATTAGAGAGAGAGATTAATCACAACTGAACAATGGAAACAGTTGTAATTTGAATATTCGCCATCTAAAACCTGCCGAGTTTATTTACAAGTCAGTGGCAGGGTGACATTGAACCATTCGAATATATTTATAGCCTTCCTGACATTCTAGGTTTTTTCAGTGGGAAAACTTGATTCAAATTTTTGGGTCAGGATTATTCGATCGGATATTAGACGTTTACATTTTTTCTTAAATAACTCCCATTCGAATTGTGAGTATAAAAAAATTCACATAAATTAGAAATTTAACCTTTTGATAAATCTGCCCATTGATATCCTTATATTTTACAAGAGGGGGTACTATTTTCACCATTTTATGCATATATACTAAATGTCCAGATATTTGTATGTTACTGAAAAGCTACCAAGATTAAAACATGCTGTGAAAGCTTAGCTTTCTCTTTTTCGGTTTGCCCTTTGAAGTATCATATTAAAAACTATTGCATCTGTCAATTATTTGGCAGTTTTGCCTTGCCTCATATTCCATTGGGACTGAACTTTGGAAGTTTTTGAAATATCAAACTGTACGTACAGTACGTATAGACAACATGTGAGGCTTAATCAGTGACTTGTTTTACTTGACCAAAACAGGTAAATCTGACCGTCCTGTCACAATGGATGACCTAAAGAAGCTACGTTATCTAGAAGCAGTGATTAAAGAAGCACTTCGAATATACCCTTCTGTCCCGTTCTTTGCTCGGACCATTACAGAAGACTGCATTATCCGTAAGACACACTTTAAATGCCATAGTGGGGTCTGGGAAATATGGCATGTCTGCGTATAAAGTGTCATTGGACAATGAGCTATTGTTATAAAATAAGTTGTAAATTATGGGTTTGAAATACATATCTTTCCATAATTCATACGTTTCTGACTCTCAAGCTCACATGCACTACCCTACTATAATCTGTTCTACAGCAGCAATAATTATTTTAACCTTTTACTCTTTCAAAAGGTTTAGGCCTAACAAAAAGCTACAACACAGGCTCAGAATACTAGTTTCTTAAAGGAAAACTATACCCCCAAAATGAACACTTAAGCAACAGATAGTTTACATCATATTAAGTGACATATTAAAGAATCTTACCAAACTGGTGTATATATTTAAGTAAATCTTGCCCTTTTACATTTCTTGCCTTGAACCACCATTTTGTGATGGTCTGTGTGCTGCCTCAGAGATCACCTGACCAGAAATACTTCAACTCTAACTGTAACAGGAAGAAGTGTGGAAGCAAAAGACACAATTCTGTCTGTTAATTGGCTCATGTGACCTAACAAGTATAATTTGTTTGTGTGCACCTTAAATCGTATGATCCCAGGGGGCGGCCCTTATTTTTTAAAATGGCAATTTTCTATTTATGATTACTCAATGGCACATACAACTAGAAAAGTATATTATTATGAAAATGGTTTATTTACATGAAGCAGGGTTTTACACATGAACTGTTTTATGCAATATCTTTTTATAGAGAACTACATTGTTTGGGGTATAGTTTTCCTTTAAAGGGGTTGTACACCTTTTTGGGTTCACTTAAAGAGTGGTATTCTGAGACAATTTGCAATTGGAGTCAGTTTTTAAGTTAACTTTTTTATTCAGTTTGCAATTTCAGCAATCTGGATGCTAGGGTAGAAATGACCCTAGCAACCATACATTGATTTGAATAAGAGACTGGAATATGAATAGGAGAGGCCTGAATAGAAAGATGAGTAATAAAAAGTAGCAATAACAATAAATTTGTAGTCTTACAAAGCATTTGCTTTTTAGATGTGGTCAGTGATCCACATTCAAATGTTGGAAAGAGTCTGGAAAAAAAGGCAAATTAACAAACGATGAAAAATAAATAATGATCAATTGAAAAGTTGCTTAGAACCGGTCATTCTTTAACATACTAAAAGTTAACTTTAAAATTGAACCGCTCCTTTATTCACATAGATCACAATAATGGATAAAATCTGCAGGCCAAATGCTTTTTTTTTTAGAGAACAGAACTCTAAAGGCTTTTTAGCAGACAGAAGACTGAATGAGCACTGTACTTTATATCTTTTAAAATCTAGACACTTGAGAGTCAGAGCGGATTCCAGGAAAAACCGTGGGAGTCTACTGAAAATACCATGCAGGACCCTAGTGCACATACTGTATCATATACATTAAATATTAGCTAATGTGAAGGGTAAACAGACAACTGTCCACTACAGACTATTACAGGAAATTCTATTATTTGTTATATTTTACATAGTGCCAACATGTTACATTGGACTTTACATCAGTCATCAACCACAGCGGAGCTTACAATCTAATGTCCCTATAACCTTTAACACTAGGGTAAATTTCATCAAAATCCTTAGGGAATGGATACAAATTGGAAAACTGTTCAAAGCTACATTTTCATTTTATACTAATGGCAACCCAACCGCATTTGTTCAGTTTAACACTTAGGGGCTAAATCTCAATTTTTTTCTGGTCAAGGTTCTTTGGGCAAAGACTCAAAATTAGATTTGAGTTTTTTTTTCTCGAAAACTCAAATAATGATTTGAGTTTTTCCCATGGAAAACTAAAATGATTCCAGTTTTCTATTTATGCAACTCAAACTTGCAGAATCAAGTTTTTCCCATTTGAGTTTTTTCTTAAATAAGATACCATGGGAGTTGTGAGTTTTTTTGAGGTATAAAAACTTCTAACATTCGACCTTTGATAAATAACCCCCTTAATGTATCCCACTAATTGCTGCTACTATTTAATAATGTGATAGAAATACTCTCCTCTCATTATGTGAAATTGCTGTGTCTCTTATGTTTCCCTATTCAGGAGGGTTTCATGTGCCAAAAGGAGTAAATGTTGTCATTATTCCTTACGCATTGCATCGTGATCCAGAATATTTCCCTGAACCAGAAGAATTCAGACCAGAGAGGTTCTTTTCTGAAAATGCTAGTGGGCGCAATCCTTATGCCTATATTCCTTTTTCTGCTGGACTAAGAAACTGCATTGGTACGAAGTAATGTCTCCTGAACAACTACGGTAGAAGTTTTCAAACACTGTCCTTGTGGGATTAGCTGCTTCCTTTATCTTGAATACACTCTAATCTTTCAGTTGTTTCCATTAATTCTCTTATTTCTTTTCCTTATATAACACCAACAGATTTACACAGCACTTTGCAGAGTTTGCATCTCATCCAGCTCAGTCCGTGCCCAGTTGATATTATAATTTACAGTCCCAATGCATACTTGGATCAGTTTCCTCAGAAGCCTAAGCGGATGTAAAGTCAAAAAACAATATTGGAGGTACTGCTAATAAAGAAGCATATTTGCAGTGTAAATAAACTGTACAAATGTTGTAATTGACGTGCATTGCAAATGTTTTATGAGCAGTACCTACAATATTGTTTTTGACTTTACATCCCCTTTAAGCTGCCTGTATGTTTTGAAGTGCCGAAGGAAATGCATGGAGGTGCTAGACATTCATACAGACTCCTTCAAATAATATACTCAGGTCCAGCTCAAGAATCCAAACTTTATAAAGAAGCAGTACTAACCACTGAACCACCATGCAACACTAACACAGGCTATGCACAAATTATGACCTATCTGCCCCTCCATTGAGCTTTCTGCCATTACTAGTTCAATTGGATTTGGATCATTCCTTCAGTTATATCAGAACCTCCCTCCCCCATGTCCTAGATCATGCCCCATGACATTAATTCACTCTGTAGATTAATATGAACACTAACAAGACTTTCAGGAGGAGAAAAGTTTTAGTAGTTTCAATATGCAAGGCAAAATCTGAATCAGAATTAACACAGTGCATGAACCACTGGCAGATATTTAACTTCTTTCTGTATGGGAATTGCATGGCTCACGGCTGATAGGAGTATGCATTGTCAATATTAAGACATTATTGCTTTATTATCACAGTTCTCGCTCTAACATATCAGAAGCAGCATGATGCCAAAGGAGAGCAGCAATTCCAGCTGTTTTAATTGACAAGTGTTCTTGCAACTTGGGAAATGCTCTTTACAGAGGTCCTCCAACTGGAATAAAATGTTATCTTCGTTCCAGTGGAAATAATTAAAAAAAGCAGTGTTCCTTAAAATAAGAGTTTTTGTGCAATGCTGTCCATTTTTTTGGATGACCACCGATGTTCTTTTTAGCCACTAAAATATCTTGACGTGAGCAATGCTTATTAAGCTACAACAATGACAAATAAAAATCAACCAACCTATCAAAAATACATCAATAAAATTGCAGAATATATAAGGGTTGTTTATTTAAGCCTGGGGTGCTGGATCTTTAAGGGATCACTAAAGTGTGGGCTGCACCTCCTGACGCTCCCTAACTTGTGACTCTAAATGATGGCTACATGCCATCACTGCCCACCCCTCATGGATTGAAAGGTTGATCAAGTTAAATGTTGCCGGTCTCTGTGCACCCCCTAGTGATTCTTAACTCTTACCTCAGACCTGGGGCTATTACTTCTCTTTCCAGAAGAACACACTGGTCTTGGGTACCAATTTAGTGAGCGACATACCACCATTATGTTTCTTGCCCCCAGGATCTTTGCTGCTGCCCTATTTACTATGGGTGCAATGTATAAAATGATGGTAAATGATGGGATTGAGTTACATTACTCCATCATTCAACAGACCACAAAACATTTCTTCATGCTCACTTGCACCACCTCAAACCTACCTCCAGTTAGGTTCTTCACTCTTCTGATCCAGAAAAAAAATGTGTACAGTTGAAAGAAATGGTCAAACACTTCTTGAATAGAAGCTATGATCCCAAGGAAATTAAAGGAGAAGGAAAGGCTAAAATTAAGTAAGCTTTATTAGAAAGGTCTATATAAATACACCAGTAAACTCTCAAAGTATTGCTGCTCTGAGTCCTCTGTCAAAAGAAACACCAAATTTCTTTAATTTTATTATGTACACATGGACTTCTGTATCAGACTTCCTGTTTTCATCTTAAACCTCCAGGGCACGGCCTTGAGCATGCTCAGTTTGCTCCATTCCCCCTCCCTGCTGTAATCTGAGCCCAGAGTTATAAGCGAGCAGGGAGAGACTCGGGCAGGATGTGATATCACACCAAGCCAAAATGGCAGCTGCTATCCTAAACAAACAGAGAACACTTCAAGAGCTGTTTACTCAAGTATGGTAAAGCATTATGAAGAATAAATATACTGTTATTGCTTGTACTATTGTGGCTAATGTATTGGCAATAAACTGCTTCAGTAGCTTTCCTTCTCCTTTAAGCACTAAATGACTAGGGCTGCCAGCTTTACACAGTGATTTGTTTCTACAGAAACCCTCTACTAAGCAGAAGGATCCCCCACTTGTGTTTACCAGCACCTTCTATTTTGAGAGCCCAGATATCCGCCCTGTACTATTGAAC
Source organism: Xenopus petersii (assembly GCA_038501925.1). Classification (NCBI taxonomy): domain Eukaryota; kingdom Metazoa; phylum Chordata; class Amphibia; order Anura; family Pipidae; genus Xenopus; species Xenopus petersii. The sequence continues at coordinate 47,312,769 of CM076672.1, read as the reverse complement.
AGGTGGAGGATTATCCAATCTGATCTAGCTTTATCTTTCTCCAAAATAAACCCTTGTTTGTTTATTTTACATGTTTTGGTCATATGTGAGTCATATTTTTATAAATAAAGCAGCAAACACAAAGTTGACTTAAGAGATGTATGCACTGAAGGGAACTAAGGGTCCTAGCAATCAGCAGTGATCAAAAGGCAACATGTACTATGTTCAAAAAGTGATAAAAAAAATGTAATACATAATACACATCTATTGAACTTAATTTAACTTGTATTTAAACTATATATTTTGTTCTGCCTCACAGGTCAACGTTTTGCTCTGATGGAAGAAAAGGTTGTGTTATCCTCCATACTTAGAAATTACTGGGTAGAGGCAACTCAGAAGCGTGAAGAACTTTGCCTTCTAGGAGAGCTCATTCTCCGCCCGCAGGATGGCATGTGGATTAAGCTGAAGAACAGAGAAACTGCCTCCAGTGCCTGAAACACAAACATTCTTAACTCTGGGATGGAAAATAATACTGTTTATTACTTATAATTGCTGGTTATTTAATTCTACAGCATGTTAACACATATATAACAATATATAGAATGGGTTTCAGATTTTAGAATTTAAAAGCTCCTCAAAATATAACATTGTAAGAATCTGTTTGTAAATTGAATGGATTTTATAGTAAGAATGTAAAAAAGAAAGTGCTTATTTTTTTTTTTTTTGAAGGTCCATGATTGATTTATTCACGGATTTGGTTTAACTTTCTTGTACCTATTGTAGATTCTAATTTTTATATAGGTAACTGTTTTCCCTAATGTTGCCATCATATGTCTGTTTTACAGATGGAATTGGGATTTATTAATACCGGTACATTATTTCTACATGCCATGCCTTTCATCTAATTGGAGAGATTTGGCTACAAGTTGCTTTATTTAAGCTTGGTTCAATTGCAGTTTTATGCAGTTATATACTTCTAGTATCCCACTAACTGCTGTCATATGAACAGCAATACTGATTTGTTGGCACAGTTAAGTAATAGGAATAACCACTCATACATATACTGTAACTAAATATATTGTGCATCAGCAAAGAGGGTGAATAGTGTAATCCTTCTTTCAAGAGTAAAGGATATACTGGAAATCCTGGAATTCATGCCCTCTATGAAGGCACTCAGGTTATATGTAACATACTTTATTGTAATATCCTTATAATGGGCAGTATAACATGTCCAGACATAGGACAAGAGGATGATGAAGAACTGCATTCTAATGATTTTAGGAAAGCATACACTTCATAGACTTGGTTTTTTTTCCTCAAATATTCTAGCATTTTTTAACCTGATGTGGCAGTGAATGTTTTTTTTTGAATACCGTTGTAATTTTTAGGGGTGCACTGAATCCAGGATTTGATTCAGCTGAATCCAAGCCTTTTTAGGGAAGGTTTGGATTTGTTCAAATTCAAGAGCATGGCTGAAATTAATCTGAACCCTACAAAATGCAAACATGCTCATCCGCAATTTCTGCTCATGCCGTGAATTTCTGGGGTTCAAGGAAGATTCAGATTTGTATTTACTTTGGGGAATATGCTAGTCTGGAATTTATAGAACCGGCTAGAGAGCTACTTAGTGCAATTCTCAGAGTCCCATAAACTCTGAGTGAAACAGTGGAGGGGATTCTACAGACTTGACAGACTGTTTAAGAGTATATTCAACTTACTTAGACCTTTTTACATTGCAGCTACTTTTTACACAGCAGATAATTAATTGTGGTTAATTCTGTATATTTTATACTGCAGTAGGTTACAACATGATTTTTAAGTAAATAATTTGCTGAATCAGCTGTTAAATGTTGAATTCTGGGTAAAATATTTGCACTTTCTAACCTTGGTGCCTCTTTCTAACAATGTTATTAAATTGCCCACCTATAAAGTTATCTTTGGTGAATGCATTTCAATTGCTTACTGTAGTATCTCTTACTTTTTTTTTATATACCAGTTCCAGTATGTCTCCCGTTTATACCGTGAAAAATCTGTTTCACAAACATGTTGAAGTAGCTTTTTGAATTACTTCTTATCCAGTGCACTGGACATTACAGGTATGGGACCTGATATCCAGAATACTCAGGACCTGGCGGATAAGGAATCATTTTGGATTTTAATCAACATACTTCTACTTTACTTAAAATCATTAAATGGGCCCAATAAGGTTGTTTTGCCTCTAATAAGGATACATTCTTAGTTAGGATCAGGTGCAAGGCCATGTTTTATTATTACAGAGGAAAAGTAAATAATTTTTTAACAATTAGATCGCCTTCCCATAATGTGAAGATTTTTGGATTATTGGTTTTCGGATAATGAATCCTGTACTTGTATAAAGAGATTACAGAACATTATTGGCATGGAAATGTAAGCCTCACCCATCACATGACAGCCTAGGCAGAACACAGACAGCTGAAAAGGTACGTGTTTGGATTAGAGCAGTAACAAACAAATTGGCGATAAAGATCTGTTCCATAGACAATGGAGGCATCACTTACAAAGTGCAGGGAAAGTGAAAAGAAAAAAAAGCACAACCCACCATGTTTTTTGCACTCCAGAATGCCAGCTCCATTCAGACACACTAGTTAAGAAGCATCGATGGGAGCAGAGTGCTATGAGAGGTGGTATGGCCAGTGCTGTCGTGCTCCGCTCAATGCTGTGCTCTGCCCCTTGTGATGCATGTTTAATATATGAACACCCAGGGGTGTGGGTTTGCATCAGTTAGTACTTTAGAATTTGAGTCCAGGGCCTTTGTAACTGAATTACCGGTCAGGAATATATTTCCATTAGCCATTAATGCACATTAGGGATCCCTTATAACTAGCAGATTGTATCATTTACATATATACTGTATAGGGACTAAATTGTAAAGTAAATAATGGTGTAAAATCATGTAAAACTAAAGATGATTTTTATCAAGCTGTTTTTTACATTTTATCACCCTTCATCACCATTTCTGAAATCAGCTGACAGGATCCAAGTTTAAGTAATGTTTACGGAGGTGTGTCTTGATTTACTGGGGAATGTAATATTGGTCGTTTGCATTTCATTCAAAGTGAACAGTTTTGCTTTTGCAGTTAGCCCCTCACACAACAGTAAGATAGCGATTGTGAATTTTGTAGTGTATGTAATAAAACTTCTTAAAGGGATACTGTCATGGGAAAATTTATTTTTTCAAAATGCATCAGTTAGCAGTGCTGCTCCAGCAGAATTCTGCACTGAAATCTGTTTTTCAAAAGAGCAAACAGATTTTTTTATATTTAATTTTGAAATCTGACATGGGGTAGACATATTGTCAATTTCCCCAGCTGCCCCCAGTCATGTGACTTGTGCTCTGATAAACTTCAGTCACTCTTTACTGCTGTACTGCAAGTTGGAGTGATATCAACCCTTCCCTTTTCCCCCCAGCAGCCTAACAACAGAACCATGGGAAGGTAACCAGATAGCAGCTCCCTGATACAAGATAACAGCTCCCTAGTAGATCTAAAAACAGCAAGTCAATAGTAAAAAGCCAAGTTCCACTGAGACACATTCAGTTACATTGAGTAGGAGAAACAACAGCCTGCCAGAAAGCAGTTCCATCCTAAAGTGCTGGCTCTTTCTGAAAGCACATGACCAGATATGACCTGAGATGGTGCCTACACTACACAAAAATATACTTGCTGGTTCAGAAATTAAATTTTACATGGTAGAGTGAATTATTTGCAGTGTAAACAGTGGAATTTAGAAATAAAAACCACACCATTAAAATCATGACAAAATCCCTTTAATGAAAAAGATGTTCCGTTTGCTCCAAAAATTTACACCACCTTCATGAAGGTGTTAAAGGTTCGCAATGCACAGTTAAGATTGCAATGCAATAAAAGCCTAATGAAGAAAATTACTTTGCGACATGCAAATTTTTTTTTGCAAATTTATTCTTTTTACAAATTTTATTACATTTACCCGTAATATTTTACATCACTTCAGAGCTGGTGTAATCCATTAAAGTCAATGGAGCAGAGGAGATGTGATGTAATATGTTCTGTAACCTTACAAGCTGTCCTGTTTCAATAACAAAGTTTTGTTTTCCTGGGCTCACGCACGTGCAATATAGAATAATCCGAAAATGTTACTCTAACGGACAGGTGTTAATATACATATATTGGATAATTGACCCATGATTTTGAAGAAGACACTAAAGACATCACTTTTTGGGACTAATTTACTAAGGTTCGAATGGTAAAAAAACACCAATTTGAATTTGAATGTGAGATTTATCACATCTCGACCCTGGAAACAGTTCTAATTTGTCTATTCGCCACCTAAAACCTGCCAAGTTCATGTATAAATCAATGACGAGGTCCGTTGAACCATTTGAAGATGTTAATTGCCTTCCTGACATTCGAGTTTTTTTTTTCAGAGGAAAACTCGTTCGTATTCAATTTGAGAGTGTTCAGGTCGTTCCTATTCGATCGAATATTAGACGTTCAAGTTTATTCATAAATAATCTCCCATTCAGTTTGAATTTATACATTTGAATTTATATGTTGAAAATTACATTACTTCGAAAATTCGACCTTTGATAAAAAACCCCCTTTGTGTAATGTATCTATCTTTATAATGAAAGAGTGCATACTGGAAATAAACTCTGTAAAACTATCCTATCATGTTACTGTTGGAAGAAAGAGGTAGGATTTTTTTTTCTCATCCTCTGTCCCAGTTCATCTTCTTTGTATAATGAAATGATAAATTAATGTTATTAAGAGCCAAGTGTCTCTCTCTCTCTCTCTTCATTAGGAGGGTTTGTAGATTTAATTTAACTCAAAATGTGTTAATTGGCACCTAATGTAATTCACTACAGTGTGTGTGTGAGATAGGGATCTTAGATTGTAAGCTCTAGTGGGCCTCCCAGAGACTCTGAGCTCCAGTGGGCAATATTCAAGTGCTGCAGCTCACCCAGTTCTCATAATTGGTGAGCCATTCTATAACATGCAAAAAGAATAATCATTTATCACTTAGAGAAGTGGCTTTCATATTATGAAAAGTATTTCATAAAATTAAAAAAAATTAGTTGTAATGAACTGGTACCACTACTTTTAAAGTCATACAGGTATAGGATCTGTTATCCAGAAACCTGTTATGCATAATGCTCCGAATAACGGAAAGGCATAGACTATATTTTATCCAAATCCAAATTTGAATCCGAATCCAAATTTTTAAAAATTATTTCCTTTTTTTATATAATAACAAAACCGTACCTTGTACTTGATCCAAATTAAGTTATAATTAATCCTTATTGGAAGCAAAACCAGCCTATTGGGTTAATTTAATGTTTACATGATTTTCTAGTAGACTTAAGGTATGTAGATACAAATTACGGAAAGATCCATTATAAGAAACCAGATCGCGAGCATTCTGGATAACAGGTCCTATACCTTGTACTGTAGCCTAAGTGTTAGACATATGCTAATTCCTCTTGGTGCAAGAGAGAGTGTACATGTATAAGCATAGATGAACATTCAAGAGTTCATGGTACTACATTTACTGAACTGTGCAAGTTATTTTCTGTTTTATTAGATTTATACCAGGGATAAAAGGCCCGTCTCAAAGTTATTGCTTTTGGACAACAGCGCCCATAATCATTAGACACAGCCATAACTGGGTTTAAATGGAGATATTGGCCCACATCATCAAACGACTTCATTTAGCCCAACAGCCCTTAGTTGAGAAAGCAGTCGATTGTGGGGCACGGTAGCAAACGCTTTGGCAAAATCCAAATAGATCACATCTACTGCCCCCAACTGTCCAGCATCTTACCTCATCATAAAAAAAATCAAATTAGTCTGACATGACATCTGCTTATCTATAAATCATAGGCACATTTCTGTGTGTTCTCCAATTATTATTTTTCTGCCATGAGGGCCCCAGACTCCATATACTGGTCTCTAAGTTCGTTAGCAAACCTGGCAACTAGAAAGCAGATTCAAAGTCTGTTTTTAATCATTTTTTTATGATGTTCAGTTCGTCTCCTTTCATCTCCCAGTCTTTCATTCAAACCACTGCGTAATTGCTAGTCTACTCCAAACTAGAGAGTTGTGTTCTTTCCTCATCTGAATACTTCTAACGCCTTCTAGGAAATTGCCATATAGTGCCAGCTGCCTTCTATAACTCTGGATGGTTTCTGACATACTTTGTGCAGCTTTGAATGGATGAAAATCCTGTTTTTTTGAGTCCCATAAAAATAAAATGCTTCTCAAAGGAGAAACAAACCCTTAATAAAAAAAACCTACCCCCCTACCCTACACAGACCCCCCTCTCCCCAGTCAAGCTGCCCCCCCCGTGCAAACGCCCCTAACTCTTTACTTACCCCTCCGAGCAGATTTTGTCCAACGGAGTTCACGGGCGCCATCTTCTTCTTTTCGGTAATCTTAGGAATGAGATTGTCAAAAGTGGCGCATGTGCAGTTGGAGCAATTTTCTGTTTCGTGACAACTGCGCATGCGCATAATTTACGGAAATTGCCGAAGCGCCAGTCTCATTCCGCTAAACCAAATCTGCACGGAGGGGTAAGTAAAGAGTTAGGGGCCTTTTTCCCTGAAAGGGGTAGATAGGCAAGGGGAGAGGGGGGTCTATGTAGGGTAGGGGGGTAGGGTTTTTTTTATTTGCATTTTGGACTGTTAATGAACTAATCAAAAGATTACATCAATAATCACATATCCTTACCAGGGCTGGCAGTAACTGGTTGTCAGATCAGTGACTAAACTAAAGTTTAAATAAGTACTGGGTTCAGAAGCACAAAGAGGAGGTTGTACTGTCCCTGCCTTAATCATTATTGCTCCCATTACAGTTTAATAGAGATGCCTCCTCCCACTTGCCTTATATTGCTTTAAGAGTTTTCTATAACATATTTGAACCATTCCTATTTTCATCAAGATCGATTTAAAAATAATCTTGGTAATTTGTAAAGCAAAACAAGCACAGTTATTCATTAGCAATGTTATACTGCATTTGCTTATGTATGAGCTGTTTCAAATACAGTTACTTTTGAAATCTTCATCTCTAAAAATCTAAATGGTGAAAAGTTGTGAATTTCTAAGTGATGGTTAGATGCAGAGGGTGGTCTCCCAAACTGTAAGTCAATGTTTCCCTTAATGGCACAAGGCAAGCTTGCACACATCCGCAGCATCTCTTACTCATAACTGTTATCCAGGGGTCCTCTCAGTAAAACCTGACCACCTCCTCAACCACTCATGCAGTAAAATGGGGCAAGTCAGCCATTGGGGCTTACTAGCTGCTTTGTCATACAGGGCTGTTTAAAAAAACACAATCAATGAGTTAGGCATGGCTTTGATTTTAGGTTTTTCCTTATATTTGGACTATGTTACCAAAAGTATTGACCTTACTGAATGATGAACTGTAATTATGAATGAATCTAGTATTATTTTATATCAATGACATATTTGAACAGTTGATGTAATAGTTTTGAAAAGGTGCAAGTTCTTATTTTAAACAGGAATGTATTTACTGGGTGCCTAAAGCTTAAAGGAACACTAAACATTGAAAGTGTTAAAGTAATAGAAATATAATGTACAGTAGTATTACACTGCACTGGTAAAACTGGTGTGTTTGCTTCAGAAACACTAATATAGTTTATATAAAAAAAACTGCTGTGTAGCCATGGAGGCAGCCATTCAAGCTGGAAAAGGGGGAAAAGGCACAGGATACACAGCAGATAACTGATAAGCTCTGTAGTATACAATGGGATTCTGGAGAACGCATCTGTTATTTAGGGGCAGATTTACATAATTAACCCTCGATATTCGACTGCCTAAGGTAAATCCTTCGACTTCGAATATCGAAGTCGAATGATTTACTGCAATCAGTTTGATCGAACGGAAAATCGTTCGATCGAACGATTAAATCCTTCTAATCGAACGATTCGAAGGATTTTAATCCATCGATCGAACGATTTTTCTACGACCAAAAAAAAGCTTAGAAAGCCTATGGGGACCTTCCCCAAAAGGCTAACATTGCACCTTGGTAGGTTTTACTTGCCAAAGTAGGGGGTCAAAGTTTTTTTTAAAGAGACAGTACTTCGATTATCTAATGGTCCAATAGTCAAACGTTTTTTAGTTCAATCGTTCGATTTGAAGGTCGAAGTAGCCAATTCGAAGGTCGAAGTAGCCAATTCGATGGTCGAAGTAGCCAAAAAAATCATTTGAAATTCAAAGTTTTTTTTATTCTATTCCTTCACTCGAAATAAGTAAATGTGCCCCATAATGTTTCTCCTGTGCTTTTATGGCTGCCCCCATGGCTACACAGCAGCTTGTTTATATAAACTATAGTATTTTTGAAGCAAACACACTAGTTTTACCAGTGCAGGGCAACACTACATTATATTGTCATTCATTTAAAACACTTACATTTTTTGGTGTTGCTGTTCCTTCAATTAGCAAGTTTATTAGCAAGTTTATTTTCATATTTCAGATAGACGCAACTGGACTGTTTGCCATCACAATCCATGCAAGCTTACAGAAAAACAGTGTCACCCATTAACTCGGAACTGGCTGAGCAACTTTTGTCAGTCCCTGGAGCTGTCATTCAGCTGTGCACAGGTTTTGTGTTGGAAAGTAAATAATTAACTTTATAGCCAGTTTTAACCAGGGTATTATAGTGTCTAGATAGAAATCAGTTCTCTAGGGACATTATGTAGCCAGGTGCTCACTGACTCACGTTAAATTAAATAGATAAAACTATAATATCGAGGTGAATTTTCCAATGAATAAAATTTGAATTTTGAGCTATTTTTTGTGTACTTCGACTAGGGAATAGTCCAAATTCGATTCGAATTTGAAAAAAATTTAAAAATGTTGTACAATTTATCATGTACGGTCTCTTTAAAAATTAGACTTCGACCATTCGCCATCTAAAACCTGCCGAATTGCTGTTTTAGCCTATGGGGGACCTCCTAGAACCTACCTGGAGTCTATTGGTGGACTAAAAAAAATTTTTGGGAATCAAATTCGATTGAATGCGATATGCCGAATACGGACCTATTCGACCAAAAAAAAAAACTTCTACTTAATTGTTGGTTGGTCTTTTTGAATTCAAATTTCGAAGTTTTTTTCAATTTGAAATTCGACCCTTGATAAATATGCCCCTTAGACATGCGTAGCTAAATGTTTCTGAACATTTAAAACACTTAGCAAGGGCGTTCAGTGTCTTCAGATTGACCACATGATATCCACAGACACAAGTTATCCTTTGAAGCTATCTGATCATTTCTGATCAATCAGCATGGGGCATTATACATCAGTGGGCAGGATACCTAGCCAAAACTGTTTTAAAGGTATACTGTGGTATTGTTCAATAATTATTAGCTTCTCTAATTTTATTTGAATTGTGCTAAGTCGTTAGGTCAGTCTTGTGATTCTAACTTATACTATGAGTTTAAGCATTTACAGTTATTTGCCCTTCTTTGGGACCTTCATTTGTGAGAAGTCATGCAATTTTGCATTAACAAAAGAACACATTTATTTATATTCTGAATTGATGATACACTGACCTTCTGTCTTCTATGGTGCACTGATTCATATTCACATATCATGTGCTGGCCTTCTCTGAGTGTGCTGGTCACATTGAACAATACCACTACTCATCTACTGCTCGAATACCATTCCCTACACACTGCTTCTCACCCATGAATTGAATGAAAAATATTGCCATTCTAGTGGTAACTTTGGCTTTGTGACCAACCACTTAAGTATTGGTGCCTCCATAGAAGTACTATTACCTTTGAAAAAGATTAACTCTGAAAAGCCTAATCTCTTTTATATATTGTATATCTTTTATTTATTTTATGTATTATTTTTGCACAAAATATTCTTGTGTTGCTCAGACAAATGCTATTATATTGCAGGAATAGGTGTTATATACCTGTTGCTAACATGGCCACCTACTTGAAACATCCTTCTTCAAAAAACACCAGTGCAGAGCATATGCCAGGGATCCTGCTGTTTGTGTGATGTACAGTACTGTATATTCACAAAAGGATATACAACAAGCACAGTCATGTGATGAATTATATGTCATAGAAAAACATTGATGACTTCTGCTCCTAAAGAACCATTGTGTAATAGAACAGTATGCCACTCCTCCTTCGACAACAAACAGATGTTTTCACATCTTAAAAAAAATGTAACAAGAATAAAGTGATCAGTGTATAAGCATAAGATAACGTGTTGTGATTGAATAAAAGCTCCAGTATACTGTTCTTATGTCTCTGGTCATTGTTGCCATCATATGCTGTACAATATGATACTAGTCATAGTACAGGAACAGTAGTCACTCATTTTATCCTTAATAAAACATGCCAAATGGTTTTGTTCTTGCAATTTAGACTTTAGAATACACACATTTAAAATATGATTTCATATAAAGATGGTATGATAATATTGGCAGAAACTATCTTAAATATAATGGCTAGGGTAGCTAATGTAGCAGAGGGTTTTACACTGGCCTCCCAGACTCAGAGACATAGTTAAATTACAAATTATACCCCAGCCAGGACATAACGACCATGAAAATGAAATGGTAAAACATTTTAGAATTTTAACACATAATAAATCATCAGACCCTGTCTTAGCTGTCTTCCATTTTCAGAGTCCATGGGTCCCAGGTCAGTCTATGTTTGACCGGTTTTTGTCAATTTTTAACCACAGAGGCATGATACTAGTGAGTGGGCTGAGCAACCGGAACAGATGTTTATTTGGTGTGAGGAAACCCCGTTACACTCATTTTTGCATTAGCCCATGTATGTGATCATCAGTTAAGTCATTTTTGCCACAGCAGATATATTTGATCAGTTCCTTTTAATGTCTGCTCTGTCTGTGTTATGTGTAACAGGGGATTCTGGGTTTTTTATGAGCATAAAGGGCCCAGTGGGAGTGACCCTTTTTGTTATATCCCAGTGATGTGACCAAACTAACCACAGTTCCTGTCTTTCAAAGAATAAGTCAAATAACATTTATATATATATATATATATATATATATATATATATATATATATATATATATATATATATCTGTAGTATAAAGTAGGTATGCCTAAAATGAAACTGAAAAGCTGAAGTTGCAATAATTATATTTGTATTTTGGATATGTCACACAGATGTTCCTTTACTACCATAGATTTTAGCAACCACACATGAACTGGGCAGGCTTTCCTCACAAGTAAGAAATTACATACTTTCTAATATAAACAGTATAGATCTTTCAGCATATAGACGTAACCATTTATGAAACAATGATTGTAGCACTAAAATGAGGAATCCATCCAATTCATACTTTATTGCCTAACTTAAGAAATCTGAACTCAAATGTGTATATTCGATTTAAGCAAAATCTTCCAAAATGCGTGAACAATTTTTTTTTACCTTCAGTATTCAGTTTCTTAAAAAGACATTTAGAAGTTTGGATTTGGTTCCATGAAAACGGTGATGTTTATGGATAGAAATTAGTAGATATCATTACATAATGTGGAGTAATAAAAGCAATCATTAGATGCAAATTAAGAGTGCTTTGGGCTCTGAACTGTTCCTGAATATACAAGCCTGTCCCCTCAAAAACTAAAGATAAACAAAGGAGTAGCCTAGAAATTGTAAATATTAGGCTTTGGGCTTCTTTGTTGGCCTAAGGCAACCAGAGCCATTATGTGTTGCTGAACGTGCCAACAGTAGCTCCCCATCTTCTTTTCTGCTGATTCACAGCACAGGCAGCTGTTTGTTTGAAAGCTTATGGATCAACAATACACAGTATACAAATATAGTCTAAAAGTTGTAAGCTTAGCTTCTCAAAACCTGCCCCCAGCATATTCAATAGGTGCAGTATCATTGACATCTCAAAAGATGGTCTAACAATATTCATGAGCTCCTGTGGATACATTTGAAGGCCTGGATTATTACTGTTATATGCCTGATAAGATATCAACACATGGCCTTCTTTAAGGGTCAGGGCACATGCTCAGATTCGGGGAGATTAGTCGCCCACGACAAATCTCTTCTTCTTCGGGGCAACTTATCTCCTCGAACTGCCTCCTGCCGGCTAGAATATAAATCGCAGGTGGGATGGCACTCGGATTGATTCATTTTCCGAAGACGCCCGAAGTTTTCTCGTAAAGGCAACTACGGGCGACTTCGGAAAATGAAGCACTCTGAGTGCCAACCTGCCAGCGATTTACATTCTAACCGGCAGGTGGCAGTTCGGTGAGATTAGTCACCCCAAAGAAGAGGAGATTTGTCGCTGGGCGACTAATCTCCCCAAATCTGACTGTGTGCCCTGACCCTTAGTGGATGCTGTTAGTTCCTAGACAATCTTTGCCCTTATTACTACAGTTTCCTACAAATGCAATGCTGATGCCATATTGCCATATTCCTTTTGGTATGCGCAGCAAATGACTAAATATATTCTTTTGGCTTTCCTCAGAATCAATTATAGGCTAAATCACTAAATATGATATGAACGAGCAAAGGTCTGAAGTAAATGAATGTTTTGTTTTCAGCCTTATGAACTACAGTATGTCCTGAAGTCCCCTTTAGAGCAAACTCCTTTCACCTGTTTCAACTGATAAGATAAAGCTTAGAATTGCAGTGATATTGCACATTATTGATCTCAGCGATCTGCTTGATGTGAAACCTGCTGTTACTTAAATTGTGATTTTAGGCTTCTAAGTATAGAAAAAATATGAACTTCAAGAGCAGCACTTGACTTGTCCAGTGTGCAGTAACAGTACAAAGTGTACTTTAGAACAAATTGCACTGAGAAATGGCAAGCTGGGGGAAATCACTTCTCAGAGCTGTTTTATTACATGGCCATGCAGAACACATGCTAACTGGAAGAAACTAAATTAATAGTGAGTTATGTGTGAAAACTGTTTATTATGTCAAGATGGCTAGAGTAGATTTGATTAGGAATGTGTTTATGGCTGGTTTAAAACCCAAATTTCAAACATTTTAATACAATTTATTTGTTTAAACAATTTGTAAACATTTGTTATCCATGTCTTCTGAACAACTAGCCATACAGTATCATGTTAAATCCCTAATGAGACATAAAGCACAGCACAGATGTTTTCTTCACCGGCAGAGAATATGCCAAATCTTTCCTACCCACTACATTAATGCACAGAGAAGCCAACTGCCCATACAAGCACTGAGAGCAAGAGGCCATATATAAGCAGCTACTGCGAAAGGTTTGAAAGTCAGAGCAACAGATATTACTAATAGATGCATAACATACTCTTACCTTGACTGTGGATGATATAAGGGGTCACTATGTTTTCAGAACATCGTTTTCAGAACAATTTCAATAATGTTCCCATTGCACCATTCATCATATTGTGCATCATCTGCCTGCAGAAAAAGAACCTGTGGATTTTATAGTCTGCTGTAGCATGCACTTCTAACTGTAAATTGTATGTGTGCAACACAAAAACATCTGTTTCGAGTGTGTAAAAATGCAGTAAGAGTAATTATATAAATACTGTGCTGTCTAATTAAAGGGGTGGCTAACTTTTGAGGTAACCAAAGTTATTTAGTTTTTATTCAGCAGCTCTCCAGTTTGCAGTTTCCGTAATCTGGTTGTTATGGTCCAAAGTACCCTAGCAAACATACACTGACTTGAATAAGAGGGTCTGAATACAAAGATGCGTAATAAAAAGTAGCAATAACAATACATTTGCAATACAATAATATACATATGCGGCCAGTGACCCCCATTTGAAAGCTGGTAAGAGTAAGAAGAAGAAGGCAAATAATTATAAAAACTATATAAAAAATCATGAAGACCAACTGAAAAGCTTCTTAGAATTGGCCATTCTATAACATACTAAAAAGGAATGTAAAGGTGAACCACACCAGTGACGCGGAGGAATGTGAAATAATTCTCTTTCTTTTTTTAGAATATGTTTTTCAAGTACAACTTGAATAACATCCCCCAATGTGTCTGTCATTACAAGGCAAGTGAATGCATCATTCAGCTGTTTGGATTAAATTCAAGGTGTAACAATTAGAGCATTCTTTGAATTTGAGCCATTTGGTTGCCCTTCACCAGACAACTAGCAGCATGGTGGACATCATAGAGCAACCCAGAAATGCAAAATCTAAGCTTCTGGCAGTCAGGTCCTTGACATTTGACCCTGTAGATTTGATCATATATGGTAGGCAAACAGTTAAAGGACCAATACCTCAATAAATCAAAAATGCTCTAAAAGGTTATGCATAAAATATTTATTTAAAGGGGATCTATCGCGAAAATGAAAATTTAATATAAGCTTTATCTCACTGAAATAAAACACTTTCTAAATGCAATCAAAATTCTAGACCATTTAAGTAATAATCAAGTTCGTCTTCAGTTTCTCACTCTCCACAACCTGTCACCCTTCATGATGAGGTCTGGGTCAGATTTTGATTGACAGGTAGGTCTAATATGTCTTTTAGGGGGCTCCCATTCTTAGCAGAATAACTCAAATAACCAACTGCAGCACAAACAAAAGGTAACAAAATAACAGACTCGGGCACACACCTTGCACACAGAGAAACATGATTTCCATCAGAGTCGGTTATTTTTAAAGAGTGAGCACCTGGGTTAAGGGTGCAGCCCCCCCCCAAAGTATGTATTAGACCTGTCAATCAAAAACTGACTCCACCTACTGCATGAAGACTGAATAAAGAGAGACATGTTGCTCAGAGGGGGAAGAGTAGCTTATTTTTATAAATTATACAGAATTTTTAATTTCAGCAAGATGAAGCTTATATTAAAGTAATTGTTCAGTATAAAAATAAAAACTAGGTAAAAAGATATGCTGTGAATAATGTTTCTAATATAGCCAAAAATGTAATATATAAAGGCTGGAGTGACTGGATGTCTAACATAATAGCCAGAACACTACTTTCTGCTTTTCAGCTGCCTTGAGGGCAAATTCACTAACCTCCAAAAATTCGGGGTTTCGTGCCTGTAACTCGGCACTTCCTCAGAGTTGTGTAAAGTGCACACGTGAACGTGTTTTAAAGAGGTGTCGCAGGTTTGTTTCATTACTGATTAAAGGTGATAGTAAAAATGTTTGGTTTAAAGATAGGATTATTCAACGTGTTAAATAATTAAATGAATACAAAAAATGAATCAGTGTACCTTTACAAAATACATATAAATAGAATTTGCGCAAATTACTATATTAAATTGTAATTAGATTATATATAAATATATTGTGTATCTCTAATTTGACTAATATACAAAATAATTCATTATTGTGACCTCACTCCATTATATCGTTAAAAACATCCAAAATCTATGATTGTTATATTAATTACTCTTAAATATTCTCTATGATGTTAGGTTTAAAACACCTAATACATATTTTATATATCTTTATATGGCAGTTCATATTACCATAAAAAATACAAAAAGTACAAGATGCTGTTTCGCGCATATATTAATGTTTTATCCGCTAAAACAATGTCTCCCCTGTATTGGATCAGCGCATAGAAGCAAGGTTATTGATGTGTTGCAGAAGCCGGTAAGAAAGAGACCGGGATCTCGCAATAGCAGCGACCACAGGGGATACGGCGTTTGGGTGAGCTCCGCCAATACCACGCTAAGATTTTTGTGAATAGATGCCATGTACCCTGCTCCAACTGAGGCAGCAAAGCCAAAGTCCTCACCACATATACAGGGTCGGAATGGGACGGTGGGACATCGGGAAAAAACCTGCACATACACATTAAGGTGAGTTTCCTCAGAAGAAAACTAACGTCTGTATCTTTAGGACTATGAGGGTGCAGTGAGTACACACAGGCCTGTGACGGATTGTTTTACTATTAGCAGAAGGTTCTGCATCACTTGTACAATATGGTGGGCTGTGTATTTACTGTTGCTGTAGTACTGAGGCACTAGATATGAGGTAGGCAGGAGGGCACTGCGAGGGGGCGGGACATTTGTGTTGATAGTGCAACAATCACAGTAGGAATAGGATCAATCCCCGCCCATCTATGTTGGTATGTCCAGCCTGGAAACATCAGACTTCACTCAGTGCGTATAAGGGACTCAGCGCTCTTGCATTAAACATCCCGCACTGGGTATTGGCCCGTGTTCTGCAGCAAGTTAGCGCCATGGAGCTAAAGGGAGATGTTTATGTGCTGTTGTGGACGGCTGTTATCGTGGTGCTGTTGAGCCTGCTGGTCTTTTCCGCTTTGCCCGTCCTGCTGGACTACGTGCGTAAATGCAAAGTTATGAGACCGATTCCAGGTCCCGGACCCAACTACCCGCTCGTGGGGGACGCGCTGCTCCTAAAGAGCGATGCAAGAGGTAATGGTGCGCTTCAGGGTGCGGCCGCTACATCCCACTACTATTAGACTGCTGGGGTTATTCTTCTTCTTGCATATAAGCTTTCCTCCATACTTTTGGCACCCCTATACATTTAATAAGCGTCGGAAAGTGCCCTGCAGGTTACTTGGACTATACCTGCTGTTCTCTACATCTCAAGTTTGCCTTTGAGGCGTGGCTTAGTCCCAGCGCTGGTGTGGAGACTTTACTAAAATAGGCGGGCTTTTCTCCACTAGAGCCTCAGATAAAAGATTCTTGTAGTTCCAAATGTTTCAGAAAGCTGCATGTTGCCTGTCTGTGCTAAATATATCAGTACTTAAGTATTATCTCTAATATTTTACTTGGGTCTGTTAGTGATCCTCCTATAAGGCAGGGTTGCCAGGTCTGATTTTTAAAACCAGTGAAAAGTCAGCTACAAAACCAGCCCAAAAGTAGCCAAGAGGCACTTCAAAAGTAGCCCAAAAATAGCGCAATATACATACCTCCCAACTGTCCCTTTTTCGGAGGGATAGTCCCTCTTTTGACAGCTCAACCCGCAGTCCCTCATTTGTACTGGAAAGTCCCTATTTTCTCTGCACTGAACAGCCAGAAAAAGAAACAAAGTTTCTAACTTAATTGGCTTTTAGCAGAGAGCACAGAACAGCTAAAAAGTGCAAATAAGATACTTTGTAACAATTTTGAGATACAAAAAACAGTTTAGATAAGGAGAAATATTTTCAAACTTTCATAACCTGGCAAATTTTGTAAAATGATCATGGTAATTAGGGGGTGTGGCCACAGAAAGGGGCGTGGTCCACAGCGCTACGTGCGAAAAAAAAATGTTGTCCCTCTTTTTACTTCCAAAATGTTGGGAGGTATGCAATATGTGCAGCAGTGGCGTAACTTCAGATGCCAGGGCCCCCCTGCAAAAGATTTTTCAGGGCCCCCCTCTGCACAAAAAACTGGGAGAATTGAATGTATAATATCCCCAGAACTATAGAAGGATGTCACAGTTGCAATTCCATATATAAATACCCCAGAACTATGGAAGGATGGCAAAGTGTCAATTTCACATATAAATACCCCAGAACTATAGAAGGATGGCACACAGTGGTGTAACTACTGAGCAAGCAGACCCCGCAGTCACGGGGGGACCTGGGGGTACAGGGGGCCCGACGGGGCCTACTTCCTCCGTAGTACATCGTACCTGCCATAGTGACACATTTCCCCAGGTACACCAAGTGCTGTTTAAACACATAATGTAATAGCATTTGTGCTGTATAGATTGATTTCTGCAATTCACTAAAGTCTGGCCACTGGAGAAACAGAAAGTTATTAACAATATCATTCCCTGAAATGGTTAACCTGCCAAGATCTCACTGCAGCCTAGAGAAGAAGCATTTCTGCAGCAGAAGTCAGCGGTACCGTGACAGCTTCCTGCTTCTCACACCCACCAGGACACTCCCATCTATGTATATGGAAAAATGTGTAGTAATGGGCATGTGAGTGTGTCTCGTGTGTTGTATTTGAATTTGTGCTAAACACAAAATGACAGCTCCCAGAAACGAGCCACTCTTACTCATATGTTTATAGTGTTCATCATGCTATAGTCTGTATAGCTGCCAAGCTGCCACTTTATGATTGCCATGTGTTACTGTTTGCTTCATAGTTTAAGAAGTTTGTTATGAAAAATGTGTGCTTTAGAGGTAGCTGGCTGTATTATCTCCATGTCTGATGGTTTTAGTTTCATCTAATATTGTACTTCTTTCCACAGTGACTTTCCTAATGCTCTACCAAATGCACTTACATGCTATTCAATTGTTTTGATCAGCTGGTATACCACTAACCCCCTTATGTAATAAAAGGAACCAAGTTTGCCCAGTAGCAGAATCCCATAGCAACCAATAAGATATTTGATTTTAAACAGCTGACCAGTGAATGCTACCTGCTGATTGGTTGCTATGGGTTACTGCTCCTGGGCAAACTTAGTGCCTTTTAGTACATAACCCCCTTAGGCATCTATAGGCATAACAGGCAAATAGATATTACTGGAATCCTCATCAAATGAATGTGAGGGCCCCAAAAAAATATTTTATCAATATAAATTAAAATGATTAAATAACTAGAGCCCACAGGGCCTTCTATGCTCTTGGGTCCCCCTGCAGCCACAGGGCATGCTTCCTCTATCTATAGCTACATCCCATCTATAGGTGCGGCATACAAAGGAATACCAAATACTTAGGTCTGTCTTGTTTATTTTATAGTACATTTTTCCCTTGTATCTGAGCTGCTGTATACCTCAACACCTTGTACAGATGTGGACAAGGGCTTGTGTTTAAGGGGTTGGTATACTGAGCATTATGAAAGTCACTGTGGAATGAAGTACAATATTAGATGAACCTAAAACTGTCAAACGTGGAAATAATAATGACAGTCAAGCAGCTGCCTCTAAAGCACACATTTTTCATAACAAACTTCTTAAACTATGAAGCAAACAGTAACACATGGCAATTATAAAGTGGCAGCTATACAGACTATAGCATGATGAACACTATAAACATATGAGTAAGAGTGGTTTCTCGTTTCTGGGAGCTGTCATTTTGTGTTTAGCACAAATTCAAATACAACACACATGAGACACACTCACATGCCCATTACTACACATTTTCTCCATATACATAGAACTGTATGAGGCCGGCAGCAGACAGCACTCACCTGTTTGTATGTATGACTAAGCATCCGGTAGTTTCCTACAGGAGGAGGGGAGTGGGTGTGTCCGGGTGGGTGTGACTGTGAGGAGCAGGAAGCTGTCACGGTACCTCTAACTTATACTGCAGAAATGCTTCTTCTCTAGGCTGCAGTGAGACCTCGGCAGGTTAACCGCTTCAGGGAATGATATTGTTAATAACTTTCTGTTTCTCCAGCGGCCAGGCTTTAGTGAATTGCAGAAATCAATCTATACAGCACAAATGCTATTACATTATGTGTTTAAACAGCACTTGGTGTACCTGGGGAAATGTGTCACTATATCAGGTACATTGTACTACGGAGGAAGCAGGCCCCCTGTACCCCCGGGCCCCCCCGCGACTGCGGGATCTGCTTCCTCGGTAGTTACGCCACTGATGTGCAGTGAAAAAAGGCCTTAAAAAATACATGAATATATGTGAAAATACGCCTTTTTCAAATTCACATATTTTTCCATGACAAAAAAATGGGACAGATTTGCCGATCACCAGGGGCGGCCCAGGAGTTATAGGGCAAGAATGCTCAAGAGTGACGGGAGACTGGGGTACACAGTTCAATATCTGGTAACTCATAAACTTATACACACGTCAGTCTCATTGCATGCTGGGTATTGTAGTCTTACATTAAACAATGTCAGTCTGCAAATTTTTAAACAAAAACTACACTACCCAACATGCAGGCCTGGCACATTATAACAAGAAAAAAAACTTTGGCTGGTTCAAACCAGCCAAAGACCCAAAAAGTAGCCCAAATCCCCGCCTGGGCTTTAAAGGACAAGGAAACTAAAGAAGTATGCTAGAAATGTTGTACATTATGTTTTGGGTTTCTGTACCAGCCCCAGACAACCAAAGCCCTTTAACAGGGAAGATCTGTGTCTCCAAAGATGCCCCAGTAGCTCCCCATCTTCTTTTCTACTGATTCACTGCACATGCTCCATGCTGCTGTCACATTCTGAGCTTAGGGACAAACTTAAAATAAACAGTACACATAGAATATAAATGTCACAGTATAAGGGGATTAGTGATTAATATGGATACTTACTACAAGGCAATACAGAAACCAGTGCAACTAGCATCAGAATTTAATAATCAGCCCTGTAGCCTTAGTTTATATGACAAGCCAACCTAATTTTCTGCTTGATAATTTGCAAGAACCCCTAATCTTAGCTTCTCAACAGCAGCTCAGAGCCCACTGAGCATGTGAGTGTCTCAGACACTTTCCAAGATGGTGACGCCCTGTGACAAGTTTGAAGTCCTGGATCATTGCTGCTATTGACAAGCTTAAACTTTAGGCTGGTGCAATAAGCTCAGTGTATAAAATATGGCATTTTTAGCCATATTCATTTTTAGGGTTTAGAGCTCCTTTAAATTAGTAAGTAGCCCAATTTGGCAGGAAACCCACCAACCCCTAATCTTAGCTTCTCAACAGCAGCTCAGAGCCCACTGAGCATGTGAGTGTCTCAGACACTTTCCAAGATGGTGACCCCCTGTGACAAGTTTGAAGTCCTGGATCATTGCTGCTATTGACAAGCTGAAACTTTAGGCTGGTGCAATAAGCTCAGTGTATAAAAAATGGCATTTTTAGCCATATTCATTTTTAGGGTTTAGAGCTCCTTTAAATTAGTAGCCCAATTTGGCAGGAAACCCACCAACCTGGCAACCCTGCTATAAGAGAGATATGTTAAACACAGCACCTTTTATGTATGAGGATAATAATTGTTCTATAACCTATGGGTGTTCCATCTATTGGAAAGCCCATTTTCAGATTGCTGGATAGCGGATACTTGAAATCCCACATCTCTAACAACTGTAAGATTAGGGACGGATTTAGCAAAATGTGACATTAAAGGGGTTATTTACTAAAACTTGAATTTATCTATTTTTTTTTTTTTTTAAACAAATCCAAAAGAACTCCCATCCACGATTTATATTTTATTTATCAAATAATCCACTCGAAAAAGTCAGGTAGGGATAAGCCTCGAAAATCCGAATCGCACAAGTTTTTCGGATTTGATGCCTGAATTAGAGTTATTGCCCAGTGCAGATCACAATTGACTTCTACATGACCTCGGAAGGTTTGAGATGGCGGATTTTCAGATTTGGATTGTTAGCAGCTTCTGGGTATAATTAATCTCTAACAATTTAGAGGTTTCTTTCCACGAAAAAAAATTGTTTTCCCCCAAAAAACCTTGACCAGAAAAAAAGATCAAATAACCCACTAAAGTGGGCCATAGACATAACAATTACGATCTTTCTTTCTAAGAAAGATTGTGTGTTTCAATACACACGTGTAGAGCTGTAAGTCAGATATACATGTAGAATTCTACCTGTATGTGAAGATAGCACTAACAATGGCCCATGTTTGGGTTCCTTCAAAGGCACCCGATCTAAATTTTCCGTCCAGCCTGATCGACGAGCCGACCAATATCCAAGTCTTCTGCACGCACCGAATATCATATGAAAATTCATTTTGTACGATATTATCTCTGTGTCTATGGCCACCTTGAGAGTTTACGACAGAAACACTCACCCACTCTCTATTCATTTCTATGTGATTTTAAAAAAAAGGGCATGTAACAAATGATGAACCCATAGGATTGATTAGGAAGTGAGTTTTTCTGTGGTAAACTCAAATCTCATATTTTGCTAAATCTTCCCCTTAGAGTTTTGTCCTGGAGGATTATGGGAGTTGTAGTCCAGAAGCAGTTGGGCTGACTAGTTTGTTGTTCAGTGTTCATGATACCAAGCCCTGAGAATGCTGATGTGATGCTTTGAATGGGGTTGTATATGTACTGAAGCTACACCATATGCAGCTTTGCATATGGGACATTCCACAGCACTGTTCAATAGAATTTTACTCAAACTAATTTCTGCTGTGGCACTAAAGCATCTTACCATGGCTGCAGTCACCCTTTGTAACTAGACAGCTGCTTCAAAGCGTCCATCCATACAGGCAGTCACAGCAGTAATGCCACACATCCAGTCAGAGCCATACTAAACTGAGATGTTTATATGACAATGCCTTATTACTCATCATCCACAGAATGTTACAATAGTGCAGCATTTAACCTATGTTACGGTTACGTTAATAGAATTGGATGTGCTTATATTGTATCTAATATTTACAGAATTCTTTCTCCAAATGTGTGAATTCGCAGAGGACTTTAGATCAGAACCACTTCTAAAACTTTGGATTGGGCCAATTCCTTTTTTAATAGTCTACCATGCAGACACTCTAGAGGTAAGTACTGTTTCCCCCTATACAGCAAGTATTCAGTCCCTTGACCAATTCTCTAATTTTACTAAATAAACAAATCCAACTCTTAGGGGCTAAGTTATCAAAAATCAAGTTGGGCAGTGAAAAGACACAAGTAAGAATATACTCGAGAATATTCTCTGTAACTTTGAATAGGCGCCATTTATTAAAGAATAAAACCGAGTTATTCGATGTTACAAAGAATATTCTCGTGCGACTTTTTTCCAATGCTAGCTTATTTAAGAAAAAAAATACAACAAAATATTTCTACATGTGTTTTTTCGTGGAAAGAAAAGTCTCATGCCAGTGGGAATCTTATTGTCCCATTCATTTTCAATAAGGCAGAAAATCTTGAATGCTTTAATAAAATGGGAAAATAAATTAAATATAGTTTTCAGAGAATATTCCCATTGACTTCTTTATAACCTGTCCAGCTTTTACTTTCCGAAAAGTCACAAGGAAAAACTCGGCAAGTAAAAGCTGGCCATTTTCAGCCTCATTGAAAATAAATGGGACAATAAGATTCAGGTATACAGTAATTACTGCTTAAGGGCTCTTGCAGACGAGCATTTTTAGCTGCGTTTCCCTGCGTTCTGGTTTCATGCGGCATGCTGCGTCCCAACCTGCGTTCATCACTTATATGCATCTGTGTGAGTACAGCCCTATTGAAAAAAATTTGGTGTGTCTACTCCTGCGCTCCCCTGCTGCTGAACGCATGAAACCGGAAAGCAGGGGAGCGCAGCTAAAAACGCTTGTCTGTAAGAGCCCTAAAAGTCCAGCTTCCACTTTGGTGCAGGTATATAGAACGGAGGTTAAGTATGCTCCTTAAAGGGGAAGTAAAGTCTAAAATAGAATAAGGCTAGAAATGTTGTATTTTGTATACTAAACATAACATGAACTTACTGCACCACAAGCCTAATCAAACAAATAATTTATGCTTTCAAAGTTGGCCACAGGGGGTCACCATATTGTAACTTAAACATCTTTGCAAGACCAAGACTGTGCACATGCTCAGTGTGGTCTGGGCTGCTTAGGGATCGTCATAAATTATCAAAACAGCAAATAATAATTGCCAGAAGCCGATACAGCAAGACTGATTCATAATTAGAATATACAGACTGCACTGGG
This sequence comes from Xenopus petersii, assembly GCA_038501925.1. Lineage (NCBI taxonomy): Eukaryota > Metazoa > Chordata > Amphibia > Anura > Pipidae > Xenopus > Xenopus petersii. The sequence goes on along the minus strand of CM076672.1, from coordinate 47,289,284 downwards.
TCCTGTGTGTCCATGTAATCTAATGTGGATTTTTATAGTTTTTGTATTGTTTAATACAAAGTTTCTCCAACTTTGCAGAACCAGTGGCTGCAGCAAAATAATCCTCCAAATAGAATCCCAGTTTATCTGTTTAAATATGGCTCCATGATCTTTGTCCCTGCAGCTGGAGTTGGAAACAGTAAAGGGGTTTTAAAGGCAAAAATAAAATCCAATACAAATCTCTATACAGTCGCCGACTGCTCTACAGGGAAACAAACAAAGCTGCTTGAGTTCTGCATGGCTGGGAAGTAAGGCAGGGGCTCCCTTGCTGTTCATAAGTATGGTTGTTTCCCTGCAGAGCAGTAAGGGAACGTCTGACAATTCCTATCCACAGCAGTAAATGAAGGCAGAATTTCACTGCATACAGTCAGGTTTTTTATAAAAACAGTACACATTTTTTAATTAAAGTATATTGAAGATAGGTTTCCTTTTCATTAAAGAAAGTAAAAATGGGATTTTATTTTTTTGCCTTTACATGCCCTTTAAGCCGGCTAAGAATGGAGTTGTACTGGCAGGCAGGAACATAATTTTGCATTTCATGTATAGTAGATTCTGGTCAAATACATACATAGTTACTTATTGCTTCACTTGACCCACAATTTTATGCTTGTTTACCAGATTTATTTAACATGTCATTGTATTGAGACCCTTTTAAAATACACTTTTACATTTAAAACGTGTTTCCTCTGTTTAGCCATTTCTGAGCACATCCAAACATATGGACAAGGCCTACCTCTATAAATTTCTTCACCCTTGGCTTGGTAAAGGACTGCTAACAAGGTATTCCTATTCAATGATTTAGATTTGTAACTAATGTTCTGCTTTTTTCATAGTGCGCTAAGAGGAAGAGTAAGTGGCTCATTTATCAATAATTTGTGTGTTCCAAATGTCATTTTGTCCAATGCCACTTCATATACGATTGGTAAGTACAGTATCCAGACACCCTTAAAAAAAAGTTGCATCTACTTGCTTAGAATATTCTTTGCTGGCTTCAATATACGGCCTCTAGAAACATTTGTATCTGAAAATCGTTCTGTGTTTTGGTGTGCTGTAAATGTCACTGCATTAAACACATTTTCTAGATTGATAAGTCATGTTTCACCAGCTTGAAGTTGAAAAACATGACTGATCTGCACAGATCCTTAACCTTCATGGAACTGTTGGATGAATCACATGACCAAGAGGCAGGCCTGATCACTCAACACTGGCGCCCAATCTTACTGTTGCCCTTCTGATGAATGAAGGTTCCTTCATCTGTGGGAAGTCTTTACAGCACCAAGGAAGGACTAACTTTACATAAATACCTTTGGTTTTAGAATAATGTATTGGACAAGGGTGTCTAGGTAGTATTTGTGAGAGACCATGATTGTGGTCTGTGTGTTTATAATTTGACCTGCTATGCCTGTCGTTCCCTAGCCTAAGTTAGGGGCCTCATGGGAGAGGAAAGGGGATACGTACATGCTCCCACTTGCTTACGCAGGCAGCACTTTATTCAAGGGGCTATCCACTGGTTTCTGAGCTTGGAAATGGCAATAGAGGAAAGGAAGAATGCAGTGTACAAAGAGAGGAATAATGGCAGATTGCATCTTTTTTTTGCACTTTGCACACTGTTCCATAAATTACCTCTGAGCAATATGCTGAGGTAATGGGTTTAAACCAAAGGGTCTGTCACTCATAAGGGGTTAACTGAACCCTAGGATCCCATCAGAAAGCCAGTAAAAAAAATAACAGCCACGTGTCTTTTTTTTTTTTAACAAAAACAAAAGCAGAAAATGGTTCCATCACACAAAAAACATCTATACCATCGGTTATTTTAGGATGGGGGAAATAAGAAAACACAATGTTGAATACAATCTATTGCATAAGGCAAACAGGAGCTCCAAGCAGGATGTAAGACCCCACAAAAAAGAGAGATAAAACATACAAAAAGGCCAAAGTCCCATATGTTATACATGGTCCAAACCAGCATCAGAAAGTCTCCATTGGGGCAGCCCTCCCATTTGCTATAACTGTGCCAGTTAGACAGGAAAGTTCTCACGGTGCAATTGTCAACCCATCTTGTTATTCTCTCTCTCCTACACCATACTCACTGCTGCTCCAATCACATCCACTTCCTGCCCTTCTCAAATATAGTTGAGTACATAAATAGATATCTGGCAATATGTCCTGCGTGCAAAAGCTCTAGATGGAAATCATTTATTGTTTTTAAATGCTCATTTTGACAAGCATGGGTCTAACCATTATATGTGTCACTCTCAGTACAGGGGAAAAGTGGCGTATAAGAAGAAAGATGATAACGCCAACCTTTCATTTTGCAATTCTCTCTGAGTTTTTGGAAGTCATGAATGAGCAATCCAAGGTATTAGTTGAAAAGCTCCAAAAGCATGCTGGTGGGGAGTCTTTTGATTGCTTTATAGATGTGACACTTTGTGTATTGGACATCATATCAGGTAACTTGGAGTTATGCTTATATCTTTCATTGAACTTTGTACAAAATAACCCTCAAACTGAGGATATGAATGGCCAAAAGAAGCCAAAAGCACCTTTTCAAAGCAAAAATACAAGAAAAGAGCTTCTTAACACAGTGACATTGGATTTTGCAGAATGGACTTAGTTTGTATAGCGCAGTGGGGACAAAAAACAGACTTTAGTGAGTTTAGTAGGAAGTTATATCACACAGTGTGATATTTTACTGTGTGTACACTGTTTATGTATTTTTGAGGCGAACTGAAGAGGGAGATGGTTTCATAGTTGATCTAGAGAAGGTTTTGTAAGGATAGGCAAATCACAGCATGTTTGAATGGTTGTGGAAAAATTAGGGAAGCACCGAATCCACTATTTTGGATTCGGCCGAACCCCCGAATCCTTCGAGAAAGATGCAGCCAATTACCGAATCCTTATTTGCATATGTAAATTAGGGGTGAGAAGGGGAAAACATTTTATACTTCTGTAGCGCTATAGTAAATTGAGTGCACCTTACTCTACTATAAGCTTCACTCCTAGTACATATGCTCCGGCTGAGACCTTAAAATCTTAGGGAGTGAGCCTTTGCAGCGATGTGGAAGCAGGGTGTAGTGCAACTGTAACTGTATTCAGGGTGCAAATAATTGGGCGCCAGTGGTTCTTATAACTTAACCATAGAACAGATTTATTGAGCACAATATACAATCCTCAGTGGAGTGTACATAAAGAGAACATTTGCAGGATCATACATTACATTGAATAGGCATTAATCACAGCACCTTTGGTCAGTAGGATTCTCCTCAGAGATGGGAACAATATATGTAGCTTTGAGGAGGTACACCCAGCTTTCAGCCTTTACCCTAAGTGGAACCTGAGGGGAATACTATCTACCCTAGGTCTGTACACTTAGTCCCTACTTCTGGGCAATTAGTACCCTGGGATCTTAATCCCACTACAATCCTCGTAGGAGCCTCAAGATGCTCAGCTAAATATCCTGACTGTCCGTCACTCCTAGAGTGACCTATAAAGGTGAGTAGCCTATTCTTACTAGACCTGACCTGTCTAGGTTCCACTCGAGCTCTGCCTCCTGCACAGGCTAGAGCCAGCGCAAGATGGATACTGAAATCATGTCTTCAGTGGCTTTTATACTCTAGCACAATGCCATCTACTGGCCATTGTGAGAAACAACAAGGGGCATAGCTTAAAGTAGGAATAGGAAACAGTTACCCCTCCCAACCGTATTTTAGGAACCAGTTAGGTGTCTATAACACTAGGGAAACTGCCTGCTAAATAATACACATCCCTACACTTCCTTATTTTGTGACTAAAAGTCACGTGATTTCCCTCCATATGCAAATTCGGATTTGGTTCGGCCGGGCAGATGGATTCGTCCGAATCCTGCTGAAAAAGGCCAAATACTGGCCGAATCCTGGATTAGGTGCATCCCTATGCAATAGACAGAGATAAAAAGTAAACTGATAGAGCAAATTTGGATGAAGGAAAAGTATTGCAATGGGATGGAACAGGATAAAGAGAGTTCAGCGTCTGAAAATGAAGACATAGAGAAAAGAAGTGGACTTAGTAGTGAGATGGTTTAGATTAATAGGGGAGAAAGTTCCTGTGGTTGGTGGTAGAATTCACATGTGGAGGAGTATGTGAGAGGAAGCATATGAAGGTGACAGTGGGAAAGAGAGTTAAAGAGGTTACGGCAGCAGTTGGTAACAGGCAAGGGTTGTTTGAACTTATAGGAGTAGATATGATTGAACATGTTGGAAGCATGTTGCCCATCTATATCATTTGTTATAACGAAGTCATCTATAACTGCAGGAATACCTGAGGAGAGAAAGGATAGCAGCCATGTTGAGAAATCATATGGGGAAGTAGTGCCTGAAGACCAATAATTAATTGTAACCTGTAGAACAAAATGCAATAGATCAGAATTGTGTGGGCTTCAGAAGAGGGAAAGATGATGGAAGGTATTAAACAATGGGCTGGAAGGAACACTCCTCAGACAATATGATTCTAATTTTCCAAACGTGTTTGTTGGCAGGTCAGGGGGGTGTGACTTAACTGATGAGTTTGATTACTGGTGTTTTGTCCCCTCCCACAAAGCAACAAAATGCGTGACTGACAAAACCACTAAAAACACCCTACTCTGTCATGACTAGGGTTGCCCCCGGCTGGTATTTTACCATCCTGGCCGGTAAAAATGATGCTTGATGCCAATGTTATTAATAGGAAAAAATGTCAAGAATATAGGAAGGCTGGTATTTTTTTCCAGAAAAGGTGGCAACCCTAGTCATGACCCTAAAGCAGCTTGCATTTTGAAAATACTAAAGGGGCCATATAATAACAGGCATACATTTACTTCATGTCAAATGTCACAGCATGATTCTTTCCTATAGCTTACTAGAACTGGTACATTCCTAAAATATCTACAATGAAAATAATAACTGTTAATTTCATCAGTATAAAGCAACGAAATCTGAAAATTGCAGTCCCAAAAAAATTCTAATGGTTTGTGTCTTTTCAATCTTTAGAAACAGCCATGGGGAGGAAAATAGAAGCACAGAGCAATAAAGATTCTGAATATGTTCAAGCAATATACAAGTATGTGTTTGAGAATACTTAATACTAGTATTGGAATGTATTGTAGCTGTATTTTAGAAAGTTGCAATCAAGGTGGGAGTCTTCAGGTTTGTTAGAATCATTCGTTATCTGCTAAAGTGGAAAACAAATCTCTACCATAGTGTGACCGTAGAATATTGGATAAGAGACTTGTCTATCATCATGATTTAATAACTATAGGATGGTGGTAAGTTTCAGTATCCATCTGGCAGACAATACCATGACTTTTTTATAAGACAGGTGCTACTTTTTGTGTATGCAGAATGTTATGCTAGTAAGAGGTGTCTGCCCAAACACTTGCAATCTTTACTGGAGGAACAACAATTTGTACCATGCCCCCTTTGTAAATAAACAAAAACAGCGGAGCACCGAGGAGGCCAGTAAAAATATAAAGATTCAAAGTTTTATTTAGTATACATATAAAAGCAAATTACAGCAGCAAAGTATGAACCCAGCTGCCTGCTTAACGCTTTTCGTGGTGTCCTGTCACTTCATCAGAAGCTAAATAAAACTTTGACTTTTTATATCTTTGCTGGCCTCCTCGGTGCTCCGCTGTTTTTGCTTTTTTCCTGGAATGAATTGACCGCATGGGATGGCGGCGGGGTGTGCAGCACGATGAGCCCAGGGTCCGGTAAGTGCTCCCACTAAACTACAATTTTCCCCTTTGTAAATAACACACCTAGGATATTGCAGATTGTTTCCAGTGAATTCCCACAAATGAAAGCTCTGGTTAGTTTTGCCATGACTGCTGTTTTCCCTTAGGATGGCTGATTTCATTCAGAACAGACAGACAAAGCCATGGTTGTGGAGCGACTCTTTATATGCATACTTGAAAGAAGGAAAAGAGCACAATAAAACCCTAAACATTCTCCACACCTTCACTGATAAGGTAACCAATTCTATTTTAAATTATTACTTTATGTTAAACCAAATGTATCCATATTTCATGACATACATTTAGACAAGACACTGGTATTAATATTTTTCAGGCTTCATCAAGACGTTATTGGTTCAATTAAGTGACAGATAATTATAGACCCACTTGTCCACAGGTTAGACAAAAGTAATTTCGGAGGTTTAGTGCGCTGACAACTGAAATGTTGCTTACCAAGTTCCTAAGTAAAAAATAAGCTATTAAGCTATATATGGGCAAATTCACTAACCTGCGGAGTTGCACTAGCGCAGGCTTCGCAGCACTTCGACGCACTTCATCAGGGCGCCGCTAATTCACTAAAATCCGAAGTAACGCTCAGGGAGGCGAAGTTGCGCTAGCGTTAATTCATCAAACAAAGCGAAGTTATGCTAGCGATGCCTAATTTGCATACAGCGCCAAGTTAAAGTTGAATGGACATTTATGTAGCAGCAAGTACATTACACTACACAAGGCTGGGAAAGCTTCATTAAATAAAATAGAGTTGATATTTTGCCCTACACATGTGCCCACTGTATAGTTTAGGTGCCATATGTTAGGAAATGTAGGGGGGAAGGTGGGTGCCCCCAAAAAAATTTACAATCTTTTTCAGCCTATCACCCTTAAAAAAGTAAAAGACGCAATCCCTATCTACTCTATTGCACTTCGCCTGGTCTGAGGTGGCGAAGGCAAGTCTGGCACAAGAGGTAACGTTCAGTAAAATGCGCAAGTTAATGAATTACCGTAGTTACGTCATCCCTTCGCCATAGCGCAACTTCGTCTGTCGTAAGGGTGCGAAGTAGCACTAGAGTAGGTCCACTTCACTAGCGAATTTACGCCAGCAACCGTTAGTAAATCATAAGTAATGCAATGACGTCACACTGGTGAATTTGCGCTAGCGTTAGCCGCTTCGCACTTTAGTGAATTTGCCCCATAGTGTATTACACTTTTTTCAGAGAAAACGAGTAAAACCGAATCTACTCTCAAATTGATCTCTTGGTTGTGTACCTATCGCGGGAATCAATGTCGCATGGAGTTGAAATGCCGGTATTTTCTAAAAGCTTCAATAGTGAGGTATCACCGGAGCTTGTTTAAAGGAGAAAAAAACATAACATATAAAAACCCTACTTCCCTACTCTTTGTAGACCCCCCTTCCCTCCTCCCCCTCCAGCCTAGGTGGTGCCGGGGCAAATGCCCCTAACTTTTTACTTACCCCTCGGTGCAGATTCTGTTCCCCGCAGTTCATGGCAGCCATCTTCTTTTCTTTGTTAAACTTCGGAAACAGACCTTCGTTTTCGGCTAATGCACAGTTGGAGTAATTTTCTTGTCCCGAACAACTGCGCTTTGCCGTGAACTGAGGGGGACAGAATCTGCACCAAGGGGTAAGTAAAATGTTTGGGGCATTGGCCCTGGGTACCACCTAGGCTGGGGGGGGGGAGGGAGGGGGGTAGGGTTTTTTATGTTACAGGTTGTTTCTCCTTTAAGGAGAGCCATACACTCGAAAAGGCCTTTATTGGATCTCCTGTTTCTCAAGTTGTTTGCCGGTTTCTGCTGATCTGTGAGGATAGCTGCAGGCATCTAATTCTCTGCGTAGTCTACGTGCTGAGATGTTCTTACACAGGGTTTTTTTTCTGTGTTGATCTGGAGCAGCGACCTGGTATTTGGTACAAGGGATCACGTAATCAGTCCGAACCAGTATTCATTTAAAAGCATTTTTATTCAGTCATGCAAACCCAACGAGTTTTATATAGTACATACTTCATCAGAAGTTGACTTGTTTGTGAAACATATTTTCAGGTTTTCTATACAAGTCAAAGTAGTCTGTGCATAAACCATATAAATATTGTAACAATGTTTCTGCATTTGTCCAATATTAGGTTTTTCTTTTTTTTTTTTTTAAAAAAAAAAAAAGCCAGTGTAACCCTGAAGTCCGTAATTAAATTTCATTGAATTAAAGTGTAATAAAAAGTTGCAGCAGTCCTAAGATTCAGCACTTTTCTGCTTACCTAATCAAAATTCTTGTGGTTTTGGTCCCTGAGAGTGTTTCCTGTAAGCGTAAAGCAAATATCTCTAATGTACGACGTCTGTCTTGTGTTAGATACCACCGAAATGCAGCACTGCAGTGACACCACCTACAGATGCAGCCACTTTGGTTTGTGTGTTTGACACAGAATAACTAAACACAGATATCGCATTTATCCCACTTAACACAGAAAGTTGTGTCACAACATCCCATCTAATTAAAGCATTCACCATTGTGAACAATGGTGCTTTGGTATGCTAATGAAAAGGTAAAATGCATTAAATGAGTTAAGATGACTTTAGATAACATAGTTTCTTCAATTAAGCCCGAGTCATGACGCATTTAACTCACAAATCCAAGTGGCTTCATCTGTAGATGCACTACCTAGCTTGGTAGAGCCAAAGTACCATAATTATAAATTAGCCTATGCTGAAAAACATTCAAAAGATGAAGCGAGCCTCACTTGACATAATTTGTGTCATACATTTGATGTGTATGCATATAGGTGTTTTTAGATGCTGAGTGATAAACTGTTTGACTAGAGCAGCTGTGTTTAATCCCACTGACTTTTGTACTCTTCTGTATGAGAAGGCGATTCTAGAAAGAGCTGAAGAGCTTAAGAAAATGGAAGTAAAAAAAGGTGATAGTGATCCTGAGTCAGAAAAGCCCAAGAAAAGAAGTGCATTTCTAGATATGCTTCTGATGGCAACAGATGATGCCGGCAATAAAATGAGCTACAAGGATATCCGTGAGGAAGTTGATACCTTCATGTTTGAGGTAACATAGAATTCATTATTTGTTCAATGTAAAGTTTTTGTGATGCAGGTTTTTCATTTCTGAAACATTTGCTCCAAATCTTTTCATTGCACCAATCAGAGAATATCTACATAAGATCATTTAAGTGTGTAGTCAAACACCAACATCACCAAGATCAGCACTGGCAGAACTGGTAAAACCTCTGAATCCAGAGATATTGTTTGAGCCAGTTTTAAACGTATATTTTGACAGTAAATAGCAAGAATATGCAACAAGGTACCAAATGCATGTATTTTTTTTATAGGAATCAAAAACCCTGGTGAAATGTAAATGAGTTGATACTAATAGCACTATTTTATCCTGAGCAAGATGCTGAAATTTCATATTGTACTGTTTGGGCAATGACAGACAGGGCATTTTGTTGAGGCAATAAAACACCCAAATATTTCTTCTGCTATCTATTGCTCTCTCACCTCCCTTATGCTAATATGGGAGGTTGACAATATTCTCTTTTTGCCATTTAATTCTGATTCTATGGCTTTCCACAGAGTCAAACATATTCAAACTATTTAGCAATCTCCAAAGGGGGGGGGGGGTAATAAAAATAATAAATATCTGCAGAATGTATACCATGTAATGTAATCCATAACAACTAGGCATATGTTTGTTCTTAAACAGGTTAATCGTTAAAGCTTCCTGTTTATTGGTTGCTGTGGGTTACTAGACCTGGTGAAAAAAGACAGAACCTTGGGGGTGCTTATGGTAAAACTGTTCATATTTTTCAGTGTGTAAAGGCCCTACTGAAATGGTAGGAAAAGGCTTAATAAAACTCCTATTTGATTATTGTCAATATATTTTAATATTTAGGGTCATGATACAACAGCCTCAGCCCTAAATTGGACATTGTTTTTACTGGGCTCACACCCAGAGGCGCAGAGACAAGTTCATAAAGAGCTGGATGAAGTTTTTGGTAAGGATGAACTTCATAAACTCAGAATGATAGTCAAGTCCAAATGGAAGCGGAGGATGGTGTTTATTTGCAGTAATTCTGCTGGAGTTCCTTTTCCTCCTTCTAATTTTGGACAGAATTAGAATGACACTCTGTCCATAATCATATATTATGCTACTGTAGCCTTAAAAGTGTGAGGGAGATACAGTGTTATCCAGAAGGTTAGATTCAGTCATTAACTGTAGTAGAAAACAACAATGGAGCCAATATTATTCTTGTTAGTTGCAACAATATTTCCATTTGGTAAAAGATTTACTGGTGGTTTTACATGTAACTATGTATTTGTTCCATATCAAAAATAATTGTCTTGATCTTTTCTCTCCATACTCCGTTTGAATCTGGAAGAAAGGATTCAGACAAGTGAAAGTGTTTAGTTCTGTTGCTGAGTGGCAGCAGTCAAGGGTTTTCAAAAAAGAATTGAACCACTGGGAATCCTTTTGTTCAGTTAATAATAAATCTTCCCCTATATATCCACAGATTAGGGATGTGCCCACTACTACTCATAAGGAATAACATAGCCTGTATTAATACAGTGACAGCTGATTATAAACATATCACAGTCAGAGATACATAAAAGCTCTCCTTAGCACATCTTCAGGGGCCTTCATTTGCAAACACAGGTCCAGATTTTCACATTACAATCAACACCAATAACTTTCGTGACTAGTACACTAATTGAGAACTAAACATTGAGTATTAACTGGGCTCCCCCTTCAGAGCTCTCCCCTCTCCTTAACAACACCGCTGGCCACCCCCTAAATGTAGCACAGCTGTATTTGTGGTTGTCACTTTGGGGCCTCTTCTATGCAGTCACCAAAACTGAAATTACACAGTTGAAGCCAGATCCAGATCACCCCCAGTGGTACATGATCCTAACTGAAGATTGCCGAAAAAAAGGATCCAAAGTGGCTCAAGATGGCAATCAATGCCACTGTGCTACCAAAAGTATTCAACGTTAAAGGAAAACTATACCCCCCAAACAATGTAGGTCTCTATTAAAAGATACTGAGTAAAACAGCTCATGTGTAAAACCCTGCTTCATATAAATTAACCATTATCATAATAATATACATTTTTAGTAGTATGTGCCATTGGGTAATCATAAATAGAAAATTGCTATTTTAAAAAATAAGGGCCGCCCCCTGAGATCGTAAGATTCACTGTGCACACATACAAACCACATGTAAGGTCACATGAGCCAATTAACAGACAGAGTTCTGCCTTTTGCTTCCTCACTTCTTCCTGTTACAGTTAGTGTTGTAGTATTTCTGGTCAGGTGATCTCTGAGTCACGAAATGGTGGTTCAAGGCAAGAGATGTAAAAGGGCAATATTTATGTAAATATATATATATATATATATGTTGCTTAAGTATTCATTTTGGGGGTATAGTTTTCCTTTAAGGTAAAGCCCCTTGGGGCTTCAACATTGGGCAAATTTGCCCATGGGCAGTTACCTATAGCAACCAATCAGCGGTTAGCTTTTTGAAACCAGCTGCAAGTAGAAGAATGAATGCAGCAATCTGATTGGTTGCCATGGGTTACTGTCCGTGGGCAAATTTGCCTAATGTTAATAAATGACCCTGCTTGTGTTCAAACCTTTGTGATTGACTTATTGAATTTGTTTGCTAATATACTGTACCTGTAATGCATATATACTTAAAACTAAGATTTAAACATCCAGCCTTGAAACTTTGTCTTCACTGTTTCTGTTGGCCCTTTGAATTATCATCTTAAAAAAACTGTACTGTGTGAGAATCATTTGCAAAGGTCAGCCTTGCCTCATGTTCCAATAATCTGATAAAAAAAATAGTAATAATAAGTCTCTGCTAAAGGACTGGACTTTTGAAATGATTTGTAAATGAAGAGTTCTGTTTGTTCAAATGTATAGACAATGGCTTGTTTTATTTGACAAAAAACAGGTAAATCTGACCGTCCTGTCACAATGGATGATCTAAAGAAGTTGCGTTATCTTGAAGCCGTAATTAAAGAATCACTTCGAATATTCCCCCCTGTCCCGATGTTTGGTCGAACCGTTACAGAGGATTGCACTGTCCGTAAGGCACACTTTACATGTTTGAATGGGATCTGAGAAAGATGAAGTGTCTGTGTATATTACTCAACAGTTTGCCATTGCTAAGAAATCAGTTGGAGCTTATGGCAAATTTAATATCAATGATTCTGACTCACAAGCTCTCATACACAGCCATGCTATAAGTGACAAACCAGTTATAAAGCAGCAGTAATGCTTTCAAGGTTTTTACTCCTGCACAAAAGATTGAACTTCAAAATGTAATAAAAATACATTTCTATTAGCTCAGAATACCATGCAGGACTTACTGTGCATATCATGTATATCAATCGTTAGCTGTAAAGTTAAGGGTAGAGCGACATCAGGAGTATATATTTTTGATTATTATAACTAATATAGTGGCAACGTGTTACACATGGCTTTGGGATTTGAAATTAAATTTACTGTGTTTATTTATGTTCCTTTATTCAGGAGGATTTAAAGTGCCGAAAGGAGTAAATATCATTGTTATTACTTACTCATTGCATCGTGATCCGGAACATTTCCCTGAACCAGAAGAATTCAGACCAGAGAGGTTCTTTCCTGAAAATGCTAGTGGGCGTAATCCTTATGCCTATGTTCCTTTTTCTGCTGGACTCAGAAACTGCATTGGTAAGAAGTAATGTTTTCTGAACAACTAGCACTTTTCATACATTGTCACATTCATACATGGAATTAGTTGCTCTCTATGGGGCAAATTTACTAACCTCCGAAAATTCACCTGTGACGGCTTCACTCACATCGCAACACTTTGCCAAGCTTACATTCGCCAGGACAACGCTAATTCACTAAAATCCGAATTTGCATCCAGGGCGCCGAACACTGGCAAAGTTGCGCTAGTGTTACTGTGGCAAGCAAAGCGAAGTTGCACTAACATTGGCTAATTTGCATACGGTGGGAAGTTAAAGTTGAATGGACATATATGTTGCAGCAAATACATTACACTACACAAGCCCAGGAAACCTTAATAAAACAAAATAAAGTTGTTATATTGCCCTACACATGAGCTCATTGTATAGTTTATGTGCCATGTGTTAGGAAATGTAGGGGGGAAGAGGGTTACCCCAAAAAATTTTTACACTCTTTTGCAGCCTATCACCCTGAAAAATGAAAAGATGCCATAGTTTTTTCGGACAAAGTACCGCTAGAGTCTGTCTCCTTCACTAGCGAAGTTACGCTAGCGACTGTTAATAAATCAGCAAGGTACTGAAATGGCGTCATTCTGGCGAATTTTCGCCCTTTAGTAAATTTGCCCCTTTGTGTCGGAGGCACACTAATTTTATCAGTTTTATTTTCCTTTATTAATAAAATCGCAACACATTTATGCAGCACTTTGTCGAGTTCACTCATCATTCACATCAGTCCCTGACGAGGGGGTTTATGGTCCCTATAACATACACACAGGGCAACAGGATCCGTTTCCTCAGGAGCCAATTAAATTTGCCTTTTCATCTTTGAAGTGTGGGGGGAGATACATGGAGACATTAGAACAACTTATATCTTCCTTTGCAGATTGTGCCCATGTCCAACTCAAGACCACTCAGCACTACAAGGCAGCAGTACTAACCACAGAACCGTTATGCCACATTGTTTGTATTATTGTCACATTGCTGACAAATTTTAAATACATTGCTGACAAAGTTTAAATACATGCTATGAGCAAACTGACAAGTCTTTTAGGAGGAAACTGAGAACAAACTGAGCCAGTTAGGCAGATATCTAACTTCTTTTTGTATGGGAACCACTTGGCTAACAGGAGTGTGTACTGTCAGGCCATTATTACTCTACCATAGTGTTCACATTGATGTATCAGAAGCAACATGATACCAAAGTAGAATCATTAAAAGCAGCAATTTCAGGTGTTTTGATTGACATTGTTTTCTCATGTTTAAAATGCTTATCATAGAAGTCCTTCAACTGGAATACAATTATACCTTTATTCAAATGAATATCATTTAAAAAAGCAGGGTTCCCTAAAATGAAGCATTTTTTTGCACTGCTGTCCATTTTTTGGGTGACCAAAGATGTTTTCCTTTTAGCCACTAAAATATCTTGACGTGAGCAATGCTCGTTAAACAGCAAAAATCAAAATCAAATAATCAATAAAAGAAATCATCAGACCCCAAAATACATCAATTATATAAATGTCTTCCATTGCATATTGTACCTTTATGCAATTTATTACGAGCTGAAATGGCTAACGTTTAGCCATTTCTACTTATTGTAGGAAGCACAGAATTGTCAAACATGTCATTGTATTATTTAGTTGGAATTAAACTATGGGTCCTTACAAGCAGCATTAATCAAAAAGAAATCTTAACAAAACATAATGGCGATCAACTGAGCTTAATTTACAACATAACATTTAATTAGTATTATTTTGTTTTGTCTTTCAGGTCAGCGTTTTGCTTTGATGGAAGAAAAGGTTGTCTTATCCTCCATACTTAGGAAATACTGGGTAGAGGCAACTCAGAAACGTGACGAATGTCTCCTTGTAGGAGAGCTCATTCTCCGCCCCCAGAATGGCATGTGGATTAAGCTGAAGAACAGAGAAACTGCCTCCAGTACCTGAAACACACAAATATTTTATCTTTAATTCCTGGGTGGCAACTAATACTGTTTATTACACATAATTGCTGGTTATTTAATTCTATGTTAACACATATATCACAGTATATCACCAAATATAGCATGGTTATCATATACAGAATGTAAAAGCTCCTTAAAATATAACATTGCAAGTATCTTACTCTAAATAGCAATACATATTTGAAAAAAGTAATCTTCTGCTTTCAGGAGCCATTATTGTTTTTTTTCCCTATTTTATTTTGGTTTAATTCTGTACACTCACCTGTTGTAAATGCTATTTTTTTATGTAGGCAAACTTTTTTTCCTAATGGTGCCATCGGAGAAAAATGAAGAGCGTTATTTATTAAACCTCAAATTTTTCTGGTCGGGCTGGGGCAAAACTCATGTTCTCAGTAAACCTCCGATTTTATTTAAATATTGTAGCATCTTTTTATGGCCTATTTTGGTAAGAATCTGCTGCCAAATGTTAAAATGTTTTTGGATAACCTTGGTACATTTTTTGATACAATTGTATTAAATAGAATATTAATACAAACAATAAGTGGTATTTTTTTTGGCGCTCAAAACTATTATATTTTTATCAGCTGAAAAAAGCTGATGTTTAGGAGAAAGTTTCTTTCCATAGGGCAATGAAACTAAGGGGGTTATTTACTAAACCTCAAATTTATCTGGTCGGGCTTTTTGGGGGCAAAAACTCAATTTTTTTGTTGAAAAAGAAAACTTTTTTTTTGAGATTTATAATACCCCAATGCTGCAAACAGCCAGAATCAGAAAATCCGCCATCTCAGACCTGTTGAGATCCTGTATAAGTCAATGGAAGAAGCACCTATCTCAATTTGAAGTTATTGTGGTCTAGGCTGGGTTCATCCCAAAAATCCAACTTTTTCAGAGATTTTGGGCATAAACTTGGGGTTTTGCTCGATTTTATCGAGTTTTTCTGCGATCCGATTCATTTGGGTTATTTTATTAATAGATATGGTCAAATCAAGCATGGGAGTTTGGTTGTGGTTTTTTTTTAAATTAAATATGAGATAAATTTGGATTTTAGTAAATAACCCCCTAAATGAAAGGCCATAGTAACAATGACTGGAGTTAAAGAACAAAAAGGCAAACGTCTTTCAATTATCCATTCAAAGACCTTCAAGATACCTTTAGGGTAAGGTCACACTGGGCGTTTCGGGGCTAAGCACACGCGGCGATTCGTTTTCCGAAGTTGCCTCATGAGGAAACTTCGGGCGACTTCGGAAAACAAATCGTTGCGTGTGCTTTTCGTCAGCGATTTTTCATTTTAGCCAGCGCAAGAGTGAGAGAAGGCGTTCGGGAAGATTGGTCGCCAGGCGACTAAATCTCCTCGAAATGCCCAGTGTGACCTTACCCTTGAGGAGCTGCACATAGGATGATGATAAAGGGAGAGTTGAGCCCCTCCGAAGTGTTGATGCACAGGTGATCACAATAAATGGAGTAAACACCCCAACTGAATAGAATACTGTGTCTGTGTTTATTTAAAACATCTTCTGTTGCTGAATTGACCGTGCCTAGTGCACAAGACACAAAAGACTATGTTATTTTCCTTATTTGCTTAAAATAACATCAGACTTTTTTTTATATAGTTAAATCGATCAAGTTCACCTCCTCCGCAACTGTGGGAGGAGAAGGTAAACAAATTTCCAGTCTACTGAAGGGCCCTGTGTATAAAGGACTGTTCTAACAAAGGCTACACCTGGAGGAAGTGAGGTGTTTGTTTATACAGAGCTCATTATCGCCATTTAAACAAACTGGTCATTGAGGAGGAAAGAGAAGGAAGGGAATAAAGATAAAAACAAACAAAGATAAAAAAAGGAAAGTATGGCTTTTTCAATTAAAAAGGATAGGCAGAATGCATTTTCAACACAAGTCCAATTTATTGTGTTCAAGTATATATAGGTATATTATATCAAACGGCTTATATAATTTCTCTACTTTTTGGCATTAAGCACATATTAAATGAGAACTACCCCCCCAATAAGAAAAGCCCCATCTACTACCCTAGATAGCCCCAACTCCCTGCTTCATCCCCGCATAGTTGCAGAAGTGTCCCTGAACAGCATGCTCACTTATTTATGCAAAGTAGCGCAGTTGAGCTCATGGGCGCATTTCTGGATCTCTGGTCTTCTATAAGGGATCCATATATTTGGCGCATGTGCAGTTGCAACAGACAGTATTAGTACCAACTGCCCATGTGCCAAAAAGTTCCACGATTTGCCGAAGGGAAGAAAGAGGATCCGAAGATCCGAAAGATGGCGCCCATGAGCTCCGCTGTGCTTACTCTGCATAAATAAGTGAGCATGCTGTCCAGGGGCACTTTCTGGAATAATGAACTATGCGGGGATGAAGCAGGGAGAGGGGACAATCTAGGTAGTAGATTGGGCTTTTCTTATTGGGGAGGGTTTAGTTCCTCTTTAAACAGCCTGACATACACAGCTTAAGCAACAGTAAATGGCAGCTTACAGCAGTCCCTCTTGTATTTGCAGGGTACCCAGATTGCCAGCCTGCTCCTGGTGAAGGACTCTAGATACAAAAGCATCTGGTACTTGTAATCTTAATTCGGTATTCTTTATAAGGCACTTATAAGTATCAGTATGGAGGACATCAACAAGATACTGTATGTATAAGGCATTTCACAGATATTTGCACAAATACATACAAATATGCCGATGTTTTGGGCTACGCTGGGCTCTTTTTCTTAAGCCTAACAGAAAGGACAGACTTTTAGCCTACAAACAGGTGTACACATTTGAAATCTTCATTTTGTAACTTACATTTGAAATTTTATTTTTCTAAAATAAAATTTATAAAAAAAAATTAATATGGGAATAGGCCAATTACAACTCTCAGTTTGTCAGTATAAGATAAGACCACTTTTGTCTCACCTACAACAGATAATCTAGTGGAAGCTTATATTAAGCTTATATTAAACTTGTTTCAAATGCCATTGTTGAAATGTAAAGTGAGGCACAGTATTCTCATGGTTTTACTTATAGTGAACATTTTTTCAATGTACAGATTAAAAGGAGAAAGACTGATTTTTATTCATTATCCATGATGCTGTTGATTATTGATTTAATACTAGGGAACCCTCCCCTGTACTGGAGGGAGAGACCAGGTAACCAGGGACTTACAGTAACAGCACCATGCCTCTACCCACTGCTAATTGTCTCTTATGGATACACCACAGGGGATTCTACTAGGAAATAACCTTACAACAGATATAGTAACAGTAATAAACTTGATGTAGAAAAAAGAAAAATGTGTAAGGGCATCTCATACAGTTATACACATGTAGGTCTGACTGACTAGCATGGGAAATACAAGCTGGTTGTCTTACTTAAGCTGACCATGGATGTAAACATCCGATCGTTCAAATCCTTCAGCCATCTGACAGCAATCGTACGCAAGTTATGTCTGACAAAGCTGGTGACAGTCTCCCACTGAAAATTGTCCGATTGGCAATACATGCAGAGAAATTATCGGCAGCCCGACAGAAATCTGGCCGATCGACCAAGCGCCTGATCTCCGTCAGCCGTAAAATGTCCAGATTCTCCACACATAGGGTTGCCACCCTTTTACAAAATTTTCACCGGCCAGTGGTGGGGACGGGAACAAAGGGGCGGGCTGTGACATCAAAGGGGTGGAGCCAAAGCACGCAATGGGCCAGTGGTGGGGGCGGGAGCAAACGTGGCGGTCCGTGACATCAAAGGGGGTTAAGCCACGGCACACAATGGACAGAAGGCAGCGAAAAAGTTTTGATCGGATTGGGGGCGGGCCAAGGGCCTTTTTTAGGTGTATTACAAATTACAAAATATTACAGCTACATTGCCGGTAAATTTGTAATACCAGCCCCAGCCTTGGCTGGTGTTTTACCGGCTAAGCCGGTAAAATACTGGTGGGATGGCAACCCTATCCACACGGTCCAAAAATTTGGGTTTATGGCCAGCTTAACACATCTCTTAAAGTGTCAGTCCAACAATTTAGCTGAATTTGAGATAAGGTAATGCACAGTTTACTTCAACCCTCGAAAGAACCTCTCCTTGCAAATAGGCTAGTTCATTAGACTGAGAGAAACTATGGTTTTAAATTCTGGAACAGCTAGACCTAAGTGAAATGGACTTGACATATCTGGGTCAACTTTGTAGATTTTATAGTGAAAACATTCGAATTTCACGATTTTTTCATGAACTTTCTGATTTCAAGATTTTTCGCAAATTTTTCGCAGTTTTTACAGAATTTGTCGGTGAAGCGAAACGGGAGAGATTCGCCCATCACTACTGATAATCAAATTATCTACCTCGCAATGAACAAACATGGTACGCTTTAATAACCATGTTTGTTCTGTTTAGCCCAAGAAAAAAAACAGATTTTTTATGAATAAAATAGTGGGCAAAAATGGTGCTTAGCACAAGCCCTATTCATGGAACTCACACTGCACAAGGGAGAATACTGCACTAAATTTGATGGGGGTGATGAATTCATATGCAAATTAGGGTTCGGGAGGGAAATCACGTGACTTATTGTCACAAAACAAATAAGTAAAAATCTTTCCCTTCCCAACCCTAATTTGCATATGCAAATTAGGATTTGTTCGGTATTCACTGAATCTTTCACAAAGGATTCAGGGGTTCTTCTGAATCTAAAATAATGGTTTCGATGCATCCCTAATTTATATACTAATTAACATGCTCAGGTAACAGAATCCAGGTATCAAAATTCAAGTCCCAGGGGAGTGGAATAGTAGAAAAGGCACTGCATTTGACTCACTTTGAGCATAGTTGCACATGGCCCTTTTTAAAATAGATATTAACATTTTACTTGGAAATCTTTAAGTGACTTCTATGTGAGTATTCAGAATATATATGTTGTAATATATGTTAAATGTGTTACAAAATGAAGGATATAATGGTTGTGAAAGTTCTGTTGACTTTATCCTTTTAAACATTGAACTGAACAAGTTGGTAGTCGAACATTGTACCTAAAAATCTATTTAGCCAAGAGTAAACAGGCTTTTCTTTTCGATAAGAACCAACAGTCCGAGAGCAGCAAAAACATTAGCTCTGGCAGCAACTGTGGGAAAAAATTTTAAGGTAAAAGTAATATTTCCTTTTTTTAGGAAAGTAGAAGTGCAGTGATTATCGATAATGGTGAGTACTGTACTGTGTGTTCTAGCAGTGCTTTTATTAGTAAATCTTCCCCTGCAATTTTTCAATTACTGATTGTAAATCTGTACTGAAATGAGCTGTTTTTGTTGCATGCACTGCATGACTTTCATATGTTCCCTTGTAGGATGGCTTGTTATAATTCCTCGTTGCTTTTCCTTCTCTTGTTCACGGTGGTTTCTGGAGGTGAGTTAAATGAAATGTTAAACAGATTTATATCCTGACTAAAACAAAGTGAGTAAAAGTTATATGGAATGCATGTCCTTTATGGCATGTTTGCACTTCATTTATAACTGTGTAAAACACAATAGTGAAAAAAGTAATGATTTTGCAGTTTAAATACGAATTTGCACTAGTTTAGGCATTTTCTTTATAATATCCTTATCCCAAGCACATTAGTAATATCTTAGATTTATGTGCTCTTTTTTCACTTCTCTACTACTTTTTACCTTTCCAATTTTCCTTTTCTGCTTACAATTATTTTTTTTATCACCTACTTGTTTTAACCTCTTCCCTTCTCCTCTTTTGAATCATATTTCCTATGTGGAGGCACATTTATTAAAGGTCAAATTTTAGTGGTATTAGAGCTATTTGAAACCACGATTAAACTCTACTTCTCTAAAACCACAAATGCCATGAAAGTGATTAAAAGATATGAATATCAAAAGCACGAATTAAAAAAAAAAATGAATGGTCTGAAAAAGATATAAATATATCTAAAACCTCAGACAATAACTGGTGACTTTTTTTTTTTTTTGAAAAACTCTTAAAAGTCTAAATTTGTAAAAAAAAAAAATAAAAGGTCCAATATGATCATCACAGCTACTATTGACTTCTATGGGAGCTTGACTGCTTTTACTTGGAAAAGTTTTTTATTAGAGTTTTCCGTCGTTTTTACACTTGATAAATCTCACATTTTTGGAGTTTTATAGAAATTAGAAAAAACAGTGTTATTAGAAAAAGTATGATTTGTGGAAAAAAATAGAAATACAATTTTAGTAAATCAGCCCCTTAGGATCAGTCCACACGAGCAGATTCGGAGAGATTTAGTCGCTTGGCGACTAATCGCCTCTTCTTCTGGGCAACAATCTCCCCGAACTGCCTTTACGTGTCTTCCTGTCCACTTTAATAAAAAGTCGCCTCCACAAAAGCACACACGGCGCTTTGTTTTCCGAAGTCACTGAAGTTTCCTCGGGAGGCAACTTCGGGGGACTTCGGAAAACGAAGTGCTGCGTGTTCTTTAGCGCAGGCGACTTTTCATTACAGCAGACGGGAAGACACCAGAGGCAGTGCGGGGAGATTGTCGCCCAAAGAAGAGGCGATTAGTCGCCAAGCGACTAAATCTCCCCAAATCTGCTTGTGTGGACTGACCCTTAGTGTCAAGATTTTCCATGATCCCCATTTGTCTCCCCCTTTTCACCAGAGCCATTGGAAGGCCCAGAGCAGTGGCTGGGGTGGGTAAGGGGGAATTTTAGGGTGATATGTGAGCAGAATACCTATTTGCTCCCTTGGGTTCTTCTAGCAGTCCACCCTGAAGGACTATTAGGTGGCATTTGTAACCCATCTTGTAGCACGGTGAGCCAGGTAGTAGACAAAATAATGTTACCAGAATATTTCTGTTTTGCCAGGATGTATATCAGAGTTGTACCAAGACATATACTGGCAAGGAGGAGACCTTCGCTCTGTGTTTGCACCTGATGTTGAATATTGCCAGCTTGTATGTACTTTTAGCCCACGTTGCTTGATGTTTTCATATCTCCCTGCGAGCTGGCCAAAAGAAAATGAAAGGTAAACTGATGCTAATAGTTATTTACTGTAAATAGCTCATATTGACTAGGACAGCCATAGAAGAAGCAATCTCAGTGCAATGACGGCACAGATGAAGTGCACAAATGAAGTGCACAAATACTAATGACATTTAAATATTTTGACTGCAGGTTTGCATGCTATTTAAAGGAGAGTGCCACAAACATGCTGCCAAAAGTGACATTAACTGGGGTGATCTCTGGCCATTCTTTGAAAAACTGTAAGAGTAAAATAAACGGTGAGCCAAACACGTGAATTTTAATTCTTTATTAGAATTGTCATAAGTTTTTATGTCCATGCTGAAGCAAAAGCAAAATTTTTTTTTTTTCATATGTAGCTTAATAAGTATACAAGTATACAAGATTTTTTTTCTGTTTCTGAAATACCAAAAGTAAAATGCAAGTGGTGATCAATTTAATTGCAACAGAGTCAGGCATTTGGACTCCATATCCTACATTACTATGGCAGTACTTCTACAATACCATATACTATACCTGTCTCTGTTGCTCTTTGATTAATAGTAAGTGGGCAGATTGGATTTACGGGAGGTTGTGTGAGAAACAAATACAAGTAGGGGATCTGTTATCCAGAATCCCATTATTCAGAAAGCCCAGAATTACGGGAAGGCCATCTCCCATAGTCTCCATTTTAATCAAATAATTAACGTTTTAAAGTGGTTTCCTTTTTCTCTGTAATAATACAAAAGTACTTTGTACTTAAGGGGGTTGTTCACCTTTGAGATAACTTTTAGTATGATGTAGAGAGTGAAATTCTGACACAATTTGCAATTGATTTTCATTTTTTAGTATTTACTGTTTTTGAGTTATTTAGCTTTTTATTAAGCAGCTCTTTAATTTGCATTTCAAGAAATCTGGTAGCTAGGGTCCAAAATACCCTAGAAACCATGCATTTATTTGAATAAGAGACTGGAATATAAATAGGAGAGGCCTGAATAGAAAGATGAGTAATTAAAATTAGCAATAACAATACATTTGTAGCCTTGCAGAGCATTTACTTTTTAGAAGGTGTCAGCGACGCCCATTTGAAAGCTGGAAAAAGTCAGAAGAAAAAGGCAAATAACTATAAAAAAATTAACAATGAAAACAAATAGAAAAGTTGCTTAGAATTGGCCATTCTGTGACATACTAAGGGGTACATTTACTAAGCTCAAGTGAAGGATTCGAAGTAAAAAAAACTTTGAATTTTGAAGGTTTTTTTTGGGGTACTTCAACCATCGAATAGGCTACTTCGACCTTCGACTACGACTTTGAATCGAACAATTCGAACTAAAAATCGTTCGACCATTCGATAGTCGAAGTACTGTTTCTTTAAAAAAAACTTTGACTATCTACTTCGCCACTTTAAACATACCGAGCACCAATGTTAGCCTATGGGACCTTCCCCATAAGGTTTCTAAGCTTTTTCTGATCTACGGAAAATCCTTTGATCAATGGATTAAAATCCTTCGAATCGTTCGATCGAAGTATTTGCGGTAAATCCTTCGACTTCAATATTCAAAGTATTTTATTTTGATGGTTAATTAACCCTCGATGTTCGACCCTTAGTAAATGTGCCCCTAAAAGTTACCTCAAAGGTGAACCACCCCTCTACTCCCAATATTGTACTTAATCCCAACTAAAATTTAATCAATCCTTATTGGAGGCAAAAACCAGCCTATTGGGTTTATTTAATATTTACATGATTTTTTTAGCAGACTTAAGCTATAAAGATCCAAATTACGGAAATACTTCTTTATTAGGAAAAGCCCAGATCCTAAGCAGTCTATATAACAGGTCCCGTACCTGCATATGAATCTCGTGCAAAATTAAATATAGTAAATACTGTGCATGTTATTTAGCTATACAAGGCACCCACCAAAATTTTTTCCCAGTTTTGGTCTTTGCTTTTTGCTCTGTTGAAGGGGAATGATTGACTTATCCATTGTACAGTATTTAATGGGACATAGGTTAATTTGGTAGTTGTTTCAGCTGTGCAGAGATACGAGTTTGTGTCCTGTTTGTGAGTAAAGTACAGTTTCTTACCTACTTAAATTCACTCCAGTATGTCAATACTTGGTTGGAACACCTCTAGGCCAGATGAAAGCTGTAAATATTTAGATGTAGGAGTATGGATAAATGTTTTTATAAGCATGAAACTCATCCCATACATTGGTCACATTTGTTGAATGAAACATTGAATACAATAAATTGTGGTGACTTTAAAATGCTTATCACTGCCATTACAAAATATAGCATTTTAACCCTTTCCTATTGTGACACAGTCTGCCGTGACAAAAATTTCCCTGGAATTGACATGATTGGTACAAACTACAATGTGACTTCAACTGCAAATGTACAGCAGTGCAAGGAAGGGTGTACTAATGACATATACTGTCAGTACTTTACTTATGTGACACAAGAGTTTCACAGTGCCCAACTGCGGTGAGTACATTTTATGCTGTTTTTTTTATTCAAGAAGAATTCATTGAAATTCATGTATAAAAATGTATTTTTTGTGCTGCACTAATAAAGAGAAGCAGGACACAAAAATATTTATATTTATTCACTTAAAAAACGCATTTGGACCCTCAAGAACATTGGGGGACTTTGTCAGGGGCACAGAAGTGTATTTAAAGTGCATTAAATAAGGTATTATTTAATAAAACTTCTAAAATGAATGATTCCCAACTAGTGATGGGCAAATTCACCGGCACTGGCGACAATTTTGACGACAGCGACAATTTACGCACATTAAAGTCAATGGGCATCCGTTTAATTGTAGCTGGTGTCGGAGTTGACGCCGGCGAATTTTTGCGGCAATTTTGCAAATGTATTAGCTGATGGCGAAATGCGCAAATTCCCCGTGAATTAGCGCCTGCTGAATAAATTTGCCCATCACTATTCCCAACACCTCCTATACATGTAAAATTTATATTGATCCATTATACAGCATACACACGCCAATCATACAAGCTGCTCTACTAATACATGTTATTTATAAAGCATACACATAGCATATACCTACCATAGCTGCATTATTCATACCAGGTGTTTATATAGCACAAGCATATGCCAGTTGCATTACTAATGCACATTATTTATTGCATGGATACGTTCCATTTTCTGTACCTACCATAGCTGCATTGCTATCATCAATATAACATTAGGCAAAAATTAGCATATAAAGGAAAGAAAAGCTTGCATACTGTATATAAGTAGGAAGAGTGTACATTCAGCAATCTATGGTAGATTTCTTAGAAAGTAGCACAGTGAGCTCCACCTTTGTGCATCTTGTAGCACAGTCCCATGTGTGCAAGGGAGCAGTGGATACGTCTTAAGGGGCTCATGTGTGTACGTAAGTCCCCATAGCTACAGATTTGACCTGACAAACAGCAGAATATTGGTCAATGAAGGCACAGAGGAAGCCTTTGGCAGACCCTTGAGTAATTCTAGAAGTCATGCATCCCTCAACTTGCATGTGTAGATTGAGTGATGGATTTACCATCTGAATAGATTTACCACCATGTCGGTTCTACATTAGAATCAAAGTTTCTGCTTTTCAGTAATTTGAATTGATCTAAACCTACAGAAGCGTTAATGTCAGGCAAGTTTAGTTACTGACCTCTTATCACCATATCTCCCTTCATAAACACAAACAAGGTTTGTCCATTTTCCCGAAGACTATTTTCCTAGAAAGCCAAATTGTCACAGCTTACGTAGCACTTAAAAGATTGCTGATGCGTTATCTAATGAAAAGTGCTTTAAATCATTCTTTCTAAAATAGTTTCTTGGTACAAAAGATTTCTTGGAAGCTCAGTCTTTATTAAGCAGACAACTGCAAATATTTATTGCAGATAAAGATAGAATCAGCTTGTTTCATTCAAACATCAAGAAGCATCTTTACAACTTAGCAAGTCTGTAATGTGTGGGAAAATTGTATTATAGGTATGGGATCTGTTTTGGACCTGGGTTTGCTAAATAAGAAGTATTAAAGGGGATGTAAAGGCAAAAAAAATAATATCCCTTTTTTCTTTAATGAAAAAGAAATCTATCTCCAATATACTTTAATTAAAAAAAGTGTACCATTTTTATAAGAAACCTAACTTTAGGCAGTGAAATTCCTGCTTTGTTTTACTTGCTCTGACTGCTGAAGATAGGAAACTTCAGACGGTCCCTAACTGCTCTGCAGGGAAACGATCATACTTTCAAACGGCAGGGGGAGAACTCAAGCAGCTTTGTTTGCTTCCCTGTAGAGCAGCCAGCAACCGTGTAAAGATTTGTATTCACAGATCCAGTGCAATCTGCATATTCTGATTATTAATCTGATTATTAAACAGATAGTCATGCTATATCAGCTTCTATGGCAGATATTATTTGACTTGTGCTGTTTTGATAATTTATGACTATTCATAAGCTTAACCTCCCAACTGAAGCCCAGACCACACTGAGCATGTGCATGGTCTTGGTCTTGCAAGATGACAGCCCCCTGCAGCCAAATTTGAAAGCATAAATCATTTGTTTAATTAGGCTTCTGGTGCAGTAAGTTCATGTTTATGTTTAGTATACAAAATACAACATTTCTAGCATTATTCTATTTTAGACTTTAGTTCTTCTAAGGCTAATTAAACAAAATCATTTGTTTTATTAGGCTTCTGGTGCAGTAAGTTCATGTTTATGTTTAGTATACACTAACATTTCTAGCATTATTCTATTTTATTCTGTTTTAGACTTTAAGGCTTCTAAAATAGAATATAATTAATATTGAATTTTTGCCACAAACATACAGTACACTACATTTACGCAGCTTAGTTATCAAATACAAAAACAGGATTGTACAATAGGACACTGATCCTTTTGCACCATTTTAACCATTCAGATTTTAGAGGTTTTCAGATTTTTTTTGCTGTCCAAAAATTTAAATATTTAGAGGTTTTAGAGATTTTCGTACTTTTTTTTTTTTGGATTATTCAGTGTTTTTTCTGTTCAGACTTTTTCTGTTCAGATCTTTTAATAATTTTCATGGCATTCATGCCGGATAACAGATCTTTCCATAATTTGAATCTTCATACCTCAAGGTTTTGTCAAAGTCAAATTTATCTCAACATTAGCAGCTACAAACTCCAATCTAATCCCCACATGTTTTTTCTGCGTATTTATTATTAGATTTTCCTGAAAATTTGCTTTGCAGGAAAAATCTGATTTTCAAGATTTTTCAGTTTAGTAAATGACCCCCAAGTCTACTAGAAATTCATGTAAACATCAAATAAACCCAATAGGCTGATTTTGCTTAAAAACAAAGGATTCATTATATTTTAGTTTTGATCAAGTACAAGGTACTGTTTTATTATTACAGAGAAAAAGGAAATCATTTTTAAAAATTTGGATTATTTGGATAAAATAAAGTTTATGGGTGACAGTCTTTCCGTAATTCAGGGCTTTCTGGATAACAGGATTCCGGATAATTTATCCCATACCTGTACCACTAAAATTCAAACTTTAATAAATGGGCCTCTATGTGTATGACAAAGGGATTTGTTGCATTTCTTCATATGAAGGAGTAAAATAACAATTTTTAGAACTGTAAATGTATTTATGTATTAACTCTGTATTAACATTTGAAATGAACACTTATGCAAATGAATATTAATGATAAGGATTAAACTGAGACAAATTGTTCATTACATATCTTTTCTTTAAACACAGAAACAGGTGCTATTTCAAGTATTCTGGTAAAGGCATGCCAACAAGAATAAGGCTCCTGGATAATGTGATATCTGGCTTCTCGTTAAAAGCATGTGGAAAGTCATCACTAGGTTAACCTTTTCATTTAATCTTCTTGCTTAATGTAATGAAGCAAATGGAGTTTTCTAGAAGATTTTGACCAGAAATATATTAACTAGCAGACACTTGGGGGGTTATTTACAAAACTCCAAATGTGAAAATCCATGATTTTTTTTTATAAAATCAGACTTTTAAAAAATAACACTTTTTTGGAATTTATTAAACCCCAAGGATGGAAAAGTCTGAATCTGAAAATCCGGCATCTCAGATCTGTTGAGGTTGCATATAAGTCAATGGGAGAAGTCCCAATGATTTTTTGCTGTGCGTCAGGTTTCGTGCAATACCCTGAAGTTTTCAGAGTTTTCAGGTGAAAATTCCAAAAAAAATCGTGAAAATCAGATGGAAAAACCCGAAAAAAACGTGTAAATCTGATTTTTTTTCCCCGCAAAGCAAATTTTCGGAAAAATGTAATAATAAATAAGTGTAAAAAACCCGAGTGGATTTGATCAGAGTTTGTAGCAGAAAATATGGAGATAAAGACTTTGATAAATAACCCCCTTAATTACTAGCCACACAACACTTTTATAATAAGTATAATCATAATAAAATAGGTATAATCTTTTAAATTACTGATATAGTAAAATACAATTTATATTGGCAGCTAATTCATCAATCTCTATTTATCAATAAACTGTTCCAAGTGATGCAACAATTTTGCTACAAAAGATCTACTTTTAATTGTCTCATGGAGGGTGCATTTTTATTTTATATTTAAGAACCCAATTGGCAGATTAAAACTTTTGGGAAATTTCAGACATGTACCAAGCATATTAGCAGTTACCATACCTGTTTTTATTTGTGTTGTTAAACTAGTAGGTCTGGAGACATATGGCTACCAAGTCTGACTGAAGCAGTGGCGTAACTACCGGTGGAGCAGGGGGTGCAATTGGGCCAGGGCCCGCACCCCCTCTGTACGTGCCACTGGATTCCGGTCGAAAATAGCGTATGGAGGGTACTGCGCCAGGGCCCGCCCCCCTCTAATTACGTTACTGGACTAAGGAGTATTCCACTATTTTCCCAACAAAATTCATGCACCTTCACCAAAACCGCAATGTGTTATCCTCAAACTCTCTAAAAACTGTCTTAAATAACTCAACGTAAATATTCAGAACAAACTAGTGAACAACCTGTAATTTTTTTTTGTGATATAAATGGTTTTATAGAGCAAGACTTATCAAAATTAGAATTTTTTAATTTTATTTGTATGTGTGCTTATTTATTAAAAAGCTTGGAATTAAAACGAAACCATGACAAAACCAACTGTGTGAAATCAAATTATACCCTTCATTTTTCTGCCAAATTCCAAATTAATCTCTGAAACTCGAATCTTAAAAAAGAGTTTTGAAAATACAACTATTGAATTCTACATGAACAGCTTTTAGATGCTGATTTTTTTAATTTGTTTGTTTTTTACACTTGTTACAAACATGTCCAAAAGCTCAGTCAAGTTATTTAGAAATGGTGCATTGCAAATTTCTGACTGAAACTGGAATTGATCGTTTAACACAGGTGACATTTATCAGAACATCACTATTTTGTTTTCATTTGGGTCAAAAAGGATTTAGGGACTCACAAATAAACTGTGAGAAAAAATGTTGAAGACTATTAGTGAAACCGATTTATTAAATGGGTTGTAAACATTTAATATATAATATATAACATTTTGCATAATAAAAGCTATTCTCATTCTAAGCAATGTTCCAATATAAATTAATTTAAGATTTTCAATCATTTTAATTTTATTAATTAAGATTCAAAGATAGAGTTCATGGCCTACCTGCTATTGGTATTGTGGTGGTGCTAAAGAATGTTTTATTATGGTGTTAGATAGATTTAATGTTATAGATTTATTTTAACAAATGTTCATGAGGTTATAGCTTAGGTGATGTTTTTGGTAGTCTATAACACTTATGTGAAAGTATCACAACAATAATTTTTTCTATAACTGAATTTATTTTTCAAGGTTGCCAAAATGATTTGTTTCAGAACATGGAACTTCCTGGAGAAACCCTAACAAGAGTTTTTGCCCCAGATGTACTCACTTGCCAAAAGATTTGTACATTCTATCCAAACTGCTTGTTCTTTACATTTTTTAAAAAAGACTCAAAAGACCCTTTGCAAAGGTTAGAATAACTTTTATAATCTGCATGTTGTTGTTTGGATCTTCTCTGACAATGCTTTAATGAAAAACAAAGCCTACTGAGTGGTCAGATTAATGTTAAAGCCACAAATATAGAATGTTCATAAAAATAAAAAGCACATATGCTAAAAATATATTCTGCCTATTCTTTAAATGAAAAGCCATTATTTTTATCTATAAAGCACTAATAGATCATTGTTTTGTTTTTATTCATAATATTTCCATGAAATCACCTGATTTTAAGGTTGCCACTTGTCTAGGTTTGAAATGAACAGCCCAGTTTTTTCAAAAGCTGTTTGGTACAAAACCTCCTGTCTGGTTTCCAGGGTTGCAAAACTGGACAAAATTTCATCCAGTAATGGTGGGTAATACCATAGCCCCACCAACAAAGTGCAATTTTGGAAATTGTGATTAACTTTAATTGGTGGAAAAGTGCATATGTCTATTATCTCCTAGCCTAAAATTCTAAATTCTAAATCAGGATGAAACCAAGAGTCTAATAAGACTATGTGATGGAATAGCATTGTTTTATTTCATAGGAAACAAAACTAGTTCTACCTACCTACAGGGATTCTGTCATTATTTTTATGATGTAGTTTTTATTATCTAATAATACATTGTTTACACTACAAATAATTCACTCTACCATATATAATTTCATTCCTGAATCAGCAAGTGTATTTTTTTTAGTTGTGTAGGCAGCCATCTCAGGTAATTTTGCTTGGTCATTTGCTTTCAGAAAGAGCCAGCACTTTAGGATGGAACTGCTTTCTGGCAGGTTGTTGTTTCTTATACTCAATGTAACTAATTGTGTCACATTGGGACCTGAATTTTACTATTGAGTGCTGTTCTTAGATCTACCAGGCAGCTGTTATCTTGTGTTTGGGAGCTGCTGTCTGGTTACCTTCCCATTGTTCTGTTGTTAGGTTGCTGGGGTGGGGGTGAGGGGGTGATATCACTCCAACTTGCAGTACAGCGGTAAAGAGTGACTGAAGTTTATCAGAGCACAAGTCACATGACTGGGGCAGCTAGGAAACTGACAATATGTCTAGTCCCAAGTCAGATTTCAAAATTAAATTTAATTAAAAAAAGCTGTTTGCTCTTTTGAGAAATAAATTTCAGTGCAGAAGTCTGCTGGAGCAGTACTATTAACTGATGCGTTTTGAAAAAGAAAAAAACAGTATCACAGTATCCCTTTAAGAAACCGCTTGGATGAGTGATAAAACGTTTTAAAGAAAACTGTACTCAGAAAGTTCAGTTGCTTTAGACTTAATTCTATTATGTAATGATATATGTATTTCATTGGTTCCATTCACACCCCTGTAATTGGTAAATAAACACATCTCTAAAACCTTTAAATACAGAATTCTAAAATGCAATTGAATGGGTTTATAAAAAGGCAAAGGGTTGATTGTATGCTTCTAAATATCAACTTTAATCTTTCTTAGGAATGTTTGCTATGTAAGAACATCCACCAAAGGGATACCTGATGAAGTAATAAATAAAGAACACACTATATCTGGCTTTAGCCTTCTGTCTTGTAAATTTAGTCCCTCAGGTAATTGAAACTCCAGATTAACACAGCATACTTACTACATTTTAGCATTTGCTGCATACTGTATCTTTTATTTAATTTTTCTATTGCAGTGTGCCCATTGACTATGCTGTCTGACTCAGAGTTCCTCGGGGATGAGCTGCTTGTAGAAGAAGTCAGCGGAGAGAAAGAATGCCAACAAGCTTGCACTAATAATATTCGCTGCCAGTTTTTCACCTATGGACCAGTGCAATCTGGTTGCATGGAGAAAAAGTGAGGAATAGATCTATGATAAAGCTATAAGATGTGTCACTAAAGGTAGCATCAATGTGAGAGTAATTGGCCATAAATAAAGAATTCTCAACCTGAAAATCTATACCAATTTAAGATCATGAGTTTTCTATTATTTATAAATGATTTCACATTGTTTTCACCTGGTGCCCAGATACATCCTATCCAATGAAGCATACCTGCATTTCATATATGGAGGAATTCTATCGCTCGACTTACTGCATCATGTGCATAAATGTGTCCAATAGCAGCCTATGGGAATGTCACGCAATTTGAGAAAAATGTTCTCTTTGTGCATGACAAAATGAACTTGAAAAATAATACATTTGAGAAATTAACACTGCAGTGAAAAAAAAAGAGATTAGTGTTTTAATTAAAGAGAGATCAATCAACACAAAACTGTACATTTAGATGTAGTTACAGCAAGATGGTTTAGTTGTGGTTACAGCAAGATGGGTTTATTTATCAATAAACAAGTCAAATGAGTACTTTAATATTTAACTATTTTGGTATTACTTTTCCTTTAATTAAAAACTCACTACATTTCATAAAAGTACATATCTGTACATCCATCCTTCACCCTCCCCAGCTAAACATTGTTTAGAAACCTAATACAAATAAATACCAAAAGACAAATATTGTTGCCTTGCTCTATGTGAATAATCTATTTCATGCATGTTCATATTTTGTTTAGGTGCAAATGCCACATGAAGATATCTTCCAATGGGTTGCCAACTGGTATACGGCACGGGAACGGCGGCATATCAGGATTTTCTTTAAGGCTGTGTAAAATGAAATCTGTCAAAGGTTGGAACAATCTTTGTTCTGCTAACTTTTATTGCTATGATTTCAAATTATTATGACAATAATATTTGGACGAATAATAATTATGACGAATATATAAGAAACTATGGGGTCCGTTTACTAAAGTGCCTTAAAAATATTCGCACAAAATATAGACAGAATTTTCGCCAAATATGTTATCGCCAGTTTACTAACCTGCGGTAAATATAAATTTGCGAATTTTCTTGCACAAGAATAATTGTTCGCCAGTTATCGCATTCACTGAAAATAACGCTACGTATACATTAACGCCTGGTTTACTAAACAGCGAAATGTGCTAAAGACAAAATTAACGCCAGAATATTCGCAAACTTTTACCGCCACCTATGTAGTGGCGTAAAAGTATTTTGTTTCACCAGAAAATTCTCAAGGGGCAGGAAATATCCCATAATACCCATCATTCTTTGCTGACAGGAGAGAGATCTGTAGCTATTGCTGACGGGATGTTTTGGCTTCTGCTTCTATCTGTTGCAACAGCAGCAGTTTCAGCTCAGAGTCGTATTATTGGCAGTGGGCATCACAGTCCAAGGATTCGTCAGCCTCTACACTTTTTTGGTTTCATTGTGATTGGCTACATTAAACTGTGCATTTCTATAAAGCAAAGAGATTGACTGGTATGATTTCTTGTTCCTATGATTCTATTGGCACTCTGGTAATGTTGCTGGATGATATAATTATCAGTTAATAAAGTTTATGAGTTTTGAAGATGCATTTCTGGCCATAAATGTCACAGTAAAAATTGCCATAATAACCGCCATAAAACAAGACTATTTTATAGCATAAATATTCGCAAAAACGTAATTTTTCGCCAGAAAATTCGCAACTCGCTAAAATTACCGCTAACGTAAGCAGGTTCCTTAACGTAGTTAACGCAAGTGATCGCAATGACTTCTGAGCGCATCGCTGTTTAGTAAACTTAGTCGCTGCGAATATTCTGGCGTAAAAATATTCTCAGCGATAACATGCGGAAACTTAAAGTCAGATTTACCGCACTTTAGTAAACGGACCCCTATAGCTGAGAGCTGAATTTGAATTAAGGGGGCACAGGCCAGCCCTGTTGTGTTCTTTATATTCTGGTGCTCCCTTAACTTAGACATTAGATGATGGGTAGAGGACAAGAGGGGGGATGCCTATGTCTCCCAACCCTTACAAATACAGATGTGCTGAAGCAGAGTACAGAGACCAGGGGGAATTCTTGAGCAGTGGGCTCAATACAAAGAAGAAACTCATTGTTCCTGTTTTTTGAACTTTGTAGACTGCCTTGGAGGTTATAAATGACCTTTAGTGTTTTCGATTTAACATTAACATTTACTTAGTTCAAGTGAAGGAATAGAATAAAAAAAACTTCGAATTTCTAATGATTTTTTTTGGGTACTTCGACCATCGAATTGGCTACTTCAACCTTCGACTACGACTTCAAATTGAACGATTCGAACTAAAAATCGTTCGACTATTCAACCATTCGACCATTCGATAGTCGAAGTACTGTCTCTTTAAAAAAAAACTTTGACCCCCTACTTCGGCAAGTAAAACCTACCTAGGTGCAATGTTAGCCTATGGGGAAGGGCCCCATAGCACAAAGCTTTCTAAGCTTTTTTTGGTCGTAGAAAAATCATTTGATCGATGGATTAAAATCCTTTGAATTTTCGTTCGATCGAACTAATTGCAGTAAATCCTTCAACTTCGATATTCGAAGTCGAAGGATTTACCTTCGGCAGTCGAATATTGAGGGTCAATTAACCCTCAATATTCGACCCTATGTAAATCTGCCCCATAATGAAGGATGAAAAATGTGCTTTGTTTCAACCACTGTTGAGTTGCAACCATGAAGTCAGATGCAGCCATGAAGTCAGTGGAATTTGATCATCTAAAGAGGTAATTTAAAGGAAAACTATAGCCCCAAAATAAACATTTAAGCAACAGATGGCATATGAAAGAATCTTACCAAACTGGAATACATATTTAAATTAAAAACTGCCCTTTTACATCTCGTCTTGAACCACCAT
Organism: Xenopus petersii; assembly: GCA_038501925.1. Lineage (NCBI taxonomy): Eukaryota > Metazoa > Chordata > Amphibia > Anura > Pipidae > Xenopus > Xenopus petersii. The sequence goes on along the minus strand of CM076672.1, from coordinate 47,255,150 downwards.
TTTGTGATGGGCTGTGTGCTGCCTCAGAGATCACCTGGCCAGAAATAACACAGCTCAAAGCACAGTGTGGAAGCAAAAGACATAACTCTGTCTGTTAATTGGCTCATGTGACCTGACATGTATGGTTTGTTTGGTTTGTTTGTGTGCACAGTGAATCATACGATCTCAGGGGGTGGCCCTTATTTTTTAAAATGGCAATTTTCTATTTATGATTACCCAATGGTAATGGTTTTACTTATAAGCTGTTTTATGCAATATCATTTTATAGAGACCTATATTGTTTGGGGGTATAGTTTACCTTTAATGATGACCTATTGCAAATTCTAGATCACTAAGAGGTGCAAAATTATGCCCCTTAGTGCTCATTGTTCAAGCATCATTACATCAGGCTCTTTTATGTACTCTGCACCTCGTGCTGATGCGCAGAGCCAGTGGACATAAGACAGCCATGTCCTTGCCATAACTATGATTTGCAACCCATGCTGGCTGTCAATCTCTAACCTGTATTTCTGAGCTACATGCAAGTAAAGTGGATGCCTGCAAGCTCCCCTACCAAACTCTCATGAATACCCATACTGTGTTCATTTGGAAATTGCAGGTCTTTGGGCAAGTGCCTGTGCCTTTTGGTGTCCAAGTAGGAAGCAATGCAACATGTTATATTTTACACAAAACATCACCTGTACCTATAGTCTCTGTAACATTTTTTCTATTTCTAGGATGTGGAGAGCCAAGTGAACATGCAAATAGAATTGTTGGCGGTACTGATAGTGTACTTGGGGAATGGCCATGGCAGGTTTCCATGCACCTCCAACTTGGTGCCAGTTACAAAAAGCATGCATGTGGTGGATCTATTATAAGTAACCAGTGGATAGTAACTGCTGCACACTGTGTGGCCCTGTAAGTATATCCCCAAAATACATCATCTCAATTAAATGGGTCTCTCAGCTTTAAGTTAACTTAGATGTTGTAGAATGGCCTCATTTTTTATATTTTTTTTAATTATTTGCCTTTTTCTTCTGACTCTTTCCAGCTTTCAAATGGGAGTCACTAACCCCATGTAAAAACCAAATGCTCTGTAAGGTTTCACATCTAGGGGCAGATTTATCAAAATGTGAGTTTAGATATTAAGAAATAGAAACTCACCCACGACCTATTCATCCCTGTGGGATTTTTTTTTTATCAAATGGTAAGTTATACCTTTCACCCATTGATAAATATGCTTCTAACAATCCCGAAGGAATGAATAGAAGGGTTGTGAGTTTTTATTTATTAAAATCTAAACATTTTGATAAATCTGCCCCTATTATTCTTATTGCTACTCTTTTTGTTTCTTTTGCAAGATGGAATAGGTGCCTTGTTGCTTTTACTGTTCATGTAGCTCTGCAGTGTAGCTTATTTCTGTGACAGTTTATTCGTGTGACTTTAATCCAACAGTTCTTCACGGAGGACTTACCCTGAAATGTAGTTCACATACTTAGTCTTTTTATTCTCTTTCAACCTTTTTAATTTAGAAAGCTTAATCCCTGGGATATTTGTGTGCAAAGATAATTTGATCTTATGCAGTCTCCACTGATCCTAAGCCGTGCCTTCTTCAATCACCTTGGTGTTTAAACTAAATCCTTGAATGCTTGAGCCAGCCTTAATACATTCTCATTCTTACTAGCGGTCACATTAAGAATCTCGCCTTATTATGTGTGAATATGATTAACCTCCATCAAAAGACACATCGTATCAATTGATTGCAGTATGAATGTTCTGAAAGCCATAATGAATTGCAAACAGTTCGCAGAACTCTGTAAAATAGGCTCCCGTTTATTTAACAGGTTCCAGGATAGCACAAGCCAATTTCTTGATTAATAATTGGTCGATGGACTAATATATTGTAGTGAGGTCTCTAATACAAATGCAGTTACCAATTTTCCACTGCTCGTCTTTCAGGATTAAAATCTGGTCCTTGCAAGCTAGGGGGCATTCTAGTTGAAATGTAGGTGCCACACTCTTACCACTCTCCTGTATTCAGTGGGACTGACCTCAGACAGTGCTGTGTACAGAATAACATATTTTTTTCCCTGTCCCTAGTTACTGGATGATATAAATCTTATTAAAGGAACAGTAACACCAAAAATGAAAATATCATTTACTGTTGCCCTGCACTGGTAAAATCTGTTTGCTTCAGAAACACTACTATAGTTCATATGAACAAGCTGCTGAGTAGCAATTGCGGAAATTGTAAAAAGTCTATGGGGGGAATTCACAAAAGTGTCGGGAACGAAAAAATGTCTTTAAAATGTCGTAGAAAGTGTGGTAGCAACAGCCGACAAATTCACAGAGCATTTCTCCACCAATTTTCCGACATGTACGACACTTTTGAATTAGTGTTGTTAAAAGTGGGCGTGGTTTTCCCAGAACCACTTTTCCCAACATTTTTATGAATTACTCGTAAACTCATTTTTTTTTACCGACAATTTTTCAGACACTTTAGGCTCTCCAAAACGAAAATGTCGGTCAAATTGTCTTTTGAAAAGTCTTACGACATTTTAGAAAATTGTCGGACTTACGAGACATTCAGAGATGGTAACATCTGCCTTTGTGAATTTGCCGTTCGTACGTCATTTTACAAATTTGTCGACCGACACTTCTGGGGTTACTTATTTTACCGACACTTTTGTGAATTCCCCCCTATATGGCACAGGATAAATAGTGGATAACAGATAACATTATGTTCTACTGAGTTTATCTGCTGTGTAACCTGAGCCTTTTCTCCTTTGAATGACTGCCCCCATTGCTATACAGCAGCTTATTTATATAAACAATAGTAGTGTTTTTGGAGCAAACACAGCAGTTTAACCGGTGCAGGGCAACACTGCATTATATTTGTATTCCTTTATAACACTTTCATTTTTTGATGTTGCTGTTGCTTTAATGGGTACAGCATAAGGACAGAGCATGTATGGGGCCTGTTATGCAGAATACTTGGGACCTGGAGTTTTCTGGATAAGGTATATGTCCTTAATTGGGATCTGCATCCCTTAAGCCTACCAAAAATAATCTAAACATTAATTAAACCCAATAGTATTGTTTTACCTAGGAATGCACCAAATCCAGGATTCGGTTCGGGATTCGGCAAGGATTCGGGCTTTTTCGGCAGGATTCAGATTTGACCGAATCCTTTTGCCTGGCCGAACCGAATCTGAATCCTAATTTGCATATGCAAATTAGGGGCAGTGAGGGAAATCTCGTGAAGTAAAAAATGTTTCCTCTTCCCATCCCCAATTTGCATATGTAAATTAGGATTTGGATTTGGTTCGGTATTTGGACGAATCTTTGGCAAAGGAACCCGGGGGTTCGGCCGAATCCAAAATAGTGGATTCGGTGCATCCCTAGTTTTACCTCCTTATAGGAGGTAAAACTAGGGATGCACCGAATCCACTATTTTTAACTATATGTTAGGATCAAGTACAAGGTAGAGTTTTAATTTTACAGAGAAAAAGGAAATCATTTTTAAAAATCTGAGTTATTTTATTAAAATGGAGCTTATATGGGAGATGGCCTTTGGATCTTTCTGGATAACAGGTTTCTGTATAATGCATCCCATACCTGTACTGCATTCTTTTTTATTTTTTAATGCCTTTTTTAACACCCAATTTCTCATTTAGAAATGTAACCCCCAATGTGAGTATGCCTTTAAATGTTGTATTCACCCTTGTATCAATTTTACATTTAGTTATATGTATTGCTATGCACAGTTTTACTTTTCCACCAAGTGCTTGTGTTTTCTGGTATGAGGAGTGGAGTATTAATTTGTTTTCTTTTGTTTTTGTCTTCCCTGACTTTTTTTTTTGAAGGGGGTTCACCTTGTAGTTGTATCCAAAGCTAGATTGCTGTAGTCCATCAATTGTCAGAATTTAATTACTTAAAAAATAAATAAATGTATCCCCCATAAATATTCCTTGGATTCTTATAAATCTGTCAAATAGTGTTTTCAATGCTATTGAAACAGATTTTGTGGCACATAAATATGTCTTTATCATGAATATGTGAGCATCATTTTACTGTTTAATTGTACCAATAATGTACATTCTTTAGGTATCCCCAACCTCAAATGTGGATTATTTATAGCGGATTTGTAAGAATATTGAATATAACAAAATCTACACCATTTTCTGAATTGGAAAAAATAATAATTCATCCTCATTACACCGGAGCTGGAAATGGGTCTGACATTGCCCTGCTAAAACTCAAAACACCAATCGTATTTAATGGTAAATATGGGCAATTTGTGTTCATGCTTTAGATGACAGATATAAGTACGTAGTTATGTATTGTACTGATGGATTTAAAGTGCAATAAGTCAGCTGTTGTATTTGCAAATAGTTGCTAGAAGAGTGTTTATCTGTAATGTTCTAACGTGTGGTGGAGGCTTGTGCAGTTTTTGCATTCCAAAACGAATCTGCCACAATTATGTGTTTGTATATTGCTTCTGCTTATTTGAGGATAACATTTAAAGAACTGCTAAGTAAGGTCCATGTAAAAAACACCAGCAACATTGTGCTCTCTGTATCTTCAATCACTTCATTTCGTGCCTCCATTCTTTAGTCTACACCATCATACTGTCTGTTTTTGGGTATTAAGCTAAGCCCCAAACCCTATGCATGTTTTGTAATATGCATTTATATTTTCTGCACTTATTAATAACATGGGTCACATGGCAAGCCATGTCATCGCTGATTCCTATTTGCCATCTAAAGAGTTCAACAGTCCAATAGGGATCACAGTGCCGCACTGCCAAGGAGATGCAGAGTTATTTAAAGAATCATATTAATTATTTACCTGCATGTAATACACTATTGGGCACATGTAGTAGGTGTGTAAATGTTTCAAAATGTAGTATTCACTGGACAGTAATCACATTATAAATTTTAATTTATGTTTCTTTATATTCACTGCACACTGGTGCAAACTATAAAATTAACCCCCTTTTCAGTCGCCAATGAACAGTAATTTCTTATGCAGGTTTATAAATCCCAGGTATGGGTATGGGTCCTGTTTGCCAGAATGCCTGGGACTTGGGGTTTTCCAAATAAGGGATGTTTCCATAATTTGACTGTTATGAGCTGGTCTAGAAAATCTGCCTCTTCCTTTGAGAGGTGGGGGAAGGGGATAGCCTCCAGAAATTCAGTAAAATGCACTAAACGCATTGAGTTTTCCCTCCGGAGTGTCAGTCAGCTCCCCTTTTAGCATCCCTAACCCTCGCTATCAAAGTTTGGGTGTTTCTTATTGAGGCCAGCCTTGCAAGAAGTTTTCCAGCTTTATCCCCTTGATCGAATATTTTTTGGTCTGTGTATAGGAGTTTCTTCCTAGTCAGCACAGTTTGGGCAAGCTCAAGTGACCTTTGTGCCTGGCATAGATTCAGATGCGTGTCCATACTGGGAGATTGAATATGAGTCACCTCTGCCTCCCTAAATTTTGTATGTGCCTCCTCTACCTCAGCTCTGGCATTTCTTCTAACTGCTGTAATTTCGTTGATGGAGCACTATTCTGATTGGTGTCCCAGTTAACTGCATATTCCTCTTGGGAGCGTTCCCTAATTTGTTCATTGGTTAACCACATGGGGCACAGATGCAAGGTCGATCGCCCTTTATTGCCCTCCGTGTGAATAGTAATGGCCAGAGGAGAGTGGTCGGGAAATGCTCTAGGTAGGTACTCCACTGACACAGTAAATTGGGCAAAGTCAGCCGAGGCTAGAGCCAAGTCTATGCGAGATAGGGTGGCATGACTAGAGGAGTAACATGAATATTGTCGGCTATCTGGATGTTTCCAGCGCTATGAGGCTGAGAGCCCAGCACCTTAACCCCTGCCCCTGTATGGATGTTTGGCTTAGTCTGTCTAGGCTAGCATCACGTATAGCATTGTAATCTCCCATTATGCATAGTGGGCAGGTGGAAATGAGCAAAGAGCTGCATATATATACGCTCCATTAGTGCAACTGAAAAGGGTGGAGGACAATATACATTGGCCAACGTAAGGAATTGGTTAGTGTTTACAGTGACACTATATACCTCCCATAAAAATCAGTTTTGATACCAGAGAACTCAAAGGGAACTCCTTTCCTGACCAGTATGGAAACTCCCGTGGAGTGGGTCGAGAAGGGTGCATGATGTGCTACCCAATGCCTTCTTAGTGAGAGGAGCTTTTGGCCCACGAGGTGGGTCTCTTGCAAGAGGAGAATCGCTGGCTTATATTTTTTAATACAGTCAAAAATTTGAGCTCTTTTAAAATTACAGTTTAATCCCCTGGTGTTCCAGGAGACTAATGTTAACAATTGCGTACACATTTAGCCAGTAGGGGTCTCTTTAGGGGAGTATATCCCCTGTGGCGACATAGCCCTGGTGAGATACCTTTAGTACATTTGCATGCATGAAGAACATGACCACTGTTAGCAAAGCATATTGATGAACCATACAACAGAACAATCAACTAATTCTGTCCCAGAAAAACCCTAACCCGCCCTGCCCAACCCCCCAACATGGGTGGGCCTAGACCCCAACATAACAGAAGCATCTTCTAGGGGGAGTAGTTAGGCTAAACTGTAGCCATTTGCCTCCCAGTCGTGTACTAATATATTGTTTGAGCAATAACTAGAGTCCCTGGCACCAGATGAGACATCTTGAGTAGAGCATTAAACAGGGGGGTGCAGCTGAGAGCTTCTAATGTATTATTACTGCTAAAACAAGAAAGCATATCTAAAGGGAACAAAAAGGTACCCTAGACCCTTGAATGCTAAGAGGAAGCATTCAAACACACTCAAACTAATTTTTATTTCCATATAAAGCACCAACACTATTGGACTTTATTCTATATCTAGAAATTGTTGGGACCGATGTACAGCCAACACCCTGCTGGTTTTGGCCTAATAGGCATATGCTAGCCAAACCATGTCAGTAGGATCATGCACTGTGGTCTTTAACACGAGTCCCTGTCCCAGTGGAGCTTACAATCTAAGATTCCTGTTACATTCCCTATGGTCAATTTTATATCATTAACCTGCCTATATGAATGAAAGGAAACCCATACGGACAGAACACACACACTCTTTAAAGATAGTGCCCGAGCCAGAATCAAAGTTATTACCTCCCATTGCTGCAAGGCAGAAGATCTAATCACTGAGCCACCATTCCTATAGTACAATAGCATTTGGGGGGACATATGTTGTTTTTCCACAAACCATTCCTTTACTCTGAAATGCCCCAAAATAGAATGAAAAAAATTCAGGTCAAGTGGAGGGTGTTGTTTTAAGTACAGACATCTGTATATTTTCTGTTCTTTCCTATTTGTTTAATTTCAGATCATCAAAAAGCAATCTGCCTTCCACCAAGTGAAGCGACTCTTGTACTTCCTAATTCATGTTGGATAACTGGATGGGGTTACACTGAAGAAACTGGTATGTGCTTGTATAGCAGCTGCAGTAGTGTCATTATTTTACTTGTCTTGCCTTGTAATGTGCAACTGGGCAATTCCCAGGATAAAACATTGCACAAATGGATGTGATTACCGTGGCTAAATATTAGACTGGTGTTGCATTATGCTTGCATTTACTGTATTGTATAGTTTTTATATAAACTTGATCCCGGACTGTTCTCCTACCTGTGAAAAAAAGTTGCTTTGTGTTACTGGTTATGTTAGTTGTGTTCCTCCTGTTCCTTGTGTAACTCCTAGGCCTGGTAAACCATGTTGATCTCTAACTAAACCAATGCATGGATCATGTTTGTGTAGGGGTATGGGGAAGTCGTTCCATATACAGTTGCAAGACTTAATTTGCTTTTTTTCTAAGGAATATTCATATCTACACAATGCTGCAAATTTAAGGTATTTTTTGGGTGATGTATTATCAAAAAAAATGATTTAATTCTTTTGGCTGCAATCAAACAAACAGTGATGCAGTCCTCGTCCAACAACTCCTTGTCCAACAAGTAGGTTCAAGTGGATAATCCGATTATTGGCTCTAGGACAAATGACCAGATCAACCCAATTTGGCCCAAAAACATGGATGGCCAAGTCAGGCCCAGATCTCATCATTTGGCAACCTCTCCAAACATGCACATGGCGACCTCTCCAAACATGCACACCTGCACCTGTATGTCCACTTCAACACAAGTAGCAACATATAAATGACTTTAGTTATACAGTCTACTGACCAGATGTATAAACACCACAAGTAGCGGCTTTAGCAGGTTATGGAGGGTTGATTAAAACTAATGCAATGAGTTGGTTTCGATTTTGTTACATTTTGCTTATATGACATGTTATAGGATGGATGAATGGTGCAAATCAATACTTTATTTTGTTTGTATTTGTAGGAAGCCCTGGCAATGTTCTTCAGAAGGCAGAAGTGCCCCCAATTTCAACGGAGGAGTGTCAGGGCAGCTATGTGGAGACGAGGATTGATAAAAAGGTCCTGTGTGCTGGATATAAAAGTGGTAAAATAGATGCTTGTAAGGTGAGTGCGAGATACTGACTGTATGGTGCTGGATATGTCTGTAAATGCAGTCGAGCCAGGAGGTGGGGTTATCACAGAGCCCCTACTACATTAGACTGAAAATAGAAGGTAGTGTCATTTTAGATAACAATTTTTTTCATCCCATGACATTTTAATCTAAGGCTTCAAACATTAGTTTAAATAACTCGCAGTCTGCACATTCCCTAACATTTCTTGTTGTGCATTACAAAACACCAGCAGAGCCCCTAATCATTTATTTTATGTATGAACATGCTGACTACCTCAATGGGATTTTAACAATGGCTTTCCTTAGATAAATGGTAATTACACATGGCTCTTTATATAACCTACATGAATGTATGCATATTTATGTACACATACAGTCACATGTGCTGATAAATCTGCCATTGTTTGAAATAAGAAGAAAGGACACATGCATTTGTAAATTGTAACCCAAGGATCGGCATGTGAATCTGTATTACCACAGTAATAATCACTTTCTAACATATACTGTATATAATTACAGCAACAGGGTTATTCCCAATCACCTTAGGCTACATGTGGGGTTCCTCATCTTCAGCGGAGGCACACTGCTATTTATTAAAGCTACAGCGTTAGATCACAGTCTGTGCAGTACAAATAGTAGTGTCCCTTTCAATACACATATACTGTATGTTGTATCGCATTATTTTAAATTTGCCCAGCTGAATACAACCAGTATTTTGACATTTTTGGCTCAATATTTGATTTAAAAGTAAATTAATTTTAGAAATTAAAAGCTTCAGAGAGATTGGAGGCACATCTTCATTCAATGGGGCACCCCCATCCCCCAGCATGAGAGAGTTGGCAACATTCATTAGTGTAGAGAGCACAGATGTACTTTCTACAAATAAAAAAAACAGAAAATGAAAATTTGGCTGAAAGTTAGCAGTGTTGGCTTTTTGCCACCCCTACCTTATGGCAGAAAAGCCACTGGCCAATAGAGTCCTGCTCGGGTCTAGTTCAGTGGACCCATGCCTGTCCCAGATCTGAACCGCTTACATGCACAGCTGCTTGTTCACAGGGCAACCCAAACCAGCCTGAAAACAATCGCTACATTTTGAGACCTGCTTCCCTGTCGAGAACCTTGCGATCCCAGAAATTCTGGGCTATTTTACATAGAATATAACCTCTGAGAGAGCATTGTTTGCCAGTACCCTTAAATTCAGGACCTGTGATTTATTTTTGACTATATGACCTTTAGATATTGATGGGAAAAAAAATACTTTTGTAACTTTTGCTTTGGTAGTGTATAGGTATTCCAGACACACAAGGTAAAACACTCATCGTGCGGCTGCTTCATAACTTTCTGGCCGTGCCATACATTTTATAGGGAAAGGTTCCTGTGAAACAGCATGTGTTCTACTTGTATAAAGAAGAAACTCTTCAGTTTAAAAAAGGCAGTATAATATAGAGCCACAAAACAGGATTTCAGCAAAGTTAAAGTGAGAATCCAATGATCTACAAAGCTTTCTGGGGCAAGAGGGACAAAGCACGATCAAAACTTTTGTTAGAAAAAGGTTTAGTTTAGCATTTCATGCAGATCTAAGTGAAAGCTTCTACCGGTTTGACATCAAAGTTACGTACATTGCACTACATCAAAACTCTGTGCAGAAAAGAGCCTTCATCAACAAGCTACATCAGAGGGAAAACTGCTTAACAGACAACCCTTCTGGCCACAAAAAAACAGTTGTTGGCAGTATAGTTATATCTGTGTGTGTAAAATACTGCTGAAGAACATAAAACTGTTAAAGGAATAATTAACTAAAAGTGAAATAGCTTTGCATAGCACAACTGAAATAAAGGCTGGAACTGTTCATTCCTCAATTCATTTCTCAAAACAGTGTTTTGACCACCACTGCCAGAAAACAGCAATGGTCAGACCCAGCTCTCTAGTTGCTCTAGTTGCTCAAGTGAGCATTTTCCAATAATACAGGGTGATACAGTGCACTGAAAGATTTAGTTTGCAAAAATATTGCACATTTGTCCCCCTTCTCATCAATTCTTCCTCATTTTTTATGTCAACAAGGACATTTTTATTACGTTGAGAGCCTAGGCAAACATAAGGCTGCCCTTTGGTGTCATCCCTGATATCAAACAGCTCCACTCATTCACTACACATGCACCGGATGACTGATACCTGCTTAGTAATACTTACTCCTGTTTTGTAGATTCAACTGAATAAGCCTTAGAAAGCTAAGCAAGGATTTAGCAAACAATCCCTGATTTGAGCCACATCTGCTCTTCTCTGTTCTAGCTATACATTACAGTAGGGAAGAGACAATGGAGTATAAGTAAGACTCTAGAATCTGCTAGAAATTATTTGTCATATTTTTTAAAAAAAATTCTATAGAAATGAACAGGAATTTCACTGTATATTACTACTTTGGCATTTCAGGGGGATTCTGGGGGTCCACTTGTCTGTGAGGTGGATGAGATATGGTATTTAACCGGCATTACAAGTTGGGGTGAAGGATGTGCCCGTCCTGGGAAGCCCGGAGTTTACACGAGAGTGTCAACATTTACCAACTGGATTCTCGAACACACGGAATTGTAAGACAATTCACCCGTGCTTGGTTTTCAATTTTATCAGAAATCAGGAATAAGCACCTAATTTTCAGGAAACATTTCAGTTCTTGAATCTCTGGATGTATATATTTCCCTTTGATTCTTTTTGAAACATCTCTGAATTTTTTTTTATTCTTCTGCTGATTCTAAACCAACAAATAAACTGTATACATTACATATATAATCTCTAATAATAATATGTCTCATTGCTAGAATATTGTACTATGCATTATTGCCTCCATTTTGTCTTCTAGATTTACAGGAATATGCTCTTCGTTTATATTGCCCACATGAACCCAGTTCAATGCAAGCCACACATATCAAAGCACAGGTTTAGTGAAAAAATGGTTTTGCTTTTCTAGATGGAAAATACTGTAGACACATTTCTTAGGATTACTGCCTCATTATACTAGTGATTCTCTTCTGTCAACTAGGAAACTCTTGGCCATTTTGGAACTTTCATCCCAAATAGCTGGCAGTTAGCACAAGGCTAGACATTTCATTGTCTATGTGTCTCAATGATGGATAATCTAGGGCACTGGTCTAGGGAACACCCATGTGATAAGAGTGGTGCCAAAATGCAAAAAAAAAGCTATTTAACTTTTTGGATGGTCTCTGCTTTCATGAAAATCCATTGTCAAGCAAGTCATAAAAAAGGCTCTTAAACGATAGACTTGTAGGCTGTGGTAGAAAGTAAGTAGAAAGTGCCTTTGCTGATATCTTTCTTTATGTGTGGATTTATTCGTTTTTTTTTTTTTTACTATAGTGCCCCTTTAACTGAAACTAGAATTAGAACTCCTCCTTGTGGTATATAATAGCAATAGTAGAACAGTCCAAGAAGCACTCGCACACCCTGGCCTTCACCAAAAGAAGAAACCCCTGGTGCACAGCGAAATGGAGGAAACGGCAACCTCACTATTCAGTAGCGACAAGATTTCACAGGCACACAGGTAATGCAAGCAGGTTAGACCTTGCTTAAGATTTACTGCAGCATGCTGCAATAAATCTTAAGCAAGGTCTAACCTGCTTGCATTACCTGTGTGCCGGTGAATTCTTGTTGCTATATAATAGCAATAGGCAATAGAACTTGGATTGCTCAGCTCATTCTGAACATTGGTATATATATATATATATATATATATATATATATATATATATATATGGTGATTAAAGTACCCCCTCTTGTAAGTTATAAGGATATTATAAGTTACCGAGGAGTTTCATGACCATATAAAATACAGGCCATGGAACACCGAGGTTACTTCTAATATCCTCATATTTTGCAACTGGGGGTACTTTATTTATTATATTACACAAATTGCATTGAATCATGTGACAGAAATGACATCAGAACTCACCGTTGATAACTGATGACATCAGAACTCACCGTTTATAAGGATATCATTTACACACTATTTATGTATGTATATATATATATATATATATATATATAGTCAACTACAAGAGGTCCTCTGCACTCAACCCATTGTCAATATATTTAAGACAGCGACATTTTGTGCATACTGCTACTAAAAAATGCCTTACCCTTTAAACAACACAAGGATTGTTTGTCCATATATTGCAATATATTTAAGCTGGCCAACTACGTCAAAGTCATCCCATATCTGGCCAGTCCTACGCTTAATTTTCATCTGATTCATTAAGAATTCAATTGCTTAATTATACATTTTACAAAGGGACTAAGCAGCTAGTAAGTTGCAGGTAAAACTTAGTCCCTTTGTAAAATGTATAATTAAGCAATTGAATTCTTAATGAATCAGATGAAAATTAAGCGTAGGACTGGCCAGATATGGGATGACTTTGACGTAGTTGGCCATCTTAAATATATTGCAATATATGGACAAACAATCCCTGTTTTGTTTAAAGGGTAAGGCATTTTTTAGTAGCAGTATGCACAAAATGTCGCTGTCTTAAATATATTGATAATGGGTTGAGTGCAGCGGACCCCTTGTAGTTGACTATATGTATTTTGTGGTCACACCCTCATTGCACCCCCGCCTAATGGTTTTAAAAAATAGTGGTGAGCACAACTTTCCCTTGTTTATATATATATATATATTACTGTTGCTTCTGTTGGCTATGCCCACTAGATGGCTCTGTTATATAAACAGAGAGGAGTTTGCATAGTCTATAATTTGGATCATTTTCAGTTATGTACAGTAACTTGTTTTATACCAGGGATGCACAGAATCCAGCATTCAGCTTGGGGTTTGGATGAATCCCAGCTCTTTTTGCCAGGATTCAGATTCAGCTGAATATTTAGCGTTCAATAGAATTGAACTGGACATAACTTGAGAGCTCTGGACAAATGAATGCTACAGATTTTTGTTCACATAATTGTCTATGTTATTTTTATTGTATCATGCTCAAATATAAATATGAACATTAGGGTTTGGTATTTGTTCCAGAGTTCTGGATAATGGGCTTCCAGACAGTAGGTCCCATATTAAAAAAAATGTTTTAAACATTAAAATCCTTGGTATATGGTCATCAAAGACTCATTTGATCTTTATGAAAGAATGAGGGCATGGGTAGATCAATCATCTAACTGTAACCAATAAAAATGGTTGGTTATCAGAAATCAGGAATAAGTACCTAAATTTCAGTAAACATATCAGTTCCTAAATCTCAGGATGTATATATTTCCCTTTTTCTTTTTGAAACATCTCTGTATTTTTTTATTCTTCTGCTGATTCAAAAACCAACAAATAAACTGTATACATTACATATATACTCTGTAATAATAATAGAATATTGATTGTACTATGCATTATTGAGGGCATGGGTAAATGAATTATCTAACTATACCCACAAATAAACAGTAACCTATAAAAACGGTTTACTTTGTCCAGTCTTTGATACAGGTATGGGATCCATCTGGCAACCCTTTATCCAGAAATTACAGCAAAGCCATCTCCCATAGACTCCATTTTAATCAAATAATTAAAATGATGTATTTTTTTTTTTTGTAATAATAAAATGGTACCTTGTATTTGATCCCAAATAAGATATAAATAATCTTTGTTGAAGGCAAAACAATCATTTTGGGTTTATTTAATTTTTAAATGATGTTTTAATAGACTTAATTATGGAAGGATGCCTTATCCAAAAAAACTCAGGTACTGTACATTCTGTATAACGTCCCATACCCTAGCTATACATACACTGGGCTTTTAACGTTTTCTGGTCTGTGGCCAAAGACCCCTTTAATCTAATATCTTATCATTTAAATACCTTACATTGCATTTAATATAGTATCCTGGCTAATATTCATGGCTAATATTCATGGGTTATGCAGGAATTCATGCTACTTGCTGGCAACAAAACCAAAAATTCCCTTCCAATAGATTAACATTAGAATTGCAATATCCTAACCAGATCAATTGAACAGTTGAGTGAGAACTCTTACTTCTGTATTATCCCACCATTATGCTATTCAACTGGTCAGGATACCATGATTTTAATGTTAGTCTATAGGAAGGTATTTTGTCACCTGTGTGATTTTTCCCAGGTTTGACTAAATGCTCTGAAGCATAAGCCTTAAAGGAAGTGTAAAAATAAAAAGTAGGTAAATAGATAGGCTGTGCAAAATAAAAAAAGTTTCTAATATAGTTAGTTAGCCAAGAATGTAATGTATAAAAGCTGGAGTGATTTGATGTATAACATGTCAGTCAGAACACTATTTCCTGCTTTTCAGCTCTCTTGGTTTACACTGACTGGTTACCCTGGTTACCAGGCAGTAACCAATCAGAGACTTGAGGGGGAGCCACATACCTGTTGTTTTTGAATCTGAGCTGAATGCTGAGGGTCAATTACAAACAAACACAACAGATATGTCCCATGTGGCCCCCCTTCAAGTCGCTGACTAACTCAGAGTTATAGAGCTGAAAAGCAGGAAGTTGGATTCTGGCTGTTTTATTAGACATCTGTTCACTCTAGCCTTTATACATTAAATTTTTGCCTAACTAACTATATTAGAAACATTTTTTTATTTTGCACAGCCTATTTACCCAGTTTTTATTTTCACACTGAACTATTCCTTTAAGAAACCAACAGGTTGGCTAATGGGCCTTAAATCTGGGTCCTTTCGTTGTCCCAATTTTACATCATGTAGGTACATGAACCCGGGCACATTATTCAATCACCCCCAGACAGGGAAGATATATTCGATTTGTCATCATATTACTTGCACTACTACCCATGTGGTCTATTTGATCACATGCCCATGCGGGCTCTCATTTGTTGGTAAAACTGACCAGATGCTGCACTTAAGAATGGACGGCCATTGTTCTGCTATTAGCACAGCTTTTAGGGATGGCCAAACTAACAAACCGGTGGCCAAACATTTCCTGGAAATGGGACACAGGTTGCCAACATTTAAATACACTTCCATAGATCATTATACCACCATTAAGGAATGGGGGTGATAGGTCCAGACTACTCCTTCAAAGAGAATCCTTTTGGATCTACAAACTATATACTGTAACACCCTCGGGTTTAAATGAGTTTTGCCTTTTTTAACTATTTAAATCCCGGTGTGCACCTGACTCCTTACGATTGATAACACAGCCTCTTAAGGTAGCACCTGGGTCCTGCAATTTATGTACCGAGTGCGCTCGAAATATGGATTCTATATATATATATATATATAGATATACACACAGAGCAGCAAATGAAAAGCACTCGCAGGTCTTATACAAACAAAAAATATTTACTTTATTTTCAACGTTTCGGCTCCAAAACTCAAGCTGTCCTTCCTGATGACAAGAAAAAAACAGAGTTTTGTCTATTTTTTTATGACTTTTGGAATACGGAATATGATGTAGCTTCATCTTATCAATTCACCAGGTATAACCTGGCGAAACAGACTCTGGTGAAAAGGGTAAGGTACTGGAAAGTTTTCAGTTTGATAAATTTGCAGAGTAATGATCATTCGCCTGAGCAAAAATTTGCCTGGTGAAATGAATCTTCTCTAGCACTAAGCATTTTTGGTGGCGAATTATACTCTTTGCCTTTTAGTAAATTGGAAATGTCCCTGCAAATTGTAATTTTTCCAATTTTTTTTGCTAGAAAAGCCCACTTAACCCTTAGTAAATTTGCCCCGATGACTGCAGATACATGCCCCTCCTTCACTGGGGAATCCAAAGGAAAGAGTGATCCAATCCCTCATTTTTTCCACTAGGGGGTCACCCAACATCAGTGGTCTGTCTGACACTAGTCTATCCCAGAGAAACACCATCCTAGGATATAGGACCAATCCAGATAACAGTGAGAACATTCATATACACTATTTATCTACACTGCTATTCTGCCCCAGGAATACACTATCCTGGCAAGTAGGTTCCAGGATCGGGGACATGTATATAGGGATGGATATCAACTGCATCCCAACAAAATAGAATATAATTTGATCAACTGCATTCAGCCATCTTTCATCTGCTGATTAAACAAAGCTCCACAAAGTTCTGTTTAATTCAGTTAAATATTAGATAACCCATATTCATAAACTGCTCCTAAACTCCAAAAACTATAGGTCTTTAAAAGGTCTTAAAAAGGTCTTTAAAAGGTCTTAGATTTGTGTATTGGTTGCAAGACTCACCAATAATATAACTAAAGCATGGCTGGACTTCAAAAGGTTTCATTCATCAATGCTTGTTAATAAACCTGCAAACAGCATATCTGAAAGACTTAATAAACATAGAAAAATTACACTATTTATATATCCCCATTAGACTGTTAGTAATTATATAGTGCTCACAAGTTCTCCCCAGTGAGGAACTACACAATCCGCCAACGTTGGATTACATGTGTGATTGGTGCAGCCTGTGCATAACGTACAACATCATTTATTGATTACAAAACAATCAGTGATTAATGTGTCCCTCCATAACGATTGTGAATAGATTGCAACTTCCTTCACATTTTCCCCTCTGATTGGGCTTCATGATAAACAAATCACAGCAAGAACGTTCACAAAAACAGATAATTTAGTGTAGTACGTGTATTGTTTAAACCCAGCTGGCCACCTTGCCATCCCCCGAGTGTGCATCCAGTGAGTACAGGCGTGTTGCCAATGAGGGGAGTTAAATGACTTGAGAGTGGTGGTGGGGGACAAGAGCCAAGACTAGGGGTTGGCTACATTAGGCACATGCTTACCCCCCGCCCCCAGGCACATGCCTTTTCTGCCTACCCCCTTCTACCCTGGAAGAAAACACTTCCGTGCCAAACCAGTCGCACATTAAGGGGGTTATTTACTAAACTCCGAATGCAAAAATCACAAAAAAGGTGTGGTTTTTGTAATAAAATCTGACTTTTAAAAAATCACTAATTTCTCAGAATTCATCAAACCCTAAAGAATCCAGAATCTGAAAATCCGATATCAAAGACCGGTCGAGGTTGCATGGGAGAAGTCCCAATGATTTTTTGATGTGCGCTGGGATTCGTGCAATACCCCAAAGATTTTGTGCAAAAACCGGAGTTTTTGGAAAAAATGTCAAAAATCGGATTTGAATTTTCTGGAAAATGTAATAATAAATAAGAGCAAAAAACCTGGAGTGGATTTGATCTGAGTTTGTAGCAGAAAATATTGAGATAAATTCTGACTTTGATAAATAACCTCCTAAGTCTAACCACTCATTAGACCAAGAATAAAGGTCAAGCAACCGGAATAGAATCACAGACATATTCAGGACTAATCAACTTGTTATTTGGGTTGCCACCCGGCCGGTATCAGGTGGCAACCCTGCTTGTTATGAGTCATGAATAGATAGAAAATCTACAGTAATTTTGCTTGGTATCTGCCATGCTTCAGCAAATGAAAGCTCCATTCTCTTTATTGATTGGTGTTTGAAGTTGCAGTGTTGCCAGTGCAGCAGTGGTCCTCTGACCCTTTCTTTTAGGAATTTTTTCCATAGACCTTAAAATCTTCCTCTTAAAAGCCGAGTACCCCCTATTGTGCCCTCATAGTAATGGGTGATTTTGAATTCAAATCTATGATTCCTAAATGCATTAAGATATTTAACCAAATAATGCTATGACTGCTGTTAGAGTGATGCAAGGGGAAGCCAACACTAGCCCTAATTTTTAAAATAAATCCCTGGTAAAATAACCATTTACCAGTGAAACTTCACTAAATCAAACTTACTGTATATATACACAAACCTGTCTGTAGGCCAAAATTTTACTACTTGTACACATGCCCAACCATTCATTCCTACAACCAATAAGTAATCTTCCTTGTTGATCTCTTGTGGCTCTAATTTGCTTTTATTAAACTGCTTTATTTCGCTCCTGAAACTGCCCACAGTGATTAATGCCATGTAATGTCAGATTCTAGACAAACCTCTGGCTGAAGAGTAGGTGAAGAGCAGCACTAAAATATTTCAAACATGGAGAATGCAACTATTTTCCTAGAAACACTAGGGCCTTTTTATACCAAACCAATTCTTATGCGATGTCTCAGCCTCCCTCATTTTCCAGTTTTTAATTATTTTAGTGTATCCCCATCTCACTCTCCCAACCCATTTGCACTTCTAAGGCAATATTTACATTCCACTCAATCTTTATCCACACCACAAAGGAAATTGCTAAGACCGTCATAATTATTTTGAATGATTGATCCTGCATTTTCCATGTTATAGGTCATGTCATTCCCTATATGACTTATAAATATATTTATGGTTGATATTAAATATAAACGCACGCCTGCACCAGGGTGTATGCATACTGCTGTGCCTGTAGCTTGAGATAAGAACAGATTGCACTGTTCATGAACAGCTGATCAGCCAAAGTATTAAACATGTGCAAAGCTAGGAGAAGCAAATATTGCTCTTTGGTTGCTGTTGCTGTGTAAGTTACATATGTGTAGAATGACGAGAAATTAAACATGATATAAGGTTTAACTGTACTTTTTGGATTCAAAGAGACATTAACATTTAGGTTGGATATATCAGCCTTTATCAAGACAAATGAAACAATCATACACTGCAGTGAAATAAGCCACAGTGTTTCCCAATCTGCTGAAGTCATGATAATATTTAAACATACAAACAAGGAAAGTGTGCAAATATGCCCAGGAGTGTAAATTCACGAAACTGCAGCGAAAATTCACCGGCGTCAAAAAAAATAGACGCCAGCGTCTGTATTTTTGGACACTGGCGCTGTTTCGCGAATTTTGCGGGAATTCGCAAAATTTTTGGCAAAGCAAAACGCCCCAAATTCGCCCATCACTGATGCCCAGTCTTAAACATATGGGGACCTATTTAATAAAATTCAGACTTCCTGTTTTTCTCTTCATGAATCATATTTTTTTCTCAAACAATTTGAATTTTTATTTATTTCTCTAAAATCACATTTGTCCTTGCACACATTTTGTAAACCCTTTGCCTCATGCAACAGTAGGATAGCAATTACGAAGTTTAAAGTCTTCGAAAGTGTGCAGTGTATGTAATAAAACTTCTTACTGAAAAAGTTGTTACGTTTACTCCAAAAGTTTACTCTGCCTTTAAGTTTGTCTTAAAATTGCGAATGCGTGATTAATATAGGCAATGCAATAAAAGTCTAATGAAGTCTAATGAAGAATATTACATTGTGACATGCGAATATTTATTCTTATTTGTGTGCCAATTTGTTCTCTTTGCAAATTTTATTATACCCCCCCAAAACATTTGAGATGTACTCAAAAAACCAAAAACCACAAAAAACTCTAAAACATACTGGGGCTCATTTATCAACACTGGGCAAATTTGCCCATGGGCTGTTACCTATAGCAACCAATCAGATTGCTGCATTCATTGTTCTTCTTGCAGCTGGCTTTAAAAAGCTAATCACTGATTGGTTGCTATAGGTAACAGCCCATGGGCAAATTTGCCCAGTGTTGATAAATGAGCCCCACTGTAACTTCTGTAGTCAGTTCAGTACATACATGTTCTAGCACCAGTAATCAGTTATGGGACCTGTTATCCAGAATGTCGGTGTCTGGAGTTGGCCAGATAAGGGATCTTTCCGTAAACTGGATCTTCATACTATACAGTAAATAACTTTAAAAAAACATTTAAATATTAAATAAATCATATAGAATTGTTTTGCCTCCAATAAAGATTAATTATAGCTTAGTTTGGATCAAGTACAACATAATGTTTTATTATTACAGAGAAAAAGGAAAACATTTTTAAAAATGTGAACTATTTGATTAAAATGGAGTCTATGGAATATGGCCTTCCCTTAAATTAGTAACTTTCTGGATAACAGGTTTCCGGATAACAAATCCCATGGCTGTACATATAAATGCAATCATATTTACTCAAAATTCTAAGCAAATGGGCTATTCTGGAGGTCTGCAAATCATTTGCTGGATTGTATAAATATATTTATATATATATATATATATATATATATATATATATATATATATATATATATCAATAGTTTCCAAACCAGCACTCCCTTTTGGTGAAAAACATATAATCTTTTATTGTGACATGGTATCTTATTCCAACGTTTCGATCCCTGTTGGGATCTTTTTCAAGCGTGGGGTCGGTGCACCCAGAACACAAAATGGATGCCTCGGTGCTGGAACTTAAAAAACAATAGTATGCAAGTATCAAAAAGGGTCTGCACACTTAGGTGAGAAAGAAAAAATGTTGTTTATTCAACGTTTCAGCCCAGTCACTTGAGCCATCCTCAGGAAGTGAGGACGGCTCAAGTGACTGGCCCGAAACGTTGAATAAACTACATTTTTTCTTTCTCACCTAAGTCCTGTGTGTGCGGACCCTTTTTGATACATATATATATATATATATATATATATATATATATATATATATATATATATATTGTATTTGGCTGAAACCTGTGTGTTAATCTTAGCTCATCCTATAGTCCCCCACTGCTGCTGCCACTTCAGGGTTACAATGCACCTGTGCCAACCAGGAAGTGACATCACGCCTAGTCAGGAGGAGGGAGGGCGGGCATGTGGCAAATCGGTGCAGCAGTGGGTGGGCCTCAAGGCGGCTCTCTTGTGAGGGGAGGGAGCCTCAGGAGGGAGGGGATAGGAGGCAAAAAGGGAGGGCTAGAGGCGGAACTAAGGGGTTGGGGCCGGGGGATTGGAAGCAAGCAACTGGGAGAGAGAGACACAGGGGAGGGGAAGTGTGGGAAGGCAGATCATGTCCTTAGGGCTCTGGCCCTGGTTTCTTTGTAGGATGCTGCTGTTTTGTGCCTACTCCCTTCTGGACTCCAGGAAATTCGTGTTTGAACATATAAAAATATGTTACAATTTTGCAACATTTAGTTGATACATTTCTCAGCAGCATCTCTGTAGGGGCCCCCCAAACTCTAGTTATGCCACTGCTTTAAGCAAAACATTCTTACTCCATTTTATGGATGCTCCACTTAAATCAATGTCAAATATTACAATTGCCAAATGTATTGAGCTTTGATAGGACTAAATGAAAACTACTGATAGGACTGCTGTATTTTTACAAACTTCCTATGTAACATTTCACGTGCAACACATTAAACTGTATTTGTTCTACATATTGTGGGGGTTATTTACTAAAATCCAAATTTCTGTAATTATCTCAATAAAAAAATAGCTCGACCAAACTCCCATGCCATGAGGTTTAATAAATAGCCCCATAAATGTTGGAATATGACACCTATGCTCATCTATTAGGATTTTCCATTACCTTCTTGAAAATGCTGAGAACCCCTTTTTATCTGCACCACATGATCACTGTACACTACACAGTATGGTCAAAAAGTCATTTCAGTTATCACACTGGGCAAAACTGATTTCCATAAAAATCATACCGCGGCCATCGTTTACACTTCAGATGGAAAAGTCCTTAATTCAAGTGTTCGTAAGTAACAACACTTTTTCCATTAAGAAATTACTTTGAAAAAATGAAGACCTCAGATGACAATGAATGCACAGTATGTATAAATGACCCTAATCTATCTGAGCAATACTTTTGCTAAACCTTTATTTCTTAAAGCATTATATTGCTTTATTGCTTCTTTCTTTAACCAAATGTTACTTACCCAGTTCAAAGTGGTTGAAGAGTGTGAGTGCATGAAATTGCTGTACTTAAAGGTTTTTAAATGTCTTGTTTTATGTCTTGGTAATTAGCTCCATTGATTTCAAGCAGTCTTATTAATACTTGTTCCAGTTAAACTGTTCGATAGTTATTATTATGACTTCCAGGACGTAATTGTGCTTCAGCCTTTAAATGGCAAAAATGATTTTATATAAGCTTTTATATAGGCTCTTTCTTTTGGTTTTTGTCTTCTGTTCATTTGGTTTAACATAAGTTGCCTCCACTTAATAGAGAAATATTAATGCTGCTCCTCAGATCTCCTAGTCACATGTTTTATTTAAATTGAAAAACATTCCAAATCCAATAGAATAAATCAATGAGAACCACTAATAACTTACATATATGGCCATGCATGTTTCCAGAGTGTACCATTATATTTTAATCTCTAATTCATTTTGGTCAAGTTCCTTTTCTTATACTTTGAAGAAGTAGTATTAATTGATGTTTAAAAGAACCTTCTACATTAAAGCAGGATATAAAATCAACCAAATATTTGGTTTTGGTGATTCAGCTGCGCATTAATTGTATTAGGAATGAGCCCCTCAGGACATAGATGACCCAGCTACAAAATGTTTCTCTCGTTGTGCAAGTGTAAATAAGTTTATTGCTCCTGAACCTAATTGTTCACTCTAGTGACACTTTTTTCTAGCTTTAATCCTCCATGGGCTCAAGCACAGTGTGCTAAGAGCAATTTTGGAGGCAATTTGCCATGTTTTTACCCATAATGCATAATGTTTTCCCCACATTCATGGCAATCATGGCAATGCATGGTTTGGGTTCAGCAAAATTGCACTTGATTAATCAGATGCAATTGCACTCAGAATTGTCAGGGATTTTGTAATTTCCAGTGCTCACTTTTAAAATGACATATGTACTGTTTCTTTTGAGGAAGTGGGATTGCAGTGTTCCACTTTAACAGTAAGCACACTCACTTGTTCATGATTCATCTGTACAGATTGTTAAATGACGTTTGGTGAAAATACTTGAAAGAGAGGAACATGTCTAGGTTCAAGTGCCTCTAATGAATGGCCACACAATTGTGTCACGGTAATTGTGGCTGTGATTGGAAATAAGCCTTGTAATATGCTGGGGTGACCTGCCATGAGGAAATGTGGAAAACATTCCTCAGGTGGTACTGCCCTGGAAATTACCAAGGGCAGCCAAAAAGCAACTCCTGGTAACTTTAAGAGCTGAATATCTGGATAACAAACTGAAAATGTGGCTCTCAAAGTGTGCTCTCTGCACTAGCGATGTGCCCCCCCCCCGGACCCCCTCCGACACATCAAAGGTAAGATAGGTTGGGAGAGGGGGTTTGGGTCAAGAATCGCCCTTGTAATATGGGCTGGAGAGCTACAGTTACCTACAGAGATTCCTTGCTGACCATCACTTGTGCTTAGTCAATAAGCCTACTATTGACAGAAGAGCTTCCCATGTATCATACCAGGCTTTGTAGTCTCCAGCCATTAAAGGTGCTAATTAAAATAGAGCAAGCATGTGCTCTTTTGCTACTTCAGATGGCCTAAAGGTCACCTCATGTTAATTGTTTTTTGTGTCTTGCTTGCTGTGACTAATTGCAAGAAACCATTATATGTTAGGTTAGATCAGACAGTGTGACACAATACCACTCATTTTACACACAATAACGCTCATCTTGATTTGATGAATTACATAGCCATTTCTTTTACTACTCAAATTGCAGATGTATTTTTCAGCTTCAAATTAGATCAATTATATGGTCTACAAAGGTGCAGGTGCTGCTTGTACTGCCAAGAGATCCATTTGGGTTGCATCATTTTCACATTCTTTCAGCTTACAACTGGTCCTATGTGAGACCCCAAACATACAAAAGAGAGGGGATTGATCAGTGCACATTCCCTGACCCTCTTTTATTAGTTCAAGTGTGGGATCCATTATCCGGAAATCAGTTTCCAGAAAGCTCTAAATTAAGTGAAAGTTGTCTCCCATAGAGCCCATTTTAATCAAATAATTAATTTTTTTAAAAATGGTTTCCATTTTCTCTGCAGTAATAAAACAGTACCTTTTATTTGTTCCCAACTAAGATATAATTAATTTTTACTGTTGGAAAAACAATTCTATTGGGTTTATCTCATGTCTAGTTTATTTTTTATTAGACAAAGTGTGGTGATCCAAACATTCTGGACAACAGGTTCTATACCAGCAATTTAATATCTGCACAAATGCATCTATCTTCAAATCACAGGGAATCTTAGTTACAAAGTTATGATCATAAATTTGCCGAGTGACCAACTCAGTATAAACCCTTTATTGTGATCCTAGCTATTTACCCTGGCCATGCATTTTACACACCTCTCTGCATGGTTACATTTCTTGGCAACAGTGTCTCCTGACCAAACCATTGGTCTCACATGCTGATCAATGAAGCTTTTATAAGTGAGCGATCCCCAAGTCCAACACCCATTTTTAAAGGTATAAGATCATCCTTAAAGGGACGGTTGTGGGGGTCTTGCAAACACATGGACGTTTGGATATTCTTCATGGAGAATAACACTGCTAAAATACAAGGAACATATAATATAAAATAAAGGATATATATATATATATATATATATATATATATATATATATATATATATATATATATATATGTGTGTGTGTGTGTGCAACAATTCATTCACATTGCAATAGAGTGGAAACATTAATTTCCAAAACAGGGTTTAATTTTCAAAAATGTATGATCATAAAATCAGTGAGGGCTTTGTTAGAATATCCTGTTCAGGTCAGTTTATTTGATCTGGTATTTTTTGTTGCCAGTACACATCTGTAATTGTTCAATTTCTATAGCCTAACAAAAAAAAATCAATTCCTTATGTTCACTAGGAGGCTAAGGCTAATGATGCACTTGAAATATTGACCACAACTATTTTGTCATGGAAACCACAGCCACCTAAATACTAAGACTAACTGACACCCTCACCCCATTTAATTATATAAGAATCATGCTACTCGTTGCTATAGATCCCATTTCAAATTGAAAACAAATGGGAACAAATTTTTGCCTGAGAAGATTACAAACAGATTCCTAAAATATTACCATAACGTTCCTGTCCAATACTTTAGTGTAATCAACTAGTTAACCATTATACCACAAATGCAATGGTATGCAATAAATAATGACAAGTTCTGGGAGTTATTGTGTGCCCTAATGCCATAAAAATAAAGTATACCTTGCACTTATCACAAGTCCTTAAATATTAAGCTCTTTAAACGTTGGTCCCTATTTTTCCACCTCCCCCCAATACCCACTAATATTTACAGTTTCTTTCTGAAAGTGTATTGTGAAAGGCAATATACACATACATATATACTGTGTATATATAATATATTCAAACAATTAGATATTGTGTTTTAGGATAGTAAAGAAAGGCATATATTTGCTATAAGCTCTTCATGTATTAAGACAGAGCTGTGATTGGTAAATTTTCAGCTAACATGCTAGGAGCTAGGGTCTTCATTTCAGTAGAAGAATCCATATAGCGCATGGATCAGAGAATTCCATGTGTGCTTAAGATCTATATTCAATCTTGTGATGTTTAAAAAAACTGCTAAGATGAATTTCCTCCTGTGAGAGTGAAAGATATATATTAGTATACTTGAAGGTTCATGTGTGCTGTTTCTGGAGCAATAGTACTTGTAGTGGTGTTTGGCAATGGAGATGCTTTTCAAACAACTTCAATATCTAATTTCCTTTACAGACATTGAATGAAATGGTTTTAATCTTTTGACTTTTGCAATGGAAAAAATACTGTACGATGTTTTTAACTTGCTGCTTTTGATAAAACAGATTTTTATTTTATGGTAATACAGCAGGAATCCCCAACCTTTTTTACCCGTGAGTTACAATCGAATGTAAAAAGAGTTTGGGAGCAACAAAAACACACAAAAAAGTCACTGGGGGTACCAAATAAGGGCTGTGATTGGCTTTGTGGACTGGCAGCTACAGGAGGTTCTATTTGGCAGTACACTTTTTTATGCAGCCAAAACTTGCCTCAAAAGGGCAGCCAAGTATGGGGGTTTACTTTGAAAGCAGCAAATAAGTTGCAGGTAAAACCTAGTCCCTTTGTAAAATGTATAATGAAGCAATAGAATTCTTAATGAATCAGATAAAATTGAGCATAGGACTGGCCAGATATGGGATGACTTTGACGTAGTTGGCCAGCTCAAATATATTGCAATATATGGACAAACAATCCCTGTTTTGTTTAAAGGGTAAGGCATTTTTCAGTAGCAGTATGCACAAAATGTCTCTGTCTTAAATATATTGATAATGGGTTGAGTGCAGAGGACTCTTGTGTTTGACTATATGTATTTTGTGGTCACACCCTCATTGCACCCCCGCCTAATGTTTTTAAAAAATAGTGGTGAGCACAACTTTCCCTTGTTTGTTATAGTTATACAGGAGCAGTGACCAGCTCCATGTTGTAGCTCCCTGTCTTGCTACAAGTTCCCTTGGCAGACTTATCACAAACTAAATGTCTGACTGAGCACTTCCCCCAGTAGACTTATCAAATATAGGGGTGGAAATAAAACACACACACATTGATCGTGATTAAACCAGAATAATATATTGTAAGAAAAGTAATACAATACCGATTGAAGACACCGCAACGTCTAGCCGAGCTTCCCTTGGCAGACTTCTGAGAGGAACATCAGCTGGGGGACCCCGGGCCCAAATCAAATACAGCGACTCCCAGAGCACATCAATCGGCCAATGGTCCTTACAAGACCAATTATTCTACACAACACGTCTGCTTGTAGATGAAGTCCCAAAGCCCCCCCAGCTGAGCTCCTTTTTATATTGGTACAATAATAAAGTAATAGATCATTACACATAGACATATAAAATAATAATAATGGCTACATGCCCAGGACATGGCCATGAGAATGACCATGAAAATGGAAATAACCATGTGAATGGAAATAATTGCTGTGTATTTTGATTATAACTATGTGAATAAGATATGAGCTTCCTCATTAATAAACATACTTATATGTTTATGAGTCTATTACCTTAACTCCTACTATTCCCTGTTCTCCTGCTAATGACTGAATAACTCAACTCCAGTTGTTCCCTGGTCTCCTATTAATACCACTCCGGCTGGTCCTTGGTCTCCTGCTAATATCAGTACATCCATTTTACAACTAAGGAGCCATATTGAATGCACTTGATCACACTCACATTCATACATGGCCTGCCATGTCACATTTGTATCACATTCGACCCTTGATCAATTGCATTCAATAGAATCTCACACGACCCTCGGTTGTTTGCAATACAAGCGAGAGACTTCACAAAATATGAAAATCAATGATATCAATATTGGATGTACTACTAAATTATATTTCCTACTTTCCTACTATGGAAGATTATGGTAACTGTAGCTATACCACTAAATAACTGGGTTATATAGTATATCTATTAATATATTTTTTAAAAAGTTATACTTCTTCGTTGCTTTGGGGTACACATAGATATTAGTGAGGGTAAGCATTGAATTATGATCAGACAAAATATCACAACCAAAACTACTTCTATAACTGTTTGAACCCAACCTCCCACATCAGGGATCCAACTAGTAAGCCAGTCCCACCAACCTTCATCCTTATGTTCAGTAATGTTAGTGACTAAACTATGTAGAATACCTAATTGTTGGTTAATGGCATGAGAATGGTCAGAAAGGTTAAAACAACACATATAGTAGAAACAAGAGATCCTCTGCACTCAACCCATTATCAATATATTTAAGACAGAGACACTTTGTGCATACTGCTACTGAAAAATGCCTTACCCTTTAAACAACACAGGGATTGTTTGTCCATATATTGAAATATATTTAAGCTGGCCAACTACGTCAAAGTCATCCCTTATCTGGCCAGTCCTACTCTCAATTTTTATCTGATTCATTAAGAATTCTACTGTTCAATTATACATTTTACAAAGGGACTAAGTTTTACCCGCAACTTACTTGCTGCTTTCAAAGTAAACTCCAAACTTTGGATGCCCTTTTATTAGACACCAGTGGGATCACCTGACTATAGCTGGGAAGGGTGGGGGCTACAACATGGAGCTGGTCACTGCTCCTGTATAAACTATAACAAGCAAGGGGAAGTTGTGCTCAACCACTAACTTAAAAACATTAAGAGGGGGTGCAATGAGGTAGTGACCACAATATACATATAGTAGAAACAAGAGATCCTCTGCACTCAACCCATTATCAATATATTTAAGACAGAGACACTTTGTGCATACTGCTACTGAAAAATGCCTTACCCTTTAAACAACACAGGGATTGTTTGTCCATATATTGCAATATATTTAAGCTGGCCAACTACGTCAAAGTCATCCCTTATCTGGCCAGTCCTACTCTCAATTTTTATCTGATTCATTAAGAATTCTACTGTTCAATTATACATTTTACAAAGGGACTAAGTTTTACCCGCAACTTACTTGCTGCTTTCAAAGTAAACTCCAAACTTTGGATGCCCTTTTATTAGACACCAGTGGGATCACCTGACTATAGCTGGGAAGGGTGGGGGCTACAACATGGAGCTGGTCACTGCTCCTGTATAAACTATAACAAGCAAGGGGAAGTTGTGCTCAACCACTAACTTAAAAACATTAAGAGGGGGTGCAATGAGGTAGTGACCACAATATACATATAGTAGAAACAAGAGATCCTCTGCACTCAACCCATTATCAATATATTTAAGACAGAGACACTTTGTGCATACTGCTACTGAAAAATGCCTTACCCTTTAAACAACACAGGGATTGTTTGTCCATATATTGCAATATATTTAAGCTGGCCAACTACGTCAAAGTCATCCCTTATCTGGCCAGTCCTACTCTCAATTTTTATCTGATTCATTAAGAATTCTACTGTTCAATTATACATTTTACAAAGGGACTAAGTTTTACCCGCAACTTACTTGCTGCTTTCAAAGTAAACTCCAAACTTTGGATGCCCTTTTATTAGACACCAGTGGGATCACCTGATTATAGCTGGGAAGGGTGGGGGCTACAACATGGAGCTGGTCACTGCTCCTGTATAAACTATAACAAGCAAGGGGAAGTTGTGCTCAACCACTAACTTAAAAACATTAAGTTAGTGGTTGAGCACAATATACATATAGTAGAAACAAGAGATCCTCTGCACTCAACCCATTATCAATATATTTAAGACAGAGACACTTTGTGCATACTGCTACTGAAAAATGCCTTACCCTTTAAACAACACAGGGATTGTTTGTCCATATATTCAGCTGGCCAACTACGTCAAAGTCATCCCTTATCTGGCCAGTCCTACTCTCAATTTTTATCTGATTCATTAAGAATTCTACTGTTCAATTATACATTTTACAAAGGGACTAAGTTTTACCCGCAACTTACTTGCTGCTTTCAAAGTAAACTCCAAACTTTGGATGCCCTTTTATTAGACACCAGTGGGATCACCTGACTATAGCTGGGAAGGGTGGGGGCTACAACATGGAGCTGGTCACTGCTCCTGTATAAACTATAACAAGCAAGGGGAAGTTGTGCTCAACCACTAACTTAAAAACATTAAGAGGGGGTGCAATGAGGTAGTGACCACAATATACATATAGTAGAAACAAGAGATCCTCTGCACTCAACCCATTATCAATATATTTAAGACAGAGACACTTTGTGCATACTGCTACTGAAAAATGCCTTACCCTTTAAACAACACAGGGATTGTTTGTCCATATATTGCAATATATTTAAGCTGGCCAACTACGTCAAAGTCATCCCTTATCTGGCCAGTCCTACTCTCAATTTTTATCTGATTCATTAAGAATTCTACTGTTCAATTATACATTTTACAAAGGGACTAAGTTTTACCCGCAACTTACTTGCTGCTTTCAAAGTAAACTCCAAACTTTGGATGCCCTTTTATTAGACACCAGTGGGATCACCTGACTATAGCTGGGAAGGGTGAGGGCTACAACATGGAGCTGGTCACTGCTCCTGTATAAACTATAACAAGCAAGGGGAAGTTGTGCTCAACCACTAACTTAAAAACATTAAGAGGGGGTGCAATGAGGTAGTGACCACAATATACATATAGTAGAAACAAGAGATCCTCTGCACTCAACCCATTATCAATATATTTAAGACAGAGACACTTTGTGCATACTGCTACTGAAAAATGCCTTACCCTTTAAACAACACAGGGATTGTTTGTCCCACTGGTGTCTAATAAAAGGGCATCCAAAGTTTGGAGTTTACTTTGAAAGCAGCAAGTAAGTTGCGGGTAAAACTTAGTCCCTTTGTAAAATGTATAATTGAACAGTAGAATTCTTAATGAATCAGATAAAAATTGAGAGTAGGACTGGCCAAATAAGGGATGACTTTGACGTAGTTGGCCAGCTTAAATATATTGCAATATATGGACAAACAATCCCTGTGTTGTTTAAAGGGTAAGGCATTTTTCAGTAGCAGTATGCACAAAGTGTCTCTGTCTTAAATATATTGATAATGGGTTGAGTGCAGAGGATCTCTTGTTTCTACTATATGTATATTGTGGTCACTACCTCATTGCACCCCCTCTTAATGTTTTTAAGTTAGTGGTTGAGCACAACTTCCCCTTGCTTGTTATAGTTTATACAGGAGCAGTGACCAGCTCCATGTTGTAGCCCCCACCCTTCCCAGCTATAGTCAGGTGATCCCACTGGTGTCTAATAAAAGGGCATCCAAAGTTTGGAGTTTACTTTGAAAGCAGCAAGTAAGTTGCGGGTAAAACTTAGTCCCTTTGTAAAATGTATAATTGAACAGTAGAATTCTTAATGAATCAGATAAAAATTGAGAGTAGGACTGGCCAGATAAGGGATGACTTTGACGTAGTTGGCCAGCTTAAATATATTGCAATATATGGACAAACAATCCCTGTGTTGTTTAAAGGGTAAGGCATTTTTCAGTAGCAGTAAAACAACACATACCCTTAAAATATTGACAACCATGGTTATGCTTAAAAAGCAAATAATCAATGGCAGCCCTATTTTGTAGTACTGCATTTCTAATACTTCCAAAATCTGCTAAGAGACTAGCAATAGCTTTACTGGTAGCATTTATACTCTTGACCATAATACAAGCAATCTTATTAATTTGACGGCCTTGATATATGGTCAACCCAGGTATTGCAACCAGTGAAGCACCTAAAGCTATAATTTCTGATTTATCAAACAAATGTAAGTCTGATTCACAATCAGATGGGAGTTGCTCATACGATGCCTTTCTTTTATAGCGATGTATGGTCTGATCTTGTCTTATAGGGATAGTTAAACTAAGTCTGGTGAGTGCACAAGGCCCTCCAGAAATATTGGCTGGAATATAAGTAAAGGAAATGTTTCCACAAGAAAAGAACCATCCTTTTGGTAATGGGACATACCTATCTAGACTGGGAGAGAGGATCGTATGATTACACAACATATTAGTAGTAATATTATTACATTCTTTCATAGTCATGTTATAACACACATCTGCTGCAGTTATATGGTGAGTGATCAAAGAAAGGAAACCTTTTTTCATTTTTCTTGTAGCATTCTGATCTGCAACATATGCATAAACAGGTATATAAGTTTCAGTATCTGAGTCCTCAACATTTGAGTCATTATATTTTCTTTGAAATGTTGCTGTCAAAACTGTTGTGGGTGTGGGGATGGCAATAAAACAAGTCTCAATTAGTTCACCAGCACTTAGGACATCCTTTAAGTACATGTAGCTAGTGTTCAATACATCTTTAGCCATATACTCCCACAAATTGTCCCCTCGCAAAGACAGTGCCCTTTTAGATCTCTCTCTGCTCCCATTGAGTTGATCGGATGATTGTGCACACCATGGCAAATCCTGCGTTTGATACACACAGGTAGTAGTCAGCATGACAATCAGGAACTCAAGTCCTGCCAAAATAAGAATTTGACAAACCCGACCTCCATTTCCTGGAGCAAAGATTGGGTAGGGCCACAAGATAGTTGATCGTCCTGGGAATCCAACCACCATTTTGGGAAAGAGTTTTTCAGTCCTCATAGGTAAGACTTCTTTTTCCTTTAATGTTGATCTATAAAGAAATACAGTTTATTATTCTCGTAAATAACATTTTTCTATTGGGACATAATCCCATTTCTCTTGACCTGGTCTGATTACTAATACAACATTATCTTTTCCTGCTGCAATTACTTCAGCAGGTTCTGGTTGTTTATTTGGGTGCTGTATCCAAATTTTTGCACCACTTTGAATTCCCGTAGCTCCAAAACCTTTATCACCTCTTATTGTTAATACAGTTGGAGGATTTCCTTTATTTATTGGCCCATGATATGATAGACTGGCATAATGATTATTTGAGCAATATGGTCTTTTGCTTGTATAAGTACATCAGCATCACTTGAATTCAGTAAAATTACTTTGCACATCCTCTACTATTTGGCAATGGACCAATGTAATCTATTTGTCATATTTGACCAGGTAATTTACCCCTTGCAATCTGTCCTTTCATAGTATGTGGTATTTGTCTATGCTGTGTATGTTGGCATATGGGACATTCTGAAATCACTGTTCTAATGATATCATATGGGATACCTATTCCCCGTGATTGCGCCCATCTATACGTGGCTTTTTCTCCTAAGTGTCCACTTTTCTGATGTGCCCAGGAAGCCAAACCTTTAAGGTCTATATCATCAATAGGCTGGGTCTCTGCTTCAGCAACTTTTGCTTTTTCATCTGTAATAGAGTTGAATAAACGTTCTAATGAATCAATAGGACAATGCGCATCAACATGAAATACTGTAACATTTGTTTTAAATACAATATCTCCATATCTCCTGCCATAAATCCTTACCCCAGATTTCTTTTGCGTGAACTTTCCATTGATGTTTTTGCCAAGTAGGCAACAAGGAGTTAACCCATTAGCTACCGACCACGAGTCTGTGTATAGATAACACTCTCCTTAATTTTCTTGCTTTAAAGTTTGAAAAACAGCATATAATTCTGCATACTGACTGCTTTGACTAACTCTTGCATTGTATCAGTTATCTCTTTATGCCCTCCCAGAATTCAGTATTGTTTCATTCTCACAGTCTTAACAGCTGGAGGTAATTCCACGGGAGGCATTTTTAACTGTCCAACTATAACAGTATTTACATATTTACAATTACGAACACCAAACTGGTATCTGCCATCAGGCAAATCTAATTGCATTCCTTTTAATATATCTATACCTATTATGTGTTCTTTAATAAGTACAATCAACAATTTTTAATTCAACCATAGCCTGTACACCAAGGGTCTGTTTTCCCCCCAATCCAGTAATAGTGACTTGTTGCCCTTTATAATATGTTGGATTCCCAGCAATTATAGTGGCCTCCGCTCCCGTATTAACTAGGGCTTGTACTTTTTGTATATTTCCATTTTTACAATATATATTTAAATTAACTTACAGGTGGTCATTTACATGCTGTATACGCCCTATTACTGGAGCTTGACCTGATCCCTAATCTGATTTAAATCGCTGAGCCTGAGACAGCTCAGCCCAGGGATATATCCCTTTTGACTCTTCACTCAACTCTTGTGCTTTTAATCCAGTAGAGGTCGTAACATCCTCTTTATCTTGTTTCCCCACACTTTTATTTTGATTTTTATGCAAGCCCCGTTTTTTGTACAATCTCCACATTTCCAAAGTATCTATTCCATCTATCTCGTCTATTGGGACTCCATCTCTCATTAGGGCATTAAACATGTCCCTTCTGGGGACTCTATCACCAAAATTTCCCTTCTGACTGTTATCCTTTTTATTATCCCTGTCCTTGTACTTATCCTTGGGACCCCAATCTCCTAGATCTCCAAGCTCTCGAATGGACTCAATAACATACTGTAGAGGCTGCCCTGTCTCATTAACGAGCAGCATCATAATAACATTTTTATATGCCGGCAGAGCAAGCTTAATCATTTTGTTTCTAATTTGTACAGTTAAGGGAGTATCCAGTACTTGATCTGCTTGCCCAACAAATACTGCAGTTTTCATACCTTCCTCTTTTATTTGCTGTATACAATCCCTCAAAGTATACCAAGATTTATTATTAGCCGGCCAATCTGACTCTATCTGATAAATAATGCCTGGATGCACCACGAGCAGCCAATGCTAACATCGAGGACATATTTGCACACTGAAAATTACGAAACTCGTCCTGCACAGTTGCCTCATTAGACAATAGACAGAACTTACGTGAGTCTCCATTATCCAAATTAACTCCAGCAGCCCCTCTCTCATATAACCGCACTAGCCAGGATATGAGGGGCTCTGATGATCTTTGTTTAAACCTATCATGTAAATCTGTTACTTCTTGCTGTGTAAAATCTTCTAAGGTGGTAGTATTTACAACCCCACCTGACACATTTACTGCTTTTCTCTGCTCAATTGGTTGGCTACAGCATGAAACTCATTTGAGTACTGTTGTCTGTTTTCACACAAGGTTTTCCTATCATCCTCTGATTCATCACTAGTATCCCAAATATTGCCATGCCACTCATCTGGATGCCAATCAACTCCTGCCTTAGCAATTAGTTTGGATACTTTCTTCATATTAATTTTTCCTTTACGCTTTCGATATTTATACTTTGCACATCGCACAGCGGCCGTTTCGGCAACTTGCTGATACGTGTCAGCTTTATCCATTAATAATCTATTTTGGCAGTGCAACATTGTAACCCGACTCTGTAAGTCAAGTATTTCTTTTTCAAACTGAGAAATACATGCTTTTAACTCTGAACAATCACTATGCTGCTTGCGATACGCAGACAACAAAATCCACCCCCGTCTTCCTAAAGCACACAACTCCTGTCCTTTTTCAAAGGGTACTTTCTCTAAACATGTAACTACGTTAATTGGACTAGCATCTTTCAATTGATGCGCCCAATCCTCACACAATCCTGCACCTTTAGACTCAGTGGCAATAATTTTACATGAAGTATCATCCCAACCAGGGATATCTACAATATTTACAGCTTTCCCCACAATGCTATTATTCTTTCTCTTAAACATTTTATCTTATTCTCGAACCCCGCTCCTGGTACCAAAATGTCTTGCTACAAGTTCCCTTGGCAGACTTATCACAAACTAAATGTCTGACTGAGCACTTCCCCCAGTAGACTTATCAAATATAGGGGTGGAAATAAAACACACACACATTGATCGTGATTAAACCAGAATAATATATTGTAAGAAAAGTAATACAATACCGATTGAAGACACCGCAACGTCTAGCCGAGCTTCCCTTGGCAGACTTCTGAGAGGAACATCAGCTGGGGGACCCCGGGCCCAAATCAAATACAGCGACTCCCAGAGCACATCAATCGGCCAATGGTCCTTACAAGACCAATTATTCTACACAACACGTCTGCTTGTAGATGAAGTCCCAAAGCCCCCCCAGCTGAGCTCCTTTTTATATTGGTACAATAACAAAGTAATAGATCATTAAACATAGACATATAAAATAATAATAATGGCTACATGCCCAGGACATGGCCATGAGAATGACCATGAAAATGGAAATAACCATGTGAATGGAAATAATTGCTGTGTATAATTGCTGTGTATTTTGATTATAACTATGTGAATAAGATATGAGCTTCCTCATTAATAAACATACTTATATGTTTATGAGTCTATTACCTTAACTCCTACTATTCCCTGTTCTCCTGCTAATGACTGAATAACTCAACTCCAGTTGTTCCCTGGTCTCCTATTAATACCACTCCGGCTGGTCCTTGGTCTCCTGCTAATATCAGTACATCCATTTTACAACTAAGGAGCCATATTGAATGCACTTGATCACACTCACATTCATACATGGCCTGCCATGTCACATTTGTATCACACTCCCACCCTTCCCAGCTATAGTCAGGTGATCCCACTGGTGTCTAATAAAAGGGCAGCCAAGTATGGGGGTTTACTTTGAAAGCAGCTAGTAAGTTGCAGGTAAAACCTAGTCCCTTTGTAAAATGTATAATGAAGCAATAGAATTCTTAATGAATCAGATAAAATTGAGCGTAGGACTGGCCAGAGATGGGATGACTTTGACGTAGTTGGCCAGCTTAAATATATTGCAATATATGGACAAACAATCCCTGTTTTGTTTAAAGGGTAAGGCATTTTTCAGTAGCAGTATGTACAAAATGTCTCTGTCTTAAATATATTGATAATGGGTTGAGTGCAGAGGACTCTTGTATTTGAAAACTTGCCTCAAAGCCAGGAATTCAAAAATAAGCACCTTCTTTGATGCCACTGGGAGGAACATACAAGGGGTTGTTGAGCAACATGCCACTGGTTGGGGATCAATGCCTTACAATTTGGAGAACTACCCAAGGAATGGGACGAGGGGTTGCAAACAAACAGGCTATTTACAGATGAAGCCACTTGGATTTGTGAGTTAAATGCGTCATGACTCAGGGTTAATTGAATAAACTGTGTTATCTAAAGTCATCTTAACTCATTTAATGCATTTAACCTTTTCATTAGCATACCAAAGCACCATTGTTCACAATGGTGAATGCTTTAATTAGGTGGGATGTTGTGACGCAGTTTTCTGTGTTAAATGAGATAAATGGGATATCTGTGTTTAGTTATTCTGTGTCAAACAGACAAACCAAAGTGGCTGCATCTGTATGTGCATTTTGTTACTTGTTACAGGAAAATAAAACTGTCCTTGTAGTCTGTACTGTAGAGAGTATGGATGATTATGAACAAGGTAAACATCTAATTTGGTGAGAATCTTACAGTAGACGTGTGATTCTGGCAAGAGAGGGATCATGAAGTGAGCAGATCTGAGGGCAGGAGAAAGAAAGAAAGTGAGAGAGGTGTAAATAGACAGAACTGGGGGGAGCAAGCACCACTATATTTGTTTAAATGCAAGAAGAAATGGTGTCATTGTCAAAATTTGCCACTTTTCAAAAATAGCATGAACAAAGCATAACTGAACACTGTAACATTTTTTTTCAGTTAAAGAACGTATTGCCTGGTCAATAAGTGATCAACCATTGATACTGCAGACAAAAGGCATTTTAAAGAAAATATAATTAGGCGTTATTTACACCATGTATTATAATGGAATACACTGATGGCAGTGATACTTTTTTTTCACCGGTTATGGCTCTATCTCCTGTTTTTATGAATAAAATGCTGAAATATTGTTGGAGAAAATCATGGATTGAACTTTAAGGGGGGGGGGTCTTATAAAGCTTCTAATGTATCCATCATAACAAGCTGCAAGAATTTTTAGTTTGTGGCAATACAGGTTTTTTTTCTACAAGCTGACATACAGACATCTAAGTATTATTAAAGGTAACTTGTACACAGGAGGCACTCAGAGCAAAACATAAGCTTTATGATCAAAGTGTGCTTTCTCTGTTTTACCTGGATGTGCACTTTGTTATGCACGCTCTGTTTCTTGATTATATTCCTATTAATAATACATTCTGTATAGTAACAACCTCTTGGTTCATGCAGCCACTATAGCTAGGAACATTTCTTTGATAAAACTAAGCTCAGGTTTCATCAATTCATCTTTTTTCTGTGTTTCTCTTCTTGTTGTTGTGATAGTTGAGAAGCCCATGGACACTCATTTAACTAATGGATGCAAAGGTTGTTTTGTGCTCAATGATGTCACTTCAGATGTAGGCATTTTGGTGTGGGAATCTAGGTCACCGGTAATGCGCAACTATATTATTTTACAGGGTTAATTAACCCAGTAATTAGTGGCAGCAGCAAAGTCATGAGCTGAATCAGTTGCAGAATATTTTAGGAAATTATTGGACAATATGATGGTGGATGCTTAAATTAGACCAAATAAAATAACTTACAAAACATTCAGGAATGAAAAACTAATTATGAATATGTTTGCCTGACACAAACAATATGGGGCCATTTATGACCTCCAAGACACTGGATTCCTGTACTATAGAATTGCTTTTGGGTGGGCAAGGCATGAAGGCTCTTGTTTCTTCTGCTCTTGTGTTCCTTAGTGCTCTTGCTCTTCTTCCCAAAGTCAGAGTAAAATACCCCTACAGACTGTAAAGATGGCTAATGGAACGTCATAACTCCAACCTTGAAATGTATGCCTTACCAAATACACTTTTATCACTATTATAAATAACCCTGTGTTGCTGGTTCTTCTTGAAACTGTACTAAAGAGCTGTGCTCACCACTATTCTTTAAAACCATTAGGTGGGGGTGCAATGAGGATGTGACCACAAAATACAAATAGTCAACTACAAGAGTCCTCTGCACTCAACCCATTATCAATATATTTAAGACAGAGACATTTTGTGCATACTGCTACTAAAAAATGCCTTTAAACAACACAGGGATTGTTTGTCCATATATTGCCAAGTTTGGGAGTTTTACTTTGAAAGCAGCTAGTAAGTTGCAGGTAAAACTTGGTCCCTTTGTAAAATGTATAATTAAGCAATTGAATTCTTAATGAATCAGATGAAAATTAAGCGTAGGACTGGCCAGATATGGGATGACTTTGACGTAGTTGGCCAGCTTAAATATATTGCAATATATGGACAAACAATCCCTGTGTTGTTTAAAGGGTAAGGCATTTTTTAGTATCAGTATGCACAAAATGTCTCTGTCTTAAATATATTGATAATGGGTTGAGTGCAGAGGACCTCTTGTAGTTGACTATATGTATTTTGTGGTTACATCCTCATTGCACCCCCGCCTAATGGTTTTAAAGAATAGTGGTGAGCACAGCTCTTTAGTACAATTTCAAGAAGAACCAGCAACATATATATATTCTGGATGGACAGCACCTCTCTCCTAACAGCTAAATTATATCTGCCCCTGTGCACAGAACCAATTTCATATACAAAAAGAACAAAAATGCCAGCACCAAGGGTCTTGTGTCAAAAAAAACTTGTATTATGACATGGTATGTAAAAACCAACGTTTTCTATTTTTTCTGCACTTTGCCCACTGCCATTCACTTTTAGGGCTGTATTTCATATGTGGGCACCCAAAGATGGGCATCATCCACCGCCCACACCTCCTTAGGATCGCATGTATGCAGGGGGACATGACCCGCAGGCAGGCATCCTCACCCACTCACCCCAGGGTTGTGCACAAGTACGATCAGCTGCAAAGCACTCAGGAAGTGAGTACAGAGACCTGTACACTAGACCCCAGAGTGCTCCACAAGTAGCTGGGCGGCATGTCGCCCCTTTATCTGTGCAACCCTAAGCCCGGACCTTTGTGGCCTTGCCCTAAATCTGGATCTGTTCACTTTAAAATACTGTTGTAGGTCTCTGTGCTCCAAAACAAAGCACAAAGACCTGTGTTCCCCCAATAAATACATTGCTGTCTGCATTCAGCAGTGCTGTAAATGTGAGGGATGTGTTCCGGTGGGTGATACATACTGTAGTTATCCAGCCCTTACCCATCCCCTAACTTGTACATCTATGACTGCCTTGCCTGCACTGCAAAGAGCCTCCTATTGTGTATCTAAGTATTTCCAAACAGAATCGATTTAGAAAAAAGAAGCACATTTTTCAAATGAGTTTCCACATTTCCATGTGACGTTTCATACTAAGGGGTCTATTTATCATGCTGTGTAAAAAGTGGAGTGAAACATTACGGGGAATGTTGTTCATAGCAACCAATCAGATCTTTGCTTTTGTTTGCTAACGGTTGAAATCTAATTGCTGCTAAATAGTCCCGTAAAGGTCCTAAAACACCCCTAAATGCACTTTACCATTCCACTGATCCTGGTATATTGCACAGCATTACATTTGCTATGTTCTATATACTAAAATAAATATGAAGCAATAATCACCTGATCTCAGTGCCAGCAAAGCATTTTTGGCCTACTTAAAAAAATCAGATAAAAGTATTATTACCCTTTGTCTTGTGATCACTGCTCCATAGCGGTGGGGTGGAGTATCTTAGTTTCCCATGTTAAACTGGTAGGCTTTGTGTGAGCCTTAATGTTTAGCATAGGCTTATGTTTCAGTCAATTAGTATTAATACTGAACCTCATTTGCTATTTACTAGCCCAGCTCCCCAGTTCATCCAGATCCTTTGTAGATTGTAGATTTTAAGAGCTTATTTGGGAAAAAAGTAAAGGCACATCCTATAAGGCCATTGTTCAGGAGAGCACTGTGTGTTGTGTTTTGGTCTGGATATGCCATTAATGCTGCTGTCTGGGATTAATAAGTGGATCCTTTGGCATAACTTCATATGGGATTTTGATATCCAGTTGTTGGCTAGGAGACATTGTGAATGAGAGAACACTAGAGAATAGGATAGGTAGATATAAACATGTATGCCCATCACTCACAAAGCAGAACCTAACAACATTCTCTTCATTGCAACTTTTAAGTAGAGTAGTTAATTAACATATCAAAGGATCAGTTAAGCTTTTACCATGAGGAGAAATAATTATCTGAAATGCTACCGATTAATGAGACAGATAATAAAATGACGATATATGACAAAGAAGTCTATGGAGTTTTTGAGTAGACTGTGCGCCTTAATGATATTTTAAAATTATATTTCTAGCCAGCAGGTCTCCACAGAACTGTACATAGGCATAATGAAGGTTGAGGTAGGCTTAGCCTCCCCAAAAAGAGACTGGCTGCTACAGGACTTATAATTTCTCTCATGGAAAGCCATTGAACGGTGGCTTTCCAAAACAAAATTCACTCTCCATTCCTGGCATTGCAACAAACCCTGGCTGAATATCATCTAATTTTGAATGAGATGGCTTATTCTATTTTACCATTTCTCCAGTCCTTCATTAAGGTCTTCCTCACCTTCCTTTAGTTTGGGAAGCATATGGAACTGATCTGTATTTTATATTAATCAGGGAAAAGATTTTCCATTCCGCGCATTGAATGGCAATGTCACTTATCGCTCGCATAAATGTATATAAATGAGTTGCATGCATCCCATGAGAAATTGAACTATCATATAGAATATAGTTGCAAGAGAGCAGATACCCATTTTCTTTGCTTTGGCTCCTAAGGACATGAAATTAAAGTGCACATTAACTATAGCTTCCTCTCCGTTTATTGATTCTGACATAAGCATCACAGTGATGTCTCCATCACATAAGGCATCTATAATGCTCTCAATAATAGCCCCTCACGCAGCAAAAACACTTTTGTACACCAATATAAAAATAAATCCATTGCCAAAGAAAACCAAATTGGTGTCAGGGTGCAAGAAGTGGATCTGCTTTCTGTTATTGTGTTATTTTTAGACCTTATCATGTTATTTTTAAACCCTAATTGGTTATTTAGGACAAGGAACAATGATTCGGTTGCAATAAAAATAGATATGTTCTGCAATTAGGCACTAGTGTATCAGTATCTATTTGACATAAAGCTGGCTTTGTCCTGAAAAATAAAAAGGAGGTGAATATCACCAAGCAACAATATCAATTAGCACAAATAAAGCACTTATAAGCCATATGAAAAACAACTATTGGGCTTACGTTGTAATAAATTGTAATAAATTTGCTCTGAAGCAGGAACACGTGACAATTAGCCTAACATTTGCTTCAATATTCTAACTGGGCTAATGAAAGCTAACTGTTAATTGGTTGTTATGGGTTATTAAACTGTCATATATTTGCAATGTGTAACTAAAAAGTTTGCTAGACTCATAATAAGGTAGAAAGTAAAAGTCAGGCTCATTATTTTATATTATGTAATGCTGTATAACTAGAAATACACAGAGCTTGCTTAGAAGCATGGCTGGTGCAAGTTGACAACTGGGTACAAAATAAGCCCAAAGACATATAATCATTGATTGGTTTCTGCAGGAGCTTTAATCACTGCCTGCTGCACTAATTAACCTTTTCTTTATATTTACTGACTGCTCCTGCAGATGATATGGCACTTTTTCCGGTAGTATGTATTCGGAAGCTGCCCAAAGTAAGAAAATGTTTGTCCTACTATTGCTATCCTACTTTAAGTCCTACTATTGCATACTGGTAAGGGTATTTCATAACCCAAGTCAGCAGCCACTATATCAACCCAGCATCTTTTTCCAAGCACTTTATTCAAAATTATTTCCTTTTCTTTATGAAAAGACATAGCTTGTCCTAAAAGATGATGTCTTACTAATCATTTATACTTTCACCTTCTTCTTAATTCCTCTTAACATTTGCTATTTGCAGTGGCTGTACACTTGAGCAGTTCTCATGGGTATGAATTCATTTTGAACACTCCTGGCAGTAATGATTTTTTGTACAGAGCCTTTCCCTTCAAATAAGAATGTTCTTTGCAGCTGATCCAGTCTATATTTGAATTATGAGTAGTAAAGTATACTAGAAATTTAAGTTATTTTAAGATTTTGATATGTCAGTCAAAGACATTCATGGTGAGCCTATGTGACAGTAGCCTATCAATAACCATAACTGTGCAGACACAGTAATTATTGATAATAAATGCAAATGAGGGTTGATCATTTGTCTGTGTGTCTGCATCAACTGTCCCGGCTCTTTTTAAAAGTTCTTTCAGCATTAATTTCAAAC
Organism: Xenopus petersii; assembly: GCA_038501925.1. Taxonomy (NCBI): domain Eukaryota; kingdom Metazoa; phylum Chordata; class Amphibia; order Anura; family Pipidae; genus Xenopus; species Xenopus petersii. The sequence continues at coordinate 47,212,340 of CM076672.1, read as the reverse complement.
AGAACAATGTACTGGATGTATAAATCCCATAAATGGAGACCTTCCACCATTCACTGCCATGATATCTCTTTCACTTTGGATTGAATGAACCATTCAATGAACCATTTCTGTTGTAATATGTTATGTCCATGACCCATAAAATGTGTTTTAGAAGCAGCAATTTGTAGAAGCAGCAACTATAAGGGTGAAGACAGAAAGAGCTACTAAAATATTTTCGGAATTTATTAAACCCTGAGGATGGAAAAGTCCGAATCTGAAAATCCAGCATCTCAGACCTGTTGAGGTTGAGGCATCTAAGTCAAAGGGAGAAGTCCCAATGATTTTTTGATGTGAAAATCCTGAAAAACTGCTTTTGAAAATTTTCTGGGTGGATTTGATCGGAGTTTGTAGCCGAAAATGTTGATATAAAAATCGTAATTTGATAAACAACCCCCTATATGTTTTAGCAGAAGCAATTCTCAGTATTGTTTATGGCAGAGTATTTTTGTAGCCATAACTAGTGACAGGCGAATAAATTCGTCATTACTGTAATAGCCTCCGTTTGTAAGTATAAATTATATACATACAGGTATGGTATCTGTTACCCGGAAACCCATTATCCAGAAAGTTCCAAATTATGGGAAGGCCCTCTCACATAAACTCAAATTTATGCAAATAGTGCAAATTTTTAAAAATGATTTCCTTTTTCTCTGAAACAATAAACATAGTGCTTTGTATTTGATCCCAGCTAATATAGAAATAATCCTTATTGGAGCCAAAACAATCCTATTGGGTCCATTTAATGTTTAAATAATTTTCTAGTAGACTTAAGGCATGAAGATCCAAACTACAGAAAGATCCTTTGTCTGGAAAATCCCAGGTCCCAAGCACTCTGGATAACGGTCCCATACCTGTATAGATATATCCTACCCCTGTGGCTCAAAGTAATCAAAGTAGTTAAAATATAATTGGTTATTCTGCATCAACGTAACCTATCTTATGACAATTTTTTTATATATTTTGCCTAGGTTATGCCACTGTGTTTTACAGATTATTATTGCCACCTTCTTTTCCCCAGTGCATCATTTATTGTTGTCCCTATGAAATATTAACACTAGGCAACAAGATAATAATGTGAGACATATGCGTACAGCCAAATGCCATGTGTGTTTGCACTAATATTTATGGTGTCTAGGCAAACCTTGTTCTCACCTCAACCTTCAATGGAATATATGAAGAATATATGAAGAATAAATGAGAATCAATGCACACTATTAAAGATGCACTGCACATAACATTAAGCAAGGTGGTAGATTGGTAGACCAAACTTCATTTTATCCAGGACCTTACAAAATAGTTAATGTAACCACATTTACAAATCAAGTCACAATATACATATACAATATGCATACCATGCTATATGATGTTAATACTAATGTCTGAGGGAGCTTGAATAGGTCAAACGCATAGCAGAAATTTATATTTTTTATGTGCAGTAATCCTAATTTTTTAAAGACTGCAGTAAATGGTTTTAGTGCTGCTCCGTGATATCTGCAGTTAGTGTTTTGCATTCCACTGTGAAACACAAGCTAAAAACCTGACAGTTGTCATCTTGGATTGGAGAATCTAAGGGAAAGAACATTTGAAGGAATCATCAAGTGGTAGATTGGAGGATTGAATACCTATTGTAAGAAAGTTACCTGTGCGGCGGGGACGCCCGCCGCATGGTTCTTCGCCGCGTGGTTCTTCCTCTCCGGCGCCGGCAGCATCTTTATCCTTAGGGCACACCTCTTAAAGGTACAGGCGCGCTGGCGTGATAACTGCCCAATTGACCTTATTCCTGGTTCCACTACTCCTCGTGGTAGAACCTACCCTCTTTCTTTGCCCGAAGCCCAGGCAATGAAGGAGTATATAAGGGAAAACCTAGAAAGGGGTTTCATCAGACCTTCTAATTCCCCTGTGGGAAAAAAGATGGTGGTCTTCGCCCCTGTATTGATTATAGGGGGCTCAATAAGATTACCATAAAAAATCGCTATCCTCTCCCTTTAATTTCTGAATTTTTTGATCAGGTTAAAAAAAGTATTTTCCAAGCTTGATCTTAGGGGGGCTTATAACTTGATTCGAATCAGGGAGGGTGATGAGTGGAAGACTGCACTTAACACCAGGGATGGCCACTACGAGTATCTAGTTATGCCTTTTGGGCTCTGTAACGCCCCCGCAGTGTTCCAGGAGTTTGTCAATGACATCTTCCGGGACCTGCTGGGGATCGTCGTAGTGGTCTACCTAGACGATATTCTTATTTTTTCCTCCAACATGAAGGAACATCAAAATCATGTTTATGAAGTCTTACAAAGGCTAAGGAGAAATAATCTTTATGTGAAACTAGAGAAATGTACTTTTGGGGTTTCTTCTGTTCAGTTTTTGGGGCTTAACATTTCCAGCAAGGGTCTAGAAATGTATCCAGGCAAGGTGAGAGCAGTCCTGGATTGGACCCAACCCCTTTCGTTACGGGCAACCCAAATATTTCTTGGTTTTGCTAATTATTATCGGCAGTTTATCAAAAAATTTTTCCCTCATTGTGGCCCCCATCACTAATCTGACTAAAAAGGGCGCTGACCCCAGTATGTGGCCTCCCGAGGCCATTCAAGCATTTGATTTCCTAAAGAAGGAATTCAGTTCAGCCCCCATTCTCAGACACCCCGATACTGCACTACCTGTTATTGTGGAGGTTGACGCCTCTGAGGTGGGAGTGGGGGCAGTCCTTTCTTAAAGGCACCCGACTACCAACAAGTTACATCCCTGTGCTTTCTTCTCCGGGAAGTTTTCACCCGCAGAGGTGAATTATGATATAGGTAACAGGGAATTGTTGGCAGTCAAATGGGCCTTTGAGGAATGGCGGCATCTCCTGGAGGGCGCAAAACATCTGGTGACGGGCTATACTGACCACAAAAATCTACTATATATAGAGTCTGCTAAACGCCTTAATCCGAGGCAGGCTAGGTGGGCTCTATTTTTCACAAGGTTTAATTTTTCTTTGACTTTCAGGCCTGGGACTAAAAACACCAAGGCAGATGCACTCTTTAGGAGTTTTGAATCCATTTCTTCTGACTCTAGTGAGTGTACTCCCATTATTCCCAGAGAAATGATCATAGCAACCCTTGAATCTGATCTTTCCTCTTTATTGCTCCCTCTTCAATCTTCTGCTCCTATTGATACCCCTTCGGGGAGATGGTTTGTACCTTAGGAGTTAAGGGAGCAAGTATTGAGGGAGGTTCATGATTCTAAAATGGCAGGACATCCAGGTATTGCTAAAACGGTGTCTCTGTTATCCTGTCATGTTTGGTGGCCTTCATTCAAACAAGATACTAAGGCCTTTGTAAATCCTTGTCCAGTCTGCCAAAGGCCTAAATCCTCTTGGAAGTCTTCCCAGGGGTTGCTACTTTCCTTACCAATTCCAGAAAGACCTTGGACCCATCTTTCGATGGACTTTATTGTTGATTTGCCTCCTTCACAGGGGAAAACTGTGATCTGGGTGGTGGTGGATAGGTTTAGCAAGATGAGCCATTTTGTTTCCTTTCCACACCTCCCTTCTGCTAAGACTTTGGCTGACCTATTTGTTACCCACATTTTTAAGTTTCATGGTTTTCCTGAAAATATTGTTTCCGACAGGGGGGGTTCAATTTGTTTCTAAGTTTTGGCGTGCTTTCTGTTCTTTAGTTGGGATTGAGTTATCCTTTTCCTCTGCTTATCACCCCCCAAACCAACAGTCAAACTGAGAGGGTAAACCAGTCCCTGGAACAGTACCTCAGGTGTTATGTGTCTGACAACCAGTCCACCTGGGCGGAACTGTTACCCTGGGTAGAATTTGCATTCAATAATGCTACCCATTCTTCCTCTGGGGAGTCCCCTTTCTTTATTGTCAATGGGTTGCACCCCGAAGCTTTTTCGTTCTCTGGGTCTGGTTCCCCTGTACCATCTGCCAACTCCTCTGTTTAGTTATTTTCTAAAGTTTGGTCTCAAGTGCATGAGTCTCTATCTGCAGCTACTTCAGCTCAAAAAAAAGCTGCTGACAAATCTCGTAGAGAGGCACCCCAGTATAAAGTGGGGGATTTGGTCTGGTTAGCTACCAAGAATATCAAGTTGAAAGTGCCCTCTCTCAAACTGGGTCCTAAATTCATTGGTCCATATCCCATCACTGCTATTATCAACCCTTCTTGTGTTCGTCTTAAATTACCTGTTAATTTTAAGATTTCAGACTCATTTCACGTTTCTTTGTTAAAACCTACTAACAATGTTTGTTTTGTCTCTGCTCCTCCCCCAGTGTTAGTTGAAGGTCAGCCTGAATTTGAGATCCAGGAGTTTCTAGATTCCCGCCTTGTGCGTGGTAAGTTGCAGTACCTTACCAGGTGGAAGGGCTTTGGCCCTGAGGAGAACTCCTGGGTCTCAGTTGATGACATCAGGGCTGACCGCCTCAGGAAGCAATTACATCTAAAATTTCCTGGTAAACCTGGGGGTCCGGTGGCCCCCCTGGAGAGGGGGGTAATGTAAGAACATTACCTGTGCGGCGGGGAGGCCCGCCGCATGGTTCTTCGCCGCGTGGTTCTTCCTCTCCAGCGCCGGTGCCATCTTGATCCTTAGGGTGCGCGCCTCTTAAAGGTATAGGCGCGCTGGCATGATTAAGCCAGCGCGCATTTGCACACGTTTTGGCACGAAATTTAACTGTATTTAAGGCCCATTCTGATCCCCAGCCAGTGCCCGTGATAGAACTTGTTTCTAGTGGTTTCCTGAGCCATGAATCTGAATCTCGTCTGTCTGATTATCCGTGTTTGACCTTGCCTGTATCCTGACTATTCTGAAATCTGTATCCTGACCCTTGCCTGCCTACGAAAACTCTTGCCTGCCTGATGATTCTGATATCCGCCTGCCTCGACTCTGCTTGTCTGACTATTCTCTTGCCTGCTCCATTTGTACCGTGACCTTCGGCCCAAAAGACTCTAACTGCCGTGCCCCTTCGCCAGCCAGAACATCTTGCCTTGCAACCCTCGTTAAGTCCAGGTGGCACCCAAGTAAGCTGAGGGCTCCTCCCGGAGCCCAACAGTGGTCACACTACTGGTGAAGCCGAGACCAGGGTGCTTGGCATTTGTTCTGGTATCGGGTGCCGGTCGTGACGTGTGGTACAAGTGAAGTGGAGAAGGATCATTTATGGTGGTGAGAGTAAAATGGTGGGGGACGTTTACATATGCTGGTTTAAGGTGCTGATATAGCATATTAAAGGGGATGCCCTGACACTGTTGGCCCACTGGCCCACTGACACTATAATCAATAACTCACCTAAGTGTGACTCTCCCCATCCTCTCTCCCCCCTCTTTTTCTTCCATGCCCCCTCTTAGACAATTGCTTGGAAACAGTAGTATTTCAGCAGTGACATAAAGTTTGTTGAATTAACAGAAAATATGCATCATAACAAAATTAGACAGGTGCATACATTTGGGCACCCCAACAGAGATATTACATCAATACTTCGTTGAGCCTCCTTTTGCAAATGTAACAGCCTCTGGACGCCTCACAGCCCCACAGCATGCTGGAACCTACACCAAATTTGACAGTAGGTAGCAGGTGTTTTTCTTGGAATGCGGTGTTCTTCTTCCACCATGCAAATTGCTTTTTGTTATGAACAAATAACTTCATTTTTGTCTCATTGGTACAAAGCACTTTGTTCCAAAATGACTGTGGCTTGTCTAAATCAGCTTTTGAATACAACAAGTGGCTCTGTTTGAGGCATGTTTGCAGAAAGGGCTTCTTTCTCATCACTTTGCCATACAGATGTTCTTTGTGCAAATTGCTCTGAATTGTAGAACAATGTACAGATGTACACCATCTGCAGCAAGATGTTCTTGCAGGTCATATACCGCTCCTGTGTTTTTCTTGGCCTGCCAGACCTGGGTTTTACAGCAACTGTGCCTGTGACGTTCCATTTTCTGATTCCATTCCTTACAGTTGAAACTGACAGTTTAAACCTCTGAGAAAGCTTTTTGTAGCCTCCCCCTAAACCCTTATACTGAACCATCTTTGTTTTCAGATCTTTTGAGAGTTGCTTATGAGGATCCCATGTTGTCACTCTTCAGAGGAGAGTCAAACAGAAGCACAACTTGCAATTGGCCAACTTAAATACCTTTTCTCAATTGGACACACCTGCCTATGAAGTTCAAGGATTAACGACCTAATCCAATGAATTTGACATTGCTAGTAATCAGTATTGAGCATTTACATGCATTCAAATGAGCAAAATTACAAGGGTGCCGACATCTTTGCACAGCCAGTTTTTCATATTTGATTTAATTTCATACAACTGAATACTGCTTTACTAAAATTTTTTGTTCAGAAAACACCCAGTAGTCAGTTCCTGGAAAATGAAAAATATACCACTGTTATCTTTTTTGTTGCAAGTGGAATAAATTATTTTGCAGGCTGAGAGGGGCTCCCAAAACTGGCAAATTTGAATATTTTAGCAATACTGGTACTCTGGCCAGCCACTACTTATTTCTTTTAAGCATATAATTTATTGATAACCGCAGTTCAAGTGTGCACTGCCATCATACTCACTTGTGGGTGTAAACTGATTAAACTTTAAACTGATTATAGATTCTATTGAGACACATTGTTTTGTTATTGCAATATGCACACCACTCAGTTCACTTTTTAAAGTGAACACACTGGAGTGAGCAATTGCATGCATGTGCAGCACAGACCTGGCAGTGCAACCTCTAATGCTGTTACTAATTCTGCTAGTTGGAAGGGATACTATACACAAATACAGAGGAAATAGTTTGTGTGATTTACCAAAACGCTTTATAAGTGCATCACGCTCATTTTGCAGGACCTATAATGATGCTGGAGTCCTAGGAAAAATACTGCATTGTAGGTAAAAAAGCATGGCAATTTGCATCCAAAAATTGCATCTCCCAGTTTCTGTAAACACTAAAAACACCATAAATAAAATTTTCTTAACAAAATACTAGACTGGACTGAATACAAAATAGTAACCATATAGACAATGGACCAGATTCAATTCAGTTAAAAAATGTTATCTCATGGTTTATCGTGTGAAAATTCATGGACAAAAAACATTTATCCTAATTCAGTTTCAGTTTTTTCCCATAGAGTTTTCACGTGATAAACTTTTTCTGAATTTAATTGTATCTGAAATTGCATCTTGTCCATGAGTTTTTATGTGATAAATCTTTTTATTACTGAATTGAATCTGGCCCAATATCTGATAAAGTCAGATAATTGTAGGCTCTACTTTAAACAAGTTCGTAATTCTAAAAGAAATAAAAAGTATACAAGATAAAGGGGAGTATCCTCTGTAATGTCGCAAGGATTTAGCACAATTGTTGTTGTTAGGGCCATCTGAATTTGTTTTTGTTTTACATATCTGTAGGCTCTACCTGTCCTTGAATGAAAACACTTATTGCTCCTTATCATAAATTTACAGTTATCATACCTCCTGCACATGAACATAGCTTTGTATTAGATAAAGGGATTCTGATGATCATGATATTTATGGTGTTGTTTCTATCTCTAAATTACACTGCGTATATTGGAAATAATTCTTTCTACCAGTTAAAATTGTATTCTTGAACCAATAAAGGCATTTTTATAGTTTTGTAGTATTGGGTAGGCAACCATCTCAGGCCACTGTGCTTGACCCTAAGCTTTCAGAAAGAACCAGCAGTTCACAATGGAACTGCCTTCAAGCTACTGTATCTCATACTCAATGTAACTGGAGGAGTCATATCTGGACTTGGGTGGTTTACTATTGAGTGCTATTCTCATTTTTACCAATAGGTGGGGCATTGGAGCATTGGCTGAGGGCACATGGAAAACTAAAGAAATGTCTAGCCCCACATCCAGTTTCAAAATTAAATGTTAAAAAATCAGTTTGCTCTTTTTAAAAAAAAAAAAAGGATTTCAATGCAGGATTTTGTTTAAGGAACACTATTAACTGTTGCATTTAGTAAAAAAAAACAAACACACATGTTTTCCCCTGGCAGAATCCCTTTAATAACATTCCTTGTTTTTTCAAAGTATCACTTTTTCATTCCCATAATTTTTGATATTAAGTTGTAAGAAGTAAAAAATAAATGTTTTGAAATTGACACCATGATGATAGACTCAATAAAGGGTTGAAGCAGTGATACAAAAAGTGCATTATTACAGTGTATTTAAATGAAGATGCTGTAGCTGAAAAGAAAAGGTTGTGTTGTGAGAGTAAAACTTGGAAAAAAAAATTGTAACTTAGAAAAATATGTTTGTGGGAAACTGCACTTAAAAAGTAAGTAAGCGTTCCATAGTTCAGATAGGATTTATATGCAAACTCTCACTAGAACACACTAATGCTCCTATTCATAAAGCATGTATGTATTATAATAAGCACTGTATACACAATGGAAATAATGATGTTAACAATAAACTTGCTGATTGAATGCAAGGAAGTATTTACCATAATTGCTCCCATGGGAGAGAGGTACAAGTGCCAGTATGTTGCAGTCATGACAAAACAGTATAAACATGATTGAATTTAAAGAGCATAAAACAAGTAATCCTGGCTTTATTCATTCATTCCAATTATACAGACAAACAAAAATAATTTATCTGCACTCATGCATGTAAATATTTTAAAGGACTTTAGACCTTTTGTGCTGCTAAGTATATGCCCTCCCCTTTAAAGGAGAACTCAACCCCCCACTAAAAAAACCCTTACCCAGTACCTTACATAGTCCCTACCCATAGTTTTGGGTAGGGGTTTTTATTAGCAGGGGGGTTGAGTTCTCCTTTAAACCAAACAAGAATTGCTTGTCTGTACACTGGACTAAAGTTAAAGAAAAACCAAATCTCAATAAAGAATGTGACGAGAAATGTTAAAGCTAATGGATAAATGTAATAAAAGGCGCAGAGAAAAATAACAAACCACAAATTACAATAAAAGTTTGCATTTCGCAATGTAATATTCTTCGTTAGACTGTTATTGCATTGTGTAGTGATGGGCAAATTTATTCGTAAAGCATGGATTCGTGGCAAACTTCCACGTTTCGCCACCTGCAAATGTTTTTGCAACACTGTGGCAAAAAAATTGGCGCATCTCAAAATTGGCACACACATAACAATTGAATATTATTCGGACGCCCATTGACTTTAATGTATTTGGACAAAATAGTCACGCATATAAAAATTGTCGCTCGCGTCAAAATTATTTTGACACCCATTGATTTTTTTTGCTGTTTCACAAATTTTTTGGCAAAGCGAAACGAGACAGATTCGCCCATCATTAGCATTGTGCACTTTTAAAGGGGACCCGTCACCCAGAAAAATCATTCAAAATCATATTTTATCACATTAGTAAAGCAAAATGATCTTTAATTACACTATATACATTATTTGAATCTTGTTTCCTTCAGGGAATTCATAGTTATAACAAGCAGGCAGGAGCCATTTTGTGGACACTGTTATTAAGACAAGCCTTGTATCATCTCAGAATCTTGTTAGTGCACCAGAATGGGGGAACCTGATGTCCATTCCCATGCCCTGGTTACACAATTAAATGGTGAAGATAACAGGGGAAATGTGGGGAGAGCAGTGACATCTAGGAAATGGAAAGTGAAAGTAATCGTCTGCCCCGCCTCTATGCCCAGGGCATAGAGGAGGGGCAGACAATATTTGATTGACAGCTGAGATTTTTAAATGAGCTTACAACAGCTATGAACACTTTAATAAAAAATAGAAATTTGATTTCATGTTTAATTTGAAAAGGACTTTTATTATACAGATTTTGTGTCTGGGTGACAGGTCCACTTTAATGCATGCTTAAAGGTGGCATGAATGCTTGGAGCAAACATTACTTTTTCAGTAGAACATCTTATTACATACACTGAGCATTGTCACAAATTCCCAGGCTTCCTTCCACTGTTAGAAGTGGTCACTAAACAGTTTCCAGGTTCACAAAAGTTATATTAAAGTGGGGTGTTCACCTTTAAATACACTTTTAGTATGATGTAGATTTGTAGAGAGTGATTCTTTGAGGCAATTTGCAGTTGTTTTTTATTATTTGTGTTTTTTTAATTATTTAGCTTTTTTTGCCCAGCAGCTTTGCAGTTTGAAATTTCAGCAATTTGCCTGCTAGGGTGTAAATTACCCTATATATTAATATATTGATATGAATAAGAGACTGGAATATGAATAGGAGAGGCTTGAATGGAAAGATGAGTTATAAAAAGTAGCAATAAGAATAAGGGGCCGATTCACCAAGGGTCGAATATCGAGGGTTAATTAACCCTCGATATTCGACTAGGAATTGAAATCCTTCGACTTTGAATATCGAAGTCGAAGGATTTAGCGCAGAAAATTCGATCGAACGATCGAAGGAATAATCCTTCGATCGAACGATTAAATCCTTCGAATAGAACGATTCGAAATTCGAAGTTTTTTTTACTTTGAATCAATCACTCGAAGTTAGTGAATCGGCCCCTAAATATGTAGCCTTACAATTCATTTGGTTTTTAGATGGAGTCAGTGACCCCTATTTGAAAGCTGGAAAGAGAAGAATCTTTTGTCACAAAAAACAACATGCTAACCTTTAAACTTGAGGAAATGAATTTGCACTCGAAGAAGTAAAAATTGTTTCTCCATCACCCTGCCGGTTAATGCGACTATATTAAAAAATCTGCAAAAAAAATCACACAATAACACTTTTGCCCCTCAAACTCGTTTTCAAATGGTATTACTTACTGAACCCAATTTGTCTGTATTTGCAAAATTTAAACAAGGAATTTATTATATATTAAATAGAAGTTGAATGCTAGCAGGACACTCAAATGAAAATGGTATCTTGTGCCAATGAAAGCTACTGCAGAGATTCATTTACGTATATTTAAACTATTTGGCATTTAAACTACTTCTAAACGCAACATTTTTAAAATGTAAAAATTGGATTTATACTGCTAATAATGATTAGCACAGAACAGCCATTTGAAAGCTCAGATAGAGGTGCCACAATGTTCCTTGGGCTCTTAAAATCAGTATGTAGTTCTTCTCAGTGTGTTGCAGGACTTTCTACATATTACACTAATACTGGTCCTAATTTTGCTGACAATTAAGTGTTCCCCCTGATTATAAAATGGAAATTGTTAATTGACTCCTGCAAATTGTTGTGAACATACCTTACCAGTATTTCCCTATTTTAAGATTGTATTTATTGACTTTTTGCTTAATCACAACACAGAGCAAACCAATCTATTGTTCATTGGATTGTGCTGGGTCCCAAAAGGATGTGATAGTAGTAGGAATATAAGCAAAAATATAATACCTCAAGCTGACATACATAGATAGGCCCTTTCCAGTGCTGCCACCCTCCTTTCAAATTATCCAATTCAAAAATAGATTTTTATTATTTGCCGTCTCTTCCAGCGCTGAGGGAATTAAGCTCAGTATTGCATTTTATAATAATATAGCATTCTTCTTATTGGGGTTCGTATCTAAAAAATAGGTAAATATATGTAATATTTTGTTTCTGTTCAAACACCTTTGTCGACTGGAATTATATCACAACACAAGGTTTACAATTGTTTTTTTATTTACATTAACAATTTACAGGGTTGTAAGTATATAAGTAGCATTGTTGTAAGTTGCATTTGCTCACTCTACCATACATCACCTTTTGTTATTATACCAGAGTTAGGAAGCTGGTGGGGAGACCACATAAACACCATTAATAGTTTATAATTCCTGGATTTCTGGGTCGTGTTTAGTGTCTTTTATTGCTCTAAGAATGTTATGTAAGAGTTTTCAATGAAAAGGGTTTTTTTGGGTATTGACCTCATAACAGCCTTTTTCCAGGGGCTGTTTTTTTTTTTTAAGAAATCTAAGAAATCTAAACCAGTATGATAAATCACTAGTTTTTGGGGCTATCAAGAAATCCTTATCAATAATATATTTAATATGGGAAACATATTATATACAACTAGTGATGGGCGAATTTACGCCGTTTCGCTTCGCAGAAAAATTTGCGAATGTTGCTGGAAACGGGGAAAAATTCGCGAAACTGCGCCGACGCCCATTTTTTGACGCCCGTTTTTGATGCCGATGCCTGTTTTTAACGTCGTCGTCATTTATTTTTTTCGTCAGCGAATTTTCGCGGGCGTTTCGCAAATTTATTTGCCGGTGGGATATCATGCAAATTCGCCGCAAATTCGCACCTGGCAAATAAATTCATCCATCACTATATACAACCAATCAGTGATTAGCTTTTTAAAGCCAGCTGCAAGAAGCTGCTGAAAAAGGCCGAATCCTGGCCGAATCCCGAACCGAATCCTGGATTCGGTGCATCCCTAATTTAGAGACCCCAAAATGAAGTACATACAAATGTCCTAATAGTCACTTTGCCTAATGAACACAACACAACACCTCCCACATATTAGGTACCAAGAAAAACACATCCTAAATACTGTATGAATGCCTCGGGTCCACCAAATAGTTTGATGCCCGTAATGCATAAGATTACCGAGGTATCTGGCATAGAGACCCCAAAATTAAGTTTATGCATATTTCTCAGAATTTATTTATACTACCAAATGAAATACTGTCTGATTTATTTGTGGTAACAATGGCAAATAAGTAAGTTAACCCCAAAACAACTCTTATTTTCATGAAATACACATTCTGCTGAATCTAAAATGGGCAAATATGTTGTTGCATGCCAAAGAACCAAACAGCAAAACATAGCTAAACATAGTTGTATATAATTTCTGAAAATTGTCACAAAGCTTACATTTTACCCCTATACAGTCATATAAAAAAAGTTTGGGAACCCCTCTTAATTCTTTGGAGTTCTGTTTATCATTGGCTGAGCTTTCAAAGTAGCAACTTCCTTTTAATATATAACATGCCGTAAGCTGGCCATAGACGCAAAGATCTGATCGTACGAATCAAGGGGGAGATCGGTCGATCGGACAGGTTAAAAGATTTCTGTCGGCTGCCGATAATATCTCTGCGTGTATTGCCGATCGTACGATTTTCAGAGGGAGACTGTCACTAGCTTTGGTCGGACATAACCTTTGTATGATTGCTGTCAGGGGCAGAACATCAGCTGATCTGTTCTTTTACTACTTTATTTGATCGGAATGGTTAGTGGCAGGTCGGGCGATGGGAAAGGCCGATCATACGATGATTCCTACGATCGGATCTTTGCGTCTATGGCCAGCTTTATGGAAACAGTAGTATTTCAGCAGTGACATAAAGTTTGTTGAATTAACATAAAATATGCAATATGCATCATAACAAAATTAAACAGGTGCATATATTTGGGCACCCCTACAGAGATATTACATCAATACTTAGTTGAGTCTCCTTTTGCAAATGTAACAGCCTCTAGACGCCTCCTATAGCCTTTGATGAGTGTCTGGATGGCGGTATTTTCGACCATTCGTCAATACAAAATCTCTCCAGTTCAGTTAAATTTGATGGCTGCCGAGCATGAACAGTCTGCTTCAAATCATCCCATAGATATTCAATGATATTCAAGTCGGAGGACTGTGATGGCCATTCCAGAATATTGTACTTCTCCCTCTGCATAAATGTCTTTGTAGATTTCCGAGTGTGTTTAGGGTCATTGTCTTGATGGAATATCCAACCCCTGTGTAACTTAAACTTTGTGATTGATGCTTGAACATTATCTTGAAGAAGTTGTTGATATTGGGTTGAATTCAACCAACCCTCGACTTTAACAAGGGCCCCAGGCCCTGAACTAGCCACACAACCCCACTGCATGATGGAACCTCCATAAAATTGTTCTTCTTCCGCCATGCAAATCGCTTTTTGTTATGACCAAATAACTACATTTTTGTCTCATCGGTCCAAAGCACTTTGTTCCAAAATTATTGTCTAAATGAGCTTTTGCATACAACAAGCGACTCTGTTTGTGGCATGAGTGCAGAAAGGGCTTCTTTCTCATCACCCTGCCATACAGATGTTTTTTGTGCAAATTGCGCTGAATTGTAGAATGATGTTCAGATACACCATCTGCAGAAAGATGTTCTTGCTGGTCTCCACATATGCCGCACATGTATTTTTCTTGGCCTGCCAGACCTGGGTTTTACAGCAACAGTCTGTGGCCTTTCATTTACTGATTACATTCCTTACAGTTGAAACTGACAGTTTAAACCTCTAAGATAGTTTTTTGTTTGACTCTGAGAGTCAAACAGAAGCACAACTTGCAATTGGCCAACTTAAATACCTTTTCTCATGATTGGACACATGGCCTATGAAATTCAAGGCTTAACAAGCTAATCCAACCAATTTGGTGTTGCCAGTAATCAGTATTGAGCAGTTACATGCATTCAAATGAGAAAAATTAAAATTTTTGCACAGTCAGTTTATCACATTTGCTTTAATTTCATACAACTGAATACTGCTTCACTAAAAACCTTTGTTCAGAAAACACCCCAATACTCAGATGATCCTGGGAAATGAAAGACATACCACTGTTATCTTTTTTTGTTGAAAGTGGAGTAAATTATTATGCAGGCTGAGAGGGGTTCCCAAACATTTTCATATGACTGTATATACCCCACATTTTATAACATAACAACATAAAATATCCTAATTATGAATGTCAAGGGTCTACTAAACACTTGATATTGATGTCCCGATTTACTAACGGGTGCTGGCGTAAATTCGCTAGCAAACTTGGCCTACTCTAGCGCTACTTCACACCCTTACGCCAGACGAAGTTGCGCTATGGCGAAGGGACTTAACTACGCTAATTCACTAACTTGCGCATTTTACTGAACATTACCTCTTGTGCCAGACTTGTCTTCGCCACCTCAGACCAGGCGAAGTGCAATAGAGTAGATAGGGATTGCTTCAAAAAAAGTTGAAAAAACGCTGGCGTCTTTTACTTTTTTAAGGGTGATAGGCTGAAAAAGATTGTAAATTTTTTGGTGGGTACCCTCATTTCCCTCTACATTTCCTAACATATGTCACCTAAACTATACAGTGGGCACATGTATAGGGTAAAATAACAACTCTATTTTATTTTATGAAGCTTTCCCCTGGCTTGTGTAGTGTAATGTATTTGCTGCCACATATACCTCCATTGTACTTTAACTTGGCGCATATGCAAATTAGGCATCGCTAGTGTAACTTTGCTTTGCTTGACGAAGTAACGATAGCGCAACATAGCTACCTTTCGCCTCCCTGAGTGCAACTTCGGATTTTAGTGAATCAGCTGCGCCCTGGTGAAACTTTGCCTGGCGAAGTGTGGCGAAGTGCAGTGAAGCCAAGGTCGCCTAGGGAGCACGGTTGGCTTGGCCAGGCACTGTAGAAAACCATATCATTTCATAAAGTACACATTCTGACGAATCAAAATCACATACATGTGCCTTTCTACTGCCAACTACCATATCACAAAGCTATGCTAAACATAACAGTTTTTATGAAATTTACGAAAATTGTCGCAAAACTTGCATTTTACCTTATTATATAAACCACATTTTGTAACATACCGACATAATGACTAAAATGCACTAAAATCACCACAAATTTAATATAATCAATGAAACAAATAAATGCAAAAGGTAATGCACAGTGTGGTTAGTGAATTGGCTATTATGCCAATAAAACATTTTTTTCAGGGAAAAAAACACAGAATGCATTAAAAAAAAGCCACAAAATTGTGTAAGTATGTATGAGTGTGTGTACACTTGGAAAACTGTGTGTATGTGTGTGTGTGAAAGTATGTGTGAGTGCTGTGAATATGTGAAACCACCCAACCCCCCAAAAATGTATGTGTGTTTGTGCAAGTGTTAATGCACATGTGGACTAGTGTAGGCAGGATGAAAATCCATCTGTGGGGACTGGAGGGGCCCAGGAAGAGGAGGAGGTCGCTGTGCCCACAGGATCTGGTGGGGGGCAGCACTAGGGGGTCCAGAAAGAGAACACAACAGCAGAGATGTAGTTTTCACATGTCTAATGCTGCCTTAGGGCCCCATGGCAATCGTGGCCCAAGGGCCACTTGCTCCTATGCTATGCTGAATGCCCAGGGGCTGGGGAACAAGCTGCTTCTACAATATATATCTACAATATTTGGCACTTCAGTCCTTTTATCCACAGACTGTAGATTCTATGATCTGTGGCACTTAAAGGGATAAATCTAGCATCGCTATAATTACAGTCCTAGAGTATATTCCCATTCTACTACTTCATTCCTTCAGCAGCTGAGTGTGAGCCTGGGGTAATACAACTATGTTAAACAGCCAATTTCTTACCAGACTCTCTATTTTCTTTTTTGACGTGAATAGATTAAAGGAAATTCAGTTGAGATTGGTAAGCAATCTTATTCAAGATTCTGCCTGAGAATGGCATCATAACTAGTAATCAGCATGGTTTCATAAAGAACACATAATGTCCTTGAGGTTTTTGATATCTTGAGGAGGAATGATGGTTGTGTTGAAACAAATGTGGTATACTTGGTTTTCTGAAGTCGTTTTCTATATGTTTTCACCCAAGTTTCTGTACAGGTGTAATTTTTATTTAATTTGTTCATTATTTATTAGGAAGGGACATTGGAAACAATACATCTTGCCCACATATTCCCCAAAATATTATTTCATGAAGGATATATCATCTGTAAAAGGAGATCTGGGCAATCTATCACTGTAGGCATCTATGTGGCAGGTGAGATTGATTCTTGGTTAAAGATATGAATTAATGGTTAACAAATATGCACACTACTCTTGTCTGGTCTTAATTTACTGAATTTTTCATGAGGAAGGAATTCATCCAGAGCAAACAATGACATCCCTTGAGATAAAAAGTAAGGTGGGAAAAGGGTCTTTAACAATGAACTGGGGGGGGGATATATATATAAATAAATATAAATATATATATATATATATATATATATATATATATATATATATATATAGATTGATTTTTGAGTGTATTGATATCGGTGATAAGCAGGTTAGGAAAATGTTATCTTATTGTTATCATCTATTTATATAGAGCCACAAGTTACACAGCACATTGACAGGGGAATTACATTAATTTAGTTTAATAGACAAGGGATACAGAATAAAATAGAAAAGGAAAGTCTGGCTTACAGGAGTTTACAATTAAAAGAATTATTTAAAAAATATTCAAGCGGAACACTGGATATAAAATTAAAGGATATGCTGTTCATAATAACATAAAATACATACAGATTTCAAACGACCCTTATCCCTGACCAAAGTCAGTACCACAAAGAAGGAAGTCTATGTATTATTGCTCTTGTGACATTTTATGTTCCTTTGTGTGTCCTCATGCCTCAGTCAGTATGAAAATACATACCAAGGCATTGTTTGGTCCCACTAAGGTTCCAGATAGCCACAATCTTTTTAAAAAGAAAAAAAAAGATACATGTTGAGCGGAATTCCAATAGCTGCATTATCAAACCAGCTGGAGATCAGCCACTAAAAAGGTGAGAAGTCAGTTTGCTTCTGGTTCTTTTTGTTTCCCCAGTTGACAACACACACACGCACTTGAACACAGAAAAAATTACTGAAGGAAAAACACAGTTACAGTTTTAATGGTGTCTTCCCCAAGTCAGCTTGACAAGTAATACACATGAACGCTTATGCTTAACTACTGTCCTTGTCTATCTCTGTAAAACTATATTCTCACATATAATATATTTATTAGTTATACTTCTGAAAACAGTTTGTTCTGTTTCAATGAATTGCCGTACCACTGACAGACTTCAGATTTGTCCACTTCTCACTTAGATAAAATGAAATGTCCATCAAGGCTGTTGTAGCATTCTCATTCCCTGTGGACTTCTGTTCCATCTCTGTTTGTTATTATGTGACATACAGTATGTGCTCTTTACCTCTTGTTACAGCACCTCCATATTAACTTTCCTCAAGATACAAGGTTGCGAAGTGTGAAATCATTACTCTGACACAACAATATTCTATTAATATTATACTGAGCATCAGTAGCCAGAAGCCACATACACAAGTCAGTAGCTAAATCCAAGAAAAAGAGTTTAGTCTTGATGATGCGTGCAATGTATACAAGTCTAATTTAGGATTTGGGTTTTGGGATTTCCAAAAGTTAATGGGTCTTCCACCCCAAAACCACTTTTGTGATTTCCAGGATACATGAATTAAACATTTTCCATGGTTTTACAATTATTTGCAAATGTAATTGTGAAACTGAAGCATTTCTTTCTTTCTTTCTGGTTCTGCCTCTAGGAACAATAAGGCTCGTTTACTGCTGCAATCTCAGTTGGGGTTCACGCAAAATTGTTGCATTTGTTGCACAAATTAATGGCATTCTCTAAAGGTATTTGTGTCTTTGCATTATTTATTCCTATCTTGTTCCAAATAGTTCATAGTGTCCATTGAAATGGAGAAACCCTGGCGTAACCACAACCTCAATGGTGCCAGTAGTTCCATATAAATAGGCGCATCACACGCAGACGTCATTTTGACACAATCCCAAAATCTTTAGCTAATTGTGGTTCATCTGTCAAAACACATGCAATTGCACTTGAATTTTTTGGTGCAGGGTCCACAACTACATTATTCTGGAATCATGGCATAAATTGTTTTGTGCATAAAAAATGGTAATTTGCATCAGATATTGCACTTGAACTCCTAAATGAGCCTCAGTGTAGCAGAAGGGAGTTCTTCTCCAGGTCCTTAATCAGCTGCTTCTTCTACATTGGTCAGGGTCATGAGCGCAGACAATATAATCAACTAGACAAATATTGCCCTCATTAGTAATAACATTTCCAAATCACTTAAAAGCCATTGAACATTTTATATTGGAAAGTTGCTAAGGATTAAGGTTGGGGTAACTGTAACAAATATATTTGTAAAATGGCTTTTTTACATAAATGAAAGGTCAAGTGTCCAAATGAAATGTGGTGTACTTCCTCTGAGAAACACGTGCAATTGTCAAATCAAGAACTCCTGCAAAGCATGTGGCCATACATTATGGTTTTAGAAGGTTATATAAATTCCAATTACTTAACACAATCAGTGGGTTAAAGGTTTGTTTTTTAAGGTTATGAGGTTAATTGCTACACTAATTGCTATGAATGTTGCGTTTGTGGTACAATGCCTAGTTATTGTTTCACATTTAAGGAATCATTGTACAGCAGTAAAACAGAACAATGCCTAAAACCATATTTGCATGGTTTATAACTAAAAACTGATATCCAAATGTAATGTAGAAGTTTATTTAAAGTGCATTAAATAAAAGCAACCATAAAATATACTATTTCAGTCTTATGGAAAAACTCTGCCTTTAAAAGAAACCTGACACATTTGTCCCAGGAATTAAAATACCTATACCTTACAAAGGAAGGAATCGATCAAAACCTAGTCTGATAAATGACTTATAAGTCTAAACTAGGTCAGGTTATCAATGTGGGTGATTTCAACTTTCCAGATATTAACTGAATTGTGGGGTACATAGAACAAACAATAGAAATGTATTTTAAAGGATTGATTCATGTGCTAAATATCTATAGTGGGTATTAGGTATATAAACTTTATGGGAGAAATTTACTAAAGGGCAAAGTGGCTAACGCTGGCGAAAATTCGCAAGCATAACGTCATTTCGGCACTTCGCCGATTTACTAACGGGCGCTGGCGTAATTAGTGCAACTTCACACCAGTCGTATTTTCAATCTGGCGAAAGAACGTTACTACGCAAATCCACTACGTTTTTGTTTTAACTGAACGTTACATCTTCGCCACCTCAGACCAGGCGAAGTGCAATAGAGTAGATAGGACTTGGTCCAAAAAAAGGTCCTGGCGTCTTCTCCTTTTTACAGGGTAAAAGGCTGAAAAAGATTGTACTTTTTTTTTGGGTACCCTCCTTCCCCCCTACATTTCCTAACATATTGCACATAAACTATACACTGGGCCTATGTGTAGGGCAATATAACAACTCTATTTTCTTTTATTAAGGTTCCCTGGGCTTATGTAGTGTAATGTATTTGCTGCAACATATACGTCCATTAGCTTTGTCTGTGCGAAACTGTGCTTGGCGAAGTGTGACGAAGGCGGCGAAGCCGTCGCTGGCGATTTTTTGAGTTACTTCGCCAATCAAAGCGAATATGCGCTAGCATTAAATTATGCCTATCGAAACTTAGTTAGAGGTCTTCGCTCAGGCTAATTTGCATATGGCTGAAAATTATAAAGTTGAAGGGACATACAGTATATGTTGCAGCAAATACATTACATCACACAAGTCCATGGAACCTTAATAAAGAAAATAGAGTTGTTATAATGCCCTACACATGAGCCCACTGTATAGTTAATGTTCCATATGTTAGAAAATGTATGGGGGAACCCAGTTACCCAAAAAAAAATTTAAGGACTTTTGCAGGTTATCACTCAGAAAAAAGGAAAAGACACCAGCATTTTTTGGGATTTAGAAAATGTTTCCACTAAAAATATGATGCAAGTATCAGAAGGTTGAGGAAGATCTATGCACTCCAATGCACTTCTCCTGGTTTGAGCTGGCGAAGGGAAGTCTGGCGAAAGAGGTAACGTTCAGTAAAATCCTCATCTTAGTGAATTTGCAGAGTAATGTCCACTTGCCTGATCGAAAATTCGCATGGAGATAGAGTGCGAATGATTGCTAGCATCTGTCTATTTCGCTAGCGTCTGTCTATTTCGCTAGCGAAGTTACACCTGTGCCCGTTACTGCCTGAAAGCAGTAACGCTGGCGAATTGTCGCAAGCGCTAGTCACTTCACCCTTTAGTAAATCTGCCCCCTGATATAGCACATTTTTTTTTAAAAACCGTCCGATTCTCCTAAAGTTTCTTTTTATCCGAAACGTAACAAAAAAGTAGATTTTTCATTACATTAGATTAGTATGGAAACGTATTAAATTAAATATTAGATTACTCCCACCGTTTTCTTTATTGGATTTAAGAGATTACCTTCAAGTGAAAAATAGAAATTCACCTCTAGCTTTTTCTGATGATGTATTTCACTTCTATGTTTTAGTAATGGCAGCAACCTGAAAAGCTTTTTTTATGTTGAATTAAAGAATTAGAGCCCCTGCTCTAAAATACATCCTTCAATATCTCCATGACCTTTGCCTACAGATGCTATAAAATAGGTTATCAGTCTATTCCAGTAGAGTGATCAGTCTAGTGGCGTTCACTGGCACCATCTTCAGCTGCTTCAGTAGGCTTCGGCAATTTCCGTGAGTTATGGTGCCTATGCAGTGGTCGCGAAACAGAAAATTGCCCCAACTGCGCATGCGTCAATACGGCACTTACTTCCCGAAGATTACCGAAGAGAAGAAGATAGAGCCTGTGAACTCCACTAGACAGAATCTGCACCGAGGGGTAAGTAAAGAGTTAGGGGCACTTGCTTGGCGTAGCAGCTAGGTGGGGGGGGAGAAAGGGGGGTCTATGTAGGGTAGGGGGATAGGGTTTTTTTAACTTTAGGTTTTGCTTCTCCTTTAAGATGACAATATTTATGAGTCAAATTGGCAGTGGTTGTTGTCATGTAGCATTGAAGTTTTTGTAGGTTACCTTAAAATTAGTTTGATTTAAAACTAGCTGAGAACATTAACGCAGCTTTGATTGCTAGTAATTTAAAATTTACATCAAAGCACATTTAATGTATCCATTTTACTTCAAAGATTGTCCCACTTGGAAGCACTTGGATATTGAAGTCAAGAAACATGCTCATTAATTTTATTAATTTAATACTAACTGCTGGAGAATAATTTTCATTTCAGTTCTGTCAAGAAATACACGCCTGGCAAGCTTTATTTTCTAAGAATTATCCACAAATGCTAGATTTAAAAGAAAAAGTAAGGCATTTATAGATCGATGTTTTAGACTTTGATGAAATATTCCTTAGAAATTCTTGAAACCTAGGGGCCCATTTACTTAGTTCAAGTGAAGGAATAGAGAAAAAATAGTTCGAATTTCGAATGGTCGAATATGGCTACTTCGACCATCGAATGGGCTACTTCGGCCACAACCTTCGACTTCGAATTGAACGATTTGAACTAAAAATCGTTCGACTATTCGATCATTCGATAGTCGAAGTACTGTCTCTTTAAAAATTTCTTCGACCCCCTAGTTCGTCACCTAAAACCTACAGAGGCCAATGTAAGCCCCTAGGTTGAAGGTCCCCATAGGCTTCCTAACAATTTCTTGATCAAAGGAATATCCTTCGATCAATGGATTAAAATCCTTCAAATCGTTTGATCGAACGATTATTCCTTCTATCGTTCGATTGTAGGAATAGCGCAAAAGGATTTTACTTTGACGGTCGAATAATGAGGGTTAATTAACCCTCGATATTCGACCCTAGGTAAATGTGCCCCATAAACTAGGGGCCCTAGTGTTTAATATATTTGGCCATAAATTGTTGATGATGAAATACATAAAGATGCAAAATATTCTGTTGGTTGTTTAATAAATCTATTTAATCCATTTTACACATTTAAATAATTTAAAATACACACACTCCTACATACAAGCAAAACTACACCAGTTGTGGCCCTTAGAGATCAATTACTGCCATGCTACTATTCTGAGAAAGGCAGCAGAAAACTCCATGTATTTGCCACCCCAGTGCTGGACTGGTAGAGCTAATTCATTCAATACTTTTAATTATATAGTACTGAGTCTTAAATGTTTTGGCAATACATTTCTTCTGTCACCTCTATGGACTACTTACAGTTATTTTATATATGTTCTGCATAAAAACTACGCTGTAGGAAGGTAACTTTACTTGCAGATATTGCATCTGGTCTGGCCCTGCTAAATAGAGAATTACAAAATTATGACCAAATAAGCAGCTTGACTTATTTTTCACTGTTTCAACCAGACCTATCACAGAGACAATAAAAATTCAATTCAGCTTTCTCACCTGATTAATGCTCAAGGTCTGCTATTTTACCGATTAGTCAGATAATTATTTTATTCTGTACGTTTTTTCCTTATCCTTCCTCTTTTCCCCCCTATTTTTCCAGGTCTCCAGGTTTTGACATTTGGAGCAGTGGTCAACCTTGCAGTGCTGGGATTAAGGTAAAATTTTAAGTTGGTTGGGGAGGTTGAAGCAGTAAAAGGGGGAAGAAAATCTAGAAAAAGCCCAGATTTGGGTTGAAAAATTATTATAAGGTTTTGGTGTTAAAAGTATTTTCTCTCTGAATTATTCCTCAAACTATGGATAAATGACTGATTCACCAATGTTTTAAGTGGGGCCCTGACCCAAGCTGCACATCCAAGGGGGGCCTAAACTGAATATGTCCCACAACCACTAGCATAGCGGTTTTATATATTTCTTATGTATATCCATATACTGCTGCAATGGTACATTATAACTTTGACCAATTGTATCTACTCATCCACATTGCAATATAAAATGCCTTCTGTATACTGTAGGGGGTTATTTATCAAAATCCAAAATTTTCCGATTTGTTCAATAAAAAAAAAGTCAGACCAAACTAGAATCCACAATTTGACTTTATTTGTTATTTTAAAAGCACAAATTAATTGATTAGGGGGAAAACCCAAAAAGATCATATGAAAAATCGTATTTTCTAACTTTTTTCAAAATCGTGCAATTTTTTTCTTGCTTTTTTCCCCTGCATCCTATGATTTTTTCAAGTTTTTGCCTGAAAAGCCCAAAATGATTGGATTTTTGGGCTAAACCCAGCACAGATAGGGACCTCTCCCATTGACTTATATACAACTTCAGCAGGTCTGAGATGGCGGATTTTTGGATTCTGACTTTTTGCAGCTTCAAGGTATAATACATCTAGAAAAATGTGAGTTTCCACTAAAAATTAGGATTTTATAGTAAAATAAACCTTGATTTTTTCGAGTTTTTAGCATTTGGACTTCAATAAATAACCCCTGTGTGTACTGATTAGGGGGCGCATTTACTATTGGTCGAATATGGAGGGTTAATTAACCCTCCATATTCGACCGTCTAAGTAAAATCCTTCGACTTCGAATATCGAAGTCGAAGGATTTACTGCATTACCTTCGATCAAACGATTGAATCCTTTGAATCGAATGATACGAAGGATTTTAATCCATCGATTGAACGATTTTCCTTCGATAAAAAAAAGCTAGGAAAGCCTATGGGGACCTACCCATAGGCTAACATTGGTGCTCAGTAGGTTTTAGGTGGCAAAGTAGGTGGTCAAGTATTTTTTAAAGAGACTTCGACTATCGAATGGTCGAATAGTCGAACGATTTTTAGTTCGAATCGTTCGATTCAAAGTCATAGTCGAAGTAGCCAATTCGATGGTCGAAGTAGCCAAAAAAATACATCGAAATTCGAAGTATTTTTTATTCTAATCCTTCATTCGAGCTAAGTAAATGTGCCCCAGATGTCTATAATAAAGACTTAGGGGGTTATTTATCAAGGTCCAAATATCCAAACCTCAAATAATTTGTAGTTTTCGGAGCAAAAAAAACCCCCAATTTATTAAAGTCTGATGGCCTAAACTCCGAAACCCCGGCATCTAAAAGCTCTTGAGGTCCTGTATAAGTCAATGGGGAAGGTCCCAGTGTCTGCGCTGATGTCCGTACTGATATCCGACGATTTCTGGGTTTCTGCTCAAAAAACTCAGAAAACAGAAAAACTCCTAACAATTTGGAGTTTTCAGGTAAGCTCCAAAGTTAGCCCAAACCTATTTTTTTGGCTTTTTTCTTCATAAATAAGGTCCATTCAGGAATTCGGAGTTGCTCGAAGTTTGTTATTAGAAATACTGAGATAAATTCAGACCTTGATAAATAACCCCCTTAATCACCACATTATCCACTTTTCAACAAACTGGTTTAATAATTTGCTTTCCAGAAAGAGGTTATTGTTGTGTAAGAAATAATTTATTATAATTTTTGTACATTTACTTTCAATACTGAATATCATTTTGTAGGTCCCCAAGGATTGGTTTGAAGGTGCCATATACCATGCTTCCTTGAAATCAAAGTGGAGGAAAGAAATGATCTTGGGAAACCTTTTGCAATTTCTTGGAGGCTATACGTTAGAGCAAAAACATCCTCAGAGAGGTTTCTTTAATCAGTGTGCTCACAGCAGCCTTTTAAATATTTTTCCATTTATCTGCCCTTCTGTCGCTGCTAATAATGAAAACACTGCAACCTCTTAAACGAAATGCTAAAATACAACTTCATATACATATTTTCATGGTGTGAAATTGTGGTCAAAATACAATGCAATTAATGTTTAAAACATAAGATGCCAAGGCTGAATTGTGCATTGCGGGATGGACTGTTGCCATTCACATTCCTCTTAATTAAAATGAAACATTCTGCTTCGTGTGCTTAAAATGCAAAATATGTCAATAACATGTTTAATTTAATATCCTCTATCCACTTTTGTTCTACATATTGAAGTGCTCTTGACTACTGAAACAGAGCATGTCATTACAAGTAGAGCAAAATCGACCAAATACTGTGTATGGATGTCAATATGTACATAAAATAAGAAAAATATGTATTTATCTGCCGTGTAATTGCAGTTCATTGTGGTTTAGCGTTACATTCAAATATGTGTTGCTTTATCTCTAGGATAATTATTCAATAATAATATAACTAATAAAGTTAGAAAGCAATAGAAATCGATAAATACAATTCATGAAATAAATCTGAATTAGATTAATTTCCAGTTCCCTTCCATTATACATTGTCCCAGATGCGGGAATACAGTTGCAAATTGCATAGAACATACTGTGCTATTGCACAAGCCAAAAGCAATAGGTTTATCTTTACAACAAAATACATTATACAATGTCATCGCCCAGTTCATTAACTACCTGTCCAATGGTTCCTTTAATGTAACTTTCTATATACAGTACATACTGTATATACAGAACATCTTGATAATGGACTGAATCCCACCAAATAAAGGGGCAGATTTTATTCACTTAAAAAGATCTCATGGTTTACCTTATGAAAACGCTATTAAAGTCTAAGGGGCAATCAGGAACTGAAGTAGGAGTTATGTTTTACTCATCCAAATTGAATCTAGCCCCATATCTTTGCTTGGTCCCAATGGTACTAAAACCTCTTACTGAATTCCCTTTAGAGCTCCTTGTGGTAATACATATTTGGTTTGTGATATATATCAGTACAGTGAGCACACTATTTCCAGATTTGGGATGTAAAGGGTGGTGCGTCGGTCAAATCTTGTAATACATCTTAGTAAATGGACCCGCACTCCTTCTTTGTAGTGAAAAAACAAATGTACTTTATTCACAAATTCATTTCCAATGTTTCGGTCCTGGGACTTTTTTCAAGGATAAATGACATGACTTAAATCCCTTTCAAAATTGGCGCCATATATATATATATTCACTTATCTAGGAAGAATGAGTGCACACCGGGAACCTTTCCAAAGATTTTATTCTAAAATCATAGTTTTATTAAGTTAATTTAAAAAACGGGCAACGTTTCGGTCTGCATCCAAGACCTTTATCAAGACCATAACTCTTTTAAAATCAACACTTTAAATAGTGTTTTTTAAAGTATGGAGACTCACCCAATCACGTGCACCAGAGGAAATCATGTGAGTTAAGGAAAGAGTCCAATTACCAGCATATACCCTGTTAGTGTATAATTTAAACAAAAAGAGGTCACCGTGTGCCAGAAAACAAAATATATATATATATATCTCATTAAATAGTGCCTTAAAATATATAAATGTGCACCAGAACAAAAAGCAGCAGCATTAAAAATGTATAATTCTCAGAATAACAAGGTATCATTATGTCCCAATATCACAGCTGTGGCCAGAGATCAACTTAAACAGATTGACAAGAATTATGACAAAACACAGAAATGCAGCATAAAGAATCACCTATGTTTTAGGAAACACGTTAAAGTACAACTTTTATTAAGACCTGAAGCGGCCAGAATTTGCCGCCTCACCCAGGGTGGAATGTGATCAATATATTTGAAAGTTGTAAGTCTATGGCCATGTCCCCATCAATATATATATATATATATATATATATATATATATATATATATATATATATATATATATATATATAGGGAACACATATGACACTACTCATTAATAATGGAGCTTTCAGACTGATGTATCATTCAGTGGCTGGTCTTTCATTTTATTTTCTGTATTTTTATATTACAACTTCATTATTGTGCTCTAAATAACTGGTACTTTTGAGCTCAGTTCCTTTTTGCTTTCTATTTCTTGCTCAAGTTGTTGCTATTTCAGTTACCGTTAGAATGAGAGTCTAGGAAACCTCACACACTTCTACCATGGTTAAAGCATACACCTATCTAATTTATTCTTATTCTTCATATCAATACCTGTCTAATAATTATTGCGGTGAGCTATATGGGGTCAGTATTTACCTTTTTAATGTGACACTGAATAAATTTTTCTGGTTTTTAACTGAATAGAGTCATGGGACTAACATTTTATATATATATGTTTAATTGTTGATGCCCGAGGAACTAGGGCGAGTCCCTATGACTCACTATCACATTATTTATAGACTCCTCTATCATTGATACTGTATATATTTGTTTAATAATTATTGCCTTTGATTTCAGTATTTGAGCTATTTGTATTCTCTCCTCTCTCTTATCTGTACTTTATTCTGCAATACTTGAATGTTACAATAAATTAATTGAAGGGCATATAATTGTATTCCATTTGATTTTGTGGGTTATTTACTAAAATCTGAATTTATCTCATTTTACTAAAAAAAACACAACCAAACTCTTTTATTCATTCTACACTACATTGTTTTGCAGTAGTTCATCACATATATCATAAGATAGAGGTCTTTGTAATTGTATTGACAGATGCGTTTTCTCTCAGACAGTAATGCATCCAAGGTGGAGATTTCACTAACTTGCTTTGTTAAAGAGAGTTGCATTATTCCACTCCACACCCAGAATGGGATTTGTTCTTTTGCCCTTTGCTATGAATGTCATGCCCCTTCATTTACCTCCAGTCATGTTTAATCTTTCAAGCACACATCCCTTTGATTGGCAGAGAGTGACAGAGTGACATTATATTCTCCTAGAAGGGGAAAATTATAATGGGATGATGTTACAGTATATAGGATTGGCAATTCCTTTATTTTTGCTTTTGAATATTTAAGTTTTCTCCCTTTTTTTATCAGGCAGCAGCTTTTCTGATGTACAGGTTGGCAGCCTTTTCATCATTTCCAAATATTTTCTAAAATTAATCTGTGTATTCCATGGGCTTTCTCCCTGTGATAGACTGCAACTATATAGTTAATGGAAACGCATTTCTTTTTTTCTAAACACGTGAATGTATCATACTGGAGATTGCATGCCTTGTGATACCTTCCAGAAACCCTTGAGCAATAGAATATTTTGCTCTTGCATAACTGTGGCATTCACGAGATTCTTTAGTACTGGGGGAGGGGAACAGATGGAAAGCCATTTGTGTCCCAGTCAGCGCTTTTCATTACAGCAAAAAGGGAATTGTGATTGCACATTATCACTTGGAAATGTCTGTATAGCGAAGGGAATTTAGATTTCATATTAATACACTTCAACCCTTTTCAATTTCAATTTTCTGGTATTAATTCCTTTGAATAGGTGTAGTTTCTCTGTTGCTCTACCTATTGCATTGACTAGAATTCCCTTTAGATTAATAAATACCTCTAGGGCCTTTTTTTTTTAGGACTTTTCAGGCTTTTTTTATTAAAAAGTCTAATTAGAATCCATGATTGGAGCTTATTTATTGTAAAAAAAAAGTATGATTTAATTGGATCAGGGCCAAACCTGAAAAAATTGAGAGAAAATCCGAATTGTACAATTTTTTTACCCGAATTGCTTGGAATTTTTTTCTGGATTTTTGCCCAAAAAGTCAAAAAAGTTCAGATTTTCAGGCTAATTCCAGTTCAGACTACAGAAAATTCCAAATAGGCTAGGGACCTCTCCCATCGACTCATATGAAACCTCTGTAGGTCTAAGATGGAGGATTTTCGGATTCAGACTTTTTCCATCCTCAGGGTATAATAAATCTCAACAAATTTGAGATTTTTTTCCCACTAAAAATATGGATTTTGTAGTAAAAAAAACTAAATTTTCAAGTGTTTGTCATTCTGACTTATATATAAATAACCCCCAAAATGTATAACTATGTGTGTTTCAAGGAGAACCAGTGAAGCTTATTAGCTATTTGTAGTGCCACAATATATGTATTTGCCATTGTTTCATCATTGTCTAATAGATTGCAGCTCATTTGTTATCTGTGACCTGTTGTAGGAGGCTGGAGATGCAATGTTAAACTGCACTTATATAAATAGAAGCTTATTTAAAAAAACAGTGATTAATTTAGAAAAAAAAAAACAAGGTATAAGCATGTTAAATGACATCAGTAAATTTAACAGCAACCTAACATTATCATACCAAATATTGACCAATATATCAACATGCATCTTCTACCAGGCCGATTTAATCATTCTTTAGATTACATAAATGTTAGTGAACAAAACCCAAATAATCAGATATAATGAATGAAGGCAGCTTCCTACCCATACAGATCTTTAAACTATAACAAGCCCATTTTGAATCAATATTTTGCAAAGGCCAGCGTTGGAGTATGCAAGTAGCACTACAGGCACTACACACACTCTAGAGCAAAGCCCATATTTATCAGCAGGTTTGATCTGGTCTTAAGTAAAGTGGTCAGCTCATATCACTTAAACCTTGGCAGTTAAAGCCTATAGTCTGCCATGACACAGTGCTCTACTCTTGATGTACGAGGCAGTTTAATTAATTGGCAGCACTGCTTTACGTCTTTAGGTACTGTAGGTTTAGAGACATAACATCTGTGATGAAGGACCTCCAATGTGAAAAATATAGAAAGTCCATTAGATACTTTATATTTATATTAGCCATTCACTTTCTTTTAATGTGAGTAATAGTAATTAGGAGTGCTCTACCTTCATTAAACCCGTGTGGGTCTCAGGTGCTGAACTGGAAGACCCTCGCCTGCTTTTTGGGTACACTTCACATCCAGAACAAAAAATCCAGCAGCACACTTGAATTGATGCAATAATCCGTAGTGTTTATTAGCCCATATATGAACAAACAGAAGGGCCCTTCTGTTTGTTCATATATGGGCTAATAAACACTACGGATTATTGCATCAATTCAAGTGTGCTGCTGGATTTTTTGTTCTGTTTCTTTTAATGTGATTGAGTCAAACACAAACCTTTTTATGTTTATAAAAGCTTAAAGTATCAAATAAAAGTGAATTTAGTGAAATGAAAATGAATGATTTTGCTGAATTAGCATTTATAGATGGCTAACATTTAATAAATAAATAGACCGTAAAACATTATAAAGAACATTTTATCTCAAATAATACAGATTCTTTTGACATGGGTGAAAAAAATAATCTCTTTATTAGAACTGACTGAATAAATAACCTTGAATTGTCATTCATGTCTTCCAACAATACAAGTCCAAGGTTAATCAATAGTGTTGTGAGGATAACAATAATACACAGTGCCATATTTGTAATTGAATCTGGATAGATGATTTCTAATTTGTAGGCTTTGGTGCAATCACAAATGGAATACCATTAAGGATAGTGGACAAATCATTTGTGGATGCTTGTGTTCTGCACAATTCAGTATCATCACAAGTCAAAGAGACAGTGCTTTCAATGCAAAGTACGAATAAATATCCTAGAATAAACTTAAGCCCATAGGCAGGCCTCTGAGATATATATATATATATTTTTTCCATATGTTTATTTTTGGCACAGAACATCACAATTTAGGGGCAGGTTTATGAAGGATTGAGTTGTGTTTTACATGAAAATCGAGATTTTTTTTTTGTCAGAAATCCAATTTAGTAAACCCTAGGAATGAATATGGCTAGAAATGACGTATTTTATATATTGAACTTATTGCACCAGCCTAAAGTTTCAGCTTCTCAATATCAGCAATGATCCAAGACTTGTCACAGGGGTCACCATCTTGGAAAGTTTCTGCTACACTCACATGATCAGTGAGCTCTGAGCAGCTGTTGAGAAGCTAAGCTTAGGGATTTTTGCAAATCAGTGTTGGACTGGGACACCAGGGGCCCATCCAAAAACCTTAGACCAGGGGCCCACTCTCAGTACTATTATTCTTCCTCTCCTCACTCAACCTCTATTCTCCTAGTTTCTTTTCTTTACATACTATAATCTATTAATCCATCTATTTAGCTTCTTTGTTCTCATAGATATTGATAATGACCATGAAATAGGCCAAATGATTAGAAGCAAGAAGGCCCACCAGGAGTTTTCCTGCTATCCCGGTGGGCCAGTCCGACACTGTTGCAAATTATCAAGCAGAAAATGAAGTTGGCCTGTAATATAAGATGTTGCTACAGAGCTTATTATTAAATTCTTATGCTAATTGCACTGGTTTCTGTGCTGCCAAGTAGTAATTATTTGTATTATTTACTAAGCAGACTTATATTGTGACATTGATATTCTATGTGTACTGTACTAGATCTTTACTGCTTAAAGGGGAAGGAAACCTAGTTGGCAAAAAAACCCTCCCCCCTGCCGTGTGTTATGGCGCATGCGCAGTAGATCCATACCGGCGAAATGCTCCTACTGCGCATGTGCCAAAACGCCGTTCAAAGCAGGAAGAAGATCGTGTGGAAGAAGATGCCGTCTGAACTCCCTGGACTGGACCTGCGCAGAAGGGTAAGTAACAAGTTAGGGGCACTTACCCAGCGGGACGGGTAGACCAGGAGGGAGGGTGGGCAACACACGGGAGGTGGGGCCAACTAGTTTTCCTTCCCCTTTAAGGGCTGTGTTTGCCTTGGGCTGATACAGAAGTCCAAAACATAATGTAGATTTCCAGCCTACAGTACATCTTTAGTTGGCTTTAGTTCTCCTTTAAAAGGGCTTTGTCATTTTATAACCAAATCTTGATTTTTTCCTTTTCCATATGAATTCCCTGAAAATTTGATTGATTTTTCTGTTTTTTTTCCAACATTATTCTAGGAAGGTTTTGTATCTTATACAATAATTTGGGAAACTCTTCAATTTCCATTAGCTCTGCCTATGAAAGAGAGATGGTGAGGTAGGTACCTTTTGTGTTATTTACTGTATGTGTTGTGTAAAATTGTATCCTGAGGTCTCCTCATTATTTCGATGCCTAGGTAGGTAATTGTGTCCTTTGCCCATTTAAAGTTATATTTACTGCTCCATCTGGATTTTCCTCTGTTACCTTACCTAATGGTAGCATTTACTATTTATCAGTATTGATGCAGTATCCCAAGCCTGTTGGAGACTGTTGGATTATGGATAAGATATGTAGCAAGGCTTGTTTGAGGTTTGCGATGTATAATAAAAGGTCACCAAAAAATTCTTTGTGTTTTGTTTTGTGTGATCTGATTTTGATGCCTTGGAAGGTTGTCACATCTCAAAGTATTCTAAGATCTAGGGTTAAGGTTCCGTTGATAAGTACTTTCGTTTGGGCTTTAGTGCTTAATCACTTACATGACATATTTCATTCAGAATGTGTCTATGAAGGTTTTCATTCATCCAGGTCATGGTATATCTAATAGAAGCAAATCTAGAGCAACTGGACTTGCTAAGTAATCATTGAAGACATTTCACTACTCATCTGAGCAGGCCTCCTGCTGTAACAGCTTTACCTTGGCAGTTTCACATAAATTCACACCTCTATTTGTGCATCACAAGTAACACAAATCTCTTAGAGTTGCATGACACCTTGGTAATTCTATCACAGTAACTTCACAAGCATTCACAATTTCTGTGTGTTTCAATTGTCACCTCTCTGGATAGTTACATTGCACCATTGTGATTGGATTATTGGAAGAGTTTATATGCCAAAGATTTCCCATACCAGACAGTTGAACTGAAGAAGCTGCTTTGATGAGTATTGAAACGTCTGCACTGATTACCCAGCAAGTCTAGTTGCTCTAGATTTACTTCTACTAGATAGTAATTCAGAATGTTATTCTACATTGCATCATGTCTATGGACAGAGGTATTTGCAACATTTAAATTTGATGCTATTTACAATGGTGTTAATGTGATCGTGCCAGAGCTTGCAACAATAATAAAATAATTTTCAAGCGATAGCAGCACCTGTTACCACAACAACAAAACCCTAGAACTGTCACTTTCTCAAGGTCTGATATATATATATATATATATATACTGTTTATAAGTTCAGCTTTGCAATACAATGTTTGCATTATCCTTGGTTGAGTTGGTATCCTGAGCACATATCTTTGTTGGCAAAACGAAACACCGTTGGCCTATATTCTAACTTTCGGATTTCCTTTTTTCCACGAATCATATTTATTTTCTCTATACTCTATAGTTTTGATATGTTGAACCATGTTAGCCATTGAAAAAATCCATAAAAAGTAAAGTTTGGTGATACCTTTTATTGGCTAACTGAATAAGTAACAATTGTAAGCTTTCGGAGCACACATGCCTCTTCGTCAGGCCGAATACAAATGAAAGCTGAAAAGGCACATTATATATACACTGTTAGAAAAAGGGTTTTGTGGGCAATACATTAGAAAGTTACAGATAGACAGATATAACTTGTAGAGATAATAAAAGTAATTAGGTTGGGTTGTAAATAGTCCAGGGGTCTGGATTCAGTCAGGTCGCATAGTTTGAACTAGACCAAGACAGAATAGGGTAAGGTTAACACAACAGTGCAAATTAGGAATTCGACAAGATACAGGTACATATAAATAGACTACAAATAGGAATTGTGACCTGTAAAGATAATACAATATTTCAGCCCAAGATATTGATAAGCCCCCAAGGGTGAGCACTTAAGCTTTAGTCAAGGAAGCAGAGTAGTACAGTCAGCACCTTGTTGTGAGGTGAAGTCAACCTAAGGAAAGTGTCTTTTAAGATGTAGATTGTCCTTAGCTGTGTTTTTTTTCTAGGTGTCATATCCCTTAGTTAAAGTCATATCTGGACATAAATGTCAATATATGATTGTGTGCAGGGCCACCATCAGGGAGGCACAGGGGGTACATTTGTACCGGGCTCAGACTTAAAGGTGGGCCGGCTGCGCTACACTTTTCGAATTAGCCAGGTCCCACTTGAAAGTACTGAACTGCCTAAGTCGTGAAGAGCCGAAGTCCCGAAGCGACAAAGATGCGAATTGGCGAAGACCAGAAGCACTGAAGACCCGAGGCCACGATCTGAACTGAATCCGCAAACTGAGCTGAAACCACGAAAAGACCCGAAGTTGAAGTCCTGAAGCTGTGAAAAGACCTGAAACCACGAAAGGAGCTGAAGCCCTGAAAAGAGCCGAAGCCTAAATTAAGTTCTACTGAACACCAATGTGTTTTTTTTTATTAAACCCCTGGCCACCAACGTATTGTTTTAATACTATATAGGCCCCTGGCCACCAATGTTTATTTCAAATATTCCATGTGGCCCCTGACCACCAATGTTTCTTTTTAATTTATAAGAGGGAGGGGCATGGCCACCAATGTTTTTTTAAAAAAAACTTTTATGGGGACCCTGGTGCCAATGTTTTTTTTTTAACTTATAATTGGGTCCCGGCCACCAGCTTTTTGCAACTTGTGTGTGTGGGGGGTCCGTTTTTAGTGCTGTCTGTGTGGCCTTTTTACTGTGGTGTGGAATGGGTGGGATCTGAGGTGGGGCTTTCACATCGGGAGAAGCAGGCTAGGGAACTGGAACTTCTGACTGGAGTAACGGGGAAAGCTAAGCATAGTCAAAGAAACAGGCCTGGGTCAAAACCAATCAGTCAGTGCAGTACAGAGTCAGGATCGAAGAATAGTCAGTTTAGGTAGTGATACAGCGGTGGACAGGCAGAGGTAAAGGAACAAAGAATCAGATCAGAAGCGCACCCAGAAAATATCGACACCAAACGCATGCCAGAGATGGAATCCCAAATGAATGAATGGATGGAAAACTATAAAGAATAGGAATGAAAAGAGGGTTCACATTCTAGGGTAGTAAATTAGTAATTATAATAAAATATTTATATAGACACCCTGCACTTGCTTTAATCTACATCTAGATTCCCAGGCTTCTAGAAATCTCTCCTCTATCTCCCAGTTGCAAGATATCATCTACTAACTTTGACTTACACACATACTACTGTCTACTGCATTACCAGTATTTCAAGAATAACTTGTAGCTTCTTCACAGCCTCTGCTTTTAGTCAGAAAAGTTGATGATCATGTTTTGGCATCCTATGGGGATTGCTCTATAACGGTCATTTCCAGCATTTAAAGCTTTACAGCTTTAAAATGAGGGTCACTGACCCCTTCAAAAACTGAATTCTCTGTAAGGCTACGCATTTAGGGGCAAATTTATTAAGATTCGAAATGTAAATTCGAATTTGAATTTTCGAGTTGGATTTTTGTTCAAAACTCACAAATTCAAGTTGGAAATAATCCAAACTCGAATTCGAGATTCATCATACCTTGACCCTGGGAACAACTCAAATTAGACTATTCGACAACTAAAACCTGCAGAGTTCGTGTAGAAGTCAATGGCAGAGGCCCAGTAACCCATTTAAAGATGTTAATAGCCTTCCTGAGAAGGCTTTTCAGAGAAAAAACTTAATTCAAGTTAATTCTAATTCAATTCGAACTTGATTCAAGTTCTCATTCGTTCGAGTTTTAGATGTTCAAGTTTTTTCCTAAATAAGATACTCTTCCTATTTCGAGGTCATTCGAGGTAAAAAAAAAAACTAACAATCGATGTTTGATAAATCAGCCCTATATTGTTATTGCTGGGAAACTGACAATATGTCTAGCCCCATGTCAGATTTCAAAATTGAATATAAAAAAATCTGTTTGCTCTTTTGAGAATTGCATTTCAGTGCAGAATTCTGCTGGAGTAGCACTATTAACTGATGCGTTTTGAAAAAAACATGTTTTCCCATGACAGGATCCCTTTAATGTGTATGAATTTTGCATGCTAAAAAGCAAAGTTTTATTTTGAGTACATAATTACAGCATAGCCTTCAGGTCATTGTTAATGTGGAAAAGTTAAAAATCAAAATGGAAACATCTAAAAAAAATACAATGTATTATTTGTTTTCAACAGCGACTGTGGGACCCTAATCTTTTTGCTGTAAGAATACTTGGCACTTGTGTATGGTATATATTTATTAAGAATATCCAAAACAATAATTTGCAGTCATTGTATATGTCATAGAGAAATGTTCAGCTGAACTTATAAAATAATAACAATTATAATACAGCAGTTAATTATTTTTCATGGCAGAGAAATATTTTATACATGGGTAAATGCCTCACAAATTTAAGAAAAAGCAATCTTTGTTATCATTAGGGAATTTTGTCTTGGTGCTTAATGAGTCCAGAGAGAATAGAATAGTATATGCCCTTCAGCAGTTTCGTATTAGGACTATAATTTCAATGACAAAGAAAGGAGCAAAGAGATCTTGAGACTCAAATATTCAATGCAAGTTCATTATATACTTTTTGCTGTACCTACACTGCTGAGAAATGTTTAAGCTTTGTTGTCAGAGAAATATCAAGCACGGGAAAAGCATTTAATGTTTAATATGATAACCATGTGCAATTATGTGGTCACATTGTGTTTTTTTGTCATGGCTTACCTTTGGTAGGTTTGAGGGAGAAGCAGAAGCACAGTAAAAAGTATTTCCAAGGTTGTTGAACAACGTTTACCTGGATTAATGCAATGCTGTATTTATATAGACCATTGCACTGTGTACCTGCATTGTATTAGAACATGGACAACCTGTTTCTGGAGCTGTTTGATTCCAGATATCTGACTACCCAACAACTTTAGCAGAGAGGTGTTTGCACCTGAGCTAATTCTGGGCATTTAGAATTCTAATAGATGGATGCAGGGCCGGAACTAGGGGTACACAGTAGAGGCACCTGCCTAGGGCGCAACATTGGGGGGGGGGGGCACTGAGCAGGTACCTGTTAAATGGTCTTCTGCCTACCCCTAGTGTGGGTTGTTGTACTCCATCTACTGCTCTCGCCTCCCTCCCCTCTGTCACTCTCCCCTTCCCTCCGCTGCTTTCCCCTCCCCTCCCTGCTGTTATGACGCAGTGTGGTTGAGTGGTGGCCAGCTGGGTTACCTAGGGCACTCGGTTGTCTTGGCCGGCCCTGGATGGAAGGCTCCATTGCCTTCTAGTTCACAGACAGCAGGGATACCCATGTGGAAAAGTTAGTGCTGTGTTTGCGTAAGCTGTAAGGTGCAAGGCTTTTGGTTTATTTAGTGCTGCGGCAGACAGTTATACTATTATGTTGTAGATGAGCATTTCATTACAAAACCATATGGATCAATATTGGTTTCCGCTTTGCTACTTTCACAGCCACGCTTCAGGGGAGCCTTTCAACCAGATAATGGACGAATAGGTCTTTGGGATAAGATATATGCCGGGCTTTGTGCAGACCAGCATTATTCCCCATCACTAGACTCAACAAACCATTCCTATAAGGATCTTGCTTTGTGCATAGGGGGCATTGCCATGCTAAAGGGTGGATTTACATGTACATTGCCTGGCTCCCTATTTTATTTTAATAATACAGTATCTATGCAAGTGGTTTTTAGTTATGGTGTTAAGATATGGTGATACAATTATCAAGATACCATGCCACATTAAGGTAATCCTATATGGTTGGACCACATATTTACCTCCGGTCATACTTTTCATAGACTTACACCTCCCTGCATGGTTGCATTGGTCAGGAAATGTGACTTCTGATCAAAGCATTAAAGGGGACCTGTCACCCTAAGAAATAATTTCAAATTCTTTTCTATCATGTTAGTTGAGCAAAATAAACTTTACTTACATTGTATTTATTATTTAAATTTTGTTTCCTTCTGCCTTGGAATTATTCAATCACAGCAAGCAGGCAGCTGCCATTTTGTGGACACGGTTATTAAGGGAAATTGTGTATCACCCCAAAATCTTGTGTATGCACCAGAATGGGGGACCTAATGTCCATGTGCAGTGCCCTACACAATTATAGAGCCTGAGGAGGGAAGGGGGAATGTGAGGAGAGCAGTGACATCTAGGAAGTGCTGAATGGAAAGTGAAAGTAATTGACTGCCCCTCCTCTATGCCACGGGCATAGAGGTGGGGCAGTTAATATTTAATTGACAGTTTAGATATTTAAACACCTTTATAACAGGTATGAATGTTTTAGTGAAAATAAATTTTGGGGTTCCATATTTAATTTGCAAAGGACTTTCATTATGCAGCTTTTTATGTGTAGGTGACAGTTCCACTTTAATCTCTTAGGCTTATCCTCCCTTGCTGTAGCTTGCAAACCAGCACATATTTTTTAAATGCATAAGAGCGTCAATAAAGGGACCAGTGTTCTGTCGTGATGAAACCGAACCCCCAAATTATAATGTGAAAGTTCTAATATGTTAGGCACCAGCCAGTGAATGCAATGGCTAAGATGCACTGACCCTGTAAAATAAACAAATACAGACCATTCTGCCATCTTACTGAGCCAAGGCATCTATCTTTAGGCATAGACTTGCACATGTGCAGTAAAGTTTTCAGATTTTATCCCACTGTACATTTGTTGGTATACTGTAAGTCTGCCCAAAGGATGCCTAGGAAAGTGTAAAATGGCAGCACTACTTTATTTTTGCCCCTGGGCTGTTGAATTTTGTTGCCTAAAAGGTAAACTGGTCCAGAGAAGTTACCTGGCCAAAGAAACCCAGTTTATGAAGCTCACATCAATTCTTGTGCTGAAGTGTTACAACCGAGTAACAACAAAATGGTCCAGTTGTATTAGCTTCATGATTGGGCTGTTGCATTGGTTGAGCAGGGCATAAATTTGAAGAACGAGGCATACAATGAAAGTGCATTTGCAAGGCTGCATGCTTGATTTTATGAAACTAATTGCCAAAACCCATTAATAAGAACAGATGTCTACACTTTGGCCCCTTTAAAGTACAGTACCTTTCAACAGAGTGACTCTAAAACATTGACTTAATCACCCCCTAAATGTTAGATTGTCACTATATAATACTATTCCACATAGACACAGAGTGGGTAATTACTAATTCTACTAAACGAGAGCTAAAAATCATTACCTATTCAATGAAAATTAAACAGGGAAAATAAATCAACAATATTCATGGCGGCTTGAGTCCGTGAGAAAAACACAAACTGTTCAAATATAGTAATTTTATTTATGATTTTAGTGGCATAATTTGTTGATTGATTATCCAATATATTTTTCTTATTTGCTATTTTTGTTTTTATTTCTGAAATAAGGCAAGCCGGATTTTTCTTTCTTGAAAGATTAACAAAACATTTCACATTTCTAAAGCAATTCTTAGAAGAAACTAAAGCAAAACCTAAATTGTTCATTTAAAGGAATCATATAAAATTAAATAAGTGTTTTAAAGTAATAAAAATGTTGCCTTGCACTGGTAAAACTGCTTTGTTTGCTTCAGAAACACTACTATAGTTATATAGTATATAAATAAGCTGATGTGTAACCATGGGGGCAGCCATTCAAAGGATAAAAGGCTCAGGTTACACAGCAGATAGTAGATAAGCTCTGAAGAACATAATGTTATCTGCTATCCACTATTTAACCTGTACCATATAGCCTTTTTCAATTTCCGCCATTGCTACACAGCAGCTTGTATATATGAACTATAGTAGTGTTTCTGAAGCAAACACATCAGTGTTACCAGTGCAGGGCAACACTTCATGATATTTCCATTACTTTAAATCACTTTCATTTTTTGGTGTTACTATTCCTTTAAAGGACACACTAGATGATGAGACCCTTCCTTTCTGGAATCAAATTTTCTTTTATATGCATTTTTTTAGGAATGCGAGCAATATTTATTATGAAAGACCCGGCTTCTATAGAATAATACCGCCAAAGGTACATGCGCCTTAAAGGTTTGAGGAACTACTCTTAAAAATTAATTAAAAAAGGTTTTGATCATAGTTTAAATGGTTTCAAAACCAATGTAAACAATGGTTTGTGGTAAAATAGATCTTAAACCAAGAAACATTTTTCAAAGTACACGCCAGTGCACAATAAGATCAAGGACTGTCCCCACCTTTAACAGTCTGTTTTTGCAGTGTGTCTGCTCTTATACTACAGGGATGAACTGAATCCATATATTATATATTTGGCTAAATACTGAATCCTCCTCCAAATACCAAACTGGAGCACTGTGAAGGCAGCTCAAGTATTTGCCCAGATTATAAAATTTGCCTGCCCAGCCAGCCACAACAACAAAGCAATGGTACCATAAGAGTAAAGTACAGAGCTACGTATCACAACCCCAAATGTGAGTCTAGGCACCACCAGGTTGCTACTTGGAGCTCAGGCTTTCATGCTACTGACCCTATAACTAGTGAATGAGAGTAGCAGAGGAGGCCTAGATACTCTACCTAAGGATAGATAGTACATTTCATCTTAGCCAAAAGGCCAATTTAATACAGGGATGGTAAATACAGGTATTACATGTTCTTCATCATACAGGACTTAAGATTCCTGTTCTAACCCTTTGTGCATCCCAGTGGAAATGTTTAGGTTATGGAGGGTGTGAGCTTCAGGTAGCGAGGGTCATAGTCAGTTTTCAGCACAGAGTTGTAGACAAACCAACTTTCAAACATTTAAATGCAGCTTGGCTGGCTTTTATTTGGAACAAAATCCACTTCTTAGCATACTAGCTTCACATACGATTGACAGTCCTAGTTCAACACTCACATTGGTGTACACATTAACACAAAATTCCAGCACTTACAGCTTTCACCATACATAAGACCCAGAATCCTCTCTTGGACTCACACTCAGTCTCTTGAAGGGGGTTTCTCTCTCCCTCTCTCCAGGCCTTTGGAGCTCTCTCCAAACACTTCAGGTCAGCAGAGAATCACTCTCCTTCCCAGGTACACAAACACACAATCACACCTCCTTTCTGCACTTGGAGGTGTCCACGGCCCCTCACCCTCCTCCAGCTCCAAGAGGTATCCAGGGGTAAGAGCTCTGAGGTGTAGCTCCACACCTCCTTTTAACTACAAATGAATTAGCAAACTACTTCTAATTAGGCAGCTACAAAACCTTACATGGAGCAAGGAATGGAAGCCCACCCTGCTCTCTTCCATTCACTCCATGGTCCCATAATCCATCTTTTTCTAAGCCGGAACAGAATTAGGCAGCCTTACTTCCCAATATTGTGCCCTTTTGACACACACTATCTTACATGGGCTAAGGAACCAAAAAGCCCTTCAACTTTAGAATAAATGCAGTGGAACCTTTTTACAACAGAATGTGTTCATCATTCAAGGAATCACAGGAAGATACATGGAAATGACTCCTTTATGTCTTTGTAGCCAACTATGCATTCAGAACTGCCAGTTTACTAGGAGATGCAGCTTTAGGATTCAGAGCCATACATTCATCTACTCATCTACTCATGTGCTGAATGCTTAGCCCTATAATTAGGCCCTGCAGTCTTCACATGTCACAACAATTGCTGCACTCATTTGATCAAGATCCAATACTGATAAATAATTCCCAGTATGTTCTATTGGATTTTTTGATTTCAAGGCCATAACAAGTACAACATAATAACCATATGAAGTACCAAAATAATTTCAACTTAGCTGCAGCTACTGTATAGAATTACATAAAGAGGAATAAAATATTTTACCATGTGACCAAGTATCAGTCAAGGAAATGATTAATATAACCACCATCTTTAGTAGCTAGAGAACCTAGGGGCAAATTTACTAAAGGGCGAAGTGACTAACGCTGGCGAAAATTCACTAGCGAAGGAGATAGACTCTAGCGCTACTTCGCATTCTAACGCCAGGCGACTTTTCGCTCAAGCAAATGGACATAACTACACAAATTCACTGAGATGCGGATTTTACTGAACGTTACCTCTTACGCCAGACTTGCCTTCCCCACCTCAGACCAGGTGAAGTGCAATAGAGTAGATTCTATTTTATTTTATTAAGGTTCCCTGGCCTTGTTGTGTAGTGTAATGTAGTTCTTGAAAAATATATACGTCCATTGTACTTTAACTTCACGCCTTGTGAAGTTAAAGTACATATATGAGATCCTCTGCACTCAACCCATTATCAATATAATAAGGACATTGGGACATTTTGTGCATACTGCTACTAAAAAATGCCTTATGCTTTAAACAAAACAGGGATTGTGTGTCCATATATTGCAATATATAATGTTTTTTGTGCAGAGGACTTCTTGTATTTGTCTATGTGAATTTTGTGGTCACAGCCTCATTGCACCCCTGCTTAATGTTTTTAAAAACTAGTGGTGAGCACAACTTTCCCTTGTTTGTTATAGTTTATACAGGAACAGTGACCAGCTCCATGTTGTAGCTCCCACCCTTCCCAGCTATAGTCAGGTGATCCCACTGATGTCTAATAAAAGGGGAACCATGTTTGGGAGTTTTACTTTGAAAGCAGCAAGTAAGTTGCAGTTAAAACTTAGTCCTTTTGTAAAATGTATAATGAAGCAATAGAATTCTTAATGAATCAGATGAAAATTGAGCGTAGGACTGGCCAGATATGGGATGACTTTGA
Source organism: Xenopus petersii (assembly GCA_038501925.1). Classification (NCBI taxonomy): domain Eukaryota; kingdom Metazoa; phylum Chordata; class Amphibia; order Anura; family Pipidae; genus Xenopus; species Xenopus petersii. Next base: position 47,169,700 of record CM076672.1, on the reverse strand, counting down.
CGTAGTTGGCCAGCTTAAATATATTGCAATATATGGACAAACAATCCCTATTTTGCTTAAAGGATAAGGCATTACTTTGCTGGCTTTTATTTGGCACAAACAGAAATCTTAAACCCACTGGATTCAAATAGGGAATAACATACTCTTCGCATAAGCATGAACAGTCCCAATCTACACCCTTACTGGTGTACACATTAACTCATGTTTTGTTTAGCCCTCACTGGCTTTCAGCAGACACAAATCCCAGAATCCTCTCTGGGGCACACTCAATACACTTGTCTTTTGGGAGGGGTTTTCTTTTTTCCTCACCAGTCCTTTGGAGCTCTCTCCAACTCAGGGGAATCACACTCTTTCCCAGGTGCTCACAAGCATGCCTTTTCCCCCAAACTGGCCTAGGAATAACCAACTCCCTCACCATACATTTTATTTGTTGGAGTCTTTTGTCCACAGCTTTATTGCACAACAGATTATTTAACAATAAATAACACATATGTCAATAACAATTATATTAACAACATTATAAACATACAAATATGAACAGTGATATACCATTAACTTTTTAATCCTCTGCAAGGCCCCTGGCAATGGACCCAATCAGGTGCATGCAATCGTTAAGTCACCAGCCGCTTGTGCCTTCTAGCATGATGGGTACGCAGGACTGCATGCTACCCCCAATACAACATACCCTCCCAGAGACCACCACTCTTAGAGAGGAACACCACCAACCAAGTTCCATTAACCAACTTGGTACTTGGTAAAACTCCACTTAATTAACTCTCCCCATTGCCAGGGACCCGCCGCCCAGCTGTGACAACGGGCTATTCCCTCTCATCACCTCTTGGTTAGTCAGCCCAATACTCACCATTCCACATCAACTTATCCTGTGCCCCACTAAACAGGCCACAATTATGACAACTAGCACAAAGGGTAATACAAGGGAGGGAGGGTGGGACTCCTTTTCTTCTTCCAAAATGGATGCCCTCCTTAGACAGCTAGCCAAAATGTTAGTTCTTTTCAATAAATATACTTTTCACTTTTTAAGACCTGAGAGTGCGGACATTGTTGTTCGTATATATATATATATAATATATATATATATATATATATATATATTGTAATGGAAATAGAGGTCTCTACTCACTTCCAAGATGGCGACGGCGTCCAAGATGGCGACGGCGTCCAAGATGGCGACTCCTGGCCCCACCATGTGGATCCTACTGGTCGCAGCACTATGACGCCTGCATCTTCCCGCCTGCCGATTGGTCGCCGGCGACGGAATGGTCAGAACGGTGTCAGAACGCCAGCGTCAGCGTCATGACGCCATTGCGCCCAAACTTTGGCGACAAACCTGGCCTATATAAAGCCTTCTGGACACTACAGACATTGCCCAAGTATAGGTCTTACTTCGTGTATTCCTGGGTGTGTTCATTATTGATTGATTCCTGTGTACCAACCTTGCCTGTTATTTCGGATTGACCCTTCGCTGCCTGGATTGAACTTTTGCCTGGACTTCGACTATTCTCTTGTCTCATCCTTCTGTTACCACAAACTTTGGTTTGTTACCTGCCTCCTCCTTGGTCCGCATTCCAACTGCGCCTTCAGGCCCTTACATATATATATCCAGAACCAAAGTGAGAACCAAAGACTCAGGTCTTATTAGTCCAATAAAAGTATTTTTATTCAACAAACAGAAGCTGAAGTTTCGGCTAGCACTCTAGCCTTTCTCAAAGTGTATACATACACACACACATATATACCTATATATATATATATATATATATATATATATATATATATATATAGAGATATATATATATAGATATAGATATATAGATATATATATATATATAGATATATATAGGTATATATGTGTGTGTGTATGTATACAATTTATATAGAGCAAAGAAATCCGCACTCATAGGTCTTTTGTGAAGAAAAACATGGGTTTATTCAACGTTTCAGCTCTTAGACTCGAGCCGTCATCATGGAAGGGCTCGAGTCTAAGAGCTGAAATGTTTATTAAACCCATTTTTTTCTTCACAAAAGACCTATGAGTGCGGATTTCTTTGCTCTATAGATTTTGATATATGTTCCAGCACCTAGGCGTTTACATTGTTTTCTGAGTGCACCTATCCAGTAGTTTGTTCATACATATATATATATATATATATATATATATATATATATATATATATATATATATATATATATATATATATATATATAATGAAGATATGCTATACAATGTACAAATCAGTAAGCACAAATTATTTTCTCCCCAGTTTCACACCTTCCCCTTGCTAATAAAGCTGAAGCATACAAACCTGTTGAATTAATGAAGGCAGGAGTTTAGCTGCTTGTCAATCTATATCACGTATAGGGAGGACAGAACAGTAACAAATTATGAATTAGCATTTTTTTTCTAAGTTTTTTTCCCTAGCCCTTTACAAATTGTCTGACTGTAATAGTAGACAAGCTACAAAAAAAATATAATACTGTAGTATATTAGTGTGTAAGGGAAATCACACATGCCAAGAATGCTAATGATACATTAAAATATTTAAAGTGACAGGAAAAAAAGTGCCTTGTGCAATTCAATGGTGATCCACCTCCGCTGGTCAAATCGTGAGCCCACTATATCAAGGCTCAGACAAACACTTCCATTAAGCAGGGACTTAATTCAGTTCTTCAATAATATGCCAAATCTGTCATATAAGAGATAAAAGTGCATATAGTGTAATGAATTTATTAAAAGGTATAAGACTTTTGGATGCTATAATTCTTATATCTTTCAATACATGTATTACGCTGTATGTTCTTTTATCACTTATATGACAGGTAATTTTACACAATTTGAGCAGTTTATCCTTTAAATGTTGTTATCCAAAATGAAATACTGGTTTGTATGTGGCATTTTCATTTTTATTCGTGACTGAATGAGAAGCATGCAATCTATTTGATATTACTGCAGAAACTGGGAAATGGTATGGTTATAACTAATTCTGACACATATGAGATTAAATTAAATGACAAGGCCTGCCTAAATTATTCTCAAATATGATCTCATCCCTATATTTATTTCCATTTATTAACCTCTTGTTAATGTTGCTGCCTTTGTGAAATGAAAAATCTTGTCTAGCAAGGCAGGCAAACACAACACATACCCATGTCTCAATTAATGGATAATCTCTCTAGCTGGGAATTTGATTTCCAGTTGTAAGGAAGATAGGTAAATTGCTTGGGGGCACATGACACCATGTCAGGAAAAGATGTGTATCGGCAAGATCTTCTCTGCAACAGTAATATTTGTTGGGAAATTAAACACTGCCCAGATATTAAATGCCATACGCGGTAGATTTTCCTGCAAGCAATGGACAGAAATGCATTTGGAATTACACATGTTCAAACTTATTTCTAGGCAAAGAAATGTACAATTTAAAAAAAGCTATACAAATGCATAAATGAATGGTGTTCCTACGATAACATATTCGTTTTGAGAATCTTTGCTGATAAACTGCAGCAATGACAGGTCCTTAATACTGCTTTTTACAGTACACCATGAGGCAGATTTTTAAAGGTTCGAATTTCAAGTTCATGACAGTTATTTAAAACTCCCATAAACTCTAATGAACTCAAAATTCGACCAACTACAATTTTATTTGAAAAAAAAATCAAATTTTTTGAACTCGGGTGAATAGTATCAATCTGCAAACTCGAATAAATTTTGATTCAAGTTTTTAAAAACTCAAATGTCAGGAAGGCTGAAAACAACTCCAAATTTATCCCAAGACGTCCTCCATAGACTAAAACAGCAATTCAGCAGGTTTAAGGTGTCGAATAGTCGAATTCGAATTCTAGAAGGGCCAGTGTATGATACATTTTGAAAATTTTATTTGAATTTTTAAGAAAACTTGAATTGAATTTTAACAATTTCCTAGTGGAATTTGACAGGTTTGGCCATAAAAACCTTTGAAAATTCGAAATTTGAATTCGAAAATTCTAATTTTCACTTCGACCCTTGATAAATGTGCCCCCATGATTTATTTTGTGCTGTATTATGCTCATTTTGCTGATGTGATTTTCAAAATGCCAAAATTGATTTCAATTTGGTTTTTCAATTGTATAACACATTACAGCAGAATCTGATTTTAAAGATTAAAGAAAGAAATCAAGGCAGGAAACTGTAATGGCGTGCTCTTAATTACACAGAGTCTTCAAAAGCTTTAAAAACTAATGGAAACATAACAAGATAGGAATTAAATAGCTTCTGCATATATTTCATAGTACATTATTGTATGAATAATGATTAATATTTTTAACGGAATCCTGGATATATTAGGTGCTAATGCAACTCCAAGAATTTTTCCAAGTTCGAAAATAAAGTGGTTAATTAATTGATGCAGGTATGTCACTAATTAAATTATTGTCATTCACCAAAGGGAACCGTGTTGAAAATCATAATTAAAGGATGAAAACTGAATAATGTACAAGCCCTAGAACATTAAGGATTAAGTGCACTAATAAAAGAGAAAAAAGACAAAAATTCCTGCCCAAAGAACTTACACTCTAATGAAATAGTTTAATAATGTAAATGTTTAAATTTTTTTTAAGGAATATTATTCAAGCCACATAAATAAATATTAAAATATCACATCTGTAACAGAAACTAGCATTACATTTCAATGTTACATTTCTAATGTATATAATATATTAATGTATAATGTATATTTCTTAATAAAACACTCAGAACCACCAGGAGTGCAATTGCACCTAGGCCTGCACCCCTTCAGGGCCTGCCAGACGTAATGAATAAGGCATACAAATTGCGTCTGGAGGTGGGGGGTGGGTGCATGGCCTTAGCCGGGCCAGGGAACTACTAGTTCCATTACTGGCAACACTCATGGTTTTTTATGGGTACATAAAAGTTGAACTTCAGCCAAAAACTGTGCATAATGAAAGAAAGAAAATGTAATTCTAAGCAGCATTTTAATACATTAATTTCAGTGTTTACTAGCATGGAAGAAAGTCAAGTGATCAAAATTGTGAAAGTCATTTTAAAAAATTAGGAATATAATCAGAATATTCTACCCAAAATATCTGCCAAAGGGATATGTGACCCACGTTTAGCCAGGTACTTTGTGCCTCAGCATTTTCATTGTAACTTTAGTAGAAGAATAGGGGGCAATCATTAGGAAAAATAGAGGAAAATCACAAGTCATTATAGTGCATGTTCTTACAAGGGCACAAGGATCCAGTTTTGCTGGACTAAGGTGCCCCTCCAAAATCAGTAGAAATGTTTGAAATTTGGCATGTACGGGATTTATTACTCATTTCACTGTTTTCTATTTTCTAAATATAAACATGAAAATAATTCTGCTGCAATGTTTGTAATGCACTAGAAAATAATTAAGATATTAAAAATGACCATAGCCATTAGGGATGGGCGAATTTGACCCGTTTTGTTTCGCCAAAAATTTGCCGCCATCAAAATGTCGCTGATGCCCATTAAAGTCTATGAGTGTCGAAAATTGTTTGTTGCACGGCGAAATATGATGCGCGTCTTTTTTTTGATGCACAACGCCATACAAGTCTATGGGCGTCATTTCCACGACGAAACAAGGCAAAAAAATTTGCCCATCCCACATCGATTATAGCTGGAGAGTGTTATGAGAGAGGTACACTGGTGTAGAGCTACTGAAAGACAGATGAAAGATCAGAGAGGGGGCTTGTAATATAATAATGTTGCTCTGTGCTGCAATTTTCACTCTGCAGTTTCCTGCAGTAATAAAGTTGTGTGTGTGTTGAGTATCATACAGTAATGTAATAAATACACTGCACACCCAGAATCTACTCAGTAGTGGTGCTGGTCCTCCGTTGACCCGGCACAGTCCCTTACAACAGCAACTTTTTTTGTTCACGGATCCCCACACACACAAATTTCTGCAGTGGGGAAAGTGCTCCTTCTTTATTGATTTATATCATCACCAACATCAACGTTTCAGGGAGTACAACCTTGAAACCTGTTCTCCAGGTTCAGGCTCGAGCAGCCACTTTTGATTAAGATAGAGCAGCCACTTTTGAATCTTTTTATCTAAATCACCCCCCCAAGCTAATTCTCCATAATTAATTTTTTCTCTAGAGAATTTTCTCTAGAAAATTTCTCCCACTACAATTGTATGAGGAAAATGTACTGGAGAATTTTCACAAAAAAATTTTGCCAGGAGAAAATTCACCACATTTCTCATGGAAAAGTGTATTTACAATTTTTAGTAAATATGAGAAGTATTGTGAAAATACGCCTGACAAATTAAAGCAAACTGTGATGAAGTTAGATGAGGAGAAGATTCACACTTTGAAATTGAAAGTGCCCCATATAGTTTAATCGTGGTTTTAAAAAGCTCTAATATCATTAAATTTAGACCTTTAATAAACGGGCTTCAAATATTGTGCATATTTGCCACAAAACTAGAAATTTGAGAGATAATTTATCAAAGTCCAAATTTATGTCAATATTTTCTGAAAAAAACTCCAACCAAATCCGCACTGGTATTATGCGCTTTTTTATTAAGACACTTTCCCAAATATTTTGTATGCTGGAAAAAATCTGAGAAATTTGTTTTTACGATTTTTTTTCTGATTTTCCATCCAATTTTCATATTTTTTTTTCATATTTTTTTTTCATATTTTTTTACCAGGAAACTCAGAGTTTTGCCCAAAAACTTTGGAGTATTGCCAAAAACCCAGCGCACATCAAAAAATCATTGGGACTTCTCCCATTGACTTATAATGCAACCTCGACAGGTCAGAGATGCCGGATTTTCTTATTCTGACTTTTACATCCTTGGGGTTTAATAAATTCCGAAAAATTCATGATTTTTTAAAAGTCAGACTTTATAGAAAAAAATCACAAATTTTTCGTGATTTTTGCATTCGGAGTTTAGTAAATAACCCCCTAAATGTTCATTTTCTGCAGCCAGAGAATATAAACAGTGAAAAAGAAACTGTATTTGCTTTTTTTAATAGTCAATAGCTAAACTCTGATAAACTACAATGTATAAAGGATCAGAATACTTAAATAAAAAAAATTGATTGTTGGACATGAAAACCTTGCTCTGGTCTTATAAAAAAAGTGATATATTTTCTCAAAAGCAATTATTTTTCATTATTGGTATTGTGATTTAATTAAAGTGCAGTCCAGTCATGTTTTATGACATGAAAGTAAATACATGATTTATAAAAGAGCATGCAGCATGGCTTTCCAACCTTTTTTGAATACAAGTCCTACAGCTGCACTAACAACTGTATTATAGATTCTGTAGGCTGGAGGATGGGGAAAAAATGCACATATGGACTTCAATGAAATGCAGCGAAAAAGCAGATCAATAATAACACTCTTAGGAATATGTGAATGTGTTCATATAATTACAGCAACCAACTAGAGACCAACTAAATCCTCTGACGCTTTAGAAGTGGTGATTTTTCAGCATTAGCCATAAATCGCAATGTTTCCTCTAAATTATGTTAATGGATCTATCAGCCTCAAGGAAACTGACAGATCATGGGATAAATTTGTTTAAAATGCTTTACATATATATAAATGGAGTAAATAGTGATTTAAAATAAATGGATTATTCATAAATCTATGTCCTTATGCCATTCCTCTTAATCAGAGGAATAAACCATTATAAAGAGCTAGTTGTGATATGATAAACACTTTAAAGACATGAGAAATGAGAATATTTTGGATCAAAAAGACAGATGGTTTTGAAGGTACAAAAGAGAGTGTGTGTGTGCTTTAGCATTCAGGATTCTTGTGTTGAATGCGTGTTGTTCCTTATAAGTTGATAATTTGTCAGCAATTTTGCACTTCATTTGTTACTTGGTACGTTGTTACGTTGTTTAGTTTCACTGTGTACTGTACAAACGTATATGGATGAAATGGCAATAAACTCACTCTTGACTCACTCGTGTCTGTCTGTATGTGTCAGTGTGTCAGTCTTATATACAATGTTTGATTCTTTGCTTATACCTTGGTTTTAGCAAGATACTCACCCTTAAATTTCCTGTCACCAATTCTCTTTGTTAACAGTCTTTCTGTTTTTCATTAGGTTCTACATCTGGAGTTTTTGGTTTTTGCTTGTTTCTATGATCTCACAACATGAGTGGCTCATCCTTATGAGATTGTCTTCCATATTAAAGGCATGTCCAGAAATCTTTTGGACTTAGATCCCATTCCAATTTGGGTATTTAAAATGATACTGATAAGTTATACAGGAAAGAGGGAAAATGTTATGCTTCATATATACATACATGATGTAATTTATTTCATTGTTTTACACCATTTTGACCTGGTGTGACTCACTGAAATCAACTGAAGACAAGATGGTAGAAGTTACAAATATTTGACTTTGGGTTTCCAAGGCATGGATACATTAATAAAAATCAGTTATCACACACAATGCTACTAGAAATGTTGTTGCCATCATGTTTTTACGCTCTGGTTGATCTTTAGTCACAAGTAAAGTGATAAACTCTAAGCATTAACAGTGTCTTTCAAATCTCTGATAGCACTCAGCATGGAACATTTAAGTACCAGGAAATCATGTTGAGAGAGATTCTGTACAATCATAGTCATTTGTCTAGAGAGAAAATTTTGCAGTTATTGTAGTTTCAAAATGAGCAGAGGGAAATGCAGAGCTAAAGAATAACTGTGAATATTTCGAATGAACTGATGAATAATCCGGTCAGAGAAAGTGCAGTTTTCTGGAGTTGTAAAAAAGCTTTTTAATCCAGCTTTAACATGTCAAAGAAGAACAGTCATCTAAAAAATGTATTTGGTCTTTTCAATTAAAGAATGCAATTAAGAGAGGTTGGTAATTTAATACTAGAATTATTTAGATGACCACATAAAATATTCCATTTCAGGTCCATAATAATTTTGGTAGTGTAATTTCTTTGCAAGTCAAAATTCTTACAACAGAAATCAAACCTGCCCACAGAACTAAACTATACGCATAAGAATTAGTTATTTTGTTTTAATCCCAGGAGAGTAATTTTACAGAAGAACACAAATGCAGCAGGTATTGTCAATATATTATACAAAACACATATGGGTTTATTTACTAAAACTCGTATTCATCTAATTTTTCTTTTAAAAAAAATTAAGTCAACCTAACATCCCATCCACAAATTTAACTCATTTATTAATAATTCTTCTCGAAAAAGTCATAGTGAAAAAACATTGCAACAGTTTGTGCGTCAATTTGAATCACGATTGGTGCTTCAAAAATGTAACGTCATCGAATTGTTGCAGCATATGAAAACCCCGACTTTATTGTATTATCCAGCACAGATCAGATGTCAAGAAACAACTTCAGGGACATCTGCTATTGACTTCTACATGACCTTGACAGGTTTGAGATGGAGTATTTTTGGATTCGGATTTTTATTAGCTTTGGGGTATAATAAATCTCAAAAAAAAAAAATTTTTTCCCTTTAAAAACTGGACTAGAAAAATTCAAAGGTTTAATAATTGGGTCCCATAATGTATTATGCAAGGAATGAGATCCAGGAATGAGTTTTTTTAACAATAAAATCTGAATTTTTAGTGGAAACAAAACACATTTTTTTTCGAGATTTATTTTATGGAAAAAGTCTGGATCTGAAAATCCAGCAGATTTACCAAGGTTGTATATAAGTCAATAAATAAGGTCCAATCGTGGATTCTAGTTTGGTTTGATTTTTTTTTATTTAAATACTCAATTGGGATTTTGATAAACATTTTGTAAATGTTTTAGTTTATTTCAAATGTGAAAACTCACCAAGCTCAAATGAAGGCATTATTTATAAAACCTTGAAAACTCTAAGGGGGAATTCACAAAAGTGGAGATGGCCCATTTCTGGAGTAAAAGTGGTGGTAAACTGGTGTAAAATACTTTCTCCATATTCACAAACAGAAATCCACCTAAATTCCCACTCAACTGCCACTTTTCATATTTTAGTCAAAGAAAGACAGTTTACAGACACATTTATGAATTTGTCTTTCAAACGACATAAAAATGGTGCAAAAATGATATTTTAAACAACATTTTCTCCCAACATTTTAAAAACGGAGTAAAGCTCAGTGTACCTCTTCCCTGTGTGTCAGACCAATTCTAAAATAACTTGCTCTGCTTTGGTTCAGCCAATCTTCACTTCACACCTCTTGTAGGTAATTTATTTGGGAATTATTAGCGTATTAATAGGGATTAGCGTTTTATACTCAGTTTGTGTCTAACCCTATAGGTGTAAAAGCTTCATTGACAAAACAAGAAAAAACTGATTAAACAAAAAAGTGTATTTTATACAATTTTATATGTAAAAAGTTTTTAATTCACACTTGCATTATTTTACTAATTTTGTCTTAATGAATTAGGCAACATTAGCAATTTGAGTGAAAATATTATCTACAGGTAAAGTAAAGCCTCCCAGCCATTTTTTTTAGTTTTAGCAGCAATTAGACACTTGACCTAAGATAATAAAACATATTTCTTATACAAATTCCTATATTATGCAAAACAGCATTTCTTGTATTTAGACCCTTATATCTTGTTACAGAATTGAAATTACAAAAAAAGTTAGGCAGATTAAGAAAGCCCAGGTTGTCCTGAAAAAATGATGTATAATTTTCCTAGGTAAAATAAAGCCCCTCCCCAAAAAATTCCAATTTGATGGCTGACTGACAGGTGTAGTAAGGGCTAAAGGCAAATTCAGAAAAAAATGTCTATAAAATTTTGTGCAAAAGACAAAATCTGAAAACGATCTGTTTGAAAGACAAATTCACAAGTGGAGATAGAGGTTTGTGAATTTGTTGGCAAATCTAACTCTTTTATATCCACTTTTATTTTGTCTCAATATCACCACTTTTGTGAATTCCCCCCAAAGACTTAAAAATGGGAAAACCCCTCAAACATAGCACAATCCCACTCTACTTAAAAAACTCAAAATTGTAAATTTAGATGCCAAATTTTTAAACTTGAGTATTTTGCTTTTAATAGATCTCAAACAATTAGCGTTTATGAGTTTTATCACAGACAAAAATAGATTTTCAATGTTAACAGATCAGCCCCATTGATGCTTAATCAATGAAAAGAGTTTAACCATTCAACAAATTAGTAGGGATGGGCGAATTTTCTCGCCTCGTTTCGCCGAAAAAATGACGCCCATAGACTTGCATGGAGACGTGCGTAAAAAAAAAAAGACGCGCGACAAAATAATTTCGCCGAGCGACAAATTTATTTTGACGCCCATAGACTTTAATGGGCGTCAGCGACATTTCGCCGGCGGCAATTTTTGGCGAAACGAAACGGGTCAAATTCGCCCATCCCTGCAAATTAGTTTCATATAATGCTTCATAATGCCTAAAATTAAGAAATAAAGGCTGCATGGTCTCAATGAGACATCAGATAACATCAATGAAACATTTCTGAGCCCATTATAGGCCTCTTGTGTATGGGGTGGTACCTGGGCATCCTCTTGCATACCTCTGCTAGTTTGACTAGTATATATAGGATATTTGATATCAAAATGCAAGTTGTGTTTTAATATTGGGATATAAAAATATTGTAGTTACATATGATTTTTTTTAAATTGTTGCTACTTACTGGTATACAGTAAAACCTCAATTTTACATTCCCTGTACAAGATTTGACCTAACCACGATTCTGAATGAAAATTGTACATGTGGAAAAAGTCTCAACAAAATTGTGCCACAATTCAAATCGTATGACATTTTTGAATTGTCACCCAAAACCACAAATTTTAATATTTTCGACCGAAAATCAGCGTCAAACAGCCCGAACCCCTTAAAAATCACAAAGGCAAAAAACTTCTTCCAATTGTAAAAGGGACACCTGCCATTGACTTTTACATGACTTCAACAGGTTTTAGATGGAGTTTTTTTTGGATTTTTAGCAGCTTTGGAGCACAATACATTTTTTTTCTGTCTAAAAATTTGAATTTTTTCCCTTTAAAAACTCGACTTGAAAAATTCGAAGCTTAATAAATAGGCCCCTAAATGAATTCAAATTTTGCATTATAAAAAGTCTGGTGAGATAAAAAATTAAACATATATATATATAAATATATAGCTTAATATGAAATATTCTCATTGAATAGAGTTTGAAGTAGAAGAATGTAAGTTGCAGAAGATGCATAAGCAGAAACTTGAAAATAGTAGAAAAAAGAACAAAGTACTGTACATCTGAAATCAGTAGTAAAAAGTTTAAAACAACTTGGCTTATTTATAAACACTGGGCAAATTTGCACCTGGGCAGTAACCCATAGCAACCAATCAGTCATTAGATTTTTTCAGACGGCTGCAAGGAGAACAATGAAATCAAACATCTGATTGGTTGCCATGGGTAACTGCCCAGGTGCAAATTTGCCCAGTGTTTATAAATGAGCCTCCTTTGACTTGCTGAGTATTTTTAAAAAACATTTCACCAATTGTCCCAAATTGTGTCAATGTACATGAACTTTATTCCTTCTGATTTACTGGTAGACATGCAACAACAAATAAGTTGAAAACAAACACTGGACTATGAAAGTTGCCATTTTTTTTATATTTGTACAGATGAAAATGGAAGAACAAAATAAATCAGTATCCTGTTTATACCTATCCTAAATTATTTGGGTGTCTATTATCCACATATCCACAATTCAGATAGTTTGTGCTTCATGCATTCTGTCAGTACAATACCCAGTTTTACACTTTGTGCTAAAAAGGTGCCTGATGTTATAATGCAAATGAACAGATTATGTAAATGCATAAGTAACTGTCAGATGCAAAAAAAATCCATGGTGGAGTTCAAGCCTAGCAAACCATGGCTTGTCTTTTCAATTTACAATGCAAATTTACAAATTAGTATGATGTATTGTGTTGTTTCTTAGACACGCTGCCCATATAATGAATTAATTGATTTAGCAACGGTATAATTATAGTATCTGGAACCTTTTCATTAAGTACTAAAAACATATTGTAAAATCTATTTTTACAGCTTCAATTATACAGATATATTATTTTATTAAGAAAGACTTTAGCTATAAAGTTACAATGGCCTCTTTGTTATCCGCAGTGGTTGATTTATATACATAAGACAAACATGGGGATATATCCTTAATCTTTAATTCATGTATTATAGAATGTGCAAGGCAGTTAAAGGACCAGTAACATCAATTTTTTTTTTAAAAAAAACCCACCAAGACAAATTGAACTTTAAAATAGCAAAGCCTTCATTATGAAATAACTTACAGAAACTTCACTTCCCCTCCTCTTCAGAAAAGGAAACAGGGCAACCATCCATCCTGCAGTGCTCGATTTCTCCTCCCTGGATACTCTACTGACAGCATGCGGCTTCTTCTCCTCCTTGTAGGATTCGGTGCCCAGCAGATTCTCGATGAAGAAAGAAGACACCATGGCAGTGGTGGTGTGTTGGGCTTCCCTGGAATCATCGGGCATGTTTTGCCGACCTGCTAGTGATGCTAAAGGGGTAAGTGAGCTGGGATCGCAGGCCAGTAAGACAAGCAGCAGGGGTGGGGGTGCAGAGGATCCGCAGCAGACAAGATGATTAGAGTTCTAACTGGAGAGCCCTAGGCAGGGGATGTAGGAGATGAAGGCACAGAACAGGCCTTGGCAGGAGCCAAGTTGCGACAATTTGGGATGAGCTGCGCTGGGTGGGCCCGGAAGATGAGACAGAGGTGCGCCTATGGAAGATCTGCTTGGCGCATCTGCTCGGGCTCCCTGCAGCGTGTGCACAGATACAGTACAGTAGGAGCAGTAGGAAGCATCTGCTTGGTACCGTATAGTACAGGCTCCACTGTCTGCCTGCCTTAAAAGCGATGGTTGGAATCCCGACGTGGCAGAGAAGGGAAGGAGCCAGGCTCTGGGCTTGGGTTGGCAATTGCTCTGATCCGAAGTATCGTGCTCCCTGCAGTCTGCATGCTGCTTCTTTAGCTCTTCCAACAGGGCTCCTACTGTACTGTATGTGCGCAGACTGCAGGGACCCCAAGCAGATCTTCCATAGGTGCACCTAGACTTCTCTGTCTCATCTCCCGATCACCAATCGATGGTCACCCTGTTGCCTTTTCTGGAGAGGAGGGGAAGTGGAGTTTCTGTAAGTTATTTCTTAATAAAGGCTTTGCTATTTTAAAGTTTAATTTGTCTTTTTTCGTTGTATAGTAACAACTTTTTTAAAAAATGTTTTTGATGCTACTGTTCCTTTAATGTTGGAGCTGGATGGTAACTCAGTTTGTGTCCCGGCCCATAGTACACGGTCAGCGTCTGCTTCTGTGATATTCTATGTCTCGGCATATTCAGCAGTCAAACTCACTTGTTCAGCAAAGTCCTCCATTAAAACGGCACTTCACTAAGGGGCAGATGCACAAAGCCTCGACTGTTTTTTTACTTCGAATTCGACCTTCGATTCGAACGGTCGAGCAATCCTCCGATCAGGTGAATAGTCGAATTCGATGATCGAAGTGAGCAAGTACGATTATCGAAGGATGTATTAGTTCACCTATTCGACTATCGAAGGATGCATTCGTTCGACTATTCGACGATTCGACTACACTCGAAGGATACCTTATTTATCACATTTTCCCCCGAAGTTTTCTTTGTACCCCATCTTTGACCTACCGAAGTTGATTTTGGACTTCGACATTCGAAGATGATCGAATAGCCGAAGAAAAATAATCGAATGGTCGAAGTAAAAAATCGTTCGACTATTCGATTTCCTACTATTTTCTTTGCTGGTGCTCTCCACTGTAGTGGGTGTATAGTGACACCTATGGGATCACTTTATAAACAGTTTTTTTAGTTCTGGCTGCACTAGAGGTTTGGTGAATTACATTAAAATAAATACTGACACCACAAACATGTTTGTTTTAAAATCTATCAGAATATAACCTAAGATTTTCAACTATCAATGGTTTAAAAGATTATTTTTTAGTTCTATTTTTTTTTAAACATCACTTCAAATATTAATTGGCCCTATCTATCCTTACGCTTCACTAAATGGTTAAATGTTTTAAAGCTGCATGGAATGCTGGGAAACACTGGCTTACTTATAAAAACCCCCACCAGATGCCATTTGGCTTAGATTTTTTTCAGAATGGACATTTTGCCAGCCGCCATTTTTGAGGCCCAAGAGCAGGCTGAGGAGCAGGAACACCTTGTCCCTGCTAGGATCAGGCAGGATCACTTCAGGAGACCTGTACTTTGTTTGGACGAGTTGTCTGATGATGAGCTTGTGAGGATGTTCCACCTTAGTCGTGCCATAGTGCAGGTTTGTGGTCTCATCAGTGAGGCCATTGAACCTGTGACGGCACGGTCTCAGGCAGTGCCTGGGATGTACAAGCTGCTTGCAGTTTTGCATTTCCCGGGCACTGGCAGTTTCCAGCTGGTTTCTTCACGCCTCATTGGCATGAGCCAGCCCACCTTTAGCAGGAGACTAATACAAGTGCTCAGGGCACTACTGCAGCACTCGCAAAGGCTCATTTCCTTCCCCTCAACTCAGGCAGAGTGGATAAGATTGAAACAGGATTTTTTCCTAATTGGCCAATTTCCAAATTGCCTAGGAGGCCTTGATTGCACTCATGTTGCACTCACACCACCTCGCCATCACCAGGAGCGCTACCAAAATCGTAAGCGCTCCCATTCCATCAATGTGCAGGTGGTGTGTGATTCCAACATGCGCATCATGAGTGTGAGATCTGGCTTTCCTGGAAGTGTCCATGATGCCACTATCCTGCGTCAGTCAGCTCTCCATGGCCTCTTCACCCGAGGAGAAATGCCGGACGGCAGGCTTGTGGGTAAGTTATATTTTCAATTTCATACAAAGACACTTCAAATATTATTTTAAAGGTGATATGTATGTATTTTCAAGAATTGTTTCCCTTTTTGCAGTCTGGCTACAATAGATGCCCTATGCATCTTGGGACCTGTAGTTTAGTTCAATCAGCTCACTTTGTTAGGGCTTTTAATTCTTGCCACCTGATTCAGTTTACAGGTGTGATGTGTTAAAGGGATGATTTCTTAATGGATCTGCACACACACAATTATTTGCATTTGGGGGGGGATTACCTCTTTTATTGTGCGACCAATGCTCATTTGAACCTGGGTGGAGTCACCTTTAGAAAACATATCGGTAAGTGGCAGTGTTTGTTTAGCAATGACCGGCTTTTGTGTGGCTACTTAAATTTATTTTGATTTGTGTTAATGAATTTTTCTTGTTTGATCTACACGTATGGCTTCTTCTGTTTTTTGGTTTCAAATGACATTACCCATGTTACTATTTTGGACAAGCGCCTTGGCAAAAAAGAAAAACAAACACACCCAGTAATGTTTTAGTGGCTTTACTGACACAATCTTTGTCAAAATCCAAAAAAGTTGAACAACAATAAAAAGACAATAAATATCTGTATAAAGTTTGTTTGTTTTTGGAACACACAATATTTATTTTAAACCATTAAATATGTACCTAAGCTGGAAGCCACAGGACGAATTTGGTCTCAACATATATTTCAAAATATAGCAGCCCCTATAGACCACTAAAGGGCAAAAGCTTTACAAAGCATTTGTTGCATGACATTGATAATGCACCCCAGGATTCATCATGGCCAACTTTACATTAAACAGTATCCAAAAATTTGGCCCTTGATAAGCTTGTGTCCAAAACAATAATATAACAATCAATATGATCTTCAAATGACACTTGTCAATATCAACAATATGAGATTAGTGCTGGCCAGGTAGAGTGTTGGACACCCAACAATGCTTGATAGTGCAAAGTAACAACCAATGCTTGCCTTTAAGGCATATCATACACCTTGGACTTGCTATTTAATGAGCACAGGTGGAGGAGGAGGAGGAGGTAGGCGTTAGCACCTATTATGAGTGCTTGGTAGCCAAAGTAGGCCAGAGGTAGCCAACATAACTTCTCGTGCAAAGTAACAATGCTTTGTGCCTTTAAGGCATATCATACACTTTGGACTTGCTATTTAATGAGCACAGGTGGAGGAGGAGGAGGAGGAGGTAGGCGTTAGCACCTATTATGAGTGCTTGGTAGCCAAAGTAGGCCAGAGGTAGCCAACATAACTTCTCGTGCAAAGTAACAATGCTTTGTGCCTTTAAGGCATATCATACACTTTGGACTTGCTATTTAATGAGCACAGGTGGAGGAGGAGGAGGAGGAGGTAGGTGTTAGCACCTATTATGAGTGCTTGGTAGCCAAAGTAGGCCAGAGGTAGCCAACATAACTTCTCGTGCAAAGTAACAATGCTTTGTGCCTTTAAGGCATATCATACACTTTGGACTTGCTATTTAATGAGCACAGGTGGAGGAGGAGGAGGAGGAGGTAGGCGTTAGCACCTATTATGAGTGCTTGGTAGCCAAAGTAGGCCAGAGGTAGCCAACATAACTTCTCGTGCAAAGTAACAATGCTTTGTGCCTTTAAGGCATATCATACACTTTGGACTTGCTATTTAATGAGCACAGGTGGAGGAGGAGGAGGAGGAGGTAGGCGTTAGCACCTATTATGAGTGCTTGGTAGCCAAAGTAGGCCAGAGGTAGCCAACATAACTTCTCGTGCAAAGTAACAATGCTTTGTGCCTTTAAGGCATATCATACACTTTGGACTTGCTATTTAATGAGCACAGGTGGAGGAGGAGGAGGAGGAGGAGGAGGAGGTAGGCGTTAGCACCTATTATGAGTGCTTGGTAGCCAAAGTAGGCCAGAGGTAGCCAACATAACTTCTCGTGCAAAGTAACAATGCTTTGTGCCTTTAAGGCATATCATACACCTTGGACTTGCTATTTAATGAGCACAGGTGGAGGAGGAGGAGGAGGAGGTAGGCGTTAGCACCTATTATGAGTGCTGGGTAGCCAAAGTAGGCCAGAGGTAGCCAACATAACTTCATAGTGCAAAGCACAAGGTACACTGTTTTCACTTTGACAGTTGCAGAATATAGGCCATTGTTACATGAATGCACATAACATGTAAACCACATAAATACAGAGCTTGATTAGCATATGGAACCTTTGAAGCAACACTGCACTAGTGATAAATACACCATAAAAAAGTGTAGTCATATGCTTGCAATAGAATTCATTGACCCTTACATTTTTTGGCCAAGTGAATGTGTTCGGCAACACTGCAGCATCGCCATAGAAATATGTTAGAGCAAATGCACTTTGATGTTTGTAAGTGCTTTTCCAGATGTTATTGGAAAGGGCGCCAATGGGTGTTAGATATGGCACACCTTGGTGCTGATAACACCATACATATATACATATGTTAGAGCAAATGCACTTAGATGTTTTGAAGTGCTTTTCCAGGTGTTATTGGAAAGGGTGCCAATAGATGTTAAAATGGCACCCCTCAGTGATGAGAATGGAGCACAGTGTAAACAATGGGATGTGTTGTTTGGGAGTCAGTCCCATTGCTGGGTAACGGACAAAGTGATACCTGAAGCGTCAATAGGGCAAAGTTTGTTACCAGGAGAAAAACAGGCAAAGAGGCCAGTGTCAGATGGAAAATGACACAGACTGGAGCTAGGGACGTTTGTCCCCTCGGACAGGACCGTCTCCCCTTCTATGCCCCCTTTCCCTCCGATGTTGAGGAGCTTAAGGGGGTGGAGGGGGAGCAGCAGGTGGACCAGGGACTTCACCCTCAGCAGAGCCCCCTGGTCGATGAGGCTGGGCTGCCATGGCTGCCACCAGGTCCTGGAATCCACGATGGATGGTCCCCTGGGTCTCCCGAATATCCCTATGGATTTGGGCCATCCACCGCCTCATCCAGAGTTCCTGGCGGCGCTGCTGGTGGAGCATAGGCTGCATGGCAGCCATCATCGCGTCAACGAGCCCCGGTTGTGCCGCAGGTTGCTCACCCAGTCGCCGTCCTTCCTCCTGTGGTGGTCCCCCAATTGCTGCAGCAGCAGCAGTGGCAGCAGCACGACCTACAAGAAAAATCAGATCTAAGTATATATATTGGACATGTGCATAACCCACAACAAACGAGCGGATCTCTCTCCGATATGCCCACCTTGAGGTGGGCAATATCGCACTGATCCGATTGTGGGCCCTAGGGACCAACGATCGCATCCTAACGAATAGGAACGGGCGGTCGGATCGCAGGACCGCATCAACGAACAGATGCCGCCGTGATCCGACGGGATTTTAGTCCGGCTGACTTATGGCCAGATCTCGATCGGGGAAGCCCCCATACACGGGCCAATAAGCTGTCGGTATGTTGGCAGCTTTTATTGGCCCCTGTTTGGCCACATTTAGATTGGAGGTGGTGTTTTCTTTTGGGGGGGGGGCATAAACACAACATTGGAGTGAAAATTTCACACCAGTCTGTAGCTTGGAAAACAATGTTTTATATTTTTTTTAGACAAAAAAAAGTTTGAAAGGACATGTAAACCCTCCCTCCCAGAGAGGAGGAGCTTCAGATACCTGCCACTGGTTTTTAAAAGGTTAACAGTAAAGTCTGCAGTATCCCCTTAATCACTTAGAATTCCTTCTCCTCTTCTAACTCACTCTGGCCCTCCCTCAGGAATTCCCTTTGGCTGTTGGTTAATGAGCATGCTCAGTTCTTCTCAGCTCAGATTACTAAACACACCCTCCAGTCTAACAGCCACTGAGCAGATATCATTACTGGTTCCCATAGAAACTCTGCTCTAGCTGTCTGATCCTATTTTATTCTCCTAACCACCTCTCCTGAGCTCAGCTTAACCAATACATGGCATCTTTGGTGACACACAGACAAATAAAGTAAGGGGTTATTAGTTATAAAATTACTCTTACGTCTGGGGGGCACCACAGGAATCACAGCTGGTGACTGGGCGCGGCTTTCAGCTCGGTGTTCTGTAATGTGAGATAGGACATTAGTAATGCTGTAAACAAGTCGAGGAAGCAACTACATTGGCCACAACATTGAACATGTCTGTACCTTGAGCTTCCGGGGCTCTATCGTGATCATCAGCCTCACCCTCTTCCTGGGGTTGCTGAGCGGCGTCGTCCTGGTCCTGGTCACTGCCCGAGTCAGGCCGCGATGTTTGCGGCGGTACTGCAATTGTGAATAAAGAAAACAAAAAAAGTATTAAAAAAACAAAATCATATGGAATTGCAAGAGACCTCCCACATGCTACAAATCTATTTTATTTCTCATTCCAAATACTAACTCCAATGGAATGGTACAGCAAGTGAGATGGAATGGTTAAAACTTAAAGGAACAGTAACATAAAAAAATAAGTGTTTTAAAGTAATGAAAATATTGTTGCCCTGCACTGGTAAAACTGCTGTGCTTGCTTCAGAAACACTACTATAGTTTATATAAATAAGCTGCTGTGTAGCAATGGGGGCAGCCATTCAAATGAGAAAAGGCTCAGGTTACACAGCAGATAAGCTCTGTAGAACATAATGGAGTTATCTGTTATCCACTATTTAACCTGTGCCATATAGACTTTTTTCAATTCCTGTTCCACAGCAGCTTGTTTATATGAACTATAGTAGTGTTTCTGAAGCAAACACACCAGTATTACCCGTGCAGGGCAACACTACATGATATTTTCATTCCTTTAAAACACTTATATTTTTTGGTGTTACTGTTCCTTTAAATACATTTGCAATGGTGCGAGCAGGAGAGAATGTAATATATGACAATACTTGTGATTTTAAAGTTATTTAGCTTTTTAATCAGCAGATCTAAACTTTGCAGTCTCAGCAATCTGGTTGCTAGGGTCCAAATTAGCATAGCAACCATGCATTCATCTGAAGAAGAGACTGGAATATAATTAGGGGATGGTCTAATTAGTAATATGAGTAATAAAAACTCACAATAACATCACATGTGTAGACTTACAGAGCATTTCTAGACCCACATTTTAAAGCTGGAAAGAGTCCTTTAATTTTAAAAATAAATAATGAAGGACAACTGAAAAGTTGCTTAGACTTGGCCATTCTAGAACATACTTAAAAGTTAACTTAAAGGCGAACCACCCCTTTAATGCAGTTTCAAAACATTTGTACTATAGTGGGGAAATGGTTAATAAAGAAATGGCTGCCATTTTGTCTATGTTACAGCTGCACTTAATAACTAGTCATGAACAAACAGCAAAGCTGTAAAGAAAAGCACAAGAAACTCCTCTAATGCAAAACAGGAGCAATATTTTAGCAAAGAAGTGAAATGCTAAAGGGGAAATTAGACATTTATCTAAATGATGTGAATGTGGAAAAAAGGAGTCAGATGTTTGTTTCTATAAAATTCAACTTACTTCTCCAGTCTGTGTCCAGTCCTTCACTGCCCTCTTTGCTCAAAATGTCCAGAAGCCGGCGCTCGTAGGGCTTCAGTCTGAGTGGAGGGACTCGCCCTCCGCCGGTCTTCTGGGCTTTAGCTCTCCTGGTAACCAGCTTTGCCCTTAGCCAACGCTTCAGGTCACTGAAGCGCTTATACACTGTGGGCCGATCCCTGTGTAAAGCGCCCACAGTGTTCACCTTGTCCGTTACCTGCTGCCAGTGGTGTTGACGTCTGGCAGCACTGATACGATGGGACCGACTCCCAAACAGCACATCCCATCGTGCTACCACCTCGTCCACCAGTGCTCCATTCTCATCACTGGTAAATCTTCTGGCCATTTTATTGGTGGGGCCCTCCTCTCCTCCGTCATCATCATCACCCTCCTCCTCCTCCTCCCGTCTCCTCTCTGAGGCAGTTGGGGGTGCCTCCATCTCCTCCTCGCTGCTGGGCAGCCTCTGTGTCCTCCTCCTGGGTGAGCCTCTCCGAGCCCTGGGTGGGGTGCGTGACACGCTGCGTGCCCCAGATGGCGAGCGAGACACGCAGCGTGCCCTGGGGGACTCCCTGCGTTGGCTGGGGGACACCCTCCCTACACTATGCTCCTGCCCCCCTGCCCTACGCTCCTCCCTCCCTCTACGGGACCCCCCTGCCCTACTCTCCTCCCCTCTATGGGACCCCCCTGCCCTACGCTCCTCCCCTCTACGGGACCCCCCTGCCCTATGCTCCCCCTCTCTGCGGGACCCCCCTGCCCTACTCTCCTCCCCTCTATGGGACCCCCCTGCCCTACGCTCCCCCTCTCTACGGGACCCCCCTGCCCTACGCTCCTCCCCTCTACGGGACCCCCCTGCCCTACTCTCCTCCCCTCTACGGGACCCCCCTGCCCTACGCTCCCCCTCTCTACGGGACCCCCCTGCCCTACTCTCACCCCCACTACGGGACCCCCCACCTGACCTACTCTCTTCCCCTCCCCTACGGGACCCCCCACTCTCTTCCTCCTCCTCCTCCCCCCAGGAACCCCTCCCAGTGACTCCCCAGCCTGTGCCCCCCTCTCTCCCCCTCCTGCGACGACTAAGATCCCACATAGTGTGGGATCCAGTCGCCGTTGGCACCTCCCCAGGGCTGGAGAGACGTTCCCCCTCCTCCTCCTCCTCCTCCATCCTCCTCCTCCCAGCCATTTCCAGGCAAATTTTCAAAAATTTTTGGAAAAAAAAGCAACCTGCCTCAGACACCTCCTCCACCTGTGCAGTCTAAATAGCAAGTGCGCAATTAGGCCGAAAATGCACCTAAAATGGCCTCTAGAGGGCTTCCTGTTTGAAAAAAATGGCAAAAAGGAAGTGGGGCATAAAAACTTCGAATCGAACGATTCGAATACAAGTGGGGCAAGGTTCACTTCGATCTTACTTCGATCTTATTCGACAGTACGCTACGACCGAATACTTCGAATCGAAGGCACTATTCCTTCGATCGCAGGATAAATCGTTCGATCGTACGATTTTACTTCGCCCGGAGATAGCACAAAAATCCTTCGACTTCGATATTCGAAGTCGAAGGATTTAAATTCCTAGTCGAATATCGAGGGTTAATTAACCCTCGATATTCGACCCTTCGTGAATCAGCCCCTTAGTGTTGATAGAAACGGTGCTGGGTTGTGGCATCCAAAATACCTTTATTCATTGTGTCCAAGAATGCCCGCATTTGCTCTCCTTGTATAGAACTTAAATCACTCCGGGTGATGTGCTTAATTTGGTAATAGACAGTTAGCACACACTCCTGCTATTTGCCCTTAATTGCTGTGCTGTATTAGATGACTAAGCCACCTTCGTTTTAAGGATTTTGGAGCTTCTTAAAAATGTGACTTCACACTTGGACAAGAATCGAGACAAGTAGTTTGGGACTCATAGGGGGTGGTTATTTATCAAACTCCGAATATCTGAACCTCAAATAATTCGTAGTTTTAGGAGCAAAAAAATTAATTAAAGTCCGATGGTCTAAAAACTCTGAATCCAAAACCCCAGCATCTAAAAGCTCTCGAGGTCCTGTATAAGTCAATGAGGAAGGTTCCAGTGTCTGCGCTGATGTCTGTACCGATATCCAATGATTTGGGGATTTTGCCGCAAAAAACTCAGAGGAGAAAGCTCCGAAGTTTTCCCCGACCCTATTTTTTCGGGCTTTTTTCTTCATAAATAAGGTCCATTCCGGAATTCGGAGTTGCTCGAACTTTGATATTAGAAATGCTTAGATAAATAACCCCCATAAAGTAAAAACTAAACTGTTTGGCCACAATCACCAAATGTTTATTTTGAGGGAAAAAAAAAACACTTTGCTGACTGCATGGGAGTGGTTCCATTAAAACTGACCAACTAGGATGTCCAACCTGTTGCACATGCCACAGTTACTATTTTCTTTGTTTTTATGTATTTACGTTTGTGAAATAAAAATGTAGTAGTGAAATAACATTTGCAAGTATGTTGTTTATTTGACAAGCTATTCAGTTATGAATTGAAAGTTCAGAGCTTCTGCTCATTCTTATTCACATCAATGATTATTATTACTATTTATATAGCATCATCATTCTCTGTTGTCTTGAGTATTCTTTTTATCAAGGTCTTCTCCAGTGTGCTCGTGAAAACATCTATAATTATATATTTGAATAGTTACTTTTACTTGTTGTCCTTCAGTACTATAATTCAAAAGCATGTTTTTCTTCCACTTTGGGCCTTTGTAATAGCCCATCTTGCACTGCCATATGCTATGACTTGAAAACCTGAGATCTATCTGTACCTTAAAGTGCTATGTATGTATTACAACTGCTGGTAAATTTAGCCTATGGCTGGTACATCTCCTCTATGCATATGAATGGAAGAAACTTAATTTAAAGGCAGAAATCAATTCACTTTTTATAAAGTGACCTTAATGTTGTACATACTTCATTTGACCAATTTTAAAATATTGTGTTCAGTCTACAAATATTTGAAATCTGTATTTTCATAGAAACTAGAGATGGCAACATTTTAGATTCTGCCATTAGGAACAGGTGGAAATCATTTCATCATTATTTCAGGTGACCTCCTATCCAGAATGCTTGGGACCTGTGGCTTTCCAGATAATGAATCTATCCATAATGTGGAACTTTATACCTTAAATTTACTAGAAAATTATGTAAACATTAATTAAACCCAATAGGCTGGTTTTGCCTCAAATAAGAATTAATTATATCTTAGTTTGGATCAAGTACGTTTTTATTATTAAAGAGAAAAAAATAATTTATAATCATCTGAATTATTTGGCTAAAATTGAGTAGATTTACTAGAGAATCATTTCAACATTAAACCCAATAGGCTGGTTTTGCTTCCAATAAGGATTAATTATATCTTAATTGGGATCAAGTACAAGGTACTGTTTTATTATAAAAGAGAAAAAGGAAACCATTTTTAAAAATTTGGAATATTTGGATAAAATGGAGTCTATGGGAGATGGCCATTGCGGAATTCTGAGCTTTCTGGATAACAGGTTTCAGGACAACGGATCCCATACCTGCATTATGTTTTCAGATAACTGAACCCATACCTGTAGTTTTTTCATTTTGTTCTCAGTTCTTTGTAACATCACTACGTTCCAATATTACACCGGGTTATCTGTAGAATGTAGCCTGGGTCATTTAAATTTGGTGCACATATAAAACCCTTTTCCTAATTTTATTGTAACAGCGTACAGTGTGCATTGTGTGCACCAGATGCAGCAATAAGGCCTGCTTATTCTGTTGATATTAAATTAACAATTATTGGATGGGTGGAAGTCAATTTTAATGTACATAGATGTTTGTTGTATGCTTCTGAATGTCCATTGCAATCTTAAATACTTTTTTTAATAATTCCTACTTTTGCCTATAAGAATTCTTGTTATAATAAGATTTTCTTGCGCTACACGAGATCAACAGTGACATGCTGTAGGATTAAAAATGAGCTGAAACCCTGCAGTGATATATAACACAATTTAAAGAGGGCAAAAGAAACCAGAAGCAGAATAGATGACTCAGTTAGCCTAAAATTCATGATGTCTTTGCCCCAACCAACTAATCAGGACTGTGTCAGTAGTTTAATTGCTCTTTGTTGTGTTGTTATTTTTGTTGTGTTTCTTTTCTGTAGTGCTAATAATTTAATATACAGTATTCTTTTTTCCATAGGACAACATAAAGGAAAAATAACTGTCTTCCTGGCTCTTTCAGATGTCACAGACATTGTCAGAAATCTTCTGCTAAAGCCTAAAATACTGCCATTCTGCCACCCATGTAGAAACTGTAAAGAATTGCACATGTCTGAAGTACCTGTTGTTGTGTTTAGGGGTGCAACTACATCAAATATTACCCCTCCTACAAAATGTAATTGAAATACCAGACTGATACAGTATATTGAGACTGTGGAGCAGTTGATAATTTAGTGATAATTTCCTGTTATACAGGTGTTTTATAGGACTGGCAAAGCCTATTTGAGCAATAACAAGGCAGTGCATGACTCATGCAAGGAAGTGAAATGTCATGAATTCTTATCTCCAATTAAATGGCATAACAAGGTTTCAGTGCACTTTCTGCCATAAGGAAACTGTTCAGAGTTTCTAAGACACATTTATGTTATATTGGACCTGATTCAATTCAAGGAGAAAACCTCTTTTTCGCAAGATAAATGTTATTTGAACTGGAAAACATATTTACTGTGTAACTTTTTTAAGTTACATTTTCTGAAGACCAAGCCTTCTTTAATTTTGGGGGTTATTTATTAAAGTTTGAATGCTTTAAAATTCGATTTTTGTGAGTATTCTATCAATGTTTACTGGATTGAGAAGATGCCATGGTAGTAGTAATGTATAAAACCCATTACTGGCCAGCATAGTCATATCACCCTCAGGCACCAGATATTATTTAACTAATCTGTTTGTAGTGGGGGTCATCAGGATCCATACCACAACCTACAATAAACCTGGTTTAAATAAATCCAGTTCTTTAATAGGATTACTAATTATCAATACAATTAAGTTAAAAACATATTTATTAGGTTTTATTGTAATTACATGACTATTTTTACATTGATTTAATATCTTTTATGCACAGTGGTAATTGCTTTCTGTTAAAAGAAAAATCACAGATGTGTGAGATCGCTAGGTGATCACTTTGCAGTAGTACAGGTATAGGACCTTTTATCCAGAATGCTCGGGACTTGGGGTTTTCTGTATCTTTCTGCAATTTTGATCACCATACCTTAAGTCTGCTTAAAACATTTAAACGCAATAGGATTATTTTGCCACCAATACAGATTCATACAGTTTAGTTACAATCATCTTCAAGCTACTGTGTTTTATTGCAGAGAAAAAGGAAATCATTTTTAAAATTTGACTTATTTGTAGAAAATGGACTCTATGGGAGACATCGATCCTTTAATTCAGAGCTTTCTTGATCACTGGTTTCTGGATAAGAAATCTAAAACCTGTAATAATTTTCTAAGAAGCTTCCTTTAACATATTGGGCCAAACTGACAGATGTTAGTTAATATGTTAAAAATAGTAATGGGCAAATCTGACCCGTTTCGTCAAAAATTCACGAAATGGTGAAAATTCACTGAAATGCACTGAAGTCTATGGGTGACAATGTACGACACATTTTTGAAGCGCAACAAATTTTTTCACCCATTAAAGTCCACGGGCGGCATTTTATCAGCAAAACTTGGCAAATACTTTCGCTCATCACTAAAAAATTCTATTTTAAAATGTGACCATTCCAAACAGACAGCTAGCAAATTATTGCTTTTTGTTACAATTTTGTTACAATTCAGCAAAGGGTTGATATTGTATGGTTATCTGATTCAGACCTTTTTATTTATTTCTTTACTCTTTTCGGACGTAGTTTACTGCAATTTTCTATAAAGTAAAGTGAACTGACATTTCAGTAAGCCAGAAGGTCAGGCCACATATGGCTAAAATAAAGTTCCTGCCATAGGTTCCTGCATTATGATGATAATACACAATGAAGCTAGGGAAAAAATACTGAATTCTATGTATGGTTCTTTTTTGAAGTCACAACAAATTAACATACATGTTTTCAAAGGTGAATCTGGTTCATGTGTAACTTATTCGTAAAAGACATGTGATGATATCCAGTTTATTTTAAAAAAAAGTAAAGCAGTCTAATGTAAGAGCATAAGGAATTCACGTAGTATTTTCCTCTTTGTTTCACTAAGATTGCACATTAATGAGGATAAATGAATAGAAAATGAATAGAACATTTTTTTCACCACTGTAGTACTTTAGTAATTTCAAGAACATTTATGGGAGATTCTAGGGGACAGATTCCTTAAAGGGCAAAGTGACAAAACTCCACAAATTCACTAAGATGTGGATTTTAGTGAACGTTACCTCTTGCACCAGACTTGCCTTTGCCTCCTCAGACCAGGCGAAGTGCAATGGAGTGGATAGGACTTCCTCAATTTTTGTTGAAAAAAGCGCTGGCGTCTTTTCCTTTTTTTCTGAGTGATAGCCTGCAAAAGACTGTAAATTTTTTTTGGGTAACTGGGTCCCCCCCTACATTTCCTAACATATGGCACATAAACTATACCCTGGGCTCATGTGTAGGGAAATATAACAACGCTATTTTATTTTATTAAGGTTCCCTGGGCTTGTGTAGTGTAATGTATTTGCTTTAACGTATACATCTATTCAACTTTCACTTCCCGCCATATGCAAATTAGCCAACGCTTGTGCAACTTCGCTTTGCTTGTCGAACTAACGCTAGTGCAAATTTGCCAGTGTTTGGTGCTCTGGACGCAACTTTGCATCTTAGGGAATTAGCAATGTCCTGCCGAATTTACGCCTGGCGAAGTGTTGCAAAGTGGGCGAAGCAGTCGATAGTGTATTTACGCCGCTTAGGGAATTTGTCCCTAGGTTTTTGCTAGCATTTACAAAAGTTCTATATTTAGTTTTATACACAGGTTAGGCTTATGATTTCAATTTAACAAAGGATTTTATGCATTATCTGGAAATCTGTTATCCAGAAAGCTCTGTATTAAGTCAATCTCAAATATTTTAATCAAATAATTCACATTCAAAAAATATATTTCTTTTTTTCTCTGTAATAAGAGAAAATTAACAGTATCTTGTACATGATCCCAACTAAGGTGTATTTTTATCAAAGAGTGAAGTTATAGATCACCACAGTCCGCTAGAGTGAAATACTGCCGCTATCCATTCATCTCTACATTCATTTCAATGGGATTTTTTTTAGCAAAGTATGGTGGTCCAACTTACAGAAAGACCCCTCTTATATGGAAAACCCCAGGTCCCAAGCATTCTGGATAATAGATACCTGCATAAAAATACTACCTTTATTATATTACTTAACAAACCATAGCAATTGATTAACCTTTAACTGACCTAATTCCCAAGTCCCTGGCCTTGGCTCATCAAAGGTGCACAATAACCATAAAAGTCTTCAGCTACCATTTCTTCTCTAGAATGCTGGGTAAATAGGGATGCATTCCTAACCTCTGTAAACTTCATCACCACCCAGAGGCTCTTTACTCTTGGGAGTAAATTTACTAAGCCAGGTGTAAATTCCCTCAGACAACGCTAATTCACTAAAATGCAAAGTTGCGTCCAGGTCGCCGAACGCTGGAGAATTTTCGCTAGCGTTACTTCGGCAATCAAAGCAAAGAAGCAAATCGTTCAATTATGTCTAGTGCAACTTCGTTAGAGATCTTCGCTCAGGCTAATTTGCATATGGCGCGAAATTATAAAGTTGAATGCATGTATATGTTGCAGCAAATACATTACATTATACAAGTCCATTGAACCTTAATTAAGAAAATAGAGTTGTTATAATGCCCTACACATGAGCCCACAGTATAGTTTATGTTCCATATGTTAAAAAATGTATGGGGGAACCCGTTTACTGAAAAAAAAATTTTAAGGACTTTTACAGGCTATCACTCTGAAAAAAGGAAAAGACACCACAGTTTTTTGGGACTTTTCCCACTAAAAATATGATGTAAGTAACAAAAGAGTGTGAATGACCGCAAACGCCTGTCTCTTTTGCTAGTGAAGTTATACCTGCGCCCGTTAAATTGGCAAAGTGCCTGAAAGCAGTAGCGCTGGCGAATCATCGCCGGCATTACTCACTTTGCCTTTTAGTAAATCTGCCCCTAGATAGGAACTTAAATCAATGAAATGCCAACATCATGACCACCTTGAGTACTTATTCCATTCCAAACATTATTTATTTTGCCAGGGACTAAGCTAAGCTGTGACAGTGCCACCTTTTTCTACCCTTCATTAGCCAACACATAACATCTTAGAAAATTGAACCTGTGCCCCAATAGCCTGGCCACAACTTTGACAACTAAGACAATTGGAAAAAGGTTGGGTGGCACTGGCGTTCCTCTTTCACACAGTATAAGCCCTTCCTATTCACTAGCAGTTAAAGTTCTCTTGACTCCACCCCATCTACATAAATTAGCCCTACCAATTAACACCTTGCATGACTGGATTTTCCTATGCAACAACAGTATGTGACCTGGTGCTATAAAGCACAGCTCAGGGCTAATTTCTAAGAATCAAATACATACTGGTTAATTGCTTTCTAACCTATATTGTAACCTCCAAATGCTGAGGTCAATATAAATGATTAAACATTGTCTACAAAGACCTGGTGGCAGTTTAAAATAATAATTAGAGCAACATTGTTTTTTTGTTCCAGTCAGGCTGCAAATGTTTGAAACAAGTGGCCCGCCAAAGATACGTGTGACTTCTTATGTATTTTTCTTAACGATATATATATATATATTACTGTCACAGTAACTGGATGTGACATGATGAGAAAACCGTAGGTAATTTATACAATGAAATGATGTGACTTGTGTTTGCTTCTTGAATCAGATAGTGATAACATTTGTGAAAATCTTGAGAAGATAATAATTTGTTGTAACATATGTTGTTAACTACAGGAAGACAGCTGTCTTTTTATCTCAGCAGTGTATATTTCAGCCAGCGAGATTACATTCCCACCCTTATCTGGGAGCTTAATCATATCATCCCTTCAGTCCTGCAATTATTCATTGTCATATTTGCTTTAGTGCTTGGATTTCCTTTTGCTTAAGAATTATGATGCTGGATGTTATACTTTAATAGTTGGTTAGTCATTTCCTATGTACAATAATGTATATGGGAATGTCAGCAGAAGATTTTCAGGGGAAATTTTAGTGAGCTCCTCATCTTTTGAGAAATGCCTTTCTTTTCTAATAAATGTAAAAGAAAAGCACCTATACTTTGATATTTCTTTCTATTTCTAAAACTAAATTACTGTCCCTCAGAAATTCACATAATGCAAGAAGAATGTCTGCAATGTTTGCAGTAAACAAACAGTAGTAAACATTGGCAATCTGATGCTCACTAAAGATATAGAAGGGTTTATTATTAATGCACTGGAATCTATTATACAGAATACTTGGGACTTCTGGATAAGACAAGATTTTTTTCCATAGTTTGGATCATTATATCTTAAAGGATTCTGTCATGCTTTTTATGATGTATTTCTTATTTCTAAATAATAAATCTAAAACTATGTACACTGCAAATAATTCACTCTACAATATAAAATGTAATTCCTGAACCAGCAAGTGTATTTTTGTTTTTGCCTGGTCATGTGCTTTCAGAAAGAGCCAAGGGAAAAGAGGAAGGGAGGGGATGATATCACTCCAACTTGCAGTACAGCAGTAAATAGTGACTGAAGTTTATCAGAGCACAAGTCACATGCCTGGGGGCAGCTGGGAAACTGACAATATGTCTAGCCCCATATCTGATTTCAAAATTAAATATAAAAAAAAATCTGTTTGCTCTTTTGAGAAATGGATTTCAGTGCAGAATTCTGCTGGAGCAGCACTATTAACTGATGTGTTTTGAAATAAACATTTTTCCCATGACAGTATCCCTTTAAGGCTACCAAAAACATTTAAAAATTAAGCAAAACCCAATAAGATTTTCTTGCCATAAATATTTATACAGCTCAGTTACCATCAAATACAAGGTACTGTTTATTATTACTGAGGAAAAAGGAAATAAAAAAATATAATTATTTGTTTTAAAATGGACTCTATGGAAGATGTTTTTCTCATAATTGGGGTTGGGGTTTTCAGATAAGGCATCCCATACCTCAGATACAGTACGTGTCCCTCGTAAATCTTATTGATGTACTGTTTTCACCCTACAGTAATATTGGATCTAGTGCCAAGATGGTATATGTCAGCGGACTTCGTGGTCTCTGATTTGCCAATTGTCTAACTATCAGGCTGTAAAATGTGGAGCACGTGCAGAAGAAGATAAAGGAACATGGTCAAGGAATTTTTCCAAGGTATAAACATAAAAAAGTCAGCAACATCTCTCCATATTTGGAGTGGTGAGGGGCAATGCCCTTGAAGGTGTGCTCTTTCTTAAATTAACTTTCAGTATGATGTGATATTCTAAGACAATTTGCAATTAGTTTTCATTATTTTATTATTATTGTTATCATTATTATTATTTAGATTTATGAATTTTGAACCTGTGAATAGAAGTGTATACTCTTGAGACTTTGTGGTCCAATCTTCTAGTAAAGTTTTGTTCCTTCTATTCTATTCTATCTTCTGTCATATCTTGACTTATGTTGTACTGTTGTGTATTATGTACAGTGACTGTGTTCAATGGGCAAAGTCTTGACTCCAAAGTGCTGCACAATGGAAATATTTCTGGGTGAAGGGGTTTGGTGAAGACACCAACACCATAAAGAAGTATTCATTGTGTTCTGTTTCTTCTTCATTAACTTTGTATGGGTATATAATTACTATATTTTTGCTGTACTATGCTAACGTAAATTTAAAAAAAAATACACAGCAAAACATGGTCATACGCACTGTGAGAAATTCGATATCTAACCATTTATAACATTTAGCTTTTTGATTAAAATAGCGCACAGAATGAACAAGATACGTTTGCTTTATAGTATCACTCTTGCATAAAGGAGATCTTCTAAGGAATATGCATCATTTCACACAGTTGAATCAGCTCTATGCAGAACAGCAGGTTCAGAATTGGTTTACACGAGAGTACAGACAGTTGTATCTGTTGTTACATTGCAGTTGTCTCTGTGTGTCTGTACATATGACATCCTCCAGCAGACAATTCTACTCAATACATCTCACACCAGATTGTTTGAAGTTGAAAGTGGTGGAGCTAAAAAAATAGAAAACAAACAGGATTACTAAACACGTGAAAGTTCAGTGAGGGGGCTGTGGTCATGTTTATTCCATGGCATGAAAAGATAACATATTCTTGAATCTCAAGAATTTCTGTTAACACGATTAGATAAATCTGGAGTCTGTGTGCTAGGATAATAACTTGAGTATAAAGAAATATGTTTTACTCTCTTATAATTCCATGGAACACCTTGACTTGACATCTCCGGCTCCTCTGCTGATCTATACGTCATTGTTGCAATAGTGTGTAAAATATATTCATATATTTCTTTTCTATCTTCACATTACCTTAAGAATAATTTTGTGACTGTGGGTCACCATGATCATTGTTTTTTCTTCTGCACTAAAATCAGTCCCACTGTTAGAGCTCAGCTCTTTGAGCTTCAATTCATATAAATAGGAAAGGGTAAAGCAGAGGCATGAATGATATGTACCCATTGGCCTGTTTAATATAAGACTATCTACTGTATGTCCCTCTAATTTTGGTAATTTTTTGAAAAACTTGAAAAATGTTGAGTTGAGAACATTTTTTGAGAACATATTTGGAGAATATTTTAAATATTATAAACTATACTGTTTGTAATATATGTGCACATGTTATATCTACACAGGTTTTACACAAGTTGCCCAAATGCACATTTGAACTACCTGTTATAATAAGGTTGTTAATCATAGATACTGGCAGTTTTTTACAAATACTGGCTGCGATCTTTTGATGAGGCTCTTATCCATATCATCCATATGGCAAGTTTTGGCTGGGCAGTGACCCAAATTCTTATTCATAACATGGTAGTACCCCAAGAGGTAGTGATATTATGGACCATTTAAAAATAATTGGATTTTGCACCAGAATTGCACTGGTGCTAAAGAAATAGTGGTTTGTTTGAGTAGTCTTTGAGGAGTCTTTGGTCAAATATACTGCTATTGAAATGTAATCTTATATTTCTAAAACAGTGCTATTCTTTTTGCTTTTGAAAGTGTTCTCAGTGAGGTACATGTTGCCAGTTTTGAAAAAATGAGCCGATATTTGGCTAGTCACTAATATATATTTCACTATTAGTATTTTTATAAAGTTGATATGCTATTTATAAATGTTCTAAAGGTTTTAGTGTCTGTATTTATATGTACAGATACACCCAACACGATTATGCAAATTTATTCACAGCTTGTATTAACATTGTTCACTGATAGGTGCTCGCTTGAATTTCTACACCATGTGATGACTCTAAACAACATCCTGATGACGGTTCAAGGAGAACCGAAATACGTAGATGTGGGGGATTTTGTGAAACTTGAATAGTCATTTGAAGCTATAGCCATGAGTGCTCCTAAATACTTCCTATTATTCACAACAATGAGGAGCACCCGGGATTTGACTTGCTATATGGTGAGTGCCAGTATACTGTGAGACTATATATATATATATGTGTGTGTATAGGACCTGTTAGCTAGAATGCTTGAGACCTGGGGAAATATTTATCAAAGAGTAAAATTAGAGATTGCCACAGTCTTCTAGAGTGAAATTCCGCCACTCATCATTAATTTCTATGGGATTTTGAAAAGTGTATTTATCAAAGGATGGACTTTCACTTTCACCCATTGAAATTAATAGAGAGTGGTTGAATTTCATTCTAGAGGACTGTGTCAATCTCTAACTTCTTTGATAAATATACCCCCTAGTGTTTTCTGGATAACTGATCTTTCCGTAATTTGGATCTGCATACCTTAAGTCTACTAGAAAATCATATCAATAAATCCAATAGGCTGATTTTGCTTTCAATAAGGATTAATGATATCTTTGTTTGGATTGATTACAAGTTACTGTTTTATTATTATAGAGAAAAAAGTAAGTCATGGGTATTTATATATTTAGTGGGTATCCCTGTATGAGTGTAACAGTTCATGGCCTGCAAGCCAGTTTGAGGTGAATGCATCTTGTATTCTGTTGATACATATCACACACTTTCATGTTCTTGGCCTATTTAAGACTAACTTTCCTAAGGGAATTAACACTGTAGGAAATATGAAATATGACTCAGATACTGGTGAACAGGATTAACCAGACAGCCCTCCAGTGAAGAATATGGATGTAACATAAGAAGAAAGATCACATAATATATAACTATGAATTTCCATAAAATGTAGTAGAAAAGAAGTTACAAATGGTCATTAGCTATGATTTTATGCTTTGTTTTTAAGCAAAACCAAGACTTGTAGGTCCTAACTCTACAAACAATGACTTGCTTATGTTTAAATCCATTAGACTTTATTGTGTTGGATTCCCAACTGAAACAGAAGACAGGCATAACTAAAGCTTCCAGATATTGTCATATAAGCGTGAAGCTAAGAAAAAAAATCTGAATTCTTTATTGTTTCTTGGAAAATAATGTGTGTGATGATGTAGACAGGTTCTAGTCAGGATATGTGAGTCCAATGTGATTCCAACAGGTTTGACACTTCAAGAGGAGCTTGTCAAATCTGTAATGATTCAGTGAAATGGGAGTTCAGCTTCTATTTGAAATCTTACAGATTTATCAAAGGTCGAGGTGAATTTTTGAATGAAAAAAAATTGAATTTCAAGCTATTTTTTGTGTACTTCGACTACGGAATAGTCTAAATTCGATTCGAATTTGAAAAAATCTAAAATTAGAATATCGAAATTTATCATTTACTATGTCTTTAAAAATTTGACTTCGACCATTCACCATCTAAAACCTGTCAAATTGCTGTTTTCGCCTATGGGGGACCTCCTAGAATCTATTTGGAGTCAATTGGTGGACTTTGAAAAATCAATGTTTTTTTGGGAAAAATCGAATTCGATCTAATGCACTATTCCTTCGATTCGTAAGATTCAAATTCGGCCAAATATGGACCTATTCGATCAAACACTGACCTATTCAACCAAACAAAAAAACTTAGACTTTGGTTTTTTTGAATTCGATGCCTTGTCATTTATAAGGTCACCAGTCTCTTAGGTAACCTCTTATATCGTTATAACTTTGAAACACTGGATATGTTAAACATTATGGGGGTTATTTATTCAGGTCAAAATTTATCTCAGTATTTCTAATATCAAACTTCGAGCAACTCTGAATTCCTGAATGGACCTTATTTATGAAGCAAAAAGCCCGAAAAAATCGGGTCAGGTAAACTTCTGAGCTTGCCCTGAAAACTTGTTTGAAGAGTTGTTTGTGCAGAAAGCCCAAAATCATCGGATATCGGTACGGATATCAGTGCAGACACTGGTACCTTCCCCATTGACATATACAGGACCTCAAGAGCTTTTAGATGCCGGGGTTTCGGATTCTTGGTTTTTAGACCATCAGACTTTAATAAATCTAGAAAAATTATTCGAGGTTCGGATATTCGGACTTTAATAAATAACCCCTATGTAAAAACACGTCTGCAGATGTTATAAAAATATTCCCAATACATGTGAGTTGAATTTTAATTTCCCATTATACATGATCCCTTAACTGCAAGTCATTAAAGAATGTAGAGTGAATAAGGCTTTCATCTTAATTTGCTTTTAATGACTATTAATATTAAAACTTTAAACATCCTATGAGTATTCTAATTGACTATGTGATTTCCTTTTTACTTTAAACAATTAGTGATCTCTGCAACTACTGTATAATTTCATATCGGCATACACAGATTGCAGGGCAACAACATACAGTGTAATGTTGCAACAATGATTTCAGTGGCGATGGAAAATATTAACTGAAACATTGAAATCAGCATTGCTTAATTAACTGAGACAGAAAATTATCAAAATACATCAAAGATAATCCAAATAAGAATTATTGACATTACATATGACACACATCATATTCTCTGCTGAGAGATCTCAGGCTCTGAGTCTAAAGGTTATGCATTCGGAATTTATCAAGAATTGTTCCTGCTTTTAGGGTTGCAAATGATATGCTGGTGGGGGAAACATACACAGGCTTGGGTTGGAACCTTAAATATTTACTTTCAAATTGGCGATGGGGTTGACAAATCCTGCTAAAGGCAGGTTCTGTTAGTCCCCATACATGAAGGGAGCAGAAGACAACTCAATTACAGGTAGGCAATGAGTGAACAAAGCAGGGTTCCTCCACCTCTGGGTTGGAAAGAGTAAGCAACATCCATGAAGGTAATAGCGGAGTAAATTCTTCTAAGTCACAGCTAGGGGTTAGGCAGAATGCTTGCAAGGAACAGGTTTAGAACCAGGTATAATTGGCAGTCAAATTGGGGTGGTTATTAGGCTTCTTTTTGGGTATGTATCGTGATTGAAATGCCTTGCCTATGTGTCCACCCAACACGGCTGCGGAGGGTGGCTGACATGATAGGTAGCCCATTAAAGGGCAGTTAGGTTTTGTAAACATTATTTTTTGTATGTGGTATTATGTTTTAAGTTATATGTTGTATTCCAGTGTTTATGTAAACTTGTAATTAAAAACAGTAACCATTTTCATCCTAGATTATAATGGTTCTTGTGTCCTTCTAGGTAGCAAAAACTAGTAGTGTTTAAAAAAGAAGAACAGGTGTGATGAAATATCATTGGTGTCACTAGATTTATATATATATATATATATATATATATATATATATATATATATATATATATATATCTATATATATATATATAGATATATAGATAAATAGATTTATCATAACCTTGGAAAACTAGTGTCATCTCTAGACATCTAATACAATAGAGACACAATAGAATATAAATAGTAACTGTTATAGAAAACTGCTTAAATGTGCAAGTCAGTAAAGTTTTCCAACACTATAATATATTGCCACATTCAGAAATATCCCAGACTTTATATATATATGATATGCTCCAGTTAATGAACAGATGAATGTGCTAAAAGGGCTACACTATGGATTAATGATTTATTTCTCCAGCCTAATTTGCTACATCCCATTAACAATCATGTCTGTGATATCCACCTCATACATACATACTGTACTGTAAGTAGCGGGTAAAGGTTTTGCCAACCTTTAATTTTGTTTAGTTCCTCAGGAGGGTTATAGTCAGCTACCTTTGGGTCTATGTTACAGTTAGAAGCGGGAACAGGTCCCTTTTCATTTTAGTACTTTGTCCCCACTTGCTGCAGGCCCCGCATGGAAATAGGTTCCAGTAGGTAAAGTACGAAAAATTTGTAATAACTTACTGTAAGATTGAGAGGCAGGATCAGGGTAGTTAGTTGAGTAGTCAACAGCTCCAACAAGGTGGTTAGTAATGAGTCAATGCTGCCAATATAGGAACTCACGTTGTCTGACTCTGACTCAGGAATAGATATATTTCTGAAGCACGAGGGATTGTTTGATCAAGGCAGTTTGATCAAGGGATTGCTACCTCTGTTACAAACACTATACCTGTATTCGTCTGGATAACATCTGATGTGAGAAAGTATTTGAAGAATTTACTGATTTATGATCTTGCAATGTCTGAATCAGCACCCGCTATACTAAATTGTGTATCATCTGACCAATAAAGAGTTTCAGTTATTTTTAAAGAATCACTGGCCCTTCCAGGAGTTGCTGGAAGTTGAGACCAAATTGACCAGGTCTGAGGTATTCGAATTGGAATTATTGAGATCTCAGGTACCCCCATGTCCAATAATCTGTTACACATGCATCCAAATACACACTTTTTGGTATATTTACAACTACACTTATTTCCATGATGACAATCCATTTCAACTATCAGAAAATCTTGTCATTTTGTCAAATCTTGTCATTTTAATACAGACGAATGCAATTATATTTTATTCTTAGTCATATAATTTAATTCGGTAACTTTCCTAAATAAATTCCTTGTTTATGTTTTCCCTTTGCAAGCTAATGCATACTTTATAAAAATCCTGTTGCATAATTCATAAATACTACATTAAAATATAAATAAGCAAACCACAGCAATGCAGCAGCATTGCAAAGTAAGCACAAGTGCCAAAAGTAGATAGGAATGTTATATTTATTGAGGCCAGGGATGCCTTCCCAAGCCTCTGTGCTACTCACTACTTACTGAAGTCTCTGAAGTCTGAAGAGCTTATTCTCCAAGCAGGTTCCTAATAAGCTTTGGTTACTGTATCAAGAGTCTGTAGTTCCAAGGAACCCTATAGCTATGTTTTTGCAGAGTTCCTGACCTCTGTACATAATTCCTTTTTAGCTTTGTGAGGAGTTGATCCACAAGGTGATGCCATAGGTTTAATTTAAGTTTCTCTGCACTTACTGCAATTAGCCTAGGGAAGGTTTCATCTGTGCCATTTGCTGATCCTTCATGGGTTCATCACAGATATCCAAGCACTGACAAATTCTGCAAACAAGAGATGTCCTGGATGCCCAGCGTAAACTTAATTACACCCCAATCTGGAAAGCTATTAAAGCTATTTAGCTGTAATGTACATAAAATGCAGCTTCTCAAAATATTATATATTCTGCCATTTAAGCCCTGGGCTCCTGAGTTTGATTCTACCCAGGGCACTGTAGGCACAGAGTTTGTATGTATAGGATAGGCTAGGGTACCAATCCATGGTAGTGAAATAAAATAGTAAGAGGAGCCAGGCTTGTTAAGGTGCTTGTGGCTGAGAGCGTGCCATGGGTTTGGGAAGGACATGGTTGGAATTGGCAGGGGTGCTGCTGGGGGCACTGGTGGACATGGCTAGCATGGCTTGATATGGTGCTATTTGATGCATGTTGTGTATTTTCTCTCCTGCTTTCCATATATCCCACTTTGCTGTTGGCATGTGGCATGGGGAACAAACTCAGGACAGTGGGAGTCGAGAGTGAGCACCTTAACTATTATACCACAGACGGGACCTCCAGTAGTTTTGACATTTTGGTTTAATTTAAAGTGTATAGATTTCATAGTGAAGCAGTTAGGTGGGTAGCTTTCTAACAAGAATGTCCCGAGTCTCTTCCAAAATTGAAGGTTGAATGTTCAATTGCATCTTCTTCCCACATCTCTCTGTTTAGAACGTTATGATTACAGTGATCTTGGTTCATTATAAAGTGCCATCTGCAGTTAAATTTGACTAAAATGTCAGTGGTTCTTGAATGGTGTAATGGTTAATAGAGCTGCTCTATAAATCAAATGTCAGACGTTTGATTCCTGCTTCTTCCCCAATGTTCAAACTTGGTTACCTTGGTTCTTTCTGAAGTACCGTCCATCTGCCAAGAAATTTGCTAAAGTCAGTTCTCTCTTTTATAAGAATAAAGTTGAGAATTGTATTCCTGCTTCTTCCTGTGCTTTTGGGATAGTTCTGTGCAACGTGTTTTAAACATACAATCAGATTTCCCTATATAAACTGGAAAGCATGTGTATTTTATAATATATACACAGTGTGTGGTTATAGCTGCCTCTTTCTCCCTATGTAGGGGTGTGTGAAGTATTTTCCCTCATTGCATTGCAGCAGACACAGTTATGACATTTGGGGGCCCATTTACTTAGCTCGAGTGAGGGAATAGAATTAAAAAAAACTTCGAATTCTGAATGTTTTTTTTGGCTACTTTGACCATCGAATTGGCTACTTCAACCTTTCGACTGCGACTTCGAATCGAACGATTCAAGCAAAAAATCGTTCGAATATTCAACCATTCGATAGTAGAAGTACTGTCTCATTAAAAAAAACTTCGACCCCCTACTTCGCCACCTAAAACCTATCGAGGTGCCATGTTAGCCTATGGGGAAGGTCCCCATAGGCTTTGTAACAATTTTTAGGTTGAAGAAAAATGGTTTGATCGATGGATTCAAATCCTTGACCCAAACGATTGCCCGCCAATTGTAAAGCTCTACAGGATACCCCCTGTGCATTTGTGTTTTTTATATTGAATGTGAAACTTTATTTACGTAAATTAAATAAATACATTTTTTAAGACCAAATATCATTTCTAGTATAATGGTGTTTTTTCAATATTTTCTTACGTAACACAATGTCCCTGATGGTTTTTTAGATAATACATGAAGTAATTCAAAGAGAAATGAAGAGATGAAGCCTTGAAGAAAATGTTTTTGAAAGTTTTGAACCGAAAAATATATAATGAGAAAGGGACTTTTTAATAATTTGATGATGACTTTCTAAATAATACATTTTTTTAATAACAAAAAATCATGGTGTTTTTTTTTCAATATTGTATTATGTAACACAATGTCCCTGAAGTTTTTTTAGATAATGCATGAAGTAATTCAAAGAGAAATTCCAAATTGATTCTTTCGTCTTTGTAGTGTCACATGGCATCACTTTATGCTAAGCAGATGAAGCCTTGAAGAAAAACTTTTTGAACCAAAGAAATATAGATTGAGAAAGTGACTTTTTACAATTCCGAAACATCAAGCAAATTTTAATAAATGTTTTTTCAAAGTCTCAAGTGTCCTGGTGATGAAGTGGATTTATATTAAACAGAAACATTCTGTTTAGGACATCAGTACCACAATTGCCTTTTATGTAGATGCTACAGGGGTCAATTATGAAGCAGCATCTTGCAGATGGCTGCATGTCTCTGCCCTACATTTTAAAGAATAGAGACCCTTGAATAGTCTCTTTTAGGCAGTACTGTAAATTACCCCATACATATCTACTGTGTAAATTTTTTTATTTCAGTTGCATTTTCTTGTCTCTACTGTTAACATAGATTCTGCTGTCATTTACTTTCTTACCTTTTTTTAAGCATTATAAATGCTTCTTTTCAATATGAGGAACCCTTGTCTAGTATTGTCATACCGCGTATATCTACAGTATATCCTTTATTCAGTTTATTTCTTTATATTTTTAGCCTTCAACATATGTTGCATTTTCACAAAGGAACAATTTTTTATTGTATTTTATTTATACATGTAACATGCAAAATTATTGATATGTAATTTGAATGTTTTTATTATACTCACATTGTTATTGTTTTGACTCAAAAATTAAAATAGGAAATACCATGTATGAAAATTACTGATATCAAAATCATCTTCTGCTGACTATTACATCAAAAGCATTTCTGACATTTAAGTCCTTCAGGGTGTTGTTACTTTCAAGAACATGTATATAGTGCCCAAAGCTCCCACAATTCCAATGCCATGCTAGGGATACACTTGCCACTCCAATTTCTACATTCCTATTTAATCATGGCCAGTTTGTCAGGTTTTATTTCAAGGTTATTTGATGGTGAATATTTTTCTTGTAACAAATAACTTAAAGCAATGCAGAAGAATGTGTTTTTGTTGTGCTGACAGCTCAGCACGTTATAGTACATGACATAGGGAAAGATTTATTAAAGATCCTATTAGCTTTGGAATGTTCTATTCTTTGTTGGAATGATTTGGCCTAGTTAGTTACTCCTCTCCCCTATTAAGTACTGTGTTCATTTTAACAGATTTATTTACAAGGATATTTGGTGTTGTGGGCTGTTAGCTGCCACTGACATCTAACATAAGTTTATAATCTGTCCTCAAGCACCAGGGACTATCTCAATTTTAGGGCCACTGTCCTTTGGCCAAATTGTTCCTGGGGAAGTCTCAAGCTAGCAAACAAGTTCGTGGAAATCCAAGCTGTCATTACTTGTTTGGTCATGTCTACTTGTCTGATTTCCAGTTATGTGTTCAAATTGTCTGTGACTACAGAAAGAAGGGATACAGAAGGCCTCCACTCCCAGCACCACCAAGTCTGCTGCTGGGCACTCTATGGCCAAAATGTAACAGTACTAGTGTGCATAATTGTTTTCTTTATACGGAGATGCTATAAAACATGAAGGATCATGCTGTTATCACACAAGGCACAAATTCAAATATTTGAAGATGCCACAACCTACTTTTAGTGCCCAACATAGGTCTATCTACCATAGTCCATGGGTGTGTTCTTTAGATGGTCCTGACCTCCTGGCCTCCCCCTTGATTGTTGACTTTTTCTGTTCCACTGCCTGAACCGACCTTTTAGCCTGTTGTTGACTACACTTCTGGATTCCGTACCTCGTTTGTTTGGTTTGGACCTGAAGCTGTCCTGCTGACTACACTCTCTTCTCTCCCCATTACTCTTGGTTCCCTTGCATGCTCAGAATTCTTGTCTTGGTTCTCTCACAATAAGGCCTTGTGTCATCCAAGTTGTGGAAGCTTCCTCCTGAAGTGAAAGGCATCTTTTAAATAGTTAATTTGGGTTAAAAAAAGACCAAAGTCCATCAAATTCAAGCCCTCCAAATGAATCCCAGCACACATACCCCCACACACACACTGAAACTATATATACCAATATCACTATAACCTTGGCTATTCCTAGAAGGTTCTATAATGAGCTGAAATAAAAAGTTGTCATTAAACATATTTACAAACCCATTAGCTTTTTCCAATAGGCATCCCCATTACCCCAGTCAATGTCTGGATAATTGAAGTCACCTGTAATAATAACTTGACTATTATGTGTGGTGTTGCCCAAATATAAATGGAGCAATAGAGTCAGCTGACTGCAGGTTTCTTCCTTTATGTTTTTGTTTAAAATTCACTCATGCAGAGAGAGTTATTTTTATATATTAGTATATTTATATATTAGTTACAGTATATGTTTCTTTTTTTTTTACAATTATGGGATTCCTTATCTGGAAACCTGTTATCCAGAAAGCTCTGAATTATGGCAAGGCCATGTATTACTCTAAATTATGTCAAGACCATGTATTACACTATGGGGCAGAT
The DNA here is from genome assembly GCA_038501925.1 of Xenopus petersii. Lineage (NCBI taxonomy): Eukaryota > Metazoa > Chordata > Amphibia > Anura > Pipidae > Xenopus > Xenopus petersii. The sequence goes on along the minus strand of CM076672.1, from coordinate 47,126,439 downwards.
TTATCAAGGGTCGAATTTTGAGGGTTAAAAAACCCTCAAATTTGACCCTCAAAGTTTCCTTCGAATTCGAATATCGAATTCGAATGACTTTAGCGCAAAAGGTTCGAATCGAACGATTGGAATGATTTTAATTGATCGACCAAATGATTTTTATTCGATCATAAAAAGTGCCCAAAACCTATCTACAATGTCCCCATAGGCTAACATTCAATGCAATAGCTTTTATTTAGCGAAGTATTGAGTCGAAGGATTTTTTAAAGAGACAGTACTTCGATTATCGAATGGTCAAATGGTCGAACGATTTTTACTTCAAATCGTTCGAATTTGACCAATACGATGGTCGAAGTACCCAAAAAATTACTTCGAAATTTGAATATTTTTGGATTCAAACTATTCACTCGAGCTTAGTAAAAATCTGCCCCTATAAATCCATTATAAGCAAATAATTCTAAAAAAAATATTTTCTTATTCTCTTTAATAATAAAAGAGTAACTTGCGCTTAATTAACATTTAATAGTATTTTATTTTTATAAATGTAGCCACCAAGTGAAAAACAAAGAACAAGGAAACGTATTTCTTTTAATAATTTGATGATGACTTTCTAAATAATAAAAATTTTTAATACCAAATATAATTTCTAGTATAATGTTTTTTTTTCAATATTTTCTTATGTAACACAATGTCCCTGAAGTTTTTTAGATAATACATTAAGTAATTCAAAGAGAAATGCCAAATTGATTCTTTCATCTTTGTAGTGTCATGGCATCGCTTTATGCTAAGGAGATGAACCAAAGAAATATAGCGTTCTTTGATCAATCATTGCCCTAGGGAGATATGTGCTCCATCACATAAAAAAATGAGGTAAGCGCTATATGCCATGACTGCAAAAAAAATTTTATTAGAAAAAATTGAATGGATTAGTCATGGTTCTGTAATACATCATGAGAACAGTTGGACTGTATTTCATATTGAAACAGTTCAGACATAGCCAAATAGATATAACAGTGCTATTCCAGGAGAAATATTTATAAAAAGAAAATATTGGACTTCACAAAAGGATGATTTGCTAAAAGTTGTGTGATGACAAGAAATTACTTCATATGATCTCATAAGAATGAATCCAAATTGAAAAATACTCCTTTCATAATATAATCCTTGCATTCCCATTGCACTACTCCCCACTAATAGCAATTCTTGAGATGTAAATTGTTCTTGGCACTTCTTGGCATATTGAACAATATGCAAAATTGCAAAACTGCCAAAAATGTTTTACTTTTTTGTTGCAGTGGCTTTTTTTTTATAGCGAAATATATTGGAGTCGATGGGCAACTTAATTTCCAATTGCATTAAAGTCAATAGACATTTTTTTTCATGTTTTTTATCTCTCAGAATGCATTGTCAATGGGTGTTTTGTCTCACTCCAAATGCATTAAAGTCAACAAGCATTTTATCTCAATCCAAATGCATTGAAGTGAATGGACGTTTTTCTTGGCTAATTTTTTCACCAATGGCAAAATGCATACACATTAAAGGGGTTTTTTACTAAACTCCGAATGCAAAAATCATGAAAAAATCGTGATTTTTTTTTCAAATCGGACTTTTAAAAAAATCACGAATTTTTCAAAATTTATTAAACCCAGAGGATGGAAAAGTCTGAATCTGAAAATCCGGCATCTCTGTCAAGGTTGCATATAAGTCAATGGGAGAAGTCCCAATGACTTTTTGATGTACGCTGGGTTCAGGCAAAATTCTGAGTTTTCGGGTGAAAAATCTGATTTTTTTCCCACAAACAAAATTTTCGGTAAAGTGTATTAATAAATAAACCCAAAAAAACTGGTCTGAGTTTTTTTCAGAAATTATTCTGATAAATTCGGACTTTGATAAATAACCCCCTAAATGCACACCTTCCTTTACATTTTAGGCCAGACCAGAGTGTTTTCTAAACACACTGCCACAATGTTTAAGTACTGTAAGTGGAGAAAACTGTGTTACAAACTGAATTTTGGCTAGCAAGAGAATTGGATGTACATGTAACTGCCATTTTGGTTTGTTACATATATATTAATGTTTATACTTTATCTAAATACATAAGAGATATCTCTCTTGAAGCAAGAAGTCATAATGACTTCTAATGATTACATATAAGGCATGTATAGTGCTTGTCGTTCCCTTAATCCCACTGAGGAAAAAAATATCCAGAGATGAATATACAGAGATTATAAGGGGTATATATTTTTATTTTTGGTTACATGTTGTGGAAATGAAATGCAAAGCCTGGCTAGCAACTCATGTAGTAATAATCACGTCATCTGTATTATTTCCATTTGACATTGTAACTGCTATAATATACATTCTTTAACAATATTGCATTGCATTCTGCATTTTCACCACATTTGACTTTTTTTCACTAGTTTCACAGAAAAGAAGCTTCCTTTTTAAAAAAAATGCTATTGTAAAATAAAACCTTCTCAAGGATAATGTGATGCTACTATTAAAGAACTATATCCTTATGTATATAATGTTTCCTATATAATACACATATACTGTGCTTATATCCTTATAAATGATGCATTGCCACTCCTGGATTACAGGCCTTGTGGGATTGGATCTGACAATTATTATGGGCCTATTTCCTGTAAGGAGATGTTACTTTATTTTACATTGGTGGTTAAATGAATCCATATTATGGGATCTGGTTTATAGCAGAATTATAATTATCCCTGAAGGTAATCTTTAATATTGATTGCGAAATGGAAACTGTCTCAGAGGTTTTGTAATTATCATAGAAATCTGGGCAAAGCTCATAGTCACTCTAAGATGAAATTAACCCAAGTAGATTGGAGAAGGGTCGGATGTTTTTTTTTTACCTTGATTGACATGTGTCTGTTTTCAACCTAAATTTCAATGTAAGTTGTTATGTTACTATGGTATAACATATAGAGGAGTGGGAAAATGAGTCTGATATTTTTCTTCCAGTAATTTAAATATTATTATTCTATTATTATTGAATCTGCAATGGCAATTCCAAATGAAATACAGTATAATGTTCTCACAGTCCTCTAAATAATGGTAAGATCCCTTTTAAGAGCGGCTAGCATAGTTTATTGAACACCTACATGTAATCCTGGGTATAATATTGCTGAAAATAATTGTCGGGAGTCAAAAAAATGTTGTCGTCCATAGACTTCAATGCATTTCTGCAAATTTTCTGTTTCACTAATTTTCGGCGAAGCAAAATGGGTCAGATTCGCCCATCTCTACAAATAAACTCTGGGTAAAATTAGGGAAAACATTGATGTTTGTGAGAATTTATAAACTATTTAGGTATGGGATCCGTTATCAGGAAACCCATTATCAACCAGATGGCCATCTCCATTTTAATCAAATAATTTTAAAAAATGAAAAATGATTTCCTTTTTCTCTGTAATAATAAAACAGTACCTTGTACTTGATCCAAACTAAGATATAATTAATCCTTATTGGAGGCAAACCAATCCTATTGGTAAATAATTTTTTAGTTGATTTAAGGTATGGAGATCCAAAATACAGAAAGATCCCTTATCTCGAAAACCCCTGGATAACAGGTCCCATACCTGTATATATAATAAGAATTTTTTTCACATTTTCAAATGGTAAAGAGCATAGTTTTAGACCTGCAGACCTGTAACACGGTATTATAACAAAGTATTATACCCAATTATGCTGTGGCTGGTATGGTCAAACTACATTTTTATTTCCAGTCTGTTTTCCTAACTGAGGATTGATAAATTAAAAGCAAAACTGGCTGCTTGCCTTATTAAAGCAAGAAATTAACTAATGTTCATTCTGTAGAGAAAGAAGCAAAAACTCTCACAAAAAAATCACATAACATACAGTAAATGAACTGATTTGGTTTTATGATGCTAAATAGCTTGACCAAAATATCAAGCATTTAAAACACATAATAAAATAATATATTTTAGAGGATTTAAGTGTGAATTGAAACTGATGCATCAATTTCTGTTTTTTAGTTTCCAAATGAAATATACTCATAAAAATAGTAGAAACTATAAAAGGGAATGCCTATCCCTTTTCCGTTGAAACTGTGATCATTGTTTCAATAATTTCAGTAGTAAAACGATATTTTATATTTTTTAATGGGGCATAATAATTTCTTTCCTTGGATCTTAATACTCATTTACCCCCAACCAGGAAGGCCAGACAATGTCTCATATACATCTGTGTCTTGCCCGAGTAATCAGGAGATCTCCATGGGAAGGCTATGTACTGAAATTTAGCAAATCATTGTGTGAAATTGAATTGACTGCCAAATTCCAACTCAGAGAAAGACAAAAGGAGATCATTTTATGTTAAATAACATTACAAGAGCTTATAAAAAACAACCATTACAATATTATTGAAAAAATAAAGTACAATTTGCATAAATATAATGAACCCACACACACACATTAACTAATTTAATAAAGACTATTTAACTTACGTTTGAATGAATCATGAAGTGGCACCTTGTGGAGTTATGATAATAATATAATATGTATTCAAGATCAATAGAAAAGACTACATATGTTGACAGTTTAATCAATAGGACTATAGACCAAGGTCATTGAGAGAAAAGAAGACCCATCAGCAGAGTCTATACTAAGAACAGTTATTATACTGATTTGGGCAAATATAGCATTTGCCATCAAAAAGGGTAACAATATATTTAACAGCAGGATATAAAGGATTATAGAACTACAAATCAGATATGGAAGAGATCTATACAAAATCAGGAAAAAAATGGGGACATCACTTCAATAATTTTGGTATTTTAGATTAATTACAACCAGACCAGTGAACTTGATAAAATGGTGAATCAATAGTTACGTAATTCTGCAAAGGCATTGAAGGTCATATTTATCAATATGGTGCAAACTAGTGCACTTCAGGGACAACATGACAGATAAATATTTATCAGTAAAGATATACTGTAATGGATCAAACTGCTTTAAATCCTTTATTGATTAAAACAGGTCATGGGGGGCTGCATTAAATTAACAAGTGAAAACAACAATAAGGGGCCGATTCACTAAATTCGAGTGAATTCGAGTGAAGGATTCGAATTTAAAAAACTTTGAATTTCGAAGTGTTTTTTGGGCTACTTCGACCATCGAATGGGCTACTTCGACCTTCGACTACGACTATCTAACGATTCGAACTAAAAATCGTTCGACTATTCGACCATTCGACCATTCGACCATTCGATAGTCGAAGTACTGTCTCTTTAAAAAAAAATTTGACCCCCTAGTTCGGCAGATAAAAGCTACCAAACTCAATAATTAATAATTAATTAACCCTCGATATTCGACCATTGGTGAATCGGCCCCCAAGATTTTTGGCAGTTAAAGTGAGTGATATATTAATTGTGTCAGAAATACTAACATTCGGGTGGTTCATTGTCATAGTCAGGACTCTATGGGGCAGATTTATCAAAGGTCGAGGTGAATTTTTGAATTGAAACAATTTGAATTTCGAGTTTTTTTGTGTAGTTCGACTAGGGAATAGTCCAAATTTGATTGAATTTGAAAAGAAATCGAAAATTGGAATTTTGAACTTTATCATGTACTGTCTTTAAAAATTCAACTCCAACCATTTGCCATCTAAACCTACCTGTTTTAGCCTATAGGGACCTTCTAGAACCTATTTGGAGTCAATTGGTGGACTTTGCAAAATCAAAGATTTTATTTTTGGGAAAAACTTTGATTTGAATTAGATGGAATACGCTATTACTTCAATTTGTACATTTCGAATATGGACACATACGGACCTATTCCATCGAAAATGGACTTATTCAAACAAAAAAACCTTTGACTTAATTTCGGTTCGTCTTTTTGAATTTCTAAATTTTTTAAATTCGAAATTCGACCCTTGATAAATATGCCGCCTTATTATATGGTTATATAAATGTATTTTTTAGTGATGTACAAGAGCAACCCAGTTTCACCTTCATTTAACTGCAACTGTATAATATACAGTGGATTGAGCAACTGCCCACCCTTACTAGTAAGCCAATGTTCACTATAATATTGTGTATGATACAGAAGAAAGAAATAAAAGGTGCAAAGATTGCCAAGAGGTTCTAATCCATAACAACTAAAAAGCTGTTAGCTTTCAAACAAGTGACTAATAAATGCTAACTACAAATTAGTTGCTATAGGTAACTAGACCTAAAGTAAACTGTTCACAGAATACGTATTACATGTTTTAATGTAATACATTACTATATACATTAATTAATGCATTAAGGCCAATTAGTGATCTACATATGTCCAATATACTATTTTTGATGAGGGGTCCCTCCCCCAAGACTGCCATTGCCTTATATTTTTATGGGTTAATGTCTTTCAACTGTGCTGGCAGAATTTCTTTGTGGAAATAAATAATGCATTTTATCTTTTATTGTCGCACAAAAGTCAGCTTCAAAAATATCCGAAAAACCTCTAATACCATGAATCAAAGAAAGATCTTCCAGTTGTAAAAGCGACATCTGCCTCTGCCTTCTACATGTTTTTGACAGGTTTTAGCTGAATTGTTTTAGTATTTGAAAATTGTTGCAGTTTTGTCGCACGATCTGAAAAAATTGCAGCTTACTAAATTGTTCCCTTAGTGTCATCATGGGGTAAAGTCCAATTTCTATTTGGAAATTAAATTTTGGACACCCATTTTGATTTGATTTTGACTGCAATTTTTCATATCGTTTTGTAATAGTGATTCTTTAAAGGTGATAGTAGCTTTGCACTTTTATTACATTAACCCCTTATTAAAATAACATGTGGTTATAGTGCTTTTGATGGACATTCCTCAGGTTTTATAAATGTCTGTGTAACTCATCATGGAGATTTAGTATTGCCAATAAAACCTCATTATTCTCTCTAGCCAATAATCTTTGTTGAAATAAACCATTTTTTATTCATATTTCATATGTTAAAACAAACACGGATTTAAATGATACATGTTTTATTACAGAAATAAAGAAGAAACTTTGATATTATATGAAAAACACTATAAAAGAGTACATAAACACAAATTATAAACTCATTAATGATAAAGGCCTTATTGGTTAATCTGTGTAAATATTTTACTCCTATAAAAGATGGCGTAAGATCTATGTCAGCTTTATAAAGCTCTGTTGTTATTCCTCATGTATGGATTAATGTTAAGCAGGTAATAAAAGAAAAAAATGCTTTACAAAGACTTGGGGACTAACAGAGACAGATTTATTAAAATTCAAGTATATTTGAGTTTTCTTCTTATTGAAAAACTCATTAGATTTCGTGAAAATCTTGATTGCTAGCTTCAGTGAAAAAAAACTCAAACAGCAAAAACCCTATCTACATTAAAAAAAAAACTAAAATGCATAGAAAATTAAAATTATTCCATTAATTTTGACAAACCGACACTGTTTAAAAATCTTGAAAGAAATAGCTTGAAAACTGATAATACACCCCCACTTGACTGATATAAAAGCTTTCCAAGTAATGTTTGCCAAACTGTTATATTTGAGATTTTGAAAATTGTTTGACTGATAAAGCTCAAAAATTGAGCTAGGAAAACTCAAATTGAAATTCATGATTTTATGAAATTGCTGAAAAATGCAAACTCTATATAAATAAAAAAAGTTTAAAAAACATTCAAAAATAATATAAAATCAATATTTTACACCACCCTTAGCATAATAACATAGCAAAAATTCAAACAGGAACATTATGATGTACAATATTGTAAAACCCTGATAAAAAGTGGTGCTTCCCAATACAGATCTTTTCACACTAACAATTTTCATGACAAATTCGTCTATACATTTTTATTAAATGTTATACATCTTTATAAATACATGTACATTTACATGGCATAACATTGCGTTACATCATTTTACAAATATGTCCCTATAGTGTTGTCTGTTAAGGCCATGAGAATTACAGAGTTTAGTACAGTGAGTCTAAGCTCAATTAAACGGGGTACAGGTGTTTAGAGATGAATGGCACTTACAATAGTAGAGGAAAATATTTTTTCATGTATATGTCTTGACCTTTCACTTTAGTTCAGGTTTTCTGTCTTTTTCTTCTTAAAAGTAATAGCAAAAACTGTTTTGATTGCTTTGAATGTATGCTTCTTTGTCCCTAAATATAATTAAAATTATTTTCTAACAAAAAAAGCTGGAATTAAAATATGAATGGCAAATTGATCTCACCAAATAGTGTTTCGCCTGTTTAGCAAAAACTCGCAGTTGTATAATGTTAGAAGTTTTTTCTACTTTGAAAAATCTAACTTAAAAAAAATTAATGTTTACTTATTAAAAACTCTGGATATGAAAATGTGATTGAATAAAATCATGCTCATCATCATATATAATATATAATCATGTTCATAATATCATATATTACATTTTTTTTGTGCTCATTAAATATCGCACATTCAAGTTTCTGAAAGAATATCTTGAATTCTGGGGAAAAACATTTCTTAAATCATAGCAAAAATCCTAATTTAAACATTGATAAATCACCTTCGTAGTGCTTTGCCTTAAAATTCAGGTTTGCAAAATTCTTTTTGTAACTGCAAACACATCTAGATATTTGCCTTTCTGAACTGTCATGAAAATTACTTTTAAGATGTACTTTTAGGTGTACTTAAATATGTGTAATAATTGGTTTGTTCTCCTTTAAACCAGTCTCTGAAATTGCTGTTTCATTAATCCATTGTACTCTATAGTGATTACGCAGGATGGCCCTTCAGTTACATTGCCTATATAACAGTCATTGTTTTGTACAGAAAGTCAAAGTAAACTGCACTTAAAACCATTGAATCTCTGACCCAGGCCCTTTGTTTGCTTTCTTTTTAGCTCAACAATCTTTTCTCTGTTCTTTTTATTTGTTGTACTGATTTGAACAGTCTAACAACAGCAATCGACAAGTTACTGAGCAAGTCCTTCATAAAAGTTTGTACAATCATATGAAAGCAACAATTTCCTTTATAAACAGGAATTGTAAGGATAAAATAGACCAACAATCTATACTGAGCATGCAGTGTCTTTATTTTGTATTCTTTGTTTCTCTTTTCATAAACATTTTCTAGCCTTTCAGCAGTAAGCCACAATTGCTACTCTTTGTGGCTTAATAACCAGATCACCAAGACTATTATTGTTGAATTTAGGTAAGGAAAAGGGCGAGAAAAGAAATAACCACACTGATATAACTTCTAATATCCTCATTTTTTCAACAGGGGTTGACAATAGCTGGGAAGGGTGGGAACTACAACATGGAGCTGGTCACTGCTCCTGTATAACTATAACAAACAAGGGAAAGTTGTGCTCACCACTGATTTTTAATAGTCAGGTGATCCCACTGGTGTCTAATAAAAGGGCAGCCAAGTTTGGGAGTTTTACTTTGAAAGCAGCAAGTACTGTAAGTTGCAGGTAAAACTTAATCCTTTTGTAAAATGTATAATGAAGCAATAGAATTCACAGGGGCACATTTACTATTGGTCAAATATCGAGGGTTAATTAACTCTCGATATTCGAACCTCGAAGTAAAATTTACCGCATTTTGTTCGATCTAACGATCGAAGGAAAAATCGTTCGATCGAACGATTAAATCCTTGAATCGAACAATTCAAAGGATTTTAATCCATCGATTGAGCGAATTTCCTTTGATCAAAAAAAAAGCAAGGAAAGCTTATGGGGACCTTCCCCATAGGCTAACATTGGTGCTCGATAGGCTTTAGGCTTAGAGCTTAGTAAATGTGCCCCTTAATGAATCAGATGAAAATTGAGCATAGGACTGGCCAGATATGGGATGACTTTGACGTAGTTGGCCAACTTAAATATATTGCAATATATGGACAAACAATCCCTGTTTTGTTTAAAGGGTAAGGCATTTTTCAGTAGCAGTATGCACAAAATGTCTTAAATATATTGATAATGGGTTGAGTGCAGAGGACTCTTGTATTTGTATATATATATTTTGTGGTCACAGCCTAATGGTTTTTAAAAATTAGTGGTGAGCACAACTTTCCCTTTGTCATCGGTTATAATTGGAGCTTAGCTTAGAAGTCATTTCTGTCACATGACTCACTGAAACGTGTGTATTATAATAAATAAATGACTCCGAAGAACCCAAGTTAAGGAACGATATTCAGGTAAAATAAATATTTATATTTACATTTAGATAAAATAGTTAAAATGAGAATCAGGCTAGTGCAGTTGTGAATCCCAAAAGCAGAGGAATATGGGGTGGGGGGGGGGAAATTATCAACTATGCCAAAGGCTGCTGACAGGTCCAGAATTTCAGTGGTTACAGGAATCATCCCTTGATCTGTAGAAGTGAAGAATTTAGATGTTTTATATTAGCCATTAGGCTTGGTCGAATTTGACCCGTTGCCAGCGGTGAAATGTCGCAGACAACCATTAAAGACTATGATGCACATAATTTTATTTTGACGTGCGATGCCATACAAGTCTATGGGCGTCATTTCCGATACGAAACAAGCCAAAAGAATTCAACCATCCCTATTAGACATTGAGCTAGGTGAGGTCCTTAATTCTACTGTTATTTTAGTCCTCATGTTTTATGTATTGGACAGACATTTAAAGAATATTTTATTCACTCTCCTTGCTCCATTAATGTAACAAAATGATTTACTGAATCCAAGTAAAATAATTATCTGCCCTGTGAGGTGGAAGAATATGAACATTTGCTTCGAAAATGTAGACATACATTTTATCTTGAGGCATTTTTTAACAGGAAGGTACATAGTGCACGCATTTCAATGGGGCCAGTCATGCTACATCTCAGACTGCTCCATTGGTATGCTCCAGCTTTATTGAGTCAAATACTGACTTACAAATACAACAGAGAAAATATACAATTAGAAAACATTTTTCATAAACCATTACACTGAGCACAGCCTATTATCTTTGTGTAGTGATCCATGATGGTATGATCAAATGAGCCCCTGTCAAGTCTTTGCAGTTGTTGTGTACAGTGGTTTCACTCTAGCAGACAAAATAAACATATCTCATCTTTAGGCCATGAGCACAACTCCTACACATATAGGATCTAGCAAGACAACAAAAAGGTTTGTGTAATGAAAGGGGCATTGAGCACATATTTTAAAATGAGCTGAAAGAATGGGGCTTTTGCTAAAAATACTTTTTGATTATTGTTTTAAGAAATATATATGGTTCATTTTATTTCTAAATATGAATATTAAAAAGCTTTCACTTACCAATTTTTTGTCTCATTTATTGGTTCTGCCAAGTCACGGAGGAGCAGGAGAAGGCAGTAAAACAAATTTACCAGTTGACAGATAAGCACTTAGTATAATGAGTTGCTCCTGATATCAAAGCCCAAATTTGTACGGTATCTTCATACCTTATTATGGAAATTATCCATTGTACATGAGCATTCTGGATTAGGGATGTAGCGAACGTCGGAAAAAAAGTTCGCGAACATATTCGCGAACTTGCGCAAAAATGCGAGCGGTTCGCGAACGGTTCGCGAACCCCATAGACTTCAATGGGAAGGCGAACTTTAACATCTAAAAAAGACATTTCTGGCCAGAAAAATGATTTTAAAGTTGTTTAAAGGGTGCAACGACCTGGACAGTGGCATGCCAGAGGGGGATCAAGGGCAAAAATTTATCTGAAAAATCTGCCTGTGTGTGCTTGGAAGAGATAGTGTAGGGGGAGAGCTGTTAGTGATTTCAGGGACAGATGATAGTAAGTTTGCTGGCTAATAATCTGCTTGATACTGCTCTGTATTGGAACAAAAAAATAAATAAAAGCAGTCCTTACAAGGACTACTGTTATTGCAGCAGTCAGCAGATGAGATCAGAAGCAGGACAGCTGCCCACTGCAGCTACATACAGAGCACTGCAGTAGAAGGTAGATTACTAGCCAGCAAAGCTACCTAAGCTTAAATGTCCCTCAAACCCCTGCAGACTTCTGTCCCTCCAATAACAGAGCAGTATCAAAACGATTACTAGCCAGCAAACTTTCAACTGTCCCTGAAATCACTAACAGGCAGCAGCTCTCTCCCTACACTATCTCTTCAGCACACACAGGCAGAGTGAAAAAAACGCTGCAGGGCTTCGGTTTTTATAGGGAAGGGGAGTGGTCCAGGGGAGAGCTTCCTGATTGGCTGCCATGTACCTGCTGGTCTGGGGTGAGAGGGCAAAAAAAGCGCCAACAATGGCGAACCCAAAATGGCGAACGTCGCGCGACGTTCGCGAACTTCCGGCGAGCGCGAACACCCGATGTTCGCGCGAACAAGTTCGCCGGCGAACAGTTCGCGCCATCTCTATTCTGGATAACAGGTCCCAATATCTGTATTGTTAGATGTTGGAAATCACATGCAAGGCACAGGTGTAGGACTGGCTGTGCTTGTGTGTTAGGTAACTTGATGAAATATGTTAAGTGTTTGGCAAAAATCAAAAAGTGACTATGCAATGGAAAATTGTAAGAGATTGTAAAAATGAAAAAAATAAGCAAAAAAAGGCAGACTGAAACGCAAGTTCATAGACAGTCATTGGGTCAGGGCAGACAGAAGATGAGCAAAGGTTCACAATGGAGGAAAGGAGATCAGCAGTAACAAAATCAGGTCAGGAACAGACAAACAAAAGCAGGATATTCAGGGTACTTGGGCTTGATCACAGAGAAAGGTTCAGCACAGAGAACAAAAAAGTCAGGTTTAATAACCCCATATTTGGCACATTACCTGCAGCTGCGACTGGACAATTCCATGTAAAAGGCCATGAAAGGCCAAGGCATGAAACAGAGTATCACCATTAGTTTCAAACCTGAAACACACACTGATTCCTGTGGCGGAGATGGAGGTGGTGAGGATTTAGACCTCCAACAAAGAAGTAATACAACAGTGTTCTTATAATACTGTGTCTATTGTCTGACCATGTAATGTCTCTTCAACACAGTATCAGTTTCTCCCCACTTCATTGCAGAAGTTCTATAATTAGTACAATATATGAGAAGCTCCGCAGCTTAGTCTAGAAATTAGTCCCAGGAAGCTACAGTCCATATTCTGCCTAAGGAGTTAAGAACAGATTTCCAGATTATACCACTTCATTTTATTCCATTCAAGGAATGTATATTTGTTTTACAATTCAAGATGAGAAAGCAATTCACCCCAGGCCTTGATCAATCCGATTAATTCCTCATAATTGTGTATCTGGTAAACGCATAAATATAATACAATAGAACATTGAGCCTGTGAACTTGACATTCATTATTAAAAATCAGCCTACATTTAAATAATGATTCACATAACTAGGATGTATCTAACAATACAACCAAGAGGCAAATCTCTTGTTCAACGCTGCTATTCAAGACAACAATCAGTTTCTTATTTTAACCTGAGGTCGACAGAAATGACAGAGATGCTGTTAGATATCTACAAAAAACTGCTGCATTTGCATGTCTTTCAAATGAAAACTGCAGCCTTGCTTCCAGCACTGTTGTAAAGATATTTTTACTGAATAAGATGATTTCCAAATCATAATGCAAACTCCATGTAAGAAAATACCAAAATATGCTGTATCTGTTAAATGAATACTGTCATGGGGAAAACAATTAATAGTGCTGCTCCAGCAGAATTTTGGACTGAAATCCATTTCTCAAAAGAGCAAACAGATTTTTTGAAATCTGACATGGGGCTAGACATTTTGTCAATTTCCCAGCTGCCCCAAGTCATGTGACGTATGCTCTGATAAACAGTATAAGACAGTATGAGAAAAAAGTATTTTGTAAAAGGTTATGCTCACTGCCAGAACAGCTATTATTTATCCAAAACTGTAGACATGCTTTGACACAAAGTAAAATGTTTTATCAATCTGAATTTATGTCAGTTGGCTCATCTTTATTTGATATGTTTATGTCACTACATGGAAAATTCATTCACCTTATTGTGGCAACAGTAACAAATGTTATTGGGCTTGTGTTCATCATATGTTTTTGAAAATGAATGAATGGGTGATGATATGCGTCCCATGCATGGAGAACTAGGATTGTATGAAAGAAAATATGCCATTACAGTGACTAAATAACTAGCTATGCTTTTTTAGCAGGTAGGGAGTCTATAAAAATGGCTATAAATTACGATATTCTGCAAATTACACTTTTCCCATCCACCAAGTTAATTTTTTAGTGTTGACAATCCAGTAATCCACTTCTAGACTCAAAAGAGAAAAGTAATGGCACACGGGGAGTTTTATTGCCCGCACAAAATTGGCTCTAGATAATAAAATGTAACTTTAAAATTCTCATTGCTGCATTTTCTGGCATTGTGTTTCCACCCCAGAAGTGATTTTGCCAGGGTGACAAAATGCCTTCTCTGCATTACCCTGAATTTTACTTCACTGTGCACATATGAGCAAATGGTAACCTACATTTATGCTCTTTAGTTTTATAACCATAAACTATGAGTATCTAAATAGTGATGGGCGAATTTATTCTCCAGGTGCGAATTCGTGGCAAATTTGCACGATTCGCCACCAGCGAATAAAATTGCAAAACAACCGCGAAAATTCGCCTGAAAAAATTTGCCGGTGTAAAAAAAAAAAAAATGTTGTCGGCATTGAAAAAAAACCGACAAAACTGAAAAAATTGGCGCCGGCGTCAACAAATGAGACGCCGGCGCTGTTTTGCGAATTTTTCACCATTTCGTGAATTTCGCACGAAATTCGTGAATTTTCCAGCGAAGCAAAACGGCGCAAATTCGCCCATCACTATATCTAAACTCTATATTGATGTTTGTACTGTATATAGACCAACAGTTTCTAGGATTGAATCTTATTGGCACAAGAGTTCAATACACATACTGAAATACAGTTATACAGAAGCCTGCTTCCCATTTGTGTAAATTGTGGAGACAATATTTATCCTGTTAGTTGTGTTTTTACTTGTAGAGAGTGATGAGCAAATTTATTGGTAAGTTTTGCTGCAAAAAAAGTTGTCAGCAATCAAAATTTGAATTTTTACTCTTTCGCAAATTTTCAGCGAACCGAAACAGGTCAGATTCAACCATCACTACTTGTATATTCTAAGTGACTTTGCTGTGAATAAGCTCTAACAATTTGAGTATTATTAAGGGGGTTATTTACTAAACCTTAAATTTATCTCATATTTTTATTAAACCAAGCTGGACCAAACTCCCATCCACAATTTTATCTTATTTATCAATAAAATAACTTGAAAAAGTCTGGTTGGCAAAAAAATGGATAAATTGAGCAAAACTCAAATCTGACAATTTTTTTTGGATGTGACACCTAATTTGCTAGATTTTTTTAGGTTATCATGCGAAAAGCCTGTACAGTCATGATATTATTAAGTTCATACGGTTTGTGATAAGATATATTAGTAGTGATGGGCGAATTTGCGCCGTTTCGCTTCGCCGAAAAATTCGCGAATTTCGCGCGAAATCCGCGAAACGGCGAAAAAATCAACAAAACAGCGCCGGCGTCTCGTTTTTGACGCCGGCGCCTGTTTTTTCGACGCCGGCGCCCGTTTTTGACGCCGGCGCCCGTTTTTGACACCGGCGTCCATTTTTTCGAAAAAATTTTTTTGACGCGGGCGAATTTTTTGACGCGAATTTTCGCGAATTTATTCGCTGGTGGCGAATCGCACAAATTTGCCGCGAATTCGCGCCTGGCGAATAAATTCGCCCATCACTATATATTAGTGATTTTGGGAGGCCCGCTTGCAGAATTTTATGAGATGGTGAAGGAAGTTAACAGTAGCCATCCTACAAGTTGCACATACGTCTGGACAGGACGTGGAAAGGTGGCCTTGCTGAAAGGTAATTGTAGTGTATGAGATAGTTGTTCTATATTCTAAGTGACTTCGCTGTAAATACGATTTGTATCATGTTTTACCAACTTAGGGCATATTTACTAATATTTGAACTTCTATATTTTTCACAATTTAAATTTATTCTCTAAAATTTTGTGTAAAAATAAGAAAAAAACCTCTAAGGAGCCCATTTACTAACAATCAAAGTTAGATTTTTTCCACAAATCATGGTTTTCCTATTATGTATGTTTTAAATAATAATGTGAGTATTATTCAGGCGGTTATTTACTAAATCTCAAATGTATCTCATATTTTTATTAAACCAAGCTGGACCAAACTCCCATCCGGCGAAAAAATGGATAAATTGAGCAAAACTCGAGTCGTACAAATGTTTTGGATTTGACACCTAAATTGCTTGATTTTTTCAGGTTATCACACGAAAACCCTGAATTTTTCAGATTACCGGACAAACCCAGCGCAGATCACAATATCTTCAAATTGTAAAAGGGACATCTGCCATTGACTTATACATTACTGCAACAGGTTTCAGATGGCAGATTTTCGGGGTATAATAAATCTCAAAAAAATTTTCCTAGTAAATAGTAAATAACCACAAAATACACAAATACAGGTATGGGACCTGGGGTTTTCCGGATAATGGATCTTTCCGTAATTTGGGTCTTCATGTCTTAACCCTTTGCCTGCCAAGCACGTACGGCGTACGTGCTGGCAGGCAAATGCTCAGGCTGCCAAGAACGTACATTGTACGTTCTTTGGCAGCTGAGCTCTCTCTCTGCTTCGGCGGCTTTTGCCGCCTCCGCAGAGAGTGGGGAGAGAAGACAGCCCCCTAGGCAACGAGGCTGGGGGGCTGTCAAGTCGGATCTGCGACTCGATTGTCGCAGATCCGACTTCAAAGTAGCAGACGCATCGCATGGAGCGTCTGCTACTACACTCACCTTCTTCCTGCCTGCAGAGCCGCCCACGCACTTCCTGCTGCGCAGCAACTCTGCAGACACGCTGCCAGGACTCCTCCAAAGAAGACAGCGATTCTCCTGCTCCAAAAACGGTAAGTGCACGTTTTTTTTACACACTTACCTGCACCTACACATACTTACAGTACATTTATGCATTTTAGTAAAGATTGGAATTTTTTTTAATTTTTTTTTTTAATTTTAGCACACTTACCAAAATCACCAAATTTAGAAATGGTTTGCGGCTTGGTACTTTGGAGTACAAAGACATCCATACCCGATTTGGATTCGCAGGAATGTGTACTTTCCGAAAATATATGGTTTTATGGGGTGAACTTGCTTTTTTCTACCTTTGCCCCCCCCCAAAAACAATGTAAATGTGTTGATTTTGCAGTACCTGAAATGACAGACCATATGGGGGTCTTTCTTTTGGGGCCCCTGTATGCCACGTGCTTGGGTACACCTATACATATTGGGCATCAAACTGTTCAGAGGACCCTAGGCTTTCATATTTGGGGTGATTTCTCTTGATACCTAAAAGTATGTGGGTAATACGATGCTGCAGGGTAGATATTTTGAAGTCATTTTTGGAAATGTCCCCAAAATCCCCAAATTTAGGAATGGTTTGCGGCTTGGTACTTTGGAGTACAAAGACATGCATACCCAATTTAGATCCGTGGGAATGTGTACTTTCCGAAAATATATGGTTTTCTGGGGTGAACTTACTTTTTTCTACATTTGCCCCCCTCAAAACAATGTAAATGTGTTGATTTTGCAGTACCTGAAATGACAGACCATATGGGGGTCTTCATTTTGGGGCCCCTATACGCCACGTGCTTGGGTACACCTATACATATTGGGCATCAAACTGTTCAGAGGACCCCAGGCTTTCATATTTGGGGTGATTTGTCTTGATACCTAAAAGTATGTGGGTAATACAATGCTGCAGGGTCGAAATTTTGAAGTCATTTTTGGAAATGTCCCCAAAACCACCAAATTTAGGAATGGTTTGCGGCTTGGTACTTTGGAGTACAAAGACATGCATACCCAATTTAGATCCGTGGGAATGTGTACTTTCCGAAAATATATGGTTTTCTGGGGTGAACTTACTTTTTTCTACATTTGCCCCCCTCAAAACAATGTAAATGTGTTGATTTTGCAGTACCTGAAATGACAGACCATAAGGGGGTCTTCGTTTTGGGGCCCCTATACGCCACGTGCTTGGGTACACCTATACATATTGGGCATCAAACTGTTCAGAGGACCCCAGGCTTTCATATTTGGGGTGATTTGTCTTCATACCTAAAAGTATGTGGGTAATACGATGCTGCAGGGTCGAAATTTTGAAGTCATTTTTGGAAATGTCCCCAAAATCACCAAATTTAGGAATGGTTTGCGGCTTGGTACTTTGTAGTAGAAAGACATGCATACCCAATTTAGATTCGTGGGAATGTGTACTTTCCGAAAATATATGGTTTTCTGGGGTGAACTTACTTTTTTCTACCTTTGCCCCCCCCAAAACGATGTAAATGTGTTGATTTTGCAGTACCTGAAATGACAGAACATACAAGGGGGGGTCTTCATTTTAGGGCCCCTATATGCCACATGCTTGGGTACACCTATACATATTGGGCATCAAACTGTTCAGAGGACCCTAGGCTTTCATATTTGGGGTGATTTCTCTTGACACCTAAAAGTATGTGGGTAATACGATGCTGCAGAGTAGATATTTTGAGGTGATTTTTGGAAATGTCACCAAAATCACCAAATTTAGGAATGATTTGCGGCTTGGTACTTTGTAGTAGAAAGACATGCATACCCAATTTGGATTCGTTGGAATGTGTACTTTCCGAAAATATATGGTTTTCTGGGGTGAACTTACTGTTTTCTACTTTTGCCCCCCCCAAAATGATGTAAATGTGTTGATTTTGCAGTACCTGAAATGACAGACTATATGGGGGTCTTCCTTTTGGGGCCCCTGTATGCCACATGCTTGGGTACACCTATACATATCGGGCATCAAACTGTTCAGAGGACCCTAGGCTTTTATATTTGGGGTGATTTCTCTGGATACCTAAAAGTATGTGGGTAATACGATGCTGCAGGGTAGATATTTTGAGGTGATTTTTGGAAATGTCACCTAAATCACCAAATTTAGGAATGATTTGCGGCTTGGTACTTTGGCGTAGAAATACATGCATACCCAATTTGAATTCGTGGGAATGTGTACTTTCCGAAAATATATGGTTTTCTGGGGTGAACTTACTGTTTTCTACTTTTGCCCCCCCAAAACAATGTAAATGTGTTGATTTTGCAGTACCTGAAATGTCAGACTATATGGGGGTCTTCCTTTTGGGGCCCCTGTATGCCACGTGCTTGGGTACACCTATACATATTGGGCATCAAACTGTTCAGAGGACCCTAGGCTTTCATATTTGGGGTGATTTGTCTTGATACCTAAAAGTATGTGGGTAATACGATGCTGCAGGGTAGATATTTTGAGGTGATTTTTGGAAATGTCACCAAAATCACCAAATTTAGGAATGATTTGCGGCTTGGTACTTTGGCGTAGAAAGACATGCATACCCAATTTGAATTCGTGGGAATGTGTACTTTCCGAAAATATATGGTTTTCTGGGGTGAACTTACTGTTTTCTACTTTTGCCCCCCCAAAACAATGTAAATATGGGGGTCTTCCTTTTAGGGCCCCTATATGCCACATGCTTGGGTACACCTATACATATTGGGCATCAAACTGTTCAGAGGACCCTAGGCTTTCATATTTGGGGTGATTTGTCTTGATAGCTAAAAGTATGTGGGTAATACGATGCTGCAGAGTAGATATTTTGAGGTGATTTTTGGAAATGTCACCTAAATCACCAAATTTAGGAATGATTTGCGGCTTGGTACTTTGGCGTAGAAAGACATGCATACCCAATTTGGATTCTTTGGAATGTGTACTTTCCGAAAATATATGGTTTGCTGGGGTGAACTTACTGTTTTCTACTTTTGCCCCCCCCCCAAAACGATGTAAATGTGTTGATTTTGCAGTACCTGAAATGACAGACTATATGGGGGTCTTACTTTTGGGGCCCCTGTATGCCACGTGCTTGGGTACACCTATACATATTGGGCATCAAACTGTTCAGAGGACCCTAGGCTTTCATATTTGGGGTGATTTCTCTTGATACCTAAAAGTATGTGGGTAATACGATGCTGCAGGGTAGATATTTTGAGGTGATTTTTGGAAATGTCACCAAAATCACCAAATTTAGGAACGATTTGCGGCTTGGTACTTTGGCGTAGAAAGACATGCATACCCAATTTGGATTTGTGGGAATGTGTACTTTCCGAAAATATATGGTTTTCTGGGGTGAACTTACTGTTTTCTCCTTTTGCCCCCCCCCAAAACAATGTAAATGTGTTGATTTTGCAGTACCTGAAATGTCAAGACTATATGGGGGGTCTTCTTTTTAGGGCCCCTATATGCCACGTGCTTGGGTACACCTATACATATTGGGCATCAAACTGTTCAGAGGACCCTAGGCTTTCATATTTGGGGTGATTTCTCTTGATACCTAAAAGTATGTGGGTAATACGATGCTGCAGGGTAGATATTTTGAGGTGATTTTTGGAAATATCACCAAAATCACCAAATTTAGGAATGATTTGCAGCTTGGTACTTTGGAGTACAAAGACATGCATACCCAATTTAGATTCGTGGCAATGTGTACTTTCCGAAAATATATGGTTTTCTGGGGTGAACTTACTTTTTTCTACATTTGCCCCCCTCAAAGCGATGTAAATGTGTTTATTTTGAAGTATCTGAAATGACAGACCATATGGGGGTCTTCCTTTTCAGGCCCCTATATGCCACTTGCTTGGGTACACCTATACATATTGGGCATCAAACTGTTCAGAGGACCCTAGGCTTTCATATTTGGGGTGATTTCTCTTGATACCTAAAAGTATGTGGGTAATACAATGCTGCAGGGTAGAAATTTTTAGGTGATTTTTGGAAATGTCGCCAAAATCAACAAATTTAGGAATGGTTTGCCGCTTGGTACTTTGGTGTAGAAAGACATGCATACCCAATTTGGATTCAGGGGAATGTGTACTTTCCGAAAATATATGGTTTTCTGGGGTGAACGTACTGTTTTCTACCTTTGCCGCCCCCCAAAATGATGTAAATGTGTTGATTTTGCAGTATCTGAAATGACAGAACAAACGGGGGGTCTTCCTTTTGGGGCCTCCTATGCCATGTGCTTGGGTACAGCTATTCATATTGGGCATCAAACTGTTTAGTGGACCCAGGATTTTATATTTGGGGTGTTTTACATTGATACCTAATGATGTGTGGGAGATATGTTGCTGTAGAGTGGAAGCTTTGAGGTCATTTTTCAAAAAATTCACCAATTTCTATAAAACATTATAACTTTAGGAAACAATTGCAACTTGGTGGTTTGGAGTACAAAGATATTTCTACCCATTTTTGATTCACCAGAATCTGTTCTTTCTAGTAATGGGTAGTTTTCTAGGGTAAACCTACTGTTAGCGGAATGTTTGGCCTTGAAATCAAAAGTATGCCGTTTGGGGAGTGTTGCTTTGGAAATTTGGTTGTGTACTGCTTGTAGATTTTGAGCTATACAAGTGAGAAATCTACATAAAACTATATATATTTGGTATTGTCGCGTTCAGGAGACATAGACCTTTCTAAATCGGCTGTGTTCTCGTACATAAAATGAATGATGTTTCTGATATATGTGATTGTTCTTCGTGCAACATGATTTTTTTCATTTTATTTGACACTTAGAATCCAATATTTTTTTAGAGAAGTAGAATTACACCAAAATTCTTGCATATTGTGAAAGTTCAGGTTGTCCTGAAAAAAACAATATACTGTTTTCCTGGGTTAACTAAAAGACCACCCCAGGAAAGGCCCTTAAAGTGAAAGAGTGCAAAATATCTAAAAACTGCTTGGCAGTAGATGTTTGCATCTAGGACAAAACGGCTGGCAGGGAAAGGGTTAAGTCTACTAGAAATACATTTAAACAATAAAAATAAACCCAATAGGCTGGTTTTGCTTCCAATAAGGATTAACTAAATCTTAGTTGGGATCAAGTACAAGCTACTGTTTTATTATTACAGAGAAAAAGGAAATCATTTTTAAAAATTTGGATTATTTGGATAAAATGGAGTCTTAGGGTTATTTACAAAAACTGTTATATAATTTTTTCATGAAAATAAATTAGTCCAAACCCCCTTCAGGCAATTTTTAACTTATTTATTAATAATTTTTCTCGAAAAAAATCATACGACTGACTTTCCAAAAACTCAACTTTACTGAATTTGTGCTACGAAAACTCATCTTTTCCCGATTATCAGATAAAAACCCTGCCATTGACTTCTACATGACCTTGACAGGTTTGATATGGTGTATTTCCAGATTTGGATTTTTAGCAGCTTTTGGGGTATGTCTCTCTAAAAATTAAAGGGTTTTTTTTCCACAAAAAATTTGAATTGATCAAGTTTTTTAACCCCTAAAAAACTCTATCACAAAAAATCGAGGTCTTATAAATGGGCCCCTAATTCTTATTATGGCTGAACTCTAACCATTACAGTAATAGGTTTATCTATGAAAGTAAAAACACAGGGGGGCTTATTTATAAACAATGGGCAAATTTGCACCGGGGCGGTAACCCATAGCAACCAATTACTGCTTTTTTCCGGTCAGCTGCTGGCTGAACACTGAAAGCAATTTTCTGATTGGTTGCTATTGGTTACTGCCCAGGAGCAAATTTGCCCAGTGTGTATAAATGACTACCAGGATGATTTATTGCTAGCCTGGAAAAATGCAGCAGGCATTGATGATTATGTGATGATGACAATTCTTACATTAATGGAAAAGCTGATAAATAACCCCAAACGAATGCCTTGAATGTATAATTATTCAAGGTTGGTGAGATTAGTTATATGCTCTCTATTATCTATAATGACAATGTCACAGCATACTTATACTGCAAACATTGGAAATTTGCCATATTCTATTGTATATGATGCAAACTGTAGTGTTCACTTTCATCTCTGGCAAAGTAGATGAGAAGTGACCCTGATTTTAATTTCAAAGGATCAATTCATTTAGAAGAAAGTATCCCATGTCCTTGGTGTACAAAAGGTTATGATCATCCAGTAACCTTGTACACCACCACAGAACACATTGATTTTCCACTAGCCCATGTATATCACCCTCCTTTCCTTTCATAGAATGGGGAGGATATTTCTAAACAACATTAACGGTATCCCCTTCCATTAGACTCCAAACGACACTAAACTGCTGTTAAAATAATGTAAAATAATATTGGTTGTCATCCTATTTCTCAAATGAAAGCCCTACATGTGATGTCAATGAAACAACCCATCTACAAGAAACTCATCCACATCCTTTGTGTTCTTCCCCATCATTCTATTTCCCCAATAGTAAGAGGAGTATAAAACAGCTAACAATATTGGCAAATTGTTCAGAATGTATAAAACAAGAGTAGCTAAATTAGGTTTCATTTTATTGAGAAACTAAAGAGAAAAAGATAGGCCCACTGAGCATTGACCATAAGCATCAAGGAAAGAACTGATAATACTTTAACAGTTGACTAACTAACCTCAAGCCTTGTCTCATTAACTTTTGGGTCAGTATTGATATTGCTGTTTGACTGTATCAGAAGAACGTTTATAATTTAAAGTAATAAGTATATTAACAGTATGAATGGAAATACTTAACCTGTCCCATGCTTTATCTGGGTTACTGTGCCCTGCACTTGCTAGACACAAGGTGGAGAGGGCAAAATGTTAATGTCTTTTTTCTTTTCCAGACCGCTTGTGCTAGACAAAAGCAGATGTCTCTGTATTGTGAAAACTCACCAATAAAAACTCAACTCTTTAACTCTCTGTTATCTTCTGAGTAATAAACATCTACATAGTGAGGTATAACAACTGCATAGGAGCATAATGGGTTCCTACTTTCAGAGAAATGTGTTTTAGGCTTTATTACGTAGACAGATAGATAGATAGATAATAATGATTGATTAATAGATAGATAGATACATGATAAATAGATGATAGATAGATAGATAGATAGATAGATAGATCAAGTTCCAGAAGGACTTTTCAAAAAACGTACTTAAATAAAATCAAATAAATAAATAGAAGCATAGTTATAAACATGATAACGGGGATGATAAATCTTTCACAATATATGAAACCTTATATATTTGTTTACTGCGCTGCAGTGGTTCAGGTCTCTTATGGAACAATGATCAAAAGGCTTTCCAAATTTTCTAAATATTTCCACTAACCAACCACAAATAAATACTTAGTCAAGTACCCCTATTTATTAGATTATATAAATGTATCTGCTTAAAATATGCATCTTTATTAATGTTACTATGAACAGGATGTATGTACAGATGAAGCCACTTGGATTTGTGAGTTAAATGCGTCATGACTCAGGGGTAATTGAAGAAACTGTGTTATCTTAAGTCATCTTAACTCATTTAATGCATTTAACCTTTTCATTAGCATACCAAAGCTCCATTGTTCACAATGGTGAATGCTTTAATTAGATGGGATGTTGTGACGCAGTTTTCTGTGTTAAATGAGATAAATGGGATATCTGTGTTTAGTTATTCTGTGTCAAACAGACAAACCAAAGTGGCTGCATCTGTATGTATGGTAAATGTGTAAAAAATATGGAGGTCAAAATTACTAAATATGTAAACAATTATGATCCATACAATAGAATAGAAAGTCTCCTAGTACAAATAAAATCAGAAAACCTTACAATGTTTCATAACGATGATTATGATTATAAAGAAAAAACAAAATGGTGACACAGGCATAGGATATTATAGCATTTTATTATTTGTTATATTGAACAGATAATTACACATAACATTCAGCCTTTATCATGTATAGTAGGGTCATGAGGGGGTTCACAATCTAGATTTAATACCTAAGTAACAAGGAGACTTAGTGACCTATGAAGAGCCACAGAGAGCAAGCTAAAAAGTGATCCCCAAATCAAAGCAGTGTTCAGGGACTTAACAATGTGCCATTCCTCAAAAGAAGAAAAGTGATTTGTCTGTTGTGCATTTTATTTTGATGCTTATGTTTTTTCAATAACTTATTGGAGAAATTAAATGTGAACCCAAGCATGGGAGGTCAAGCAAGGAATTTGACATAACAACGTTTATCTGTAAATGCATGTTGATAACATTCTTCATGTACTATGCAATAAATAAATCATAGCAATAATTAGAAATATTAGAAATGTGCACATTGCATTTGGAAGACATGTCCAGTTTATCAGAGGAAGTTCAATAATATTCCCTATACAGTATCCAAAGAAAACTTGTGTTGACACATCGGCATCAGCAAAGTCAGGACCCATCACATGAGCAATGTCCACTGTCATTGGATATAATTATATAAGATAACTCACATATCATAAACAATATATAAAGAACAGCAACATATCATATGACAAAGAGAAATGTCAACGTCAATAACGTAGTATTAAGGCAATAGTCACTCTGTAAAAGTGATAGATTTCTACTCTAGAAATGATATGAAAATTAAGATGATCCAAAGGGGATTATTAATAATTTCAGGTCCATTACTAATGGAAATGTAGAATGTACATTTGCTATCAAGAAATTCAAAGCAGAATGAAATGAAGTTAATAGAGCACCTTATTTTAAAGATACCTGCAAGATTTTATGTATAATATTTAAACCAAGGAAAAACAGTGGATAAATGGATAATGATATAACAAGTTGCAGATGAGAATGAAAATGGAGGATAATTATAAATATGAAAGTGATTACAGGCAGAGAAATGGGCATTGGAATAATTGACATTCAGACATAATATTCTCCTCCATGCAACGAGACATAAATATGAAGACTTATAACCTCAGAAACATCAATTCTTATTCCCTTCTCAAATTGTCCTACTGAATTATAGTTTGAGATGCCTATTAAAGGTCTGAGTTTTGTAATAAAATGTTGTAGTGTTGCAACTGAACTCTAGTTTGTTTTCTTTTATCTTTTTCAGTTGTCGACAAGGTTGGGTTGGGCCTGTGGGACTCCAGAATATAACTCGGTGGGCCCCCGGCTCTTGTGGGCCTCGCTGGCCCAGATCCACATCCAGATCTTCCTGCCGCAACCTTTCTTGGGTGGTTGTGGCAAAAACATTGCACGCGTAATGCTACATTTTCTTTTCATCTTCACCCTCTCTGTGTCCATGTGTTTCAGCCTATCTTTATAAACTATTTTGCCTGACATGCTTTTTCCCATCACTCAATCACATAGAGGGTCAGACTGGGGAGCCCCCTCCAACCCCCTGCTGCGCTGCCACACACTATGTTTTTGCCGCAACTGCCCGATAAAGGAAGGTCGCGGGAGGAAGAAGCCTTGGGATCTGGTTGTGGATCATGGCCAGTCCGACCCTGTTTACATACAATGACAAATCATAAAAGGAGAATTTTTTTTGCTGAAATCTGAGACCATAAATGCTAATGTAACCTTTAAAGCATTTTGAAGGACATTGCACAGAATAACAAACTAATCAGCATCTATAACACTGTGTTGAGCAAATGTTTTAAAGAATAATATAATTGTTAATAGAATTAAGCTGCTGTGTGCCCATGGGGTCAACCATTCCACCTGAATATAGCAAAACGTTTCATGTTTACATAGCAGATAAACTGTTCACAATGCAATGTTTTCAATTCTAATGACAGTGGTGAAACGTAATTTATGGTTCTGAATTATAGAAATGAGACCAACCTATCTCACATAAAATAAGACCTTTGCTGTTAAGAAATTGTTCTTTTGCAGGTGTTTCATCAACAGATACAAACCTTAAATGTTACTTGTCCTTTAAATGACAAGAAGCAAAGTCTGATCCGAATGTGACATTATCTAGATGGATGATGAGCCTAATAAGAACACACGTCACATTCAAGCTGGGGAATATTCACCATCTTGGAATCGAACATGTAGATTCAGACAATTTACCCAGTTGCACTTATGATCAATAACAGAAGATTTGTCTCAGAACTGTGGGATTTCAATCAAAGAAGAACTAAACAAGGTTGGTACGTTGAGATTTAAAACCAAGTAAAAAATGTTGTCTATGTCATCTTTTTGGTACAATTGCTTTGTGCATTCAGCGGATGCAGGGTCACGGACACATGAAACATGCACATACTCTACCCTGATGTACAGTAAAAGGACCAAACAGAAGACCAAATGTCAGAGGTTCTTTTAAAACTAGAAGGCAAATGTTGTTTAATCTATGTTCATTAAATAAAAATCAATATCGGTGCCCCTTGAGAGTTATTGTACATCAGCACTATTACTTAGTATGTGTTGGGCCCACTTTTATTGAATTTGTTCATTAATGACTTGGAGTGTTTGCAAATGACACAAAACGATGCAGGCCACTTAGTTCATTTAGGATTTTCCATCCTTTCGTGGGAAATCTGGACAATCTGAGGAGCTAAGTGGCAGATGGGATTTAATGTTGCTAAATGTAAGGTTACATACCTAGGATTTAAAAATATTCAAAGTTAGTTCAGTCGTTGACGGAGACATATCTTGGGGTAGTTATAGAAATTATGTGTAAGAATGTTATTTTCTTAAATTGTTGTCCCTTCAATTGCTTTGCAAAGAAAATTTTCCATGAACGATACGTAATTACATGTGAGTACGAGGTAACAAAATTTGATGGCTCCTCAATACTTGAAATAAAATAGCATGAATATCAGTGGGTGATCTATTTTTATGTTAAGCAGTAAAGGTGTTCATCCATCACTTTTAGTTGTACAGTTCAGTAGCCTTAGATAGAGGTTTGGTC
This sequence comes from Xenopus petersii, assembly GCA_038501925.1. Taxonomy (NCBI): domain Eukaryota; kingdom Metazoa; phylum Chordata; class Amphibia; order Anura; family Pipidae; genus Xenopus; species Xenopus petersii. The sequence goes on along the minus strand of CM076672.1, from coordinate 47,098,716 downwards.
TGGGTTAGGGTTGCCACCTTTTGCCTGCAGTGAGACCGGGCAGGGGATGGTCCTGGTGACATTAGGATGGGCAGATGACATCAGGGGGCGGGTTGGCTGCCAACCCAGAGGCGTGCCCGAGAAATCGGCGGAATTATGACATGGCAATCACCGATTGGCTGATGCCGCTCTATTCATTTAAAATTTCTGTCCAGAGTTCCTAATTTGGAAATCCAGACAAGCACTTTTCATCTGGACAACCATTGCAAAAACCGGGCTGTCTAAGTGAAAACCAGACAGATAGCAACCCTAGTCTGGGTAGAAAATAGGCATGTCCTGTGGGTGATGGAGAAGTTCCCATTGCTACAGGAAAATGGGGTTTTTCCAGGTAAATCATATATAAGGTAGAGGAAAGTGTTTATAGTTCTCTTGGATCTAATGCAGCATGGTGGATGGTAATGGGATCATGTTGCAGGAAAAGCCCCAGTAAACAAAGAGCATTGGTAATAGAAAACATGGAAGGTCTGCAAATAGCACTACCTAGTTGTAGGTTAGATCCTATGTGCAGTCTCTTTAAAGCAGCTGAAGCTCCACCAGTGATTTTGTATGATTAGTACCCAGGGTATGTTTCAGCAATGGAAGGAGAATGCCTTGTAATTTGTGGCTGAAATCCTGTAGTCTTTAACTAGATCTTCACTGCACTTAGCATATTTCAGTAAAATGAAGATGGTGCATCTGTACAATCACAGTTATATTAAATCAGCATGTTTCGGAACCAATGGCACTTGTTTGTGTGTGCATGATAATATATAATCTCTCTGGATAAACTACTAGATCCGAGTCTACAATGTACGATAAAACGTCATGCCTAAAGAAGAGGCATACACAGTCTCCTGAAAGTCTGCATTTGTAATCTAATAGGTCAGGATCATTGGTTTACCATACACATCCTGAAAATCATAATTTTGGCAAGCATTACTCTACATTTCCTTTGTATTTTATTTGTCAAAGAATTTTTTTCAGTTCAAAGTTTTCTTCATCTCATTTAGTTGAAAACAGAAAAAAAAAGTTTATGTAATTAAGTTTAAGCAAAGTCTCAAAATGTATATTAGATGAAATTAAATAAATGGAACAATTGATGGCGGATCAACTGATGGATTCATTTTATTTTCTTTCCCGGAATCAGTTGGATTCTGAAAACAAATGTATTGAATAAAACTTAGACAATTACCCTTTTACGGTCTCGATGAATTTCTTACCATGTTTCTTTCATATAGGATACTTTTGTGTTTAACCAATTTGTTTTCCATTATGGTTTTTGCAAAAAAAAGCTATTAAAGGAAATTATAGTTTTCATTTTACTTGTATTATTTTGTCTCCTACATTGTCTTGATGTGTATGCTCAGTTGGGGTGGGTTTATTACTACTCAACCGTGATTTCTAAAGAGAATCTATTGCATATTGAAAATTCTGCACGTAGACATTGATTTGAGATTAATTCAGGATAAAACACTATTATTTTATGATGCACCTTGGATCTGTGCTTTTTCAGTTGCTCAAAGGAATGTCAAGATCACTAACAGGATGAAGGCAGCAGTTGTTCCGACAGCTGAAGCATGAACTGAATCTGTCGAGCAAAATTAGCCTAATACAGCAACATTACTTTTGCTTTATAACTCAGTTCACAAGGAATTTGCCTCCTCTACCAACACATCAATTAATTCATTGAATAATTATTTCATACTTAGCTATACATTGCTAAGGTCAAAACATGAGCAAACACAATGTGTGAACAATATCATAATAGAATTATAATTGCTATTTGGCAAAAGCTGAAACAGAAAGGATTTTAGGAAGGATATTTCTTGTATCTATTGTACATTAAAGGGATACTGTCATGTGAAAACATGTTTTTTTGAAAACGCATCAGTTAATAGTGCTGCTCCAGCAGAATTCTGCACTGAAATCCATTTTTCAAAAGAGCAAACAGATTTTGTTATATTCAATTTTGAAATCTGACATGGGGCTAGACATATTGTCGATTTCCCAGCTTCCCTCAGTCATGTGACTTGTGCTCTGATAAACATCAATCACTCTTTACTGCTGTACTGCAAGTTGGAGTGATATCACCTCCTCCCTTCCCCCCCCCCCAGCAGCCTAACAACAGAGCAATGGGAAGGAAATGAGACAGCAGCTCCCTAACACAAGATAACAGCTCCCTGGAAGATGTAAGGACAGCACTAAATAGTAAAAGCCAAGTCCCAGTGAGACACATTCAGTTACATTAAGTAGGAGAAAGAACAGCCTGCCAGAAAGTAATTCCATCCTAAAGTGCAGACACAAGTCACATGACTGGGGCAGCTGGGAAACTGACAAAATGTCTAGCCCCATGTCAGATTTCAAAATTGAATATAAAAAAATAAGTTTGCTCTTTTGAGAAATGGATTTCAGTGCAGAATTCTGCTGGAGCAGCACTATTAACTGACGTGTTTTGGAAAAAACTTGTTTTTCCATGAAAGTATCCCTTTAAGGAACTAGCTTAAAACAAGGTTGTTTAAAACAAGGTTGTAGTCACAAAATTTCCATTGCTTTTTATGGTATAGTGAAATATCTAAATTAGTTAGTTACTGATAATGATATGCTACTAACTAGTTAGTTACTGATAATGATATGCTACTAACACATAAATTCGGCAGAAATATTACCATGTAACTGAAATGAAACATTTTGCCCACAGCCAAGATTTCTTGTTTAGTAAGCATGTTCAGCAAGCATAATATATCACTTCCGAAATGTAGCATTTACTCATTATAAAAATAAACAAATTACTTTGTTTTTGTGAAGATTTAAATATATATGTATTGTTGCATCAATAAAAGGGAAAAAACACAAAGTGATACTGGAGCTGAGTTTTTGTGAAGATTTAAATATATATATATATGTATTTTTTTATAGGTAACTTTTAAACACTCAGCTTTATAGAAACCGTGTGCCGTATAGCAGTACAAGATCCTCTGTAGGCCACACAGAAGGAGGAGACCCAAGTTCTGTTCACATGTATGTCTAATGCTATTTAGAATAAAGGACCATACTTTGGTACCTAGAACCTTCCTTGCTCTTACCCAACTTGCACTTGGCCGGTTTTAACTCCCTGCAACACCTGGTAGAGCATGTGTTACATTGGACTCTTTCTCTAAGGTGGGCCTTGGCTGAAGGATGAACTGTCAATAACTTGGGCAATAGTGGTTTATGAAACAAATAGATAATCCTTTATTAGGTGTATCTCACACAATCTATTTGGTGGAATTTCACAGTAATTAGTGCAATATTCAATCTAACACAGTCATAGAATTGGCAACACCCAGAGATAATACTAGTACTAGAAGTATGCTCACGGTGGTGCCTTCTGCTAGGAAGTTCTCTATCCCTGAGCCTAACCACTTGAGTGCCTATTCTGGCAGTTACTAACCCTTCTGGTCTCTTTGTCAGAGCCCCCCCCCCCCTCTTTCAGTGGCCAGCTTCATGTTGTAGCTCCCACCCTTTCCAGCTATAGTCTTGTATTACTTGTATTGTATTACTTGTATTGTATTACTCTCTCTCTCTCTATATATATATATATATAGGCAATTTCACTAAACGCTAGCGATGCCTAATTAGCATACGGCGTGCAGTTAAAGTACAATGGACGTGTATGCTGCAGCAACTACATTACACTACACAAGGCCAGGGAAACGTAATAAAAGTTAATAGAAGTCTTATATTGCCCTAGACATGTGCCCGCTTTATAGTTTAGGTGCCAAATGTAAGGGGGAAGGAGGGTAATCCGAAAAAAATGTATGATCTTTTTCAGCCTATCACCCAGTAAAAAGTAAAAACGTCAGCATTTTTTGGGACTTTCTACTTTTTTTTGACAAATTCCTATCTACTCTATTGCACTTCGCCTGGTCTGAGCTGGTAAAGTAAAGTCTGGCGCAAGAGGTAACGTTCAGTAAAATCTGCAACTTAGTGAATTAGCATCGTTACGTCCCTTCGCCAGAGCACAACTTCGCCTGGCGTAAGGGTGAGAAGTAGCACTAGAATAGGTCTACTTCACTAGCAAATTTACGCCAGCACCCGTGTGTAAATCGGCAAAGTGGCAAAATGATGTAACGCTGGCAAATTTTCGCTAGCGTTAGCGACTTCACCCTTTAGTAAATTTGCCCTATAGTATATAGTATATGTTGTAATTTAATTTTTGTTTGTATCAGTGGAAGCAGCCAGGATTGCTCTGATCGCTTATCTACATACACTTTCCTACAAATATTCTGCAATTTTCAAATTGAAGGAAAATGCATTTTTGAACATTACACAGGGATTAGATTACCTAAAGCATGCATACATTGCATAATCCTGAATCAGTATATGATTTCCATTTAAATTCATGATAAGTACAATATTTTTAAACAATGTTAATAATTAAATACTAGTTAGCCATGCTGCCATCACATTGCACACTTTCCCACCAAAGGAAAATATTTGTCTGTGCAGCCAAACATTTATGATTCTTCAAGACTTTGGCACAGGTTATTTTTGCAATTTAATGGCATTTCTATCAATGGAAGCAGACAGGATTGATCTGATCTCTTATCTACATATTCTTTCCTACATCAAGTATTCTACATTTGCCAAGTTATCATGAAAATAGATCAATAGAAATTTAAGAAAGTTCTAAGAAATGGACATTTGAACGTTACACAGTTATTAGATTACGTAAAGCATTTCCATTGCATGGTCCAGAATTGGTAACATGATTTCTATTATTATTGATAAATAGAATATTATTTCTAAAACTACGATGAATAGTTAAATACTAGTAAGCCATGCTGCTAACACATTACACACTTTCTCAAGGACAGCCAAACATTTACGAAGACTACTTCCAAGCAAAAGAGGGTTTATAATAGGAACAGTTTCCTGTACAAATACATAAATTGCACATTTCAAGTATCTTCCCTGTGCCTTAGGGGCAAAAATTAGGTTGTAAGCATTACATTTTCTTAACACCAATATGTATATCAGTCATATGTTTCACCCAACCCTCTCTGTCTTGTGGTCAGATAACATATTTGTTGCAGAGCTAGACTTTGCAGTAAAATACCTCCAATATGCCTTTGTGATATTCTTTTATAAAATATATTTTCATCAACAACGATCATTAACAATTATTAAACAGTTAAAATGGATTGTTGAAGTACTTCAAAAGTACATATGATGTGTATATGGGTTTTCAGAGTCTCCCTCTTTCCTCTTGTAACTCATGTTCTTGACGTTATTAAGTCAACCCTTCTTAACGTGTACTAAAAAAGGTGAATTTTAATATTAATAACTGAAGACTAAACGGATCTGACACAATTACTCTACTCTGTAATTAGGACTGTAGCCATTCACAGTAATCATATTGTACTTTTCACTGCCCGTTCAGGTCCTGTAAACCAGTGCTTTGCCAAAATAATTATTGAAGTTAAATATGATTCAGAAAGACAATTTCAAAAATTAACGTCAGAAATAATTTGCTGGCAATTTACATAGAAATTATTTGATCTCTGGTGTTTTACTGCTTTAGAACTCGTATTATATTGAAAATGGAGAAATAAGCCAGTATACTTCATTGGGTGAATGCCCAGCAACTACTCAGCATAATAATCAGTAGCCGCAAGACTTTTTCCTGGAAATATAAATCCTTTGATCCCAATGATCAATGATCAGGAGGAAAACTCCTGGAACATGACAGAAACAGAATGCATTAAAGGGGAAATATAAGTGCCTCTTTAAGATAAGCGCAGTCAGTGGAGTATAAGGTTATAAACCTCCAATGATGTAAACAATGTTTTGGATTTTTTTTTTTTTTTTTTACAGATTTACATGATTTCTTTGTTAGAAGGCAATCATGTATAGAGGAAAGTGACTCCCCTCACTGCTTTTATATCCATCTGGAAAACTTTCCTCAAAGAAAGGATAGTGTTTGGTAAATATGCTAAATTTTGAATGGCTGGGAATTCTGTAGGATGGCTCAGATTGAATTTTCGGAAATCTGACCCCAAGTATTCACTACACTGCTTTTACATTACTTTTAATGATTTACTTCTCTATACAGCTCCCAACAAATTTTCTTAATAATGCATTCTTTAGAGCAGTGATCCCCATTCAGTGGCTTGTGAGTAACATGTTGCTCACCAACCCCTTGGATGTTGCTCCCAGTGGCCTTAAATTCTAGTCTTGCAGGCAAGTTTTGGTTGCATAAAACCAGATGTACTGCCAAACAGAGTCTTCTGTAGGCTGCCAGTCCACAAAGAGGCTACAAAATAGCCAATCACTGCCCTGATTTAGCACCCCCATGAACTTTTTCATGCTTCTGTTGCTCCCCAACTCTTTATACATCTGAATGTCGTTCATAGGTAAAAACAGTTGGGGACCTCTGCTTTAGCGCTATACCCTTACTCAAAAATTCCCTTCCACTTCCCAGTAGAATCTCTCCAAATGGTTTAGCCTTCAAACAATCTCTTAAATACATTTATTTAAAGAACTTTACTCTCATTTCAGCACTCTTTACTATAGACTATAAGTCACTGGCATCAGCGGCACATCTCTCACTTTTCTGACTTTTTGTTTTATATATGCTTCTTTATTTTAGATTGTAAGCTCTAATCAGCTAGGTCCTCTCTATCTTGTGTATCAGTCTATATTTGTATGTAATGTGTACGTTATGAGTATAAACTTTTATGCTGTTGTACCCCATTGTACAGTATTTTGGTGATTCTCACTATTAATCTATAATGTATATATCCTGTAAATTATATATTTATAAATTGTGCCTTGTAAAGTCACTACTGTAGTTATAGGCAGTGCTTAGTAGAGTCATTGAAACTTATGTTTTATAAAAATGTACCCCCTGTCATACAATATAGATATTAGAAGTCACCTTAGAGGTCCATATCCTATATAAAAGCGCTCAGACTTTGGCGTTGTGCTTTGATATTGTCTTTGGCGACTTAACCTTACATTTTACAATAGGGAACACATTATTTTGTACTTATTTAATCTTGAAAAAAGAAGGTGACTTTTAAAACTTTTTTGACATCCTAAATCATTTCAAAAGGTGCATCATTTGAAAAGCCTATTGGGAATTAGATGTCTCCTTGATGGGGACAAATAAAAATAGCACTGCCAATATAGCAATACCTTGATTAAAACAAGTGTTACAGAATGAAATGCTATATAATGCACTTTAAGGCAAATTGTGCAGCATATTTTGGTACCAGAATGTGAAGGCAGTATGCATTACATTTAAATTCATTTTGGATCTTAGCGATCAAACGTTTACATTAGAGGATAGGTTAAAATAGATGACAACTTACATTGGCAGAGCTAGGTCAAACAATACGCCTTCCAGGCTTCTCAACTTTCTTCTTTAACTTTTCCTGTTTATCTGGCAGGGGAGATAATTACTTGTCCCAGTACACACAGTATGTATGGAGCTGTAAGGACACATTTTGTATAGCTGTGCATTTAAAAGTTACTGTCAATCTACAGCAAGTAGAACAATATCTGACACTTTGTAAACAAACAGCGAGGAAGTTCTTCCTCATTTCCTGCAGTGAGTCTATATTTTGGCAGAAATTTGAATAGAAATATCTGAGGAATTTTGTCACAAATTTTTGACACTAATTTGACTCTTAGAAGAAGGGATTACATAGAGGAAAACTATTTTCTTGAGAACTTCCTGAATACTTTTTTAAGCAAATACAGATTTAGGGGGTTTGCTGAAGCTGCAGTCTCAGACAAGGATTCTGTTTCACAAAAAAATTGCCCTTTTGCCACCAAAACATTTTTATGACTCAAGGAATACTAGGTCGTGTTCAGTTCACTGCCAGTTATGTCCTTTTTTGTCCTCTACTAAATTATTTCTGGCTCAAAATCTGGCAGAATGATTTTCTAAAGGTGAAAGAGATTCTCTTGTGGCACCAAGTGTTGTATCCAGAGATTCTAATCACTTATCTGCTACTCCAGGCTGGTGATCCTCAACTTAAATAAACAAATCAGCCCAGGAGACCGTTTGAGGAATGCAGTACTGTCATCTTGTTTTTTGTGTCTTGTTCCCCCTGTGCCTTTTTCAATTGGGTCTGGTGCAGTGGGCTTGTGTTTTTTAAAGAAAAGTAGAGTATCTGAACTGCACACATGCTCAGCTACAATAGGAGTGTTCCTCAAACAGTAACCTGGTCTTGGGTGATTTTCGAAGAAGAGGGTATTTCAGAGTCTTATGTTTCCTTTGACGACATTTCCATTACTATGCTTTAATCTCCATTATACCATTTCAAGCTTTAGGACCTGGTGATAATATCTGAAAACAGTGACATGAGGCAATGTACTAATTATTACTAATTAGCTGTTTTATCATTATGCCCCATAATCATTATGCACCACAAACATACAGAATAGACTTTGTCAGACATAAAAAGTTGCAACTAGGCAATCAGTTAATAGTAGAACCAAACTTCTAAAGTGCAAAAAATGTACAAACAGTATATTCCTTCACTTAAAGGGCATGTAAAGTCTGAAATAGAATAAGGCTAGAAATGCTGTATTTTGTATACTAAATATAAACATGAACTTGCTACACCACAAGCCTAATCAAACAAATAATTTATGCTTTCAAAGTTGGCCACAGGGGGTCACCATCTTGTAACATCTTTGCAAGACTAAGACTGTGCACATGCTCAGTGTGGTCTGCGCTGCTAAGGGATAATCATAAACAAAGCTGCTTGAGTTCTGCATGGCTGGTAAGTAAGACGGGGGCTCCCCCTGCTGTTCATAAGTATGATTGTTTCCCCACTCAGCAGTTAGGGACCATCTGACAATTCCTATCCACAGCAGTAAATGAAGGGAGAATTGCACTGCATACAGTCAGGTTTCTTATAAAAATGGTACACACTTTTTAATTAAAGTATATTGGAGATAGGTTTCTTTTTCATTAAAGAAAGTAAAAATGGGATTTTATTTTTTTGCCTTTACTTGCCCTTTAAGTGCTAAAACAAATGTAAACTTAGAAGTGGAGTGTTTGAAAACTTTTTCTTGCCTGTTCGGAATATAAAATAATATTAGGCTTTGAATGCAGATATAATTAGTAGTTTTCATTCACATAAACATTTCACTCCCACATGTTGAAGAAACATGATATTCTTGTATAAGATTTTTTATTCTTATCTGATCCATTTATTTTGTTTGCAGTAAAGTTACATCAGTTTTTTAATTGGTCAGACCAGGTCTTATTTTTAATGCTTCTAAATGTGCCTTCTTATTCTACCTCTCTCCAACCTTGCTTTTTAACATGAGGTTTTGACCTTGAGGTTGGAATTGTAAATTCTGTTTCTGTTTTTGCTGATAATACAAAACTATGCTGAATTACAAGTTCCATGCAGGATGCTGCCACTGCAAATCTATTTGACTTCATTGGAGAACTGTCAGGATCAGCCTGTACTCAAACTCTGGACTGGACTATGTGATAATATGTATTATCTTGTTTAGCCGCTGGAGGGTTTTAGACCTGTCCTGGATAGTTTTATACTTCTGTCCTCTCTTATCCCCTCCTACCTCCTTTACAACACATGGCTTCAATTTGTAAATCAGGAAGTAGTGTTCTGGCTATTATGGTAGACATCCAGTCACTCCAGACTTTATAGATATACTTTTGCTAACTATATTAGAAATATTTTTAATTTTGCTCAGCCTATGTATTTATCCAGTTTTTATTTTTAAATTTTTTATTTTTATCCACTTTGTATTGTTCCTTTAAGAAGGATATAAATGAGCTGGAGAGTGCAGAGATGTGCAACTAAACTGGTTAAAGGAATGGAAGGAATGGAAGTGAGGCAAATGCCCAAACCTAATATCTAAGGCTATTATGATCAACAGTAGTGATGGGCAAATGTATTCACAGGAGCAAATTTGTGGCAAATTTCCACATTTTGCCACAGGCGAATAAATTCACAAAATTGCTGCGAAAATTAATAGACGCCCATTGACTTTAATGTGCATCAGAATTGTCGTTAGTGTCAGAATTGACAGTGTTTTGGAATTTTTTTTTCACGAATTGCGTAAAGCAAAATGGGAGAAATTCGCCCCATCACTAACCAGAATATTCAAACTATTTTACTTCGGATCTAATTCGAAGTCGAAGTCGTAGTATCCTATTCGATGATCAAAGTATCCAAAAAATTACTTTTAATTATTTTACTTCGAAAATTCCATCAAATTCACTTCGACCCTTGATAAATCTGCCCCTAAGTACTCAAGTAGGCCAGTATAACAAGGGCTGGTTTTAGGTAGTCTGCCTTAAGTTATTTGCATATATAATGCTATTGAAAGCTTGGAATAGAAAGTTTGTCTGTCCTTTTCTATTCTCTATCCTGATGGCTCAGACTATGGATAAAATGTAAGATAAGGCAGCTGATTAACAGACTTGTCTTTGCGATAATTGCAACATTGCTTAAAAAGTAACAGCCAGGAGATAAGCTAATGCTGCTTTCAATATCAATAATTTTTACAAATAACTTAAAGGGAGCAATTTCCTAAAGTCCGATTTTATCTAGTTGGGCTTTTTTGGGGCAAAACTCGTGGTTCGTCGTTTTTTGGATTTTTCGAGATTGATTAAAGCCCTATGCTGCAAAAAGTCTGAATATGAAAATCCACCATCCCAGACCTGCCAAGGTGCCAAGGTTGTGTATAAGTCAATGGCAGAGGTCCCTAGAGGTCCCTATCCTATTTCTGTGGTCTGCGCTGAAATTAGACTGAAAAGCTAGAAAAAATCAAGCTTGAAAAAACCCAGAAAAAAGTGTAGTACAGTATTCGGATTTTAACACATTTTTATCGGGTTTTTACCTGAACCAATTAAATCAAGCTTTTTTTTTAATAATAAATAAGGTAAAATCAAGTATGGGATTTTGGTCATGGTTTTTTTTATATAAATAATGAGATAAATTCAAATGTTAGTATATAACCCCTAAAAGTTTAAAACTTTTAATAAATCAATAAATGCATATCGCTTCCTTAAAAGACGTTTCAAACTTTAGCTATGAATGAACACAAAGGAGACACAAATATTTGTAGCAGAAAAGACACCACCATCTAATCAGAAGTTAAACTACTGTATTACTTGTTTATAGTTTAACTTTTTTTTAAAATACTCTATAAACTTTCATATTTTTTTCAGGGATTATTTGAAACGTATTTTGATGATAACAGGTTTTTTAAGAATGAAAACCTGTAGTAGGAAAATAGAAAGATGGATGTATGTCATACACTTTACAAGGCAATGTAGTCACCTCACTGTATCTGGGTGCTATTGCCCTCATCTGGCACAATAATTTTACAGCATTCCATGATTGCATTTCATGCTCTTGGTACATGTTTGCACTGCAAATTAGTCATTTATTTACATTTTCACTGCCTGTAATGCATACAAATGAGAATGCCTTGCAAATAGACCAGTGCAAGAGCAAACAGTGCATTTCTGATCCTGCTTTCCTTCCACTTAGTTTTCTTGTATATTATCCATTATTGTTCTGTACAGAGTGGCTACTGGGTGTTCTCTTTTCCTTTCTGCTTGTTTTTGTTGTTTTCTTACCGATTTCCTCCAAAATAAATGACAATGCACACAGTTACAACATCACATTATCACATGTACACACCATAATCAATGTGTCAGTTGTAGGCGACTTGCTATGTTGAAAACAGAGAGAGATATTATTTTAATAGATGATTTATATTTCCTAACTGTAAATACAGTGTGTATACAATAATAAATATTTATATTTGCCATAGTAAAATCAATGCTATGCAACTGTAACTCTGGAGTTTACCTTTGTAACCCCTTCTTGGCAACCCCCTGTGCCATAGATTATACATCATTACCTTCTTACCATATACAGGTCCTGAGTCCCCTTTGCTAAGGGAAAGGGTACTGGGAATTACCTCTCATGGCAGTGCCTCCACCTAATGGGATCCGGGAATATACCTGCAGGTGGCTCCATTAGGAAAACAATAATTAAACACACCAATTGCTGTATAACTAAAAGACTTTATATACGAGAGAAAATAATAAAGTAAATATGCAGTTACATATCACTGACCCACTAGCCTGGGAATATTTGCAGTCCCATCCTGGCACCTCCTTCAAGCAAAGTCCCACACTTCACAAAGAGTCTCAGTCCATTTTACCAAAGGAGCTCATAACTTTCCCAGGTAGTGCTACCTGCCCAAATATGTCTCCAGTTGGACAGAGGTATAATAGTTGCTCCGACGTAGCACATAGGGGGATCAATCCTATGGATCCCTATACCTAGTCTCTACTTAGTCTCATCTTGGTTCTTTCAGGGAAGCCTCATTTCAGTATTTCACCCTGTGCTGGAAAACATGTTATTAAAGAAAGAACGGAAATGGATACAAAACTTGTAGGGGGGTTGTTAATTAGACAACAGTGCAAAGTACAAAAACTAGCACAATCTGACATTTCTACACTTTTTGTATTCATTGGGGATAGCAGGTCCCTTTGGAATGCAGACACCGGCACCATTGCATTTAAAATATATTAAAACTATGTAATGTTGATTTGTTTTTCCTCTACAAGTTCTATCTCTTTTGCTTCCATTAAATGTACAGTCAGTAACACATTAAACTCTCCCAATAGTAAAAAAATATAAATAATTGTTAAACTTCATCAATATGCTCTTTTTAAACTTACAAATAAACTCCTTCTTAGCAAAAGATTACATTTTTGGGTTTTCAATTGATACTGTATATTAAGTTCTGTTTCCACTCGAAAGCACTACTTGTGCCGGCAGATGTGACCTGGATTTACCATCCTCAACTTTGGTCTTTATATTTTACTAATACATTTAAAGGACCAGTTGTCCAGAATGCTCAGGACCTGGGGCTTTCCGGATAATGGATCTTTCTGTAATCTGGATATTCATACCTTAAGAAATCATTTAAACATTAAATAAACCCAATAGGCTGGTTTTGCTTCCAAAAAGGATTCATTATATCTTATTTTGGATCAAGCACAAGGTAGAATGGAAATTCTAGATTATTTGGATAAAATTAAGTCTATGGGAAACAACCTTTCTGTAATTCAGAGCTTTCTGGATAAGGGGTCTCTGGATACTGGATCCCATACCTGTAGTATAAATAGTATCTACATCTAATATCTATGCTAACAGCTGCAAATGTTATCTGAATCCCTGGTATTAGCACTGCTCAGACATCATAAAAACAAAACATTTTTGTAAGCAAAACCGCTCAGTAAGTTTATATCAATTGCTTTTTCGGGGTCAGATCCTTTTTAATGTGATTAATAAAATATTTAATCTTCCAAAACTATATTATATTTTTACATTGCAAAGGATTGAATGTTAACTTGGTAACCACCACCATAACCTGAAAGATAAAACAGTACATTAAATTGTTAAGAGTAATTCCAACTGTACTATAGCTTAACCTGTAACTGGATGAGATTTCAAAAAAAATATTTTAAAAACATTTTAGATCAATATAACAATAAAATGGTGTATGAATGGCTAACATTTTGTCATTGGGAAGAAAGGTTTAAATTACCTTCAGGTAGGGCATAAAACTAGATTAGCAAATAATATAAAAATGGTAAAACTAAATCAAGATTGAAAAAAAACTAGGAAAAATATTTTATCCAAAGATCGCTTTTCTTAAATAGGAAATAATGTTTTCATTTGACACACAATTTGCCATTGAAATATTAGGGAAACAGCCCACAGCTTTTACTTCCACCCACATATAAGATATTTCAACCCTCACAAAATGTAATCACACAAGCTGACTAGAGAACTAATGAGAGTAAAAAACACAAAATGGTCTAAGACAGGCTTGTGCTTTACCACACAGATCTATAATATGTATGAATAATTCAACCCAAATTGTACGTTTTTTTTTTAAATCGTTCAAAAACCCAACATTTGTCGGATTATCTAACAAAACCCAGCACAGATCATGATATGTTCAAATTGTAAAAGGGACATCTCGCATTGGCTTATACATGACCTTGACAGGTTTGAGATGGCGAATTTTCAGATCCTGAATTTTTGCAGCTTTGGGGTATAATAAATCTCAAAAAATTCAAGGTTTTTTTTCCACTAAAAATTTGAGATTTTGCCCCAAAAACCTCAACCAGAAAAAAAATTGAAGTTTAGCAAATAAACCCCTAAGAGTCCTAATTATCAGGAATGATAAGGAAGGAATTTATTAGAAGGGATCCTATAAAATGGTAGTTACTAGACATGAAGGGCGTTATTTATTACAATCCAAGTGCCAAAAACTCAAAAAACCGAGTTTTTTTACAATAATATCTGAAGTTTTAGTGGAAAAAAAACCTTCAATTTTCTGAGATTTATTATACCCTGAGGATGGAAAAGTCCAAATCTGAAAATCCAGCATCTCAGACCTACTGAGGTTGAATTTAAGTCAATGAGAGAGGTCCCTTTCCTATTTGGAAGTTTCTGTGGTCTGCGTTGGAATTAGCACCCAAAATCTAACTATTTCGGACTTTTTGGGCAAAAGTCTGAAAATTCTGGCTTTTTCAAGAATTTTTTTTTTCCGTTTTTGTCCCTAATCTGATGAAACCAATTGTGGATTCTAGTTCTAGTTTTTTTATTAAAATAAAATTTGGATTTTAATAAATATGCCTACCCCATGTGGTCTGTAACTCCCCATTGTTTTGATGGGACCTGCCTAGTAGAGCTCTTTGGTTTAGCAGCCCCAATAAAGAGAAGAAATAAACAGAGGTCTCCACACTCTCAACTGTTGTGTTGAAAGCACAAAATCTTTATTCCAAAATAGTTAAAATCATATAGTAGCTTTAGTCACATTTGGGGTACAGCCTCCATTAATAGTAGGCCTATGATTCACTGCCTATGATTAAGGATGGTTGCACCCGAAATGCATCAGGGGACTGACGCTGCTGTATGATTTTTACTACTTTGTGCTTTTAACTCTATGTTTGAGTGTGTAGACCTTGGTCTCTTTCTTCTCAAATGTAAATATGGCTTGGAATGCCCTGAGGAGACTGAATTTGAATTGGAGTGGCAATTCTCTATTTTGAGCCCCACTAAAGAGCGGAGGACTAGGTGGTAAATTCACAGTAGTATTAATGTTAATTTGTTATGAGTTGGGTGCAGCAACACCTGATGGGTCACTGTAGGTACAGAATTTTTCCTCTGCTTGCATTGCCTAACATGGAGCAAGCATAATACAATCAATGGAAATAATAAAGCCTCTTACTACTGCTGTATTGTCAAAGAATTACTACCAAGGAAAGTAGAGTTATATCACCCTACCTGTCTGGTAAAAAGAGGGAATCATTAATTGACCAAATGTGTGAAAAACACAACATACTGTAGGGAACACACAAGGATACATATTATAAGTACATATAAGTTTAGTCTCATAATTAAAAAATAAATGTATTTAAATATCTTTAATTATATCTTTAATGACATTGACTTTGATTGTGGCATGCAGTGATAGCATATATCAACATAACATCAATCTTATTGAATGAATCAATGATTGTGCGTTTTAGCTAATTCTGCATTTGGACAAGATGAAATAAAGTTCTTGATGTTTCAGCTTTTCAACTACTTGCAAAGATGAAAGCAATTGTCCATGTGAGATGAAATGTGCAGTGACACTGAGCTGCAATGTAAAAGTGGCACCACCTAAGGGTCTAAGTGTTTGCCTTGTGTTGCAGCCTTTTATAGGTCATAACTCAGACTGGATGATTAGCTTGTATTGTATGGTATTGACAAAGAATCATTTCCTTTGTGATTTAGTGCCTACATTCATTTTAATACTGATTATATAGTGTACTTTATATGAGTTATTCTTTCACTGTGTATATATTGAACCATCTGGTTCCCTCTTCTGAAAAACTGTTTATTAGTAGAAATCAAATAACTGCATTGAGGAAATAAAAAAGGTAAACCATTTAAAGTGTCACAATGAAACCTAATTTGGATCACCATACCTAAGTTTGCTGTACTCTATGATAATTGATGTGCTACCACTCTGGTTATGGAGATGCACTAGTAATGTAGTAAAACGGTCTATTCTTAGTAACCTTTTAATTTTAATAGTTTTGAATGATTTGCCTTCCTCTTTTGACTCCCCAGCATTCAAATGGGGGTCAATGACCCCAGCAGCCAAAAAACTATTTCTCTGTGAGGCTACAATTTCATCGTTATTGTTACTTTTTGTAGGGACCCGTAGTGTTAATCCTACGGTCTAAGACCTCATGGTCTGGGAATTCCCCTGTTTGGCTTGAGAGTTGGGTTTCCTAGTGTTTCCAGGGGCTGAGCTCTTGGATTGGTGAAGCATGGAAGCCACAAGGTGTCGCTGTGCACCAATATAAAAGGAGAATGCCATGTGCTCACACATCCATCTTGATTTGTATCTTGATCTTGCATCATTACTGGATTTCTGCTGAACCTTGTTTCACTATGGAGATAGTGAATCCTATCCGGCAAAATGTAGGCTAAAAGGGAGTTCGATAGGCCTGCTAAGGCTGAGCAGGATTCTCCAGTGCCTGAAAGCTCAACCAGGAGGGTTTGAGGTCTGGATTGCCGGATGGAGAGTGTTGAGAGCTGCAGTTCAGCAATGGATGTCTGGAGTGCTCACACTATAGACAGCGTTGGGAGCAAATACCTGAAGGATTTAAGCCTTTATATGCTCGGCTAGGAGAGCCTGGAGCTAAAGACTTCATCTCTGTGGATGCCTGCCATCTTTGTGTGAGCATACCTGTCTGTGTGAGTCCCTTGGTTGAGTGTTACCTGTGGGAGGGTAGAGTAAAAGCCTAAGGGACCAGCAATCTCCTGTTTGGGGAAACAGGCTGTTTGTGTGCCTGCCATGTGGGAGCAAATACTTTCCAGCAGGAAAGTATATGGGCAGGTAGCACTACCAATGACTGGTACTCTTTTGGGGACAAGGGATTGAGACTCTTGGGCTGCCAAAATGGAGTAGTGTGGGACTTTTCCAGACAGGGAATTACAAGGACTGGACTGCTACAGGTTCCTAGGGTAGTGGGCATTTTTATAAATGAGAACGTTAAGTTTTACTTCCCCTTTAAATTTGCATAAAAGTTATATTTGTTATATAATAAAGTGTGTGATTGATTTTTTGTCCTAATGGGGCCACCACAGGTGTATTCCCAGATCCCATCAGGTGGAGACACTGCCAGAGAAGCATTCTCAGTACCCTTTCACCTTGCAAAGGGCACTCAGGACTCGAGTTGGTAAGCAGGTAAGACCTTGGCACCAGGGGGGTTGGCCAAGTGGGCGTTACATTTTTATTACTTATCTTTTTATTTTGTCCCTCTCCTATCCATATTATTGTCTGTGTTTCAAACCATTGCCTAGTTGTTAGGTTAAATCAGACCCTAGAAACCTGATAGCTGTTGAAATTCCAAACTGTAAGGCTGTTAACATGCTAAAATGCTAAAATGCTAAATACACAAAAAACACAAATAATAAAAAATGAAGACCAGTTGCACTTTATCTAAAAATAGCATTTTCTATATTATACTTAAAGTAAATTTAGAGGTGAACAACCCCCTGTAACAGAATAACTGAGCAAAGAGCGTTTTCCCATGTAAAGCTTATTTTCTTGGAAGATACATTGATGAAGGAGGTGACTGCATACAGAATAAATTGATTAAACCCAAAGATGGGTTTGAGAGACAGTGACGCTAGGTTATTATAAAAGGTTGGGTTCTCCAAATCACTTCTAATAGTTTTTAAATCACAAGGGAAGCTGGAGCTATAGTTATTTGCTAATAGTGAATCAAGCAGACGTTTTTCGGATGAATGCTTTCTAAGTATTGATAGTCTCTGCTGTATTTTATTATTGTCTCTGGTAGTATTCTTGTAGAAGTTACATCTAAGATGTTGCATTTAATCAGGCATACCATTTGTAAGGATGCATATAAGTAAACATAGCCACTTGAAACCAACAATGGACAATAAATGAATCAATGTTTCTGTGGATTCCACCGCTGATACAGTAAATACTCACTTCCTCATCAAACACAATAATATGAAAAATTCAGGGTTCTCAGGCAATAACCTGAAAAAATCTAGTAATTTTGGCATCAAATCAGAAAAATTTGTATGATTCCAATTTCTCACGATTTTATTTTCCCAACTGGACTTTTTTGAGTTATTTTATTGATAAATAAGATAAAATAGTGGATGAGCGTTTAGTCGAAATTGGTTTAATAAAAATATGAGATATATTTGAGTTGTAAGTATATAACCCCCTTAGAAGTTTTCATATTTTTTTCGCTAGGAATTTAAAAACTTGAATTTTTCAGATTTTAGATTGTTCAGCGTTATTTCCATTCGCACTTTTTCATTCGGATCTTATAATATATTTGACATTCGTGGTTTTAGAGAAAGTGAGTTTAGTTGTGGTTTCAAAACCCTCTAAAAACACTAAAATTCATCCTGTGATAAATAGGCCCCTCATCTCCTGTATCGATGAGTATTTACGAGAATTTTGTATGATTGATGTATGCATCTGCACTGCACTATGGAGTATTTACTAAAAGTTGAGCAACACACTTCCCTAGCGAATTACCTTTCTGCTGGCGACATTACACTGCGTTAGGTGAACGATTGTAAATCCGCTAATTTTTATAGAAAAATGTGCTTGTGTTTCCAGTATTAACATGTGAATATGAATAGGTGTTTCAATATCAGTTTAAATCTCTTTTTCTTTCATTAAAACAAGGCTTTCTAGCAACATTGTATTCCCTTCTGTGTTAGATGGTTTGGAATGTGAAAATTAGGTTTTTAAAGTTAATATTAAAAACACATATGCAGGAACAAAAACATTATATTCCATATTAATCATCTTTGTGTTATTTGTATTTAGACTTAAAGGGATTCTGTGATGATTTTTATGATGTAGTTTTTATTTCTAAATGACACTGTTTACACTGCAAATAATTCACTCTACAATATAAAATTTCATTCCTGAACCGGCAAGTGTATTTTTTTTAGTTGTAATATTGGTGTGTAGGCAGCTATCTCAGGTCATTTTGCCTGGTCATGTGCTTTCAGCACTTAAGGATGGAACTGCTTTCTGGCAGGCTGTTGTTTCTGCTACTCAATGTAACTGAAGGTGTCGCAGTGGGATGTGGATTTTACTATTGAGTGCTGTTATTAAATCTACCAGGCAGCTGTTATCTTGTGTCAGCGAGCTGCTATCTGGCACCTTGCCTCAGGCGGCAGTGAATGGCCAGTTACAAGTGGCGGCAAAAAGCTGCCTTCTGTAACTTTAAGAGCTGAATTTCCGTTTTTTAAACTGCAAATCCGGCTCTGCTAGTGCAGAAATCGCAGTACGCGTTCGTTGCGCGAGCGATGCAGCCCCTTTTGACCCACTCTGACGCTAAACTTTTAAGCGCAGAGCTGGTCACCTTCCCATTGTTCTTTTGTTAGGCTATTGGGATCAGGGAAGGGAACTTGCAGTACAGCACATTACATTCTCAAGAAGCATTCTCAGTACCCTTTCACCTTGCAAAGGGCACTCAGGACTCGAGTTGGTAAGCAGGTAAGACCTTGGCACCAGGGGGTTGGCCAAGTGGGCGTTACATTTTTATTACTTATCTTTTTATTTAGTCCCTCTCCTATCCATATTATTGTCTGTGTTTCAAACCATTGCCTAGTTGTTAGGTTAAATCAGACCCTAGAAACCTGATAGCTGTTGAAATTCCAAACTGTAAGGCTGTTAACATGCTAAAATGCTAAAATGCTAAATACACAAAAAACACAAATAATAAAAAATGAAGACCAGTTGCACTTTATCTAAAAATAGCATTTTCTATATTATACTTAAAGTAAATTTAGAGGTGAACAACCCCCTGTAACAGAATAACTGAGCAAAGAGAGTTTTCCCATGTAAAGCTTATTTTCTTGGAAGATACATTGATGATGTAACTTTAAGAGCTGAATTTCCGGTTTTTAAACTGCAAATCCGGCTCTGCTAGTGCAGAAATCGCAGTACGCGTTCGTTGCGCGAGCGATGCAGCCCCTTTTGACCCACTCTGACGCTAAACTTTTAAGCGCAGAGCGGGAGATAGGGTGGCATTGGGGTCGCTGCCTCAGCCCCTGCTGGTCACCTTCCCATTGTTCTTTTGTTAGGCTATTGGGATCAGGGAAGGGAACTTGCAGTACAGCACATTACATGACTGGGGCAGCTGGGAAACTGATAATATGTCTAGCCCCATGTCAGATTTCAAAATTAAATATAAAAAGATTGGTTTGCTCTTTTGAGCAATGGATTTCAGTGCAAAGTTCTGCTGTAGCAGCACTATGCGCACTGATGTGTTTTTTTTAAAAAAAAATTTCCCATGACAGTATCCCTTTAAATGTTTTTTTTTTTATCACCTTTAAGCTCATTTTCAGTATGTTATAGAATTTTTCTTTTTTATAGTTTTGGAATTATTAGCCTTTTTCTTCTGACTTTTTCGAGCTTTCAAATTGGGGTCACTGAGCCCATCTTAAAAACCAATGCTCTGTAGCATTATTATTATTGCTACTTTTTATTACTCTTATTTATATTCAGGCCCACTACTATTAATATTCCATGTCTCTCAGTCAAATCAGTGCATGGGTGCTAGAATAATTTGAGCCCTGTTGACCAGATTGTTAAAACGGCAAGCTACTTTAAAAAGCTAAACCTCCCTGTGTAGTTTATATATTATTAGCGAGGTCTGCTTGTATATGGACATTCGAAATGTCTCCAGGAAACTGTATGCTCGAGTATATAAATTCATACTGTATGCACATACAGTACACACATACATGTAGACACTGTAACAAAGCAGCTGGGTTAGTTATAGATGGGCGATATGTTTCTCCCAGGGTGTTATATAATACAACACCCTGGAACATGGATTAATTAATACAGACCAAAGCTGCAAGGTAATTGCTGCAGCTAAAGTACCTGACTGACCTGGGGAGGAGGGACCCCTCCCACCTGAGAGTGAGAGTGAGAGAGAAAGCAGAAGCTGCGCTGCACAAGGAAGGTACTGATTACCAAACTTTTGTGTTATATTTTGATTCTTTTGTTTTAAGTTGGTGTTGGGAAAGCCACCCAACTGTAGTTAGGCTGCCAACTGTGTTTAGCCAGCGCTCTGGTGCAAGGGTTTATTTTTCCTTGTTTTGTTTTGCTTGTTACTAAAGACTGTGTAACAGAATAAACTGCAGGCACTTGCCTTTAAGAGGAGCGACTACTGTGACTGTTTTTACCCTAAAAGACTGTGGAAAGCGGCCCCAAGACACTGACCCAGGTACCCCTACAGGGCCAGTTGTCACACGTGGTGGAGGATGCATTGGGCACCACACTAAAGTCTGAGGGTAAAAGTACAGCAGTTTCCAAAATGGAGGATGTGATAAAAGCTCTCATTCAGTCTACTGCAGTGCAGCAAGAAACGAACAGACATGCTGCTGAGACAAACAGACCTGCTTCCCAGAGTGTTGCTGCTTTGCAGCAGCTGGTTCTACAACAAGGAGAAAGTGTTGCTACTCTTGCCAAAATCCAGCAAGAAAACACTGAAACACTAGTGCGACAGCTGGCAGAGGTACAGGCCGAGGCCCGTCAGGAACAGCATGCGGCTACCAGAATGGTGCAGCAGGAAATACAGGCCTTGTCAGACAAAGTCAGTCTAAACCCTGAATTCACCCAGCATGGGAAAAAGCTCATACGTGCAAGCCATTACCTGCAAAAGATGGCGGCTACTGATGATGTTGAGGCATATCTACTGGCCTTTGAACGCACCGCTGAGCGAGAGGGGTGGCCAACTGGTGAATGGGCAAGTTTGCTGGCCCCTTTCCTGAGTGGAGAACCACAAAAGGCCTATCATGATTTGGAGCCAGCAGATGCCAGTGACTACAGCAAGTTGAAGGCGGAAATACTTGCACGTCTGGGAGTGACAGCTGCTGTTCGAGCCCAAAGATTCCACTCGTGGATTTATGTTCCAGACAAGGCTGTCCGGTCGCAGATGTTTGATCTGATACATCTGGCACGGAAGTGGTTGCGGCCTGACCTCAACTCCGCTGTACGTGTGGTAGAGTCGCTTGTGATGGATCGTTTCCTGAGGGCTTTACCAGCTTCATTGCGACGGTGGGTAAGTCAGAGTGACCCCCAGGATGTTGACCAGCTTGTTGCCTTGGTTGAAAGATATGTTGCTGCCGGAGAGCTGGTTAATCCACCCAGTGCTGAGAGATTCCCCAGCTCCAAATTTCGCACAAGGTCTGTTAAGACTGTCCCAAGGTTAAGGGGCGATGAAGATCAGGGTGGCAAAGACAATAGACAGTGGTCGGATAATACAGTAAAATGTTTTAAATGTTTTGAGTATGGACACATGTCTAAAGACTGCCCTTTAAATGTTGAACCTATGCAATGTGATATGAGTAACAGGGGTAAACCTTACTCTTTGCTTTCAAAAAGAGCAGAGGCGGATGCTGTATGCTGTTATGCTGAGAAACCACAATGGTGTACTGTAAAAGTAAATGGGAAAAATGTACAAGCGTTACTGGATTCCGGGAGTATGGTAACCTTAGTAACCCGGTCCCTTGTACCCCAGTGTAAAATTGATCATACAAAAAGTGTGGGAGTTGTCTGTGTTCATGGGGATAGACAGGATTATCCTACTGCGCAAGTCACCCTGGCAACCCCATGTGGGTCTGTGGAATACCAAGTCGGAGTGGTTCCCCAACTTGCACATGAAGTTGTGTTGGGAAGAGATTTCCCTTATTTCCTTGATTTATGGGCTTTTGTTAATAGTAAATCACAAGAATTAGTGGGGGATACAGATAACCTCGAGTATGTATTTCCCTTTGCTGATGTACAGTGTGATGAGGCCCCAACCCCTCTCCCTGCTTTGGTAGGGGATAACACAAGTAGTGATACTGAGCCCCATACTTCTGATGAGACAAATAAGGAATTAGCTGACCTAGAAGTCAGTCCTCTTAATTTTAAAAGTGCTCAGTGGGAGGATCCCACTTTGGTGGAACCAAGGCATAATGTTCAGGTGACAAATGGGGTTGTGAATAACCCAGGTGTCTCACTATCATATCCTTATTTTGAAGTGTCTAACGATCTCCTGTATCGTGTAGAAAAGAGAAATGATGTTGTACACCAACAGTTACTGGTTCCCCAGGTGTTCCGTAATGCTGTTCTAAGGATGGCACATAGTCATGTGTTAGGAGGACATTTAGGGGTAGAGAAAACAAAGGAACGGGTTTTAAGGAGGTTTTACTGGCCTGGTGTATTTGCCTCCATTAGCAACTATTGTTCCTCATACCCTGATTGCCAGCACACTGCCCCCCTGAAAGTTTATAGAAGCCCCCTTGTGCCTCTTCCAATAATTGATGTTCCTTTTGATAGGATAGGCATGGACCTCGTCGGCCCACTTATAAAATCTGCTAGGGGACACCTATATATTCTAGTTATTGTGGACTATGCCACACGATACCCTGAAGCTATTCCCCTACGCAATTCATCAGCAAAGACTATTGCAAAGGAGTTAATGTTAATGTTTAGTAGGGTGGGTATCCCAAAGGAAATTCTAACTGACCAAGGGACACCATTTATGTCTAGGGTCATGAAAGAGTTGTGCAAGTTGTTGCAAATAAAACATCTCAGGACATCTGTTTACCACCCTCAGTCAGATGGCCTTGTCGAAAGGTTCAATAAAACTCTAAAAACCATGCTCCGCAGAGTAATTGACAAAGATGGTAAAAACTGGGACTTCCTGTTGCCTTATTTAATGTTCTCAATCAGGGAAGTTCCCCAGTCTTCAACAGGGTTTTCTCCATTTGAATTATTATATGGCCGGCACCCCAGAGGGTTGTTGGATATAGCGAAGGAAACCTGGGAGCATGAAACTACCCCTTTCCGAAGCGTTATAGAACATGTGGCTCAGATGCAGGATAGGATCGAGGCCGTTATGCCGATTGTACGTGAGCATTTGCTAAAAGCCCAGAGAGCTCAAAGAGACTCATACAATAGGAATGCTAGATTGCGTGTATTTCAGCCAGGGGACAGAGTACTTGTTCTAGTCCCTACAGTAGAAAATAAGTTTCTAGCAACTTGGCATGGCCCATATGAAGTAATGGAGAGAATTGGAGAGGTTAATTATAAAATACGACAACCTGGTAGACGGAAGCCGGAACAGATATATCACGTTAACCTGCTAAAACCGTGGAAGGACAGGGAGGTGTTAATGGCATCCCAATCTCCTCTTGAAGTGGAGAAAGCACCAGATGTAAACATAGCCGATACCCTGTCCACTCCCCAGAAACGTGAAGTCAAAGATTTTGTGAACCGTAATAAAGATGTGTTCTCAACAATGCCCGGGCGAACTAAAATAATTGAACATGACATTGTTACAGATCCGGGGCAACGTGTACATCTCAAACCATATAGAATACCAGAAGCTCGTAGAGAGGTTGTTAATAGGGAGGTAAAAAAAATGCTGGAGCTTGATGTTATTGAGGAATCCCAAAGCGAATGGTGTAGTCCCATTGTCCTTGTCCCAAAACCCAATGGGGAAATTCGATTTTGCAATGACTATCGCAAGTTAAACACTGTATCTAAATTTGATGCTTATCCCATGCCCAGGGTTGATGAGCTGGTAGAGCGTTTAGGGAAAGCAAGGTACCTCACAACTATTGATCTGACAAAAGGTTATTGGCAGGTTCCTCTTACGAAACAAGCAAAAGAGAAAACTGCATTTTCCACCCCCGAGGGGCTGTTCCAGTATAAAGTATTACCTTTTGGCTTACATGGGGCCCCTGCAACTTTTCAAAGAATGATAGACCAAATCCTAAAGCCACATGGTAGGTATGCTGCTGCTTACCTTGATGACATAGTCATTCACAGCACAGATTGGGAATCCCACCTACCAAAAGTTCAAGCCGTGCTAGATTCAGTTAGGAAAGCTGGCTTAACGGCCAATCCAAAAAAATGTACTATTGGGCTTGAGGAAGCCAAATACTTGGGATTTTCCATAGGAAGGGGTCTAGTTAAACCACAAATCACAAAGGTGGAATCTATTCAGAGCTGGCCACGACCTTCCACTAAGAAACAAGTTAGGACCTTTCTGGGCTTAACAAGCTACTACAGAAGGTTCATACCTGATTTTGCTACTATTGCCAGTCCTTTAACTGACCTAACTAAAGCAAAAGCTCCTGTAATAGTACGTTGGTCAGCAGAAGCTGAAGAAGCTTTTGTTAGGTTAAAAGAAGCCCTCTGTGCACATCCAGTCTTGGTGGCGCCTGATTTCACAAAGCGATTTATCGTGCAAACAGATGCCTCGGATGTTGGCTTAGGGGCGGTTCTGTCACAAGAAGTGAATGGGGAGGAGCACCCAGTGAACTATTTGAGTAGAAAACTTAGTTCCCAGGAGAGGAACTATTCAATTGTGGAGAAAGAATGCTTAGCCATAAAATGGGCTCTGGAATCATTGAGATATTATCTCTTGGGCAGACAGTTCAGGCTTATTACAGATCATGCCCCACTTACATGGATGAGCCAGAACAAAGACAAAAATGCAAGGGTTACCAGGTGGTTTCTGAGCTTGCAGCCGTACAGTTTCACTGTGGAAGACCGGGCTGGAATAAAACAAGGCAATGCTGATGGGCTGTCAAGGTTATACTCTTTAATGTCCATGGTCGCTCACCCCTCTAGGTCTGAGCTGGGGGGGAGGATGTGTAACAAAGCAGCTGGGTTAGTTATAGATGGGCGATATGTTTCTCCCAGGGTGTTATATAATACAACACCCTGGAACATGGATTAATTAATACAGACCAAAGCTGCAAGGTAATTGCTGCAGCTAAAGTACCTGACTGACCTGGGGAGGAGGGACCCCTCCCACCTGAGAGTGAGAGTGAGAGAGAAAGCAGAAGCTGCGCTGCACAAGGAAGGTACTGATTACCAAACTTTTGTGTTATATTTTGATTCTTTTGTTTTAAGTTGGTGTTGGGAAAGCCACCCAACTGTAGTTAGGCTGCCAACTGTGTTTAGCCAGCGCTCTGGTGCAAGGGTTTATTTTTCCTTGTTTTGTTTTGCTTGTTACTAAAGACTGTGTAACAGAATAAACTGCAGGCACTTGCCTTTAAGAGGAGCGACTACTGTGACTGTTTTTACCCTAAAAGACTGTGGAAAGCGGCCCCAAGACACTGACCCAGGTACCCCTACAGGGCCAGTTGTCACAACACATACAGGGGCACATTTATTAAGGGTCAAAGTGAATTTTGGAATTAAAAAACTTGAATTCCGAAGTCTTTTTTGGGTACTAAACCATCGAATAGGCCAAATTCGACTTTGATTCAAATTGAAAATACTTTGAATATTCGACCATTCGAAAATCGAAGTACAGTCTCTTTAAAAAAAACTTTGCCATCTTAAACCTTGCTATGTTAGCCTATGGGGACCTCCTAGAACCTATAGCCCAAATTTGGCTAAGTTTTAAAAAGTTGAAATATTTTTTTTGAAAATCGTTTGATCGATCGATTAAATCGTTCGAATCGTTCGATTCAAACGATTTCTGCGATCGATCGGACGATTTTAATTCGAGCCAAAAAAACTCAAAGAGAAAAGTTTGACTATCGAATTTGGCACGTTTTTTAACATTGAAATTCGACCATTGATAAATGTGCCCACAGTGTTTGGTAAATAGCACACACACAAATACTCAGAGATCCATATCACATTTCAAAATTGGGACCAGCAACACTTTTCTTATTGTGTGTACATTTTTCCTATTAAACAGGTTTATGATGCCCTTACAAGTCTCAGTCTATTATTTTTTAAAGAATGAGATTTATGTAGATTATATAAAAGTATGAACACATACAGTATCATTAAATCTACTAGTTATCTCTTTTTTTGAGGCCAAATTCGACCATAATTCAGAAAGAGCTCTTTCAGATTACAGTTAGAAAACTACAGCCGCTAAAAGCTATTTTTAAGAAACCTCGGTGTGCCCCCTGGAGATTGCCCTACTTTAAAAGCCTACAATGCATCTCATGATTTTTTTAAAGCAATGACTGAGCATTTACGGGAAGAATTTTCAAATAACATCTTAAATATTTCTATCCATCTAATGCTTGAAATGTACAATTACAGCAATGTTATTTGTTCTGTAATGACTGGTATTGTAGACTCCTATATCTACACCAACTGGAACCTTTCTTTTTATTTCGATTCCTACTCCTCGTTTGTCTTTACCGATAAGATAAAGTATTCTGCAACTTTTGAAATTCTCTATTGTTGCAGGGTATTTCAAAAGTTGTAGCATTCTTTATCTTATTGGTAAAGAAAAACGAGGAATAGGAATAGAAATAAAAAGAAATGTTACAGTTGGTGTAGATATATCTGGAGTTTTATATCTTGTGAAACAAGTAGGGAATATATTACTAAAGAACATTGACTTTTTTGGGGACATGGTTTGTGTTTAAAGTTTAAACCTGGCAAAACATGTTTCACATTAGAGAATTTCAAGAGTTATATGTTTTTTTTTTAGATTAATTGGTGGAGGATTTGGTGCTTTGTGCTTCTTGAAAAGTTAGAAAGGAAACATACTGTATACAGCTCTGTAAAAAGTCACTTTATCCAGAAGTACATTACAGTATATAAGTATATATATAATCTAAGCATCATGTCGGCAAGACAGACATGATGCTTAGATTACGCATTGATGGCCACAGATCGGCAATTAACACTGCTTTTAGAGACAACAAAACCACTAAACCAGTGGCCAAACATTTTTTGGAGATGGGACACGGGCTACCCACTTTTAAATATTTAGCAATTGACCATGTCCCGGCACCTCGTCGGGGTGGAAACCGTTCCCGGCTATTACTGCAACGTGAATCCTTTTGGATCAAAACTCTTGGTACTATTTCTCCTAATGGACTTAATGAGTATTGCTCATTTAATTGTTTTCTTGACCAGCGTTATATTCTGCAAAATCATAAGATCCGACTCCATTTGAGCCATTTGACAAATTTTTGTTTTCCTTTTTTTTGTTTCTTTATAAGTTTAATGTTATATTGCTTTATTTGTAATAATTGATATATTGGAATTCACCAATCATTTGCCGTGGTGTCACTGGATGGGCGGGACTTTGTTTGGTTTAAATTCTGTAACTTGATTGCTAATTTATATGGTATAGCATCTTGAGAAAGGTTCAAGACCATGAACCGAAACGTCGATGCGGATGCATTAATGTGCTAATAAATAATTTATTATTTTTCAACATGGTGTGCGTGTAACTCTGGAACGCTATATATATATATATATATATATATATATATATATATATATATATGGTAATATACACTATATCCTCAGTCTCTGTCACCAGACATTAACAGTTGTACAGTTTGCATTATACTCTCCTTCTTCCTTCCAATGCAGTCAATGAACTCTGCCAAATTTAGGTGGTGAATATTGGATTAGAACTGTTTCCATGGTCGAGGAGTGATAAATCGTAACGTAAATGATATGCAGTACATATGGTGTTGTTCAAAGGTTCACTCTTTCTGGGCTGTATCCATGGCCTATATGCAGGACAAGTGCCTTTTCCCCAGTGTTCCTTCCCCCAAGGGGTTTTAGTTGGGAATCCTTGATCATAATGTCCAAAAAAAGTGAGCATTGCAAATAGGGATGCATCGAATCCCGGATTCGGTTCAGGATTCTGCCTTTTTTTGGCAGGGTTGAGATTCAAGTGGATCCTCGTGCTTGGCCGAACTGAATGTGAATCCTAATTTACATATGCAATTAGGGGTGGGAAGGGAAATCACATACATTTTTGTCACAAAACAAGGTAGTAAAAAATGTTTTTTCCACTTTTTCCATTCCTGTCCCTAACAAATAGTGGATTAGTGCATCCCTAATTTATAAACATTCTATGTACTCCTACTGTGTGCAAGGAAGTGTATTCATTGCACTTGAATTTCATCATACAGGAAAGTAAAAATCCAAAGAAAAAGAGCCTAAATGTAACTTCTTGGACCTGCTTATGTTTTTTATATCCACTATGTTATAATTGGTATTCTACAGGTTTCTGTTGTGCCAATTTAATTTAAACATTACCGATTTAAAAATAGACATTGAAAGCATAATGATGTTCTTTTCTGATAATACCATGTAGAGCACAAGAATTTGTAATTCTATTTTGCTCTCTATTTCCCAGAAATATTACTGCAGAACCAGAAAAAAGATCCCATGTGTCACATTGCTTGACACTGTAAAATCAGTTTCTTCTGCAACTTATCACCATAAAATACATTGTAATTACAAACGTTCAGTTTAAAGTTATTTGTAAACGATCACAACTGAAAGCAGTGTTTGTGTGTCTCTTACTGCACTGTTAGCGTTATCTTTTTAAGCAATGTAGCAGAAGCCAGCTATCCTCCAGAGACTCAAAATTCAGTGTTCAGTTGCATTCTTTATTGGTTTCTGCTACACAGCAATTACATGTATGAATAATGCCACTTAAACTGTTTAATAAATATATATTGTAATGTTAAATTTTCTTTCATGAAAAAGAACTTGAAATTGAAAAAGGAATTGTCTGGGCATTACTATTTGCAGTAAAATCAGCATTCAAGCAGGGTTCAAATTCAAGTCAGCCGAATCCAAATCCTGCTTGGATTTGGCCAAATTCTGAACTGAATCTAGGATTCGGTACCCCCTAATTTATACAGTAGCAATTTTCAAATGAGGCTCATCATCAGAAATTCATTAGACCTGTTTGTTACAATTTTTGAAATGTTTTATTTGTTGGTTTGTATAAAAGTGGGATAATCATTAAGGTGGTACCAAAAAAATAAAAAACAGTAAATAATATAGTGACATATCAAAATCAATTTTTTAGACAATAACTTGAAGACTCAACTTTATTAAAAATGTAGATTTTTATTGATATAATTGACTTTCTTCTGCATTACTTCTTTCATCATGAACATACAAAATCTGAGAATAATGTTTTTTTATCAAGCTGCCTGATGCAGAAAAAATTACAGTAACACAAATAAGAATCCATCTTTATAGTTCCATACTAGTCAGTTTTTTTATGTTAAATATTCAAATACATTTGTAGCCCAGCAAGGATGGCAGAAAGCAGACATAATTGAAACTTTTAAAAAAGAAAGTGACATCTCAACTTGGGAAATAGAAACTTCTATAATCATGAACATTATTTAAGGATTACTAGGGGGTTTAATTGTGTACAAACAGATTGTAGGGGGTAAAATGTAACAGAGCAACACAGTGTTAAACATTACATACATTTAAATCAAAATATTTTGGGGGATTCTTCAGTGAAGAACTTTTTGAAATTGCAGCAATTCATGGACCTAATCAGGCTATGGTTTTCAAGGTAAGAATGTTTTTTGCAATGCTTAAAAATAGTAAACAACTCCACATGAAGAAAAAAATGGGGCCGATGTACTAAGGTGATACATATAGTAAAAATGGCATTGTGATTTCTTTCTCCACAATTGCATTTTTTATCAGTCTGTTTCCCGAGTTATAATTATTTTTAAAAACCACAGGCATGAAAGAACTGTGGCAAAAAAAAAAAAATCCCAAACACGCTTTTTTAAAGTCAGCCCATTCGACTGAAACGTATTTGCCATAGATTATTAATATTAATTTAATTTAACTAGTACATGTATTTGACTCATTTTCCTTCAAGACAATTTAGAAAGAACTAATGGAAGGTTTAGGAACAATTTCATTAACATTAGATGGGCATTTAGTTTGACAGCTTTTTATTGCATATACTGTAAACATTTCAAAATACAGTCTAGCACTTGAAAATGAATAGAAACATAAGAACAACATAATACATGCTATACCAATGATTCATACATATTTTACTCAAAGGCTTGTGTTCTCATTAGACAGAAAGCTCATCTTTGCAAATGTGGTAAAATTACTTAAATGGATGTACAAGAAAATAATACATATTTAGATAACGTAACTTATTTATAAGGCAAATTAAACACAAAATGTCTATGACTGAGCACTAACTGAATAATATTACACTTTTCTCTGTTATTATACACTTTATAGACAATTAAAAAAATAAATGACCTAAATTTCCCTGGAAATCTAAGCCTAAAATACAGGTTTTTGCG
Organism: Xenopus petersii; assembly: GCA_038501925.1. Taxonomy (NCBI): domain Eukaryota; kingdom Metazoa; phylum Chordata; class Amphibia; order Anura; family Pipidae; genus Xenopus; species Xenopus petersii. The sequence goes on along the minus strand of CM076672.1, from coordinate 47,067,463 downwards.
TTGTAAAAGACACAGACATTTAAACATTTCTCCATGCATGCTTTTTGAACAACAGGGAATGCTCATTTGTGATCACCAGATCCGGTACAGATGCTGTGCTATACTGTGATCCATAGATAAGACATAGATAAGATAGAAAGACAGACATTTAGCAGATAGATAGATAGATAGATAGATGATAGATAGATAGATAGATAGATAGATAGATAGATAGATAGATAGATAGATAGATAGATACAGATTATGTAGATTGATAGATAGATAGATAGATAGATAGATGGATGGATGGATGGATGGATAGATAGATAGATAGATAGATAGATAGATAGATAGATAGATAGATAGATAGATAGATCATAACCTAGGAAAGACATATACATAGAAACTGAGACAGATAATTGTAAAGACAGAGAATGATAGTGGATAAGAAGAAACCAATAGGATAGATAGATAGATAGATAGATAGATAGATAGATAGATAGATAGATAGATAGATAGATAGATAGATAGAGATTATGTAGATAGATAGATAGATAGATAGATAGATAGATAGATAGATAGATAGATAGATAGATACAGATTATGTAGATTGATAGATAGATAGATAGATAGATAGATAGATAGATAGATAGATAGATAGATAGATAGAGATTATGTAGATAGATAGATAGATAGATAGATAGATAGATAGATAGATAGATAGATCATAACCTAGGAAAGACATATACATAGAAACTGAGACAGATAATTGTAAAGACAGAGAATGATAGTGGATAAGAAGAAACCAATAGGTCAAGAGAAAGCTTTGAAAGATAGATGATATATAGATAGATACTAGATAGATAGATAGATAGATAGATAGATAGATAGATAGATAGATAGATAGATAGATAGATAGATAGATGTATTTATGTGTGTGTGTCTGTTACAACTTGCTCTTAAATTATATTGCAACTTGTATTTTGGCATTAGTACTCTTTTAATAAGAAAAGATAAAAAGCTATGTACACAGTGTGTTTGAGTGTAAAATGTAAACAAAGTATTAATGTGTTCCTTGGCAATGTATTGGCATGCATTCTAGCTTGTTAAAACAGTTCTGAGATGTTTGGATGTCTTCTTAGGCACCAACAACGTATTGAAAATAGCTCTAGATACCTAGATTAGAGGTGCCAAATCCTTACGCCAGACTTCAAGTAATTATGTTCATTTTACCCAAGCAGATAAAGTGCAAAGTCTTTGTAAAGTTTATTAGCAGTGGTTAGGCCTCTGTGAAAAAGCAAGGTGTACATAATCTTATATTTTTAACAATCATCTGAGATTACTATTAATATTAATTACTTAATTTGGAGCCGCAATGCTATTTTGTGTGCTATGTACAAATGATAAAACTATACACCTGGCAAAAAATAATATTTTCAAATAAAATTCTGTTGTATTAAATATAGTACTTGATTTATTAAGTCTATAATACTTTGGCTAGTTGTGTTGCTTTGAATACTCATGGCTTTTTTCATTTAATACCAGCATCCCCAGTACATTCTACTGATTTCAATCTAGCATACTGGATAATGTGATATATATATTATATAAATATATTGATCCCCGTATTGTACTTTCTGATGCAGTATAAAATTCAGACATGTTCTACAAATAATGCTCCTCCATGATATGTACTGAGTACAGCACAGCCATTCTGGCATGTGCCTTTGCACCACATTGTACAATAGTGGAAATCACGTATAGTCTTTGTATACTGTGATTAGTAAGAATTTGTTTTTTTCTTAAACTGAGTCAACTTTGACTTGATTATTATTTGTTAGCATTGGAGATGGTTTACTTTTCATTTTCTCTATCCCGTCATTAGAACTTTCTTGAAAGAATATCTTTGCTGTACAAATGGAAATAATAATTCTTTTGTACTCTCGCCTAAAATTTTGGTTTAAGAGACCATAAATGATAGCATTAAGGCAACTGTTAAAATATGCCATGTAGTAGCTGCCAACAAACAACCATTCTGGAATTCTAGGTAAAATTGTATCTGGGTTCACAGCAACAGCAAGACCTATGAAGTTCAATGGCGCCCAGCAGACTGCAAACAGTACAAAAACTACAAACATTGTAACAAAGTTCCTGAAATCATGGGGTTTCAGCTTGGGTTTGTTATCTGGCTTCACCCTTCGCCTTACCTGAATAACCAAAATCCATATACGTAAATAACAGAAAGTTACTACAGTTATTGGGAGAATAAAATGGAAAAACACAACTGCTATGGTATATGCAGAGCTAACGGACTGTGTGAATGTACATGAGTAGATTCTGGCATCATATTGTAATGATCCAACAAATAAATTTGGCACAATGGCAATGAAGGTTAGCACCCAAATCAAAATGACATAAAACAAAGAATTTTTGTCACTGTACAACTTGTCATATTTCAGACTGTGACATATATAACAATAACGATTCACTGCAACTCCGGCAATGTTGAATATGGATCCAATGACACTTATTCCCATTAAAAATCCACTAATCTGGCAGTGAATGTATCCCAAATTCCATCCTTTGTGAAATATTGATGTCAGCACCAAGGGATATGGGTAGATGGCAACCACCAAATCTGCAACAGCCAGACTAACAACAAATATATTTCCTACAAGAAAAAGAAGAAAAAGAACATACAGTTAATTTTTTTCATAGAATAAAATTGGATTTGTAACATAGTTCTAATGCATACATAAAGTTATTTGAAGCAAGAATCAATATATAATATTAATAATAATAATAAACAGAATCAATATTAGAGTTACAACATCCTATCAGGCATAGCATTAGAAAGCAAATTTCTGCCATGCTTTTAAGATGAAACAATATTGAAAAAATAAATGCTAAAGTAAAACTGCTTTTTAACAGTGAAAAAATACAACTATAATTGAAAAACCTATTTCCAAAGGATAATAAAATGCAACAGTTATTCAATAATAATAATTATTAATATTAGTCAATGTTCAATAATAATATAACAATAGTAATATGTTTATATTTCAAAGCTATTTCTACGGTATGTTCACATGACAAGACTGCAACAGCTATCGTTAAAAATAAATCTGGTGTGAAAATATCATTTCTTTTTCAGACCTTTTTAATATATTCATTAATTGATACCATCTAGCAACATGAATCTACAAAAATGCTCAAAAAGTGTTGGATTTGATTATCATAATCTCAGTTATCAGAGAACATTCCACTGGTGGTCTGTATGAATCTATAAATAAAACCAGTGGTACACTAGTGGTGCAAGTAGGCAAATAAAATTTATAAAATGCTAAAAATAGTAATAGAAAGAGTCATATACAGTAACTTAGGATTTGTATTTAATTGCATAAACAGGATAAGAAAAATAAATCAATGAGCAACTTATTAGAGGCATCAAGGTAATATAGTGAGACCTTGATGAAGGGGTAATGACCAAGGGAAAACCCCCCACAGACCCTGGCCTCTCAGGAAATGTTGGTCTGGTGCTCGATAAGAGGGGTCGGCAACTTTGCAATAAACACGCAGGGCTTGGCCGCTTGCATTGAGTCCTGATATTTTACCTCTTATTCGGGGCAATGACCAACCATAAACAAGAACACTGGAATCAACATCCCAATCCACATCATTTTGTCCAAAAACCACATTGCCACACTTTTAAAAAACAAATTTATCAAAATGAGAACTATTTTATTGTTTGCTCAGTTTGATATGCTGTGGTGCATTTCTTGAGTGTTTGCATTCTCTGCTGTTTATTTGTTGCTTGTTTTGCAGGGAAAAGGGGTCATTCTTCTACTTTACAGAGCACTGGTAAGTCCCCCATCTAGAACATTTTGGTCTCCAGCAATCAAACTGGATATTATTGAATTAAAGAGGACTCAAAGAAGGGCAACTAAGATGGTATAAGGTAAGGAACGTCATGAAAAACAGCTGGCCAAGTTGGGGAGAAGAGGCACTTTAAGGGGATATCATAACCATGGGGCAGATTTATTCATGCTCAAGCTTCTGGGGTTGAGAAACTGAAACCACACGTGAAATCAAGAAAAGATCGGCAGCAAGTCAAGGTAATCAGATACCATGCACAAGTTCAGTAACTAACTTCAGTAACTAACTGACTTCACTAACCAACTGTTCAAGTCTAGAGGCTTGAGCATTAATAAATCTGCCCCTATGAATAAATATGGAAGGGGACCATATAATACATTTCTAATGTTTTATTTACCAGTGGGTCTTTCCAGCTGACACAAGGACATCCATTTAGATTAGAACAAAGGAGGCTCCATCTTAATATTTTGTTTTTTTAAGAGCTGTGAAGTTGTGGAATTCTTTCTCTGAATCAGCTGTACTGGCAGATATATTAGATAGCTCCAAGAAGGGACTGGATGGCTTTTTAGCAAATAAGGATATGCATTAAATAACCTGGTTCATCCAGGGACTGGATCTTCAAGTCAGAAAATAATTTTTCCCACTCTGAAGCAAATTGGTGATGTCAATTATCTGCAAAGAATTAACCAGTACACATCCCCCATACAGTAGTATAGTGGTGAAAAATTTCTATCGATGTTATGTCATAACGAAATGACATATGTGAGGGAAGGATAATGACAAGCAACAGCGGCTGCTCTATCTTTATAATATCAGGTAAAATTCGTTAAGCAAAACGTTACCATACTCTCTATTTATTAAATTGCTGATATTGAGGCAAGTGTCCTTTTTAAAAATTAAAACTTTTACTTTTACCCTTTAATAAATATGCGCCTACACTTTTGAAAATGTAACACAATTATTTGAAAATATGTTTAGCACCTAATTCTATTTGGTAGCAAAATTGCATTTGGTGACCCAAAGCAGTCAAAACTAATTTTGATGAATTGACACAGGCATCAGCTTTGATATATCTGGGAATTTGTTAAAAACATTTGTGATAGTCAGGAAAGTTTTGCTAAATAGCAAAATATATTGAACCACTAGGAATCCTGGAATCCCTAGTTTAAGATATAATAAACCTGCTCCTTAGATTTATATACTGTAATACAAGCAATTAGGTAAAAACAAATTGGTTTCCTCAAAAATCAGTACTGTATGACGGTCAGTTTTTCTACAGAAAACATCCTGCACAACAGACAGCTGCCTATAGTTTGGTATCTCTATACATTTTCTATTGACATAATGGTATTTATGGGTTAGTAAACTGCCAATAATAGACAAATGTGGGGCTTAGCACTGATTATATCCATGCCAATGGAGCCATAAACCTAAGTGAATTTATTGAAGCATAGGCAAGGCAAGTCATATTACTGTGTGTTTTATTCCTCTAGTGGCCAGGAACCTATCATCAGCTAATGTACTGCCGATCTCAAAGGCACTAGAGCGTGTTACATGATATGAATAATTCATGCTTATTGTACTGCATGTCTTTCTAGATTTGCACTCACAAATCCATATAGTTTAGAAAGATTTAAGAACCAAAATCTTACATAAAACTGCCATCATGGATTTGAATATCTGAGACCAGTAGCACTCAGTAATAATAATGAATATTCTTTTGATTTAGTGCTGTAAATAATGTGAATATTAAGGGGCCTGTTTATAAAGCCTTGTTTTTTTCTGGCCAAGTTTTTAAAGGGAAAAACTTGAATTTTTGAGATTTATTATACCCCAAAGCTGCTAAAAATCAGAACCTGAAAAATATCTAAAACCTGTTGAGGTCATGTAGAAGTTATTTTTAGATGTCCCCTAAGTTGTTTCTTTACATTGTGATCTGCACTGGATAATCCAATAAAGTCAGGGTTTCCAGACAACAGCTTGAAAAGACCCTTTGACAATTTGTATGATTTGAATTGTCACACAATTTTGTCGCAACTTTTTCCCTATCCGCTTTTTTGAGCTGATTTTTTGATAAATGAGTTAAACTTGTGGATGGGAGTTGGATCGACTTTGTTTTAATATACAAAATTAGAAATATTTGAGTTTTAGCAAGTACCCCCTAAATGTTGTATCTATGAATTTTTATATATTTGATGCTTGCATTGTCATGATTGCATTTTATCATTAACAGGGTCGGGCCAAGGTAGTTTGGCACCCTAGGCAAGAGCTTCAATCAGCGCCTCCCCCCCCGTCCTGCATTACCATTTCCCACCTTACCATGTCAGTTATTAAATAAAGAAAGCCATCCATCATACAGCAACCTGAACCAAACATAAATCAGATCACTGTATGTGATCACATCATATTGCCCCAAGTATTTATTACCTGTGCCAGTGACCAGACAAGCAGCAATAGAAAAAATATGGCCCACAAATCTGAAAATAAATCCCCTTAAAAGTGCGCCCCTCAGTGATGGCGCCCTAGGCAGCCACCTACTCTGCCTACCCCTAGTTCCGGCCCTGATCATTAATGTTTCACCTGCAAATAAATCAGCTCTTTTGGATAAGACACTAATACACATGGGGGCAGATTTATCAAGGATCGAATTTCAAGGTAATGGGAGTTTTTTAAACTCCAAACAACTCGAAATTTGAATAAAAAAGACCAACCGAAATTTATTAAAAAAGTAGAATTTTTTAAATTCGAGTGAATAGGCTGTATTCAATCATTTGAATTGAATTCAGATCGTATTCCATCTAATTCGATTTAAAGTGTTTTAAAAAAAAAAAACACTTTGATTACAAATAGGTTCTAGGATGTCCCCCATAGGCTAAAACAGCAATTCTGGAGGTATAGATGGCGAATAGGCCAAGTAAAATTGTTAAAGAGACAGTACATGATAAATTTTGATATTCAAATTATCTAATTTTTTTCAAACTCAAATCGAATTTGGACTATTCACTAGGGGGTTATTTATCCAAGTCCAAATTTATCTCAATATTTTCTGCTACAAACTCTGATCAAATCCGTTCAAGTTTTTTTATCGTAATTTTCACCCGAAAACTTAGGGGTATTGCCCGAAACCCAGCACGCATCAAAAAATCATTGGGACTTCTCCCATTGACTTATATGCAACCTCAACAGGTCTGAAAGGCCGATTTTCAGATTTGGACTTTTCCATCCTCGGGGTTTGATAAGTTCTGAAAAATTCGACTTTTTTAAAAGTCCGATTTTATAAAAAAAAAAGTCACAAATGTTTTATGATTTTTGGAGTTTCGTAAATAACCCCCTAATATTATCTTGAATTTCTAATTTAAAAATTCGATTTTTAAATTCGACCCTTGATAAATCTGCCCCTTATACTCCTCTCTAAAAGTGTCACAATGTTCTCTAGTGTAAAGAGAACCTGCTTGATTTATTCTTCCTGCAGCAAAGTTCCATCAAAGACAAAGAAAATTAAGAATGTTTTATAGTGAAAGTATTTTCTCTACTATTTTAACATCTGGAGAATATTTTCCATTTTTTTTAATTTGAACTATATTTTTAAATTAACAGTGCCTGGGGATGCACAGTATCCTATCCGAGTACTAAAAGTGGAATGCCCTAATGCTAACATATAATTAATGAGATCTATGCATGACTTCCAGAATTTCATATTCAAAAAGAACACCAAGAGCCCCAATAGTGTAATATGTATTGGTAAGGGATAATGAAATAAGAGTAGATAACATATACTCACAAACCAGGGTTACCAATAGGCAACCACTGTAAAGGCAGGTGGAGAGATTGTCCTGACCCCACTCAGGATTAAGAAGTCGCTCTCTGTAGATTGAAAAAGGGTATCAACCCTCCACCCAGGGTGGACTTAGTATTGTATAAAAAGAACAGAGGCGCCAAAAGAATAAAAGGATATAAACGAGTTAAAAAACAAAAACTTGGTAATCAGAGGAGGCAGTAGTGGACTTACCTCCTCCAAGCAGACACAAAACGACTGTAATTAAGCAGTCAAAATTTATTAACGAACTCCAATCAGTACAGCGCGTTTCACTGGCTCAGACCCGCTTCTTCAGGCAATAAACATAGGAGTTACAGCATCTGACAGTAGTATACACACTTAGCGCTAAGTGTGTATACTACTGCCAGATGTTTATTTTGCTTTTTTGCTTTCTATTATTTATTTTCAAGAAAGCAAAAAAATGATTGCAGAGCATATAAGTACAAGGAAATGCAATATGATAACTCATGAAGAAACAATACGTACATCAGTTTCAGCATAATCGAAAGCAAATTCCAATGAAAGCATACTGTATATCCGTTAGTACAAATAAGCTTCTGTAATATACCATCAATCAAATCCAAAGACATGATAAACAAAAAAAAAAGGAGAAAGGAAAGAGAAAGAAAAGTCACTTGGTCACTCTCCCGTCCGACAACAAAGTTCTATCAACATGCAGGTTAGCAAAATAGACACATAGTATAACAGTCTAGTAAATTCTTGCAAGCTCCTAGTCCACGTGTGGCTATTTTCATCGGTTTTGTTCCAGGTAAAGTACCCAAGGAGACCAAGTACCTATAAAAGCCTCTTGCTTCATATGGAAATAACTGAGTAATTCCTCCACCTGCATGATATTACCCATTTCACAGATCCATTCAGCAATGGTTGGGGGAGTAACAGATTTCCAGTTGTGGGGGATAACGGATCTAGCTGCTCCTAAGCAAAAACCAATTAACGACCTTTTGTATGTAGCAGAACCTGGTAGCATTGATAACAAACTCACAGCCGGTGTTGGCTGCCATTCTAATCCAGTTAATTTACCCATTATTCGAAATACCGAGGTCCAAAACGGCTGCAGGTTAGCACAAGACCACCAGATACGTATGTATAGGAGATCCAATCTCCCTATTGCATCTCCAACAAAGATTTGAAGCGGTAGGGTAAATTGCATGTAGAACATCTGGACATTTATACCACCTGGATAAAATTTTATAATTAGTTTCTTGAGTTTTGTACGCAATGGAAAATTTGTGTGTCAATAAAAAACTATTTTCCCACTGTTGCCTCGTAAATAGCAACTCATTTTCCCACTTAACCATATATTTAGGTAACACATTATCCGATCTAGGATCAGGCAAATTGTACAACATTGATATTGCATGCCGTACTGGTAAATCTTGAGAACACAACACTTCAAAGGCAGAAAGTGACAAATTGCAAGGCCAAGTACTCATCAGCTTCTTTAGCCAGTGTTGAATCTGTGTATATTTTAGTCACAAGAGGAAAGTGTCAGCCTCTAGAGGGCATAGGGTCGGCAAAGATACAGGCTGCTGGTTCTGTAAAACTTGCAAACAGTAAAGACTCTCTTTATATCTCCTCCCCAAGAAGAGGCCTCGGGTCATACCTGGAGGAAAATCAGGGTTTCCTATTATTGGGGAAAGAGGACCATTACGTGTAATAAGAGATGGTGATACTTTAAGAAATTGATCGGCTTGTAGGAGAGTTCCTTTGCACACCTTGGGAAGTGTGCAAGCGTCAGGTCGTAATAAAGGGTTTAACCACCATAAGGCCTGTAACGGTCTATCTAGTAACGATTGTTCAATCCGAATCCATTGTTTAGTCCCATGGAGGTGGAACCACTCTAATATCCTATTAAGTACAGTTGCTCTTAAGTATTTTCTCAGACAAGGAAGATTTAAGCCTCCACACAATTTCTGTCTTTCTAAAATATTTTTACTTATCCTGGATTTCTTGCCCCCCCAGACAAAATCAATAAAAGCAGATTGTAGTCTATCAAAAAAACATTTAGGGGGTTGAATGGGTATGGTTTGGAAACAATAAAGAATTCATGGCAATACATTCATCTTTATTGTGTTTATACGCCCAAACCAGGAGATGTGAAGGGGGCTCCATTTTACGAGATCCTTTTTGATTTGAGTAAGAAGGGGTTCATGGTTAAGTTGGTAAAGCCTATCTAAATCCGCCGAGATATTGACACCCAGATATTTTATCGATGTCGCCCTCCACCGGAATGGATGGTTGGACTGAAACATTCAATGCCTCAGATTTATCCATATTAATTTTACATTTACTAAAATCCCCATACATTTTAAATTCTGACATCAGTACTGCAAGAGATACTGTATAAGTGGATTGGATATAAAGGTCAACAGGTCGTCTGCGTACAAGGCCAATTTATACACTTTCCCTTTTATAGCGATTCCGGTAATGTTTGGATAATTTGGAATTGCTACAGCCAGATGTTCCATGACTAAAGCATATAATAACTGAGACAGGGGGCACCCTTGTTGCGTCCCATTGTGTATTTTCACTGGTTCCGATAAAGTCCCATTTACCCTAATTCTATCTTGGGGGGTCGAATAAAGTGCCATAATTCGTTGTTTAGCCTTGGGCCCTAATCCGATTTGTGACAAAGTTTCTTGCAGGAAGGTCCAATTGACTCTGTCAAACGCTTTCTCAGCATCAGTAGACAGAGCCAATATAGGGATCCCCTGTCGCTGCGCGATATCCATGATTGTAAGAACTTTCAAAGTATTGTCTTTAGCTTCACGGCCCTGAACAAAACCAACCTGATCTGAATGAATCAGATATGGGAGGTGAATCTGAAGTCGCTCAGCAAGTATCTTGGCATAGAGCTTAGTATCTACATTTAAAAGTGATATAGGTCTGTAACTCGAACAGGTCAAAGGGTTTGTTTATAAATTTTGACTGCTTCATTACAGTCGTTTTGTGTCTGCTTGGAGGAGGTAAGTCCACTACTGCCTCCTCTGATTACCAAGTTTTTGTTTTTTAACTCGTTTATATCCTTTTATTCTTTTAGCGCCTCTGTTCTTTTTATACAAGAATTTCATATTCGGGCAATTAGAGACAATTGGTTGAAGACCACTTGAAGACTCACTGAAGACTCACTGTAAGAATAATGTAACAATAATGAAAAAGCTAGTACAGGTATGGGACCTGTTATGCAGAATGCTCGGAACCTAGGGTTTTCCGTAATTTGGGTCTTCATTCCTTAAGTCTACTAGAAATTAATTTAAACATTAAATAAACCCAATAGGCTGGTTTTGCTTTCAATGATGATATCTTAGTTTGGATCAAGTACAAGCTACTGTTTTATTATTACTGAGAAAAAGGAAATAATTTTTAAAAATTTGGATTATTTGGATAAAAAGTCTATGGGAGCAATTCCGTAATTCAGAGCTTTCTCAATATAGGGTTTCTGGATAAGGGATCCTATACTTGTATTAATAAACCAACACATTTTCTTTTGAGAAATATAATTCCTATATTTACCTCTAAGGTAGTGTGCAAAGTGCACAGAGAGTTGCGTCTGCCCAATAGAATATAGCGTGGACTGCATTCATCAGCATTATATATATATATATATATATATATATATATATATATATATATATATATATTAGGGATGCACCGAATCCAGGATTCGGTTCGGGATTCGGCCAGGATTCGGCCTTTTTCAGCAGGATTCGGATTCGGCCGAATCCGTCTGCCCGGCCGAACCGAATCCGAATTTGCATATGCAAATTAGGGGCAGGGAGGGGAATTGCGTGACTTTTTGTCAGAAAACAAGGAAGTAAAAAATGTTTTCCCCTTCCCACCCCTAATTTGCATATGCATATGCAAATTAGGGTTCGGATTCGGTTCGGTATTCGGCCGAATCCTTCGTGAAGGATTCGGGGGTTCGGCCGAATCCAAAAAAGTGGATTCGGTGCATCCCTAATATATATATATATATATATATATATATATATATATATATATATATATATATATATATGAGGAGCAGGAGGGGAAGACATGTAGAAATCCCCCCTCCTCCACTTCACCCATCGTTCCCTAACTTGCACATCGTTAGGAAGCTGGACAGTACATAGGTCACAATGAGGCTCTGTCCTTACTGGACTGTTTTATGCACTCTTATATGCACTCTTATATGCACTCTTATTTGGTAAGAGCTGGCCTGCTTCCTCTGATGCTGACTTGCACCTTGCACTTAGTGCAGCATGCAGCATTCCATGAGGCACACGTGCTTGTTAGATTATCACTAAACAACCCCTATTATCTATTAGTCCAGAAGGAAGAACGTTAGGTCCAAAAACAATTTTCAGCTATAGTACAAAAGGGTTTATATCTATCGATGTCTTCTAAAATATGAAACATTTTCATTCCTAAGGTCATGAAAAATATAAAAAAATGTATTACCAAGGACATGATTATGATAGGCGCCGTAATAAAAAGTCTATTCTATACTACATTGTATATGTTTTGTAGTTGGGAAGTATTGTATCTTGTACTGCGACCTCTTAGAAAATGACTACAAAAATAGAAACGGAATAATGATTTAGAGAAGAAACATCAAAGCAGTTAAATTTGCTTCAGGGACAAGTGTGTGCAGTGTAGCATAGTAGGACTCTGATTTGTGTTTATATGATATATTATGCTGTATATTGTATTTGTTTGGAAGATATTCCCTATGGTATTACAGCACATGACATTCAGTAAAAAAAAGAAAGCTAGAATTAACTGTTGGGTATAAAACAAAAGCAGATATAAGTATAAGTGTGTTGTATTTCATGGTCCTTCTACAGAAACTCGCTGATTGGAGCTGTTTATGATATCAGTGCAATCCATTCCTAATTCTTCTGTGCACCATCTTGGTTAGCACCCCATTGAGCTTGAGTTTATCTTTATAGATTTAGTTATCCTCCAAGAATGAAGCATAAGTTATTCAGAATACTAAATAAGCTCATTCAGAACTGCCAACAAGAAATATATATATTTTTATACAGATAAGCATAATTCCTCAGATTGCAAGAACACCATGATATCCTGCCTCTGACTCTCAGTTCCAGACTGAAGCTACAACATACAACGTGTTGAAAAATGTACCTTGCAGAAGGTGCAACATTTTGGAATTCTTGGGGCAAATATTACAGTTATTGAATTTCTAAAGTGCCTATGATTACGTATCGCTCGATACGAAACGCGTTAGGACACATACCTTTTAACAAGATGGAATAATAGTTACAAGTTTTAACCTCTAATGCCATGGCTGTAGGAGTGCATGCACATTTATTTTGGATTGAATTTCTAATATCTAATTCCATGACCGAATGAATGATACAAAATCTGGGTTAAAAATGACCAAAATTAATAAAATATGTTATAAAGTTAAAAAAAAAAACCTAAAATTGCTGATTTGCAAAAAAAAAGCAGAAGAGCTAAAATAAAATGTTGAACAGAGAATTCTACAGTGAATATTTTGAATATACTGTTACTGCAGTTCTTTGGCACAGCAATCGAAATGTATTTCACCACTGGCAGACACTTTTCATTATTTAGAAACCTCTCCATCTATAGAACACAAGAATAATTACTTCAAAATAACTCTACCATCAGTGTTCTCCCTCAATAGCAATTGTAGATTCAGTGTGATAATCAAAACACAGTACAAAGGTATTTTGCTTACAGATGAAGCCACTTGGATTTGTGAGTTAAATGCGTCATGACTCAGGGGTAATTGAAGAAACTGTGTTATCTTAAGTCATCTTAACTCATTTAATGCATTTAACCTTTTCATTAGCATACCAAAGCTCCATTGTTCACAATGGTGAATGCTGTAATTAGATGGGATGTTGTGACGCAGTTTTCTGTGTTAAATGAGATAAATGGGATATCTGTGTTTAGTTATTCTGTGTCAAACAGACAAACCAAAGTGGCTGCATCTGTATCTCACCTAATTATTAAAAAGTCTCCGGGGCATGCGATCAGAAATGTGTCTTTATTTTTTCTGAGAATAGCATTAAGCATTGTGCAATTTTGTTCATACAGTAGTTTGAATTCAGCTAAAGAAGCTGCTCCGAGCTAATATCGCCGACGCCCATTAAAGTCTATGGGGCAAATTCAATAAGTGCCCAAAATGCGCTAGTGATGGCTTCGCCGCACCTCGCCACACTTCGCCAGGCGTAGTTTTGCCAGGGCTGCACAAATTCACGAAGATCCAAAGTTGCACACAGGTTACCGAATGGTTGCAAAGTTGCACTTGCGATAATACGATAAGCAGTCCGAAGTTACGATAGCGATGCCTAATTACCAACTGCGTGCAGTTAAAGTGCAATAGACATATATGCTGCAGCAACTACGTTACACTACACAAGGCCAGGGAAACTTAATAAAATTAAATAGAGGTCTTATCTTGCCCTACACATGTGCCCACTGTAAAGTTAAGGTACCAAATGTAAGGGGGAAGGAGGATACCCTAAGAAACATTTTTGATCTTTTTCAGCCTATCACCCAGTAAAAAGTAAAAAACTTCAGCGTTTTTTGGATTTAGAAAAAATGACTTACAATTTTAGAGAAACTCCTATCTACTCTATTGCACTTCGCCTGGTCTGAGCTTTACACCAGGGACCATTAGTAAATCGGCGAAGTGGCAAAATGACATCAAGCTGGTGAATTTTCGCTAGCGTTAGCCACTTCGCCCTTTAGTAAATTTTCCCCTACGGGCGTAAATTTTTTTGACTGCTTCTTTTTTTTTTTCATGCGCGACACCATACAAGTCTATGGCTGTCATTTCCACAGCGAAACAAGGCGAACAAATGTGCCCATCCCTAGGTTCATTTATTAAGGTTTGAGTTGTGTTTTCCATTAAAATTCAAGGTTAATTTTTTGGTCAAATTTTCCACGTATTTTGAAAATAACAACATTGTTTGAGATTTATTATACCCCAACCCTGGATATAGCTTGAATCCGAAAATACACCATCTAAAACCTGTTGAGGTCATGTAGGAGTCAATAGCAGATGTCCCTTGAACCATTTGAAGATGTTAACAGCCTGCATGATGTTCAAGCTTTTTGCAGAGGATTTGTCCGAAATTGGAATCATTTGAGCAATTCAAGTTTTTCCCCGTGAAAAACTTGATTAATTCAGGTTTTCGGGTTTCACAACTCAAACTCTCAGAATCAAATTTTTTACATTCGAGTTTTTTCTTAAATAAGATACTGTGTGACTTGAGTTCATTCGAGTTCATTTGAGATGTAAAATAACTCGACATTCGACCTTTGATAAATTACCCCCTTATAAGTATTGTATAGAATGGCCAATTCTAAGCAACTTTGAAAAGAACCATGCCCCTATTAATTCTGTCTGGAGTTGATTGTGGGACTGTGGTATTAAAAGAACTGTGTTAGGTACACAGTCAGTGTGTGATTAAATAGACCCTGCAAGTCCTCAGTGCAGAATTTGCTACGTATATTATATACTGTTTGCCTTATTTTATCTTTACATCTTAATGTAAAATGTATACGTGTATATGTTTTGCTGCCAAACATTTTGTGTTTTATTTTTCATACTCTTCAGTGCCCACTAAGTGGAGGCACTGTGCTGTCAATTCCATTTCCCAATACCTTTCATAAGCAAAGAGGTTCAGGTCTGCTGGATTGCAAACAGGTAACAATCCAAGTAAAGTGAGTATGTTCGGATTCTACAGGAGTGTGCCAAGAAAGGGTTACACTAGTAGACTTACTAGGCCTTTAATAAACAGACCTATCAGTTTTGTATCAATATGTTGCATGTGCCAATCTTCTGAGAAGCAGTCTAGAGTAATCCATGGGATTTTTTGGAGTATAAAGACAGCAAGGATTTAGCTAACATAAAATTCTACTCCTCAGTACAAAGTCTCAGCAAATGATTCAACACAACAGCCATCTGCATTTGAAAAGTACCCAGCAAGATTTATTATCCACCCCTTCAAACATGGTAAGCTACAACAACCGGTCAAACTGGTTCACTTTCATTATTAGTGATGGGTGAATTTATTCACCAGGCGCGAATTTGCGGTGAATTTGCGCGATTCGCTGCCAGCAAATAAATTCGCGAAACTTCGGCCGAAAAAAAGACGCCGGCATCAAAAACGGCCGCCGGTGTCAAAAAAATGGGCGTCAAAAACGAGACGCCAGCGCCGTTTCGCAAATTTCGCTTGAAATTCGTCCATCACTATTCATTATAACTACACTTGATATTAAAGTTAATGCTGATTGGCTGCTAAAAGTTACAGGGCAATGGAAATTGTGACTGTGTTTGCCAATTCAGAATTTGTTGTACAGTAGTAAAATTAACTGACTTTTTAAATCTGAACGTGGCGGGTATTCTTCCACCCAGTTCTATTTTACTATGTTTAATCAAAAAGACTTTATAATACCAGTTTTCTCGTGAATTTAAAATGAATGAAATCATACAAGCCCCCCAAAAATAACTCCCTTTAATGAAATGCTGCTACTTCTTGAGCAACATGTATTTACACCATCTGGAGATGCCAGAAGCATAAAAACAAACACAAATACTGTTTTGTTTCTGCAGCTCCTTGTCATGATCAGCTATATTTATTTATTTTCAAATGTTAATTTGTGGGCTAATTAGAAGCACAAAACATGACATGCAGAACAGTTTTGTTTTTAACTCTTTGCTGGAGGAAGCCGGTGACCTCAAGATGCCTTTAGAGATGCAAGTTAAAGTATAGAGGTCTTTATTGACTTAATTTATCTAGCCTAAAAATAAAGCTAAATGCAGTCCCAAAGCATATATTATTGTTCAGATTAACAAAACTGCGAGAAGCACTTGATATTGATTTTTCCTTAACTGCCACAGAATGGAATGTCAGCTAATGAAGAATTGATCTGTGTGAACTGTTACTAATGTTTGGGAATCTACTCTTAGAAAGGGCAGTGCAGTGAGCATTAAATAATAATATTATTGTATATAAAACATTCTTAAAAAGTTCATCTTACTCCCTGTATAAGATTTCCTGTATATGAAAGGGAAACTGTTGATATATAAAATGTCTACAAAACTATATTTGATGCAGAATAATTGTTTTTCACAAATAGGTTTCATTGCCTTTGAAACATATAAAAGATTTACTAATGTGCAACTTTAACCTAACTTCCCCCCAGCCACAAACAAATCAACTATGTTGTTGTCAGTAGTGCTTTGTAAATTGATGAGTAATGCCAGTAACAGCCAATTAGATCAGGTAAAATCTGTTAATGACTCACACCAATGAGTTTGGTAGATGTAGTCAGGAAATAAAGCTTAGGTAGGGGTAAATATTTCAATTTAAGAAACCTGTAATCTATTTGTGGAGCAGGCTTATAGCTTATAGACCTATTAGGTTTAGGCCACACTGGGCGTTTTGGGGAGATATTGTCCTCTGGCGACTAATCGCCTAGTCTTTGTGGCGACCAATCTCCCCAAACGCCTTCCCTGACTCTGCACCAGCTAAAATGAAAAAATGCCTGTTTTCCTAAGTTTCCTTGTGAAGCAACTTCGTGCGACTTTGGAAAACGAATCACTGCATGTGATTAGCGCCAAAAAAAAGCATAAAAGTTGAACTGTCACTGTTAAAAAAATCTGGGGAGATTTGGTCACCTGGCGACTAATTGCCTCGTCTTTGCGGCGACCGATCTCCCCAAACGCCTTCCATGACTCTGCACCAGCTAAAATGAAAAAATGCCTGTTTTCCTAAGTTTCCTTGTGAGGCAACTTCGGGCGACTTTGGAAAACGAATCGCCGCATGTGATTAGCGCCAGCATTTTTTATTTTAGCCGGCGCAGAGTCAGCGAAGGCGTTTGGGGAGATCGGTCGCCGCAAAGACGAGGCAATTAGTTGCCAGGTGACCAAATCTCCCCAGATTTTTTTAACAGTGACAGTTCAACTTTTATGCTTTTTTTATGGTTTTTATAAGTTCGGCTTCTGTTCAGTAGCTCTCCAGTTTGGAATTTCCACAAATATCTGGTTGGAAAGAGCCAGAAGAGTAACAGAAACAATTCTAAAGCTATAAATAAGAAAGACCAATTGAAAAATGTCTTAAATATTGTATAAAATACTAAAAGTTATCCCAATGGTGAACTACTCTTTACGAATCTTCAAACATTCAAGTATTTAATTGCTTGAATTTTAGAAAATCCTTAAAAGGGTAGGAGATTATATTGATCCTACTATGCACTTGATAAAAAGTTCAAGACAAAAATTGCCACTTCCTCAAAATGTTCTCATTTCTAGGGTGGGGAGGAGATTACCCCTAAACACTGTTCCATTGCCCAGCTTTTCATCACTCATTTTCTCTATCTGTGCACTGCTAATAAAAATGAATTGCATATGGTGAACTGAAGGTGTGGGAGTCAAAAGCCACAGATGAGAGCCCAGTACAGCAGGTCAGAGGCTGCCTTAACGGAAATATTTACATAGGTGCATTGTTAACCCTCAATGTAAAGAGCCATTGCTTTTTTTTCCATGTAAAAATGATGTTCCACAGGCTACTTCATATTTTTAATATCTTTTTAAAGGGCTGGGGCCTAAAATTTCACTAGAAATGTTCTATAAAGTGGCAAAATTAAATTCTCATCTCTTGAGTTAAAGCTTTTTCTTATGCAATAGTGTATTAATTTGCTTCAGAAGCCTAGACACTACCTAGAGTTGCACAGTCTTTTATCCAAGTACCCCTAATACCCTTCTCAATTAAGACAACACATTTTCATTTAGTGTGTTAAAAGTTGAAGATTTGTACTTGCTGTTGATCTCTGTATTAAAAGAATAAAGGATGGGGTCAGCAACCTCTTTTATAGAGAGGAAAACCAAAGATGTCTGTCTAGTAAGAGACCACATTAACTATTAATATATTGTAAACAAGCTACATTTGCCAAATTATCATATTTAGAAAACAGCTTTTTGCAAGTTTTTCCATAACGGATTTTGGAAGTTCAGCATCCCCTTCCCCTTTGAATAAATAACATTTTAAAATAATAAATAATAGAAGTAAGATACTTTTTATTTAATTGCTCCTTTAAGTTTCTAACATTATATTTAAGAGCATTGCTTGCTGGTTGCTATTGGCAACAAATTCACTATACATTAATCTTTATTTTTCCTTTACATAATGGTAACCATCGTTACTTCTTAGTAAAAAAAATAATGAGAAGTGATAAAGTGTCCCCATAATTTTATTAAAAAGGGAAATGTATTCAGTTGAAAGCATGAGAAGATTGACAAAATGTCCATATTTTTACTTGACTACCAAGCCAATCAATTCTTAGGTTATATAATTATGTCACATTGATATAATAACATACATTCAGAAAGCCTTGGAACCTAAAAAGATAATAAAAGCATATCATTTATATTTGCATAATGGGCTAAAATGGAAACTTGAATACATTCAGTTCCCTGGGAACTTTTAATGGATCTTTCTTTTTAGTTTTAATATTCATATAGTGAAAATGTGGCTTCTTTTCATTAAAAAGAATGATCTGGAACTTACTATTACACTTTTCCTTGTCTAGGTATTTGAATTATAGTCGTAGTTTTCTTTTTTTAACAATGGTCTTCTCAATTCACAAAAGGTAGAATAATTGTCTTATTTCATTAAGAAGCATTACACTGAAATTAAATAAATGTTTTTATTTCTGTTTATATATGTGCCCATTTGAAATGAAAGTTTTACTTTTGATTGTAGTAGAACATATCATAGGTTTTACAAAGCTAGATAAGCGGTCTAATTTTTCAACCCCTCTTTTACTTAGTGGTAACCTCTTGGTGATCACTCCATAGGGTAGATTGGCATTCAAATTGTACGTCAGTTCCATACATAATATCTGCCCCAAGCAGGAAAAAAAGATAAAGAGAAAACACTGTTCTACCAATGCAGCTATAGGCCATAATAAAGTGCTTAGTTACTATAAAACATTAAGAAAACATGCCACTAGTAATGGGTGAATCTGAGCCGTTTCGGTTCGCCAAAAAACTGCAAAATGGTGAAAATTCTCTGAAATGCATCAAATTGCACGACAAAATTTGACATGCAACTCATTTTTTCACCCATTAGAGTCAATGGGCATCAGTGAAACTTGCCAAAAAAAAATCACTACAAATGGCTCATTACTACCTGCCGCTAATTTAATTATTGCCATCTTCCAGCAAAAGAAAACACTGATATACAGTATTTTAAATTTGCTTACATATTCTCAAGGACAATTTAACCTCCAGCAGATCATCTTCTAGTTAGTTGTCAATTTTGTTCGTCAGTGCTGGCGGCACTAACATAAAGCAACAGTATTTCCATGATTACTGTACTAGCAATCACTGTCTTAAATCTAGTCCCCTAAAGGTACTGAAAGAAAAGATGCAAATTGAGAAAATAAAACAACAATAAAGACACATTAAAAAAACAATTTGCCATTTACGGAATATTATTCTTCTTTTATCAGGATATTAAATGTAAGTTCTGATTTCATCATGTACAGTACCAAATGCTGTTACCTAGTAAATAATTGCTAATGGGTCCATAATTATAACCTAAACAGTGAAAATGTGATTAAAAACTATATTTTGCTGCACTAATTACACTGGGATCAGGAAGTCTACTGGACTGAAGAATACAGTAACGAAGAGTCATATGACTGAGATTTACATCTTGTGTATCATTATGTGTGAAAACAGAGATATTCCATTTCTGCAATTTGAACTCTGTTTATAAAAGTTTGATAACAATCGTATTATGAAACACACCCTGAATAGCTACAAAATAATAAAAAAAGCTACAAAATAATATTTAATTTCTCTATGCATGTAGATGAATGGACAAATTTCAAAATGCAAAAAAGGTGCAAGTAGTCATGTTATCTATCCATAATATTACATCCCATCTGAAAATGTCTGAACAATTTTCAACTGCAGCAATTATGCTCAGTATTTTGTACTAAATACTAGAGGTGCAAAGAACTGCAATGTAATGTGCTACATCAGTGGTGTCCAACTTCTGTGGTACAGAGGGATGGAATTTTTCTTGCCTACATGGTAGAGGGCTGATAATGGAAGCCAGTGTTAACCACTCCCTGTTTTTAAACCACCCACTTTAAACCACACCCATGTTACCATAAGACCATGTCCACATTATCACTCATATGTGAAACAAGTTGTCATATTAAAGGAATTGTTCTGTGTAAAAATAAATAGGTAGGCTGTAAAAAATAAAAATGTTTCTAATATAGGTAGTTATATTTGTAGTTTCTAATATAGTTAGTTAGCCAAAAATGTAATGTATAAAGGAGTGACTGGATGTCTAACATAATAGCCAGGACACAGACTTCCTGCTTTGCAGCTCTCTGTAAAAATTTTACTGGTAAGTGTTTACTGTTTACTGTAAAAATGTAAAGCGCAAAGGGCGCAATTGATACATTTTGTGTACGTCTACATGTATGTTGATATGTACCCAAGTTTGCAAAATTGCTTTGGTCTTTTTCCATTGAATCCACCTAGTTTTAGTATTTAAAGGAAATAAAGATTTTTTTTTTATACCGGCTACATATTCACTGCACACAGAAAGCAGAGCAAATGGAACAGGAAGGCATCCCGCAAATTACATAACTTTAATTCTGATATAAGTAAATAAATAATTAAATAATGGTGTGAAAGGAGAAGGAAAGCTTCAATCATTTGGGTGCCAAACGTTAGGCACCCTCTCAGTGATAGAATAGTAGTTGGCTCTCATTTTAATTCCCATATTGTATATAACATTCTTTAACAGTGTTAAAGCAACAAAGAAATATAGGGGCAGATTTATCAAGAGTCGAATTTCGAAGTAATGGGAGTTTTTTTAGCTCCCATAACTTCGAAATTCGAAAAAAAAAACCAAAACATAAATTTTATAAAAAAAGCAACGTTTTTAACAGCAGGTGAATAGGCTGTATCCGAATTGTTCGAATCGAAATTTTAGTGCATTCGATCGAATTCGAAACAAAGTATTTTCCCCAAAAAACGTTGATTTTTCAAAGTCCACCAAATGACCCCAAATAGGTTCTAGGACGTCCCCCATAAGTTAAAACAGCAATTTGGCAGCTTTTAGATGGCAAATGGTCAAAGTTTTAGACAGTACATGATAAATTTCGATATTCGAATAGTTACATTTTTTTTACTTCAGATTTTCACTTTGACCCTTGAAAAATCTGCCCCATAGGGTTATTTACTATAATTTGAATTAATCTAATTTTTTTTATTAAAAACAAAGTCAAACTAACTCCCATCCACAAATTGAACTAATTTATCACAAATTCTTCTAAAAACAATTCAGAGCAAAGAAATGTTGCCACAACATTTAAATCGTACGCTTGACACTCCAAAAACTTGAAAAATCTACTTTATCGGATTATCCATAGATCACAATGTCAAGAAATAACTTCAGTGACATCTGCCACTGACTTCTACATGACCTCGATCGGTTTGAGATGGAGTATTTTGGGATTTGAATTTTTAGCTGCTTTGGTGTATCATAAATTTAATTTTGTTTCCTTTAAAAATTCAAGTTTTCAAACTCAACCACAAATATTTGAGGCTTAATAAATGGGCCCCTTAATCTTTTATTATTGTTTTTTTTTTTAATAGTCCCCACCCAAATTGCATCCATCAGTCATTTACTTTGCAAATTGAGCCACAGAGCCCAGTGTGGCAACCTGCACCGTTACAAACTACGTAGTTTATTTCTTTTCTGAGCTCAAACTAGTTTGCTGATTCTTATTTACTCCTCTATGGATAATTATGTGGTGAAGGCTGAATACAAACATGTTTAAATGTATTATCAGAGCAAAATTTATATTTTGAATTTCCATTATACGGGAACAACTGTGATCAATGGGTCATATGACCATTGTCACTTACAATATAGGGCACAATAGCTGAATAAAAACCACTGTTCAAAGCATTATTCCTGTTTTCAGTTTATCTCAATGTGAAATAATATCTGTAAGTCCTTTGGGAAAAGTCAACCATTGAAATGCTTTTAGATGGCTGGAAGGCAAATGCTCAAACTGAACCATCACTATGCAGGGCTATTTATATCTCTACAAGCACCTTCCTGCACTATTTCTGCACTGTTTGAATATTCTACAAAGAAAGATCCCTTAAGGAAAGCTGCAAGAGATGAGTGCTCCCTTTACTGTGCATACTACACATCTAGATCTTCTGCTAGCTGATGTATATAAACTTATCATGGAATTCATTTCACCTTCTTGTTTGTGTTTTATCTCGTTCCCTGCATTGATATTCTGCACTGACTCAATCTGACAGATGTATTTATATTCATCCAATACACTAATACTAATACACTTTCAGGATTTTACCCTGTCATTATGGGCCATGTAATTACATGTCGTTTCATCAATTACTCATATGTTAGTGTTGTTAATACAGAGAATTATTTATGTTTAATCCAGGCTATATTTGTTATTAACGGCCATGGAAAGCCTATTAGAAGATTGTTTTAATTTCAATTAAGACGGAAGCATGTGCTATATAAATTATAATTATATAAAATATATTACTCCAGTATCCCCCTGCATAATGTGCAGGTCCATCTTTGTGTGGAATACCTAAACCTGAAATAGTTCATCTTTAATATCCCTCTCTCAGCCATCAGTCTCCTTACATACAGGCTTTGTTTTTTTAAATGTTAGTTTATTTATTTAAATGTTAGTACTACCTGTAATTAAATATTTAGGAAATGGAAGCAAAGGCTTCCAGATCCCTTGTCCAAAAAATGACCAGGTCCCGAACGTTCTGGATAAAAGGTCCCATACCTAATAAAATATTTAGGAAATAAAAGCAAAGGCCAATGATCACATATAAACACATTTTTCTGTCACCCAAAAAGCTCACAAGAAGACCCCCTTAAAGCCCCCCACAAAGCCGCCTCCAGCCCTCGCAAACCTGCAGTCACTCAACCCTCCAACACTGCTAAATGATCTTCTGTACCGTTTCAGTGACGTTGGGCTTGGGGCGGCACGATCCATGAAGGATCTATGGAAGGATCTCTCCGCCCCCAGCCTAGCATCATGGAAGTAATATGAAAGATCTGTTAGTAGTGTCAGCTGCTCTGCTGCACCAAGGTTTGCAGGGCTGAGGACGGCTTTGAGGGAAACTACTGCAGGTGCAGCAACTATTTGATCCTGACCCGTTCATATGATTATAGGAATGTGTCGGTATCGATTTAAGGTATTACAGAAAGATCCATTATTCTGTGAAACCCTAGGTCGTGAGCATTCTGGATTACAGGTCCCATGCTTGTGCTTATATAGATAAATATGAGTGTCTGTTTCCCCCTCATAACAAATGATTTTCTCCAAGCCTACTCCGATTTGCTTCCACGTCAATGTCAGCAAGCTCCATTTTCTTGTTTTATTCTTTTCACATGTTTTCTTACCTTCTCCTTTTGGGGTAGATTTACTAAAGTGTGAAGTGGCTAAGCTAACGACAATTCGGCAGCATAACCGCCTGCAGGGACATCGGCAATTTACTAAAGGACGCAGGTGCCAATTCGCTAGTGAAACAGACAGGCGCTAGCGGTCATTCGCACTCTATCGGCAGGTGACAATTTGCTCTAGCGAATGGACGTTACTCCGCAAATCCACTAAAGTGTGGATTTTACTGAACGTTACCTCTTTTGCCAGAGTTGCCTTCGCCACCTCAGACCAGGCGAAGTGCATCAAAGTAGCTAGATCTTCCTCAATCTTCTGTCACTTACATTATATTCTGTGAGCTGAAAATGCATCAAAGTCCATAAAACGCTGGCGACTTTTCCTTTTTTCAGCCTGCAAAAGACCTAACAAACTTTTTTTTCCCCATACATTTGCAAACATGTGGACCATTAATTTTACAGTGGTCACATGTGTAGGGCATTAGAATTACTGTATTGTCTTTATTAGGGTTCCCTGGACATGTGTTTTAAAAAGTGTAATTTGTAAGTATATGCACCAAAATTTAACATAAAGACGTCCATACAACTTTAAATTTCCCGCCCCATGCAAATTGACCTGAGAGCAAGATCCCTATCGAAGTTTCACTAGGCAGAAATTAACTCTAGCGCATCTTCACTATCAAATGCTCGCATTGCCGAAGTAACTCTAGCAAAAAGTCGCCAACGTTTGGCTCACCCCATATTAGTGAATTAGTGTAGTCTGAGTGGATTTTCGCCTGGCAAAGTGTTTCACTGGGTGCATAGTGGACGATGGCGACTTTTCACTGGTTAGTAAATCTACCCCTTTATTTTTTTCAGCTATCCTTTCTCTTTCCCACTGAGCACCCACCTTTTTTTACTCTTGTGCCATTCCCATCCTTCATCTCTATACTGCAATTATCTTCTTCTTTGACCTTAGGAGGAGAAATTCAATGTTAAACCCCTAGCCCATCATATATATACATATATATATATATATATATATATATATATATATATATATATACAGCAGCATATGTACAGGCATAGTTTAGGTGTATGAAAGCCCTCTGTCATTTCACCAGTGAGTTTTTGGTGCTGGGTGCTTGTCAGGTTTGGGAAGGCAATAGGTCCCAATATAACTTTATATAGTAATCAACAAAACTGTGCCCAAGGAAATCATGTACCACAGTGCTCTTACTACTGTACTACAGTATAACATGGAGTTAAACGTAGTTACATTATAGCATTAAATACAGCATGCAGCAAGGTGAAGCTCAACTAGTCCTATTGTATATCATATATATCATGTACTGTTCCTGGCCTAAATTCAACTGAGCAATGCACAGTAGACAATTTATAAGAGATGCAAGCATGGTTTCATGTTATATGTGTTTTAGGAACATTTTATTTTCAGTATTCTGAGGACAAAGTTCAGGATTTTGCTTTACAATACTGGCATCAGAAATAGAGTACAATAGGTCATTTAGGTCATCTTTTCAGTTATTTATTTGAAGAACTTGGCTATGCCTTCTCTCTGAATGCTAACTAGACCATAAACTTGTAAAAGAGGAAATATGTTAGTGTAGACCTTACTGTGATAATTGAGTGGGTAAAGGTAATAAGATGATTTCATTTGTATTCAAAGGCTGCTTATTGCTTAGCTTAGTAGTGATCAAGTCAAACTTGAAGAAGCCTTGTAAAATTAACTGCACATGCATGTAACACTCTATGTAAGCATAATGAGAGAAGCAAAATCATGCCCTTTAGAGCACCAATTCAATAAGCATTTGTGTCCATGTCTGTACCTTGTGCGGATTTAATATCCAGCTCTGGTGGGTAATAGAAAACAAGACAGAGTAGTATATGGAGTGCCATTTCTTAAAGGACCAGTAACATCAAAAAAAAAAATTAAAAAATTTGTTAGTATACATCAAAAAATAAACAGCAAGACAAATAAAACTTTAAAACCGCAAAGCGTTTATTAAGAAATAACTTACCGTAACTCCACTTCCGCTCCTGTTCAGAAAAGGCGACCATCCATTGTGCGGCGCTGGATTTCTGCTTCTTGGCTATCTCTCATGTTGTACTGACAGCATGTGCAGCAGCTGCTGCATCAGGGAGCGCTATATTGTACAGTTCACCCCGCTCCTGAGTACAGAGTCTCGGGAAGAGCCTCAAACCGTGTTCCCTCAACCGCTCATAGTATTCTAGGGACTTGGCTGTGCCTGTTGTCCCTCTAGCAGAGATTCTCCACTGATGAGCCCAAATTCCCACCTGTACAGAGCACAATATAGAAATAAGGGGGCTTTCGGGGTGCTGGAGACCTGAATTTGGCTTCTTATTCTTCGATGAAGAAGAGGAGGAGGAGGTACAGAAAACCCGAGCCGGCAGCTGCCCCTGTGAGAAGCAACCCCGCCACAGGGACCCTACAGAGCATGCCGATGAGCCAGCAATCCGCAGCCATGGACACCACCTCCTCCTCCTCTTCTTCATTGAAGAATAAGAAGCCAAAGTCAGGTCTCCGGTGCTCTGAAAAGCCCCCTTATTCCTATATTGCGCTCTGTACAGGTGGGAATTTGGGCTCATCAGTGGGGAATATCTGCCAGAGGGACAACAGGCACAGCCAAGTCCCTAGAATACTATGAGCGGCTGAGGGAGCCTAGGTTCAAGGCTCCTCCTGAGACTCTGTACTCGGGAGCGGGGTGATTTGTACAATATAGTGCTCCCTGATGCAGCAGCCGCTTCACATGCTGTCAGTACAACATGAGAGATAGCCAAGAAGGAGAAATCCAGCACCGCACAATGGATGGTCGCCCTGTCGCCTTTTCTGAACAGGAGCGGAAGTGGAGTTTCGGTAAGTTATTTCTTAATAAAGGCTTTGCAATTGTAAAGTTTTATTTGTATTGGTGTTTATTTTTGATGTATACTAGTATTACTAACGAATTTTTTTAAAAGAAAATTTTATGTTACTGGTCCGTTAAAGCTTAAAGGGGCACTAAAGTCTAAAAAAGAATAATGCTAGAAATGCTGTATTTTGTATACTAAACATAAACATAAACTTACTGCACTAGAATCCTATTTATATTAATGATGTATGCTTTCAAATTTCCATGCCATCTTGTAACTTTGTTAAATATCTTTGCAAGACCATGCACATGCTCATCTGTCGTCTGGGCTGCTGCTTAGGGATTGCCATAAATTATCAAAACAGCACAAGTCAAATAATATCTGCCATAGAAGCAGATACATCAAGACTGGGTCCTGTGTTGTCATATAATCTAATGTGGATTTTGTAGTTTTGTATTATTTAATACAAACATTCTCCAACTCTCCAGAACCAACTCTCCAAATAGAATAGAAATTTAAATCTGGCTCCATGATCTTTGTCGATGTAGCTGGAGTTGGAAACATTAAAGATGATGTTAAGGCAAAAATAAAATCCCATTTTTACTTTATTAACTAAAAAAGAAATACTTGAAATATACTTCAATTTATACGAAACCTGACTGCATGCAGTGAAATTCCACCTTCATTTACTTTCTCTGACTGCTGCAGATATGAATCTCTACACGGTTGTTGGTTGTTCTACAGGGAAACAAACAAAGTTGCTCGAGTTCTGGGAAGTCCATCCCCCTGCCTGTTGAAAGTATGATTGTTTGCCTGCAGAGCAGTCAGGGACTGTCTGAAGTTTCCTATCTGCAGCAATCAGAGCAAGTAAATGAAGGGAGAATTTCACTGCATACAGTGATGTTTCTTATAAAACAGTAGACATTTGTAATTAAAGTATATTGGAGATTACTTTCAATAAAGAAAGTAAAAATGGGATTTTATTCTTTTGCCTTTACATCCCGTTTAAAAACATTTAAGCATTAAAAACCCAATAGTTTGTCTTACATCAGCATGGATTGCTGCTGGATTAGTTCATGTGAAGGTACTGTCTTATAAATAATGAAAATTAGAAAAAACACAAGAATTGTTTATAGACACAAAATAACACAACTCTATTAAAGCCTGGTTAAACATCAAATGATATGACTTTTAAAAGGAGTTTATTATGTGATGAGCC
This sequence comes from Xenopus petersii, assembly GCA_038501925.1. Lineage (NCBI taxonomy): Eukaryota > Metazoa > Chordata > Amphibia > Anura > Pipidae > Xenopus > Xenopus petersii. The sequence continues at coordinate 47,039,202 of CM076672.1, read as the reverse complement.
CTGTAACTTGTCATAATGTAAAAAGATAACAGCTGTTACCAAGTGGTAATGGTACAAAAATGGAGCTAATAGTTGTAAATGGGTTTTGCCTTTGTTGAGTATGACAAGAAGCCCATAATCTTCAGGGCAGTTCATCTATTCCTTTTAAAGATATGTACTTCCCTGTAAAGACTTGCATCCAATACCAGCTGTGAAATAGTGAACTGCCAAGAGGGGAAATCCCATGTGCTCACAGAGATTGCTCAGTAGCAATTATTCCACGTGTATCCATTTTGAATACCTTTACACAACTTGATGGAAATATAGTAATGGTATCTGTCACAAAACATTGAATAGAGATGATGCTTAAACATTTCTAAAAGATCTAAATGACCTATTGCACTGAAATATATATTTCAGCTAACCCAACTTCTTAGAAATGGGCCATCTGAAATAATAAAATTATATCTATTATCCATATTGATAAATGTACTATACATAAAGAAGCAAATTAGCTCATTTTAGACCACATAAAGGTGGTGTCACGTTCAGCACCCAATATCCAGAACCCAAGCTAAGCTCCCTGGTCACGGCTCTAACTTCTGTCTATAACCGCCGCCTTTCACCTCAGGAGGAGCCCTTGGCTAATTGGATGCCGCCAGGTTTTATTTGAAAGAGGAACAAAGCTAACGGTTCTGGACGAGCAAAGGGGCATGATCGTCTCACCAGAATACTGGAAGGAAGAATGCCACCAGGAACAGGCAGGCTGGGCCAGCACAAGCCAAGAATCGTCAGACAGGCAGAAATCAGGATAGGAGAACGTAGAATAATCAGTGGACAGGCAAAGGTCGGATTGGAGAGGTCAGAGTAGTCACAAGCAGGCCTGTGGATTGGCAATGATAATGGAGCTTTTATTTGCAACAGAGATTTCTAGGATTATTTGGGGTGTTCAGTAGGAGGGGAAAGTGGAGCGTTTTTGTCTCAGACAAATGTTATTACGATAGTTCTGGGTCATCGAATGTCAAACAAACAAGAAGCAACTTGAGCAAAGACATCTCAGTTGAGATTAGGAGATGAAAGTTGCACAGCACAGAGGTATAAAAGAAATATTGTAATGGACAGAGCCTTGAGGTAATATCACAAAGTGGTAAAATAGATGATGTTGCTCACTTGTAAGAGACACTAAAAGAGCATCAGGAGATGAAAGGTAAACTAGGGTAGAGCAATGTCACGAATACCAAGAAATTAAATAGACTGCAGGACAGTGATTGATGATGTCAGAAGCTGCTAAGAGATATAAATGAGTATAAATGAGGAGAAGCTGTTTTTGCATCTAGCAGTTAGTTATGGTTAGTTTTATAAAAGGCAGTTTTGGTGGAAAATGATGGATGATGGAAACCAGATTGTAGGGGGTAAAACATAACAGAACACATGCCAGCACTACCCCCCAGCAGTTTTTTATTCCTTCATATTTTAGCTTTTGAGAAATTAAAACCCAAAGCCATACTATATTCCCAGTCATTTGCCTTTTAACCTATCAAAATGCATCATGCAATATTACTGTTTTAACAACAAAAAAGTCTGTTAACCTCAGAAAATAGAGTCCCGGGGATAACAATGCTTTGCCTTTTTTCAGTCAAGTAAAAAAAGAATCCTTTATGCTAATATCTTTCTAAACATGAATGTATAGTGCTTGTGTGCAAACAGTTTGACTCACTTTGCTACCTTCTTTCACCTGCTCTTTTGAACGTTGCTTGTCATTAACCAAACCAGACTTCTCTCTGACACTGACTATTTTTCTGACCTGCTTTATTTCTCACCTAAGCCATTCTGAGGCACTGATCTACAAAACCTAGGACATCTAGGGTCTAAAGCAAGAAGGTTGATCAAGCAAGAAATCACGCCATCACGTTTGGAATCTATGATCCAACAAGTCTAATAAGGTCTAAATATAAAGATCTTAATAGTAGAAGTCTATTTTTGTATTCTGTTACTAGTCTTATCTGTAAATCGAAAATTTCTATATTTATCTGTGGACTTAGAACATACAAAAGTTATTTAAAAACAGCTGTATCCACATTCTTCAATCAGTCTTTGTGTTACTGATTCACTGTGTAACTGTGTTTCCTGTTTATTTTTAAAATAAATGGGTGGTTCAACTTTAAGTTAACTTTTAGTATGTTATAGAATGGCTAATTCTAAGTAAACTTTCAATTGGCCTTCATTTTTTTTTGTTATAGTTTTTTAACTATTTAATTTTTTCTTATGATTCCTTCCAACTATCAAATGGTGGTCTCTGACCCCATCAAAAAAAGCAAATGCTCTGTAAGGCTACAAATGTATTGTTATTGCTACTTTTTATTACTTATTTTTCTATCCATGCACTCATTATATTCCAGTCTCCTATTCAAATCAATGCATGGTTCATGGGTAATTTGGACCCTAGTTAACAGATGCAAAAAAAAAAAAAAAAGCTTAAGATGCAAATGGAAGTGCTGCTGAATAAAAAGCTAAATAACTCAAAAACCTTCAGTGATAAAAAATGAAAACCAATTGCAAATTGTCTGAGACTATCACTCGGTACAACATACTAAAAGTTAATTTAAAGGTAAGCAACCCCTTTAATAAGTCATGTTCAGTCATCCCTGAAAGTTAGTGTAATAAATTGCTGCATTCTCATTTTATGTACTTTTCAACAATACAACATGTTTTGTCTTTATAAAATATTCACTCATTCTCAAAGTATAACAATTGTTTAAGTCTGTAAGGGCTGAACTGAAATAAATAAGAAGGAGGACTTCAACAAGACAAAGCACCATTTATGATCATTATCTGTATTTTGTTATTTATTATTAAGTTGTACAATGAGGACTTGCAGAGCTGCTTTTATCTTTATGCTATAGTCAATGTATTGTATCTTCTTCCTAATTCAAATGAGTGCATGTTGCTTACATGAATCTTACTTAAACAGCACTTTTATGCAGCTATAGGATTGTCACTTTCGATATTTTCAGAACTTCTTACTTGTGTAAGCACGATTCAAAGCTTAGTCAAGATTTTTTAGCAAAAGGCAAAAAGTAGGACAAGAAAAGTGATGCTTAACCAAAATTAAATGTTCTGGGTTTTTTTTTAATAGTTTAATATTAACTATACAATATGATAAAAATTAACTGAGACGCAGGGAAAAAAGTAGTTGGGGACACAGTGCTCGTAACACACAGTAAAAATAATCACATTTTGTGTATAATAATTGTGTAGTCTGATCAATGCTCAAATTGGGACAACTCGGTTTCTACGAGGCAGGGTTAAAACTGTTAGGGGCAGTTAGGGGATGTGTACATAAATTCTAATTTAGTACTACCTATGTAGTAGCGTAAAAGTATTTTTTTCACCAGAAAATTCTCAAGGGGCAGGAAATATCCCATAATACTAGTTTTTTTTTACCCATCATTCTTTGCTGACAGGAGGGAGATCTGTAGCTACTGCTGACAGGATGTTTTGGCTTCTGCTTCTATCTGTTGCAACAGCAGCAGTTTTAGCTCAGAGTCGTATTATTGGCAGCGGCATCACAGTCCAAGGATTCGTCAGCCTCTACGCTTTTTTGGTTTCATTGTGATTGGCTACATTAAACTGTGCATTTCTATAAAGCAAAGAGATTGACTGGTATGATTTCTTGTTCCTATAATTCTATTGGCACTCTGGTAATGTTGTTGGATGGTATAATTATCAGTTAATAAAGTTTATGAGTTTTGAAGATGCATTTCTGGCCATATATGTCACAGTAAAAATTGCCATAATAACCGCCATAAAACAAGACTATTTTATAGCATAAATATTCACAAAAACGTAATTTTTCGCCAGAACGTAGTTACCGCAAGTGATCGCAATGACTTCTGAGCGCATCGCTGTTTAGTAAACTTAGTCGCTGCGAATATTCTGGCGTAAAAATATTCTCAGCGATAACATGCGGAAACTTAAAGTCAGATTTACCGCACTTTAGTAAACGGACCCCTTAGAATCCAAACTCATTGCCCTTGTTTGGTCTAACTCGTTTAGTATTTGGGTGTGAATTCTGTCTGATTCCAGTTTTGATCCTTGCCTGCCTGACTATTCTAAACTCTGCCAATCCTGACCTTTGCCTGCCTGACAATTCTGAACTCTTTCGGTATTGACCCTTGCCTGCCTGACTACTCTTTGAACTCCGCCTGTACTGCCCCCGGCCTGCCTGAATACGTTTTATGTCTATTCCCTGTTGACTGTTGACTTCTCCAAAACCCTGAAAACGCATGTGCACTTTTACTCGTTCAGAACATCTGCTTTGCTCCTCTCAAGGTAAGACCTGGCGTCATCTGAGTAGCTGAGGGCTCCTCCCGAGGCCAAAGGCGGCTGCTACAGGCAGAAGATTGAGCCGTGACCAGGGAGCCTAGCACTTGTTCTGAATTTAGGGAGCCGTACATGACAACATATACACAAAAGTCCCTCACAAGCACATTATCTGATACTATAAAACGAACTCCAACTTTCTTCATAATTTAATTTTCAGTTCCACCTCCCAGATTCTTTCCAGCTCACTTACTTACCATAAACAATAAACAAACAGGCAAAATTGAGTTTCCATCCTTTGAGTTAATGACCTTTTTATGCAAGACAGCACTTTATTAAAGCCACTGACACTAAGCAGGGACACTGCTTAGATTTACATCGTTACATATGTAGTTTGTTATCCACAGAATCCCCAAATCCTTATCCACACACACTACCATTTACTAGATTATGTGATGCATTTATTCATTAATTTGATGGCCAGTTCTACAGTTTAGCGACATCTGTCATGGCAACATCCTGCATGGAACATATGTATCCTGAGCAAAAAAAGCACAGTACTTACAATACCAACTTCATGATCATTTATGAACAAATTTAAATGAAAAGGACTAAAGACCTGACCTTTTGCTACTTCACTAACAACACTGGCTGAAGATAAAAATGTTCTTTATCCAAGTATCTTTATATTTTTATATTTCTATTAACCAGAAAGTTCTGAAGTACGCTGAGGCCATAAAAATGTTTTACATTTTTAAAAATGACTTCCTTTTTCTCTGTAATAATAATACAGTGCCTTGTACTCTATCACAACTAAGATATAAATCATTTTTATTGGAGGCAAAATAATCCTATTGGGTTTAATTACTGTTTGAATTATTTTTTTGTAGACTTAAGGTATGAAGATCCAGTTACAGAAAGACCCCGTTTCCAGAAAACCCGAGGTCCCGAGCATTCTGGACAACAGGTCCCAAACCTGTATTAAGTAAAATAGGGCATATTATTCTTTTAGGCGCTTAAAATACAAGTAAGAAGAAAAAATCAACAATCCACTAAAATAGATAAAGCGGAAACATGTATTTTACTTTGTAACATATACAGTATCTGCTTTGGACTGCGGTTCCCAAATAGTTGTTATAGCATTTTCTGGAGATTTTTAACATAAATTTTCACAATTCATTAGACAGGGCTGGAGCTGCTGACATACGAAGTGACCACCTGTGAAACGGAGACTCATAGGAATTTTATAGCTGCATTAAGCCTCATAGGATACAGTTATGGAAAGTCTGTCTTTTTTATGGTCAGTTCTGCTAAAGCCTTCACTTAAATGGTGTAATTATTGCGAACAATTGATTCTGCAGGAACATATTAGCCCCCAACAGACATCAAGGGGCAGATGCACAAAGCCTCGACTGTTTTTTTACTTCGAATTCGACCTTCGATTCGAACGGTCGAGCAATCCTCCGATCAGGTGAATAGTCGAATTCGATGATCGAAGTGGACAAGTACGATTATCGAAGGATGTATTAGTTCGCCTATTCGACTATCGAAGGATGCATTAGTTCGCCTATTCGACTACACTCGAAGGATACCTTATTTATCACATTTTCCCCCGAAGTTTTCTTTGTACCCCATCTTTGACCTACCGAAGTTGATTTTGGACTTCGACATTCGAAGATGATCGAATAGTCGAGGAAAAATAATCGAATGGTCGAGGTAAAAATCGTTCGACTATTCGATTTCCTACTATTTTCTTTGCTGGTGCTCTCCACTGTTGTGGGTGTATAGTGACACCTATGGGATCACTTTATAAACTGTTTTTTTTAGTTCTGGCTGCACTAGAGGTTTGGTGAATTACATTAAAATAAATACTGACACCAGAAACATGTTTGTTTTTGCATCTATCAGAATATAAGCTAAGATTTTCAAGTATCAATGGCTTAAAAGATTATTTTTTAGTTCTATTTTTTTAAACATCACTTCAAATATTAATTGGCCCTATCTATCCTTACGCTTCACTAAATGGCTAAAATGTTTTAAAGCTGCATGGAATGCTGGGAAACACTGGCTTACTTATAAAAACCCCCACCAGATGCCATTTGGCTTAGATTTTTCTCAGAATGGACATTTTGCCAGCCGCCATTTTTGAGGCCCAAGAGCAGGCTGAGGAGCAGGAACACCTTGTCCCTGCTAGGATCAGGCAGGATCACTTCAGGAGACCTGTACTTTGTTTGGACGAGTTGTCTGATGATGAGCTTGTGAGGATGTTCCGTCTGAGTCGTGCCGCCATAGTGCAGGTTTATGGTCTCATCAGTGAGGCCATTGAACCTGTGACGGCACGGTCTCAGGCAGTGCCTGGGATGTACAAGCTGCTTGCAGTTTTGCATTTCCCGGGCACTGGCAGTTTCCAGCAGGTTTCTTCACGCCTCATTGGCATGAGCCAGCCCACCTTTAGCAGGAGACTAATACAAGTGCTCAGGGCACAACTGCAGCACTCGCAAAGGCTCATTTCCTTCCCCTCAACTCAGGCAGAGTGGATAAGATTGAAACAGGATTTTTTCCTAATTGGCCAATTTCCAAATTGCCTAGGAGCCATTGATTGCACTCATGTTGCACTCACACCACCTCGCCATCACCAGGAGCGCTACCGAAATCGTAAGCGCTCCCATTCCATCAATGTGCAGGTGGTGTGTGATTCCAACATGCGCGTCATGAGTGTGAGATCTGGCTTTCCTGGAAGTGTCCATGATGCCACTATCCTGCGTCAGTCAGATCTCCATGGCCTCTTTACCCGAGGAGAAATGCCGGACGGCTGGCTTGTGGGTAAGTTCTATTTTCAATTTCATACAAAGACACTTCAAATATTATTTTAAAGGTGATATGTATGTATTTTCAAGAATTGTTTCCCTTTTTGCAGTCTGGCTACAATAGATGCACTATGCATCTTGGGACCTGTAGTTTAGCTCAATCAGCTCACTTTGTTAGGGCTTTTAATTCTTGCCACCTGATTCAGTTTACAGGTGTGATGTGTTAAGGGGATGATTTCTTAATGGATCTGCACACACACAATTATTTGCATTTGGGGGGGGGATTACCTCTTTTATTGTGCGACCAATGCTCATTTGAACCTGGGTGGAGTCACCTTTAGAAAACATATTGGTAAGTGGCAGTGTTTGTTTAGCAATGACCGGCTTTTGTGTGGCTACTTAAATTTATTTTGATTTGTGTTAATGAATTTTTCTTGTTTGATCTACACGTATGGCTTCTTCTGTTTTTTTGTTTCAAATGACATTACCCATGTTACTATTTTGGACAAGCGCCTTGGCAAAAAAGAAAAACAAACACACCCAGTAATGTTTTAGTGGCTTTACTGACACAATCTTTGTCAGAATCCAAAAAAGTTGAACAACAATAAAAAGACAATATATATCTGTATAAAGTTTGTTTGTTTTTGGAACACACAATATTTATTTTAAACCATTAAATATGTACCTTAGCTGGAAGCCACAGGAGGAATTTGGTCTCAACATATATTTCAAAATATAGCAGCCCCTATAGACCACTAAAGGGCAAAAGCTTTACAGAGCATTTGTTGCATGACATTGCTAATGCACCCCAGGATTCATCATGGCCAACCTTACATTAAACAGTATCCAAAAATTTGGCCCTTGATAAGCTTGTGTCCAAAACAATAATATAACAATCAATATGATCTACAAATGACACTTGTCACTATATGACAATTTGGCCAGTTTAAAAGTATCAACAATATGAGATTAGTGCTGGCCAGATAGAGTGTTGGACACCCAACAATGCTTGATAGTGCAAAGTAACAACCAAGGCTTTGTGCCTTTAAGGCATATCATACACCTTGGACTTGCTATTTAATGAGCACAGGTGGAGGAGGAGGAGGAGGTAGGCGTTAGCACCTATTATGAGTGCTTGGTAGCCAAAGTAGGCCAGAGGTAGCCAACATAACTTCTCATGCAAAGTAACAATGCTTTGTGCCTTTAAGGCATATCATACACCTTGGACTTGCTATTTAATGAGCACAGGTGGAGGAGGAGGTAGGCGTTAGCACCTATTATGAGTGCTTGGTAGCCAAAGTAGGCCAGAGGTAGCCAACATAACTTCTCGTGCAAAGTAACAATGCTTTGTGCCTTTAAGGCATATCATACACCTTGGACTTGCTATTTAATGAGCACAGGTGGAGGAGTAGGAGGTAGGCGTTAGCACCTATTATGAGTGCTTGGTAGCCAAAGTAGGCCAGAGGTAGCCAACATAACTTCTCGTGCAAAGTAACAATGCTTTGTGCCTTTAAGGCATATCATACACCTTGGACTTGCTATTTAATGAGCACAGGTGGAGGAGGAGGAGGAGGTAGGCGTTAGCACCTATTATGAGTGCTTGGTAGCCAAAGTAGGCCAGAGGTAGCCAACATAACTTCTCGTGCAAAGTAACAATGCTTTGTGCCTTTAAGGCATATCATACACCTTGGACTTGCTATTTAATGAGCACAGGTGGAGGAGGAGGTAGGCATTAGCACCTATTATGAGTGCTTGGTAGCCAAAGTAGGCCAGAGGTAGCCAACATAACTTCTCGTGCAAAGTAACAATGCTTTGTGCCTTTAAGGCATATCATACACCTTGGACTTGCTATTTAATGAGCACAGGTGGAGGAGGAGGAGGTAGGCGTTAGCACCTATTATGAGTGCTGGGTAGCCAAAGTAGGCCAGAGGTAGCCAACATAACTTCATAGTGCAAAGCACAAGGTACACTGTTTTCACTTTGACAGTTGCAGAATATAGGCCATTGTTACATGAATGCACATAACATGTAAACCACATAAATACAGAGCTTGATTAGCATATGGAACCTTTGAAGCAACACTGCAAAAGTGTAGTCATATGCTTGCAATAGAATTCATTGAGCCTTACATTTTTTGGCCAAGTGAATGTGTTTGGCAACACTGCAGCATCGCCATAGAAATATGTTAGACCAAATGCACTTTGATGTTTGTAAGTGCTTTTCCAGATGTTATTGGAAAGGGCGCCAATGGGTGTTAGATATGGCACACCTTGGTGCTGATAACACCATACATATATACATATGTTAGAGCAAATGCACTTAGATGTTTTGAAGTGCTTTTCCAGGTGTTATTGGAAAGGGTGCCAATAGATGTTAAAATGGCACCCCTCAGTGATGAGAATGGAGCACAGTGTAAACAATGGGATCTGTTGTTTGGGAGTCAGTCCCATTGCTGGGTAACGGACAAAGTGATACCTGAAGCGTCAATAGGGCAAAGTTTGTTACCAGGAGAAAAACAGGCAAAGAGGCCAGTGTCAGATGGAAAATGACACAGACTGGAGCTAGGGACGTTTGTCCCCTCGGACAGGACCGTCTCCCCTTCTATGCCCCCTTTCCCTCCGATGTTGAGGAGCTTAAGGGGGTGGAGGGGGAGCAGCAGGTGGACCAGGGACTTCACCCTCAGCAGAGCCCCCTGGTCGATGAGGCTGTGCTGCCATGGCTGCTACCAGGTCCTGGATTCCACGATGGATGGTCACCTGGGTGTCCCGAATATCCCTATGGATTTGGGCCATCCACCGCCTCATCCAGAGTTCCTGGCGGCGCTGCTGGTGGAGCATAGGCTGCATGGCAGACATCATCGCGTCAACGAGCCCGGTTGTGCCGCAGGTTGCTCACCCAGTCGCCGTCCTTCCTCCTGTGGTGGTCCCCCAATTGCTGCAGCAGCAGCAGTGGCAGCAGCACGACCTACAAGAAAAATCAAATCTAAGTATATATATTGGACATGTGCATAACCCACAACAAACGAGCGGATCTCTCTCCGATATGCCCACCTTGAGGTGGGCAATATCGCACTGATCCGATTGTGGGCCCTAGGGACCAACGATCGCATCCTAACGAATAGGAACGGGCGGTCGGATTGCAGGACCGCATCAACGAACAGATGCCGCCGTGATCCGACGGGATTTTAGTCCCATCCAATCGAGATCCGGCCGACTTATGGCCAGATCTCGATCGGGGAAGCCCGTTGGGGGCCCCCATACACGGGCCAATAAGCTGTCGGTCTGTCGGCAGCTTTTATTGGCCCGTGTTTGGCCACATTTAGATTGGAGGTGGTGTTTTCTTTTGGGGGGGTGGCATAAACACAACATTGGAGTGAAAATTTCACACCAGTCTGTAGCTTGGAAAACAAGTTTTTTTTTTTTTTGACAAAAAAAAAGTTTGAAAGGACATGTAAACCCTCCCTCCCAGTGAGGAGGAGCTTCAGATACCTGCCACTGGTTTTTAAAAGGTTAACAGTAAAGTCTGCAGTATCCCCTTAATCACTTAGAATTCCTTCTCCTCTTCTAACTCACTCTGGCCCTCCCTCAGGAATTCCCTTTGGCTGTTGGCTAATGAGCATGCTCAGTTCTTCTCAGCTCAGATTACTAAACACACCCTCCAGTCTAACAGCCACTGAGCAGATATCATTACTGGTTCCCATAGAAACTCTGCTCTAGCTGTCTGATCCTATTTTATTCTCCTAACCACCTCTCCTGAGCTCAGCTTAACCAATACATGGCATCTTTGGTGACACACAGACAAATAAAGTAAGGGGTTATTAGTTATAAAATTACTCTTACGTCTGGGGGGCACCACAGGAATCACAGCTGGTGACTGGGCGCGGCTTTCAGCTCGGTGTTCTGTAATGTGAGATAGGACATTAGTAATGCTGTAAACAAGTCGAGGAAGCAACTACATTGGCCACAACATTGAACATGTCTGTACCTTGAGCTTCCGGGGCTCTATCATGATCATCAGCCTCACCCTCTTCCTGGGGTTGCTGAGCGTCGTCGTCCTGGTCCTGGTCACTGCCCGAGTCAGGCCGCGATGTTTGCGGCGGTACTGCAATTGTGAATAAAGAAAACAAAAAAAGTATTAAAAAAACAAAATCATATGGAATTGCAAGAGACCTCCCACATGCTACAAATCTATTTTATTTCTCATTCCAAATACTAACTCCAATGGAATGGAACAGCAAGTGAGATGGAATGGTTAAAACTTAAAGGAACAGTAACATCAAAAAATAAGTGTTTTAAAGTAATGAAAATAGTGTTGCCCTGCACTGGTAAAACTGCTGTGCTTGCTTCAGAAACACTACTATAGTTTATATAAATAAGCTGCTGTGTAGCAATGGGGGCAGCCATTCAAATGAGAAAAGGCTCAGGTTACACAGCAGATAAACTCTGTAGAACATAATGGAGTTATCTGTTATCCACTATTTAACCTGTGCCATATAGACTTTTTTCAATTCCTGTTCACAGCAGCTTGTTTATATGAACTATAGTAGTGTTTCTGAAGCAAACACACCAGTATTACCCGTGCAGGGCAACAGTACATGACATTTTCATTACTTTAAAACACTTATATTTTTTGGTGTTACTGTTCCTTTAAATACATTTGCAATGGTGCGAGCAGAAGAGAATGTAATATATGACAATACTTGTGATTTTAAAGTTATTTAGCTTTTTAATCAGCAGATCTAAACTTTGCAGTCTCAGCAATCTGGTTGCTAGGGTCCAAATTAGCATAGCAACCATGCATTCATCTGAAGAAGAGACTGGAATATAATTAGTGGATGGTCTAATTAGTAATATGAGTAATAAAAACTCACAATAACATCACATGTGTAGTCTTACAGAGCATTTCTAGACCCACATTTTAAAGCTGGAAAGAGTCCTTTAATTTTAAAAATAAATAATGAAGGACAACTGAAAAGTTGCTTAGACTTGGCCATTCTAGAACATACTTAAAAGTTAACTTAAAGGTGAACCACCCCTTTAATGCAGTTTCTAAACATTTGTACTATAGTGGGGAAATGGTTAATAAAGAAATGGCTGCCATTTTGTCTATGTTACAGCTGCACTTAATAACTAGTAATGAACAAACAGCAAAGTTGTAAAGAAAAGCACAAGAAACTCCTCTAATGCAAAACAGGAGCAATATTTTAGCAAAGAAGTGAAATGCTAAAGGGGAAATTAGACATTTATCTAAATGATGTGAATGTGGAAAAAAGGAGTCAGATGTTTGTTTCTATAAAATTCAACTTACTTCTCCAGTCTGTGTCCAGTCCTTCACTGCCCTCTTTGCTCAAAATGTCCAGAAGCCGGTGCTCGTAGGGCTTCAGTCTGAGTGGAGGGACTCGCCCTCCGCCGGTCTTCTGGGCTTTAGCTCTCCTGGTAACCAGCTTTGCCCTTAGCCAACGCTTCAGGTCACTGAAGCGCTTATACACTGTGGGGCGATCCCTGTGTAAAGCGCCCACAGTGTTCACCTTGTCCGTTACCTGCTGCCAGTGGTGTTGACGTCTGGCAGCACTGATACGATGGGACCGACTCCCAAACAGCACATCCCATCGCGCTACCACCTCGTCCACCAGTGCTCCATTCTCATCACTGGTAAATCTCCGGGCCATTTTGTTGGTGGGGCCCTCCTCTCCTCCGTCATCATCATCACCCTCCTCCTCCTCCTCCCGTCTCCTCTCTGAGGCAGTTGGTGGTGCCTCCATCTCCTCCTCGCTGCTGGGCAGCCTCTGTGTCCTCCTCCTGGGGGAGCCTCTCCGAGCCCTGGGTGGGGTGCATGACACGCTGCGTGCCCCAGATGGCGAGCGAGACACGCAGCGTGTCCTGGGGGACTCCCTCCCTACACTATGCTCCTGCCCCCCTGCCCTACGCTCCTCCCTCCCTCTACGGGACCCCCCTGCCCTACTCTCCTCCCCTCTATGGGACCCCCCTGCCCTACGCTCCTCCCCTCTACGGGACCCCCCTGCCCTACGCTCCCCCTCTCTGCGGGACCCCCCTGCCCTACTCTCCTCCCCTCTACGGGACCCCCCTGCCCTACGCTCCCCCTCTCTACGGGACCCCCCTGCCCTACTCTCACCCCCACTACGGGACCCCCCACCTGACCTACTCTCTTCCCCTCCCCTACGGGACCCCCCACTCTCTTCCTCCTCCTCCTCCCCCCAGGAACCCCTCCCAGTGACTCCCCAGCCTGTGCCCCCCTCTGTCCCCCTCCTGCGACGACTAAGATCCCACATAGTGTGGGATCCAGCCGCCGTTGGCACCTCCCCAGGGCTGGAGAGACGTTCCCCCTCCTCCTCCTTCTCCTCAATCCTCCTCCTCCCAGCCATTTCCAGGAAAATTTTCCAAAGAAAAAAGCAACCTGCCTCAGACACCTCCTCCACCTGTGCAGTCTAAATAGCAAGTGCGCAATTAGGCCGAAAATGCACCTAAAATGGCCTCTAGAGCGCTTCCTGTTTGAAAAAAATGGCAAAAAGGAAGTGGGGCATAAAAACTTCGAATCGATCGATTCGAATACGAGTGGGGCAAGGTTCACTTCGATCTTACTTCGATCTTATTCGACAGTACGCTACGACCGAATTCTTCGAATCGAAGGCAATATTCCTACGATCGCAGAATAAATCGTTCGATCGTACGATTTTACTTCGACCGGAAATAGCACAAAAATCCTAGTCGAATATCGAGGGTTAATTAACCCTCGATATTCGACCCTTCGTGAATCAGCCCCCAAGTGATCTTTTGTCCATAGAAGTTGCTAACAGAATTGATCCCACCTGTGTGATTTCAGAGGCAAGCATATAAGAGCACTTTACAGCCTGTTACTCCATGTGAATAGTGATGGGCGCATTTATTCACTAGGTGCAAATTTGCGGCGAATTCCCGCAATTCGCGAAACCGCTGTGGAAATTTGCCAGTGAAAACTCGCCAAAAACGGATGCCATCGTCAAAAACAAGACACCAGCGCAGTTCCGCTAGTTTTTTGCCGTTTTGCGAATTTCTCTTGAAATTTGCAGATTTTTCGCCGAAACGCCCCAAATTCGCCCATCACTACATGTGAACTAACATAAGCCACTAGTTATCATGAATACTATGAAAATGATAAATCTACTAGGCTTGGTAGCTTTTACACAACCTCATTTTTCCTGCTTTGGCTATAGACATTCCTCCAGAAGATCCCATACCTAATCCCAACAGGTAACCTCACCCACACAGATGGAGAACAGTGAAATGCACAAAATGTTTTACTATTGTAATATAATGTATTTACTATATTACCCATTAATTTTGCCTTGAGTGAAAAAGCTGGAGTAAAAGTAGAAAACAAAGCACAGAAGAAAGCAAAACATTTGGAGGCACGTTTATTATTATTATTATTATTATTAGAATTTTGAATTCATGTGAGATTTTTTAAACTCATTTAAATTTGAATATACTTGAAATTCGATTGGGGGGTTATGTATTATAAAAAAATCTAATATCTAAAACTTTCACAAATTTTACCGACTCGATAACCAAAACTGAATTCAAATTGAATTTTTCTCCGAAAAAAAACTTGAATGTCAGGAAGGCTACTAACATGTCCAAATTGGTCCCTTATGTCTCCCATTGACTTTTACATGAACTCAGCAGGTTTTAGGTGGGCCAGAGTATGATAAATCTCGAAATTCAAATTCTAATTAAAACTGAAATTGAGCTTGGATAATTCACAATTCAAATTTGAGAGTTTTGACCATAAAAAAAGAATTAGAATTTTCAATTCAACCCTTAATAAATCTGCCTCTTAGGTTAGAACTCTTATTAACATATGAACATGGATTGAAAAAAAATTAAAAGACAGGTAAACCTCAAAACAAATGCTATTTCAAAAACTTTTACAATT
Source organism: Xenopus petersii (assembly GCA_038501925.1). NCBI lineage: Eukaryota > Metazoa > Chordata > Amphibia > Anura > Pipidae > Xenopus > Xenopus petersii. The sequence continues at coordinate 47,024,161 of CM076672.1, read as the reverse complement.
TACAATTTTTTTTACATTTCATGCCATTTTTACACTCAAAAGTTTAAAAAAATAAATAGAAAACAGTGCCATCTGCTGGTCAGTTCTCCACACCATTGATGGGATAAAATTTCAGAAGACAGGAAGAAAGTCATCTCTTTTGTCCTCCTAAGAGTATTGAAAATTTGCCTTGACTGTAACACCATCAGCAAAACTGACCCTCAGCCATCACCCATCAGCAAAATGGGTGGCACTGTTTTAATAGCTAATTATATAATCTGTGTAAAAATTGCTAATAACTTGAAATATAGAGGACATCTAATACTTTCAATTAAAATATTGGCAACAATTCGAAACATTTGCTGTATTTGCCAACTCTTTCATATCTGTTTGATATTTCTCAAAAAATGTATTTTATCAAAAAATATATTGCCCTAAGTCTGTTTATATATTTTCCTTTTTACATTCGGATTGTTCTGGAAGTCATTTCTAGTCCTTAGATTCAGCCACAGGCTTATATTCAGCCACTTCTCTGCAATGCCAGGATATTGGCAACTTCTTGCCATAATTACTTTATGAAAAACTGGCAGATTATATCTGCTAGTTTTCATACTTGAAGCTCTTCTTAGGACCTACTGAGGGCTTACTCAGTCATTCTCTGCACACACATCTCTTGATAACTTCATTGAAAAATAATACTTTCTTGATATATTTACTCAAAAGCTGAACATAAGTAAATTATGCAAAATCTGACTAAAAATTGTATCTCATATTTATCAGATAAAAAAGGTACAGTAGTGCAATGTCATTTTAATCTGTTATACATTAACACGAGTAGTGAATAAAGTCCTTGGATGAATGAATTCATATTGTTTCATATTGTATACATATAACAGATGGGTTCTCTGCACAACAGAGGTCCCCTTCTTGGTCCTGTGGATTTAGGATACATCTGTTGCTACTTCACTCATTTTAGAAATTATTCTTTTTCAAAAATGTGGAGATAATAAAAGGGCTGTCAAACTGTTGCTTTTCGTTTTAATACACATTAAAAAATAAACTATTCTAAATACTATTAACCACTGCAGTAAGGATTGGATATTGGACATTTAATTTACATTATGTATAAGTATGGTTGTTAATTTGAATTATAAATGTCTGTATTTTCCTTTCCACCCAGTGTGCTCCCCAACAAAACTCCAGTAAATTCTGGAACTGAGTTGTATCCTCTGGCTACACCTTCTACCTTCTGCTCTGGTTTATAGTATTTGAAATCAGTGAATATCTGTCTTAATCCCATCTTCACCATATGGAACAAACCAAGGCTACGGGGCGCCACAAAAGATGACTGTGAAAGTTCTGTTAGTATAATGTATTACTGCATGCCAGCTATAACAGTGCACATTTTGGGATGAATCATTTTTATTGAGTATTATGTCAGCATTAAATATTGTTTGGGGTAATGAAACCCAACCTTGTAGATAGAGCTCACAAGAAAGATTTTTGATCATACAAGGGTGTCATGGAAATTTGGTTACCAACATAGAGATATCTCTTAAAAGCACAGAAAAACAGAGAACTGCCCTTAGAGCCAAGAAGGTGGATCTGCATCAAGGCCAGGGAACTATTGACTAAGGCTAGCTTGGGAACAGAATCCATCCAAGTCAGGGGGGCTCCCTGGGGAATCTGCATAAACAGAAGTTAATTCTCTTTCAAGGGCATAAGGTTAAAGGCCTTTGCGTTTATTCTGGTAATGAACATCGAGGGCTATTCTTTGTTACTCTATAGCTTTATAAAAATTAAAATTAATCAAGAAGCTGATGAAAGCAGAGTCAAGGAGGTATGAAGGCAGAATGTTTTAATAAAGGTATGAAGGCAGAATGTTTTAATAAAGGTTGCAGAATTCCTCTGTGATTTCCAGTATATTCCAGTATTCATATGTAGGGAAGTAGGGAATACAGAATATAATCCAATATAATAATAGTGGTGGAACTTGAGGAAGTAATACTTGAGAGTATCATTCAATAAAGTGATGAATAATTTAATTGCATTTCTGTTAACGAGAAAGCTATATACTCAAGTGTCATCATCTTCCAAGATCTAGTAGCTGCCACCATCAACACCAGACTGCTTAATTGCTGTACCAACTGTAAAACACATGAGTTAATAGTGCTGCTCCAGCAGAATTCTGCACTGAGATCTGTTTCTCAAAAGAGCAAACAGATTGTTTTATATTTAATTTAATTGTTTTATATTTAATTGAATTGTTTTATATTTAATTTAATATTTAAAAAATCAGACATGGGGCTAGACATATTGTCAGTTTCCCAGCTGGCCCCAGTCATGTGACTTGTGCTCTGATAAACTTCAATCACTCTGTACTCATTACTGCTGTACTGCAAGTTGGAATATCATCCCCCTCCACCCCAGCCGCCAAACAAAAGAACAATGGGAAGGTAAACAGATAACAGCTCCTTAACACAAGATAACTGCCTGCAATAAACCAAATACCCATATTTTGGTATGCACCCCACCTACTGTAGGATATCCATTATTTTGTCTGTAATGTTTCTAAAAAAATCTACAAGAATGATGCAAGCTGGAAGAAATCGCACCTTAAATAGGGGGTTTTATACCATCTTATGGGGCTGAGGTCTACATAATACAAATCCTAGAGGGAAAACTACCAAGGCTATGAGCTGAATATTTTGTACATTCCTTGCTTGGACAGTGTTGCCTCCTTCAAGGGTATTTTATCCTCCTAATATTCCTTACTTGAGATGACTAAAAGAGTGAGAAAGAAGGAAAAACAACTTCACCCAGTTCTATTTAAACCCCTTCTACAGTTAAAGCTGGGTTTGTTTAACTACAGTATATGCTATAATCTTTACAAGTCTAATTCACCGTAACCATTTTATTCAGTGTACTACAAAGAAAGTGTAAGAAAATTCACATACACATATCATTATGTGGCATATAGCAAAGGCAAAACATAAAAAAGAGACTACATTAAAGAAAAAGTTGTATTACATCCAAAATTAAAAATCTCCAACTACAATAGCGCTCAATGTGCTTTGGCAGCAAGGTGCAATTTGGATTTACTGTGCATCTTTCAGTTATATATGATCTGGCTATACACTTGCTCTTGTCCTTGATGAAAAACATATTAAAATGCGTTCGGCGTTCAATATGCTTCAAATTAGTATTTTTTGATAAAATAAAACTCCTTCTTTAAAAGTGGCCTATTTTATAAAATTTACAATTGTGTGGGTTAAACAAGAAGGAACTTCGATCCTCATGGTAGGAGGGCCAGCAGCACTTCTATCTAATCAGCAAAGCATCTGCCAATGGGAAGCAGGTATTTTAGCCACCATGGTGTGCTAGGTAAAGTCTGTCCTTCATTTGTCATTATATGCCACTGATTAACAGAGAAATGTGCTTATTAGGTTAATTAAGTGAATCTGAGTGAGAAAGTAAGTCATAAAGACAAGAGCAAATTAAAGGGATTGCTTTGCCTGTCTGCTTTCATTTCACTTAAATAAATAACAATTGATTGACATGTAGGACTGGTTAGGTGTGAGGCTGCTGTTTGTGGGGAGTTGTCTTCTCATGGCATTGTATTATTAAATTATGACTTCCTGAAAAGAAAAAAATTTAGAAAGTCAAAATTGGTTTTGCTACCAAAAGAAATGGTACAGAAAAACTAAACTGCTAGGGAGTGGCTCATTTCAAACTGCCAGTTTACTCTATGATGGCACTTGAGCTCCCTTAATAAAATATGGTAGGTGACAGGTCCAAGACTGTAATATGCAACTGTCAGATTAAGTGGAAGATTTATAAAAGTTTAATTTCTCTTCATTTCCAGGTATCTGAACTTGGAACAGATCCAAGTTTTTTTCTGTTAATTCAATAAATATCAATACTGATAGATCATGTTTTCAGGTAGATGGTTACTATTAGACCAACTCTGAACTAATCCCAAAATTGTTGTGGACAACTGATCTATATATTTTTTTTAATACATCCTCTAATTGTATCTGTAAAGCCTTCTAATATGTGACTGTGCAGAAGTGAAGGATAATTACAGAGGAAAGTCCAAACACTGTTAAATGTACTCCCCAACTAAAGATTTTTTAGTAAACTTTAGAATTATAAATGCTGATACTGAACTGGGAAGGGAAAAAACACCACAGGGTGGTGCCAACCTGCAATGCTAAAACCAGTTTAGGACTAGAATCAATGTAGCTTTCATTATTTTCATTTCAAGATTGTCAAATTATGAATCACATCACAAAAAATTAATCTGCCATGCAGAAATGGATTAGCCGCAAGGAAAATGTCATTCTGTTCAGTCTGGTGACTGCAAAATGAACAGAAAAGCTTACGCTCTCTAGTACAATTTGTTGAATTTTTTTCCAAGTAAGCTTAACCCAGGGATGCCCAGTCGACAGCCTTCCCACTGCTGATCTGTAACCCCTGGTATCCCCTAAAAATGACAGGGGTTCTGTTGAAGGAACTATACCATAATTCCGTGGTCCCCAACCTTTTTTACCCACGAGCCACATCCAAATGTAAAAAGAGTTGGGAAGCAACACAAGCATAAAAAGTTCCTAGGAGTGCCAAGGGCTGTAATTGGCTATTTGCCCCATGTGGACTGGCAGCCTACAGGAGGCTCTGTTTGATAGTACATATGTTTTGTGACACCACTTACAGATCTTCTCCGTTGCATCAGTGACGCTGGGCTGGGGGCGGAGCGATCCTTCCATAGCCTGAAGTTCTGTTTTTATTCGTAAACAGCCCAGCGTCACTGAAACGGTACAGAAGATCATTTAACAGTGTCGGAGGGTCGGGTGACAGCAGGCTTGCGGGGGCTGGGGGCAGCTTTGCAGGGGGCTTTGTGGGGAACGATTATGGGTGCAGCATTTATTTGATACTGACATGTTCCTATGATTTCTATAGGAATGTGTCAGTATCGCTTTAAGGAATTAGAATTAATTTTTGGTCTTGTTTACTTGTCTTCTTTGCAGTATTCATTGATATTTTAAATTAATTATGGAGTGTGGTAATAAAAAATGTGCAGTGCACAGGCCTCTACCTTATTATTTATTAAAGGAAATTATTTCTGAGTCTACACAAACAGTAAATGCTGAAGGGTTTACAATGTCCAATTACAATTTAAATGACTGTCCATCGATACAGTAGTTGTAACAAGCATGTTGCATGATACAGATATTTGATTAGCGCATCAGCAAGCATTGAATATCAACAAATCACACTCCTCTAAAAGAAGGGGTCGCCATAACAAGTTGTCTCCTATTATAGCCAGAGCAGATGATTTTCTTGTTTACTCTTGTTATCTCAGAAAACAAACTCCAAAGCAATCACTAAATGCATATCAAAGTAAGGTTTCAGAATAGCAGTTCTTGGCTTCACTTTGAAATAAAAACCTTGGTTCCTAAACTAGAGCAGACACAATGTTTACTTGCATTTGATCTCTACTCTTTGCTGTTTTGTATGGCAAAATTTATGTTAAAAATTTTATTTTTCAGAATACTAAATAAAAATAGAATCTTATAGTATTTGATGAAAAGTATGAAATTGTTTAGCAATTAGCAGTGTTGGCATGGTAAACTGATTGTAGATTTGTTACCAAGGATCCCCGATGTGAGGCTGCCCAAGTGTAATATAAAATACAGGAAAAACTCCACAACTGGATGGCACTTCTAGACAACCTGCTGGAAAGTTCCTACTAGCCTATGATTAAGGGAGATACTCCTGAAACGCGTTAGGTACTTTTCAGCAGGTTGCTACAATAAATTTTGTCCAGCAGTGCTGTCCAGTTGTAGAGTTTGTCATGTGGATACAGTGGGGACACTAAGGACTGAGCACCTGGCCATGGGAATAGCGGTGAGATGGAGGGGTCTCTTTTGGTTATATTTATATATATATATATATATATATATATATATATATATATATTTATATATATATATATATATATATATATACTGATAAAATACAGGAAACCCCTAAAAAAACAGAAACAAATGTCCAACAAATAATTCTTTACTTCTGATTTTTTTTTCAGGAATAAAAATACAGTGCCTTGAAATTGATATCATGTACACTAAACTAGGCAAGGAATCCATGATGGAAAAAAAATCCTATTTCATTTTATGTGATCCAAGGTTTGATGGCACCAATCACAGAAAGGGAGTGGGGCCCTTTATCTTGATACAACCCTGATCCCAAGCTTACTGAAAGTCCCAGGTAACTGTACTCTTGACAGAGAGTGTTTTATTTTCAGTGTAAAACTGAGTTTAATTTGTGGTATTTTTGTTTTTCCCTAAAGGCTACATTTTGTGTAATATAAATTAATATTCAAAATGCATTATTGCAAAATGATGTATTTTCTTGATCCTTACTAGATGTAAGGGTCAAGTCATCTGCCTTCAGCAGACACTTGATCTCTGTCTCATTCTGTATCAGCTCTGGGACTGGGAATGTCTCCACTGTTTAAGGCAGGTCATTGATGTACATACTGAAAAAGCCTGCACACTTGCCTCTCTTCTGCTCTGTGTCTAGATATTCTATGGTAATAATACAACAGTTGCTTGTACTTGATCTCAACTAAAATATAATTAATCCTTACTTTTTACTGTGTGCGCAGTCTTCACCTTTTGGAACGCTCCTTATCTGTTGGTGACTCTGTTGGGGAGTCCAGTAAGTATTGCACCACACAATTATTTTACTAAATGTGCGCTGTCTAAACCTGCTTGATTTTTTCATATTAGTAGTATAGCTTGACAAAACCAAAACAAGCAAGGAAGGGGATGAATGGAAGATACCCTTTAAAGGAACAGTAACATCAAAAAATTAAAGTGTTTTAAAGTAATAAAAATATAATGTGGGGTTGCCCTGCACTGGTAAAACTGCTGTGTTTGCTTCAGAAACACTACTATTGTTTATATAAATAAGTTGATGTGTAGCAATGGGGGCAGCCATTCAATGGAAAAAAGGCTTTATCTGTTTTCCACAATTTAACCTGTGCCATATAGCCTTTTTTCAATTTCCGCCATTGCTCCGCAGCAGCTTGTTTATATGGACTATAGTAGAGTTTCTAAAGCAAACAGATCAGTTTTACCAGTGCAGGGAAACAGTACATGATATTTTCATTACTTTAAAACACTTTCATTTTTTGGTGTTACTGTTTTTTTTTAACACTCATGATGGGCACTATAAATATTTAGTAGTGATCTTTCGTTTATGTAATTCCCCAGCCATCTTCCAAGAATTCATAAACAATATCTTCCGTGATCTTCTGGGTCAGTATTTAGTGGTATCCCTAGATGACTTTTTGATATATTCTTCTAATTTAACTGACCATGATGTCCATGTTCAGGAGGTGTTATGTAGGTTAAGGCAAAATCAACTTTATACCAAGATCGAAAAATGCATTTTGGAGGTTCCCTCTATTCATTTTTTACAAAAATTATTTCTCAAAAGGGTTTAGAGATGGAGCCAGCCAAGGTACAGGCTATCCTAAATTGGATGCAACCCCTGTTTTTGCGAGTCATTTAAATGTCTTTACAGTTCACCAATTATTACAGGCTATTTATTTAAGACTTTTCTACTCTGGCGGTTCCTATCACTGCCCTTAAAAGAAAGGGGAGGGCAGACCCTAGTATTTGGTCTGCAGAGTCTGTAAAGAATAGTTGAAAGAGGCTTTTATTTTAGCTCCAGTACTCCAGCATCCTGATTCTACCCTTCCTTTCTTGGTAGAAGTGGATGCTTCTGAGATTGGAGCATGGGCAGTTTTGTCCCAGCGACATTCTGTTACCCCTATGCTTTCTTTTAAAAGACTTTCTCTCCTGCGGAGATGAATTATGACATAGGTAACAGGGAATTACTAGCCATTAATTTGGCCTTTGAGGAGTGGAGACATCTTTTGTAGGGCGCTAAACATGTGGTCATGGTGTTTACCGATCACAAGAATCTCTTGTATATTGAATCTGCTAAGCACTTAAATCATCCTCTGCATGTCAACGTGTGCTGCTTCTGGGTTTTACACTCTTACATCTTTTTATTTTTGGTGTGCGCTGGTGATATCATCATTGGTCAGAAATGTGATTATTTAAAGTGGCCGCAGCCAATTACTCATTGCTCAACATAGGTCTATTTCCTGGGTGTGATTCTGATGTTTGTGTTTTGATCCCTGCCTGTCCCTGACTACTGCTTGTTCACTGCCTGTACTGACCTTTGCCTGTTTCTGACCATTCTGCCAGATCCTGAATTTGTACTGCATTACTGAGTCCTGACTATGCTCCTGGTTCCCTGTTCCTCCTGTCACATGTTACAATTCCCTTGTCTGCCCAGAACTTCCCCCTTGCTTACTTTAAGACCTGGTGACATCCAAGTAGCGGAGGGCTACTCCCGAATCGAAAGGAGGTTGTTATAGGTGGAAGTTGGAGCCTAGACTTTTTGGGGTTTTGGGATACCATACATTACAATAATTAATCCCTATTGGAAGCAAAACCAGCTTATTGTGTTTATTTAATGTTTACATGATTTTACTCGTAGAATTAAGGTATGAAGATCCAAATTATGTAAAGATCTGATATCCCGAAAACCAGAGTTTCCGAGCATTCTGGATACCAGGTCTGATACCTGTACTGCTCTTATTGATCAAGGATAAGAAAAGACTGCTGAAACTCTTACAAACAGCTAGTCATACTGGCAAATTGCACCACCAGAGAGACAGGGAGAGGGACTGCATTCTAATAAGAAGCACATATATATAGATACTGAAATATTTTCATACATTTACCAATGTATTACAAATCATTAACATAAAGAATGGAAATGTCTCAAATATGTTTGGATTATAGCCATTACCCCTATACTTTCTTAGCATTTAGATTGTATGCTTAAAAATTAGAAGAAATTCAAATCCTTATCATTCCAACACTGTACTGGATGTATTTCTGGAGCTCTAACATGGCAATCTCAGTTAAATCAAACAGGTCCTTCAGGGAAACCTAATCAATGAAAGGCTAATTTGAGTAAACCATTTTAAGTATATTCTAATAATATTCTAATTCTAATTGTGTTACAGCGTTTTAACAACCTGATAATCGCCTACTTTAAATTGGACATTAGAGATAGCTGGAGGCATTCCGGTTTATCTATGTGTCGGGATAAAGCAAATCCATCTCAGCAGTACCATTATATATTCTATACGTAATGAGCTAATTTGACTATAAGCACTAAGGGGCCTATTTATACAGTAGAAATAAAATGGCTCATAAATATAGCACAAATCACCACAAAATAGGGCTCATTTACAAAAGTCAGGACAGGGTAAAAAGTGCAAAAAACAGATATTAGTCAGCAGGTTTTTGCACTTTGTTGACTGCTCCACCATGACTGCCTGAAAGCACAGCTTATTTTGCTCCTCAATAAAACCAAATCTACGCCTAGCAAAGTGTGGCGATGTGAGCAAAGCCGTCGCTGGCAAATTTTCGGAGGTTAGTAAATTTGCCCCTATGTCTCTCTACATGCAGGATTTCTGCAAGAAGCAGTTATTTTGTTAGATTTTATTTGTACTGGAAGTACTATTTTGAGTGAGCTCTAATCTGCTAGGAAAGGGAGCCCCCCTATAAGATATATTCGTTCTAACTGTCAATGATTATCTGACACCCAACTGCTGTATGAAGAGAGAAATAGGATGCTGAGACAGCGATAGTGAAGATAAACTTGATTACTTCAGAAACTATGCAGAATATTTAATTGAGTGTACAGGTATGGGACCTGTTATCCAGAATGCTTGGGACCTGGGGTTTTCCGGGTAACGGATCTTTCCAAAATTTGGATCTTCATACCTTAAATCTACTAGAAAATCATGTAAACGTTAAATAAACCCAATAGGTCGGTACTGCTTCCAATAAGGATTCATTATACTGTATCTAGTTTGAATCAAGTACAGTACAAGGTTCTGTTTTATTATTACAGAGAAAAAGAAAATCATTTTTAAAAATGTCAATTATTTCATTATAATGGAGTCTGTGGGAGTCATTCCATAATTCAGAGCTTTCTGGATAATGGGTTTCTGGATAACGGATCCCATACCTTAAGAAAGTTTCTTATTTCATCAGTATGATGAAGCTTATATTAAATTTTCACGACAGTGTTCACCAATAAGATGTTTACTTTTAAACAGGTGACCAGTAAATGTACCTGCTAAATTATTGCTATAGGTGAATAGACCTTTAGCAGACTTTGCTAACTATATCCCTGTATCATCCATTTGCGCTCTTTGTTTTTATATAACTTCTTACATCAGATTTATCTTATCATTTACATTTCTATAATTGACTAGATTGGTCTGATCAGGTCTGAGGCAGTGCAGAATGTTAAATAATGGTGTATATTAAAGATATGCAACTTTACAAATATCATACCCAGCATTTTAGAAATAAAAAGAGGGACAAAAAAGTTGCCATGCGCAGTGCAGAGAATTTTTTGACCATGCCCATTTTTATGGCCACACCCCCCGATTACTATGTTCATGTTACACATTTTTGCAGTTTATGAAAGTTTAAACATATTTCTGTGCTTTTTTTTCCAGTTATTACAGTTTTGCTAATGAAGGTGAATTGCCCTTTAAGCTGTCAAGAGTCTAACGTCTCCCAAGAGGCCTGTTATCTTACAGTATATTGTTACAATTACTTATTGCTTATCTCAAAATTGTTACAAAAGCATGTCCTGGGCTCGCTGCCAAAAGCCAATTAAGCTAGGAACGTTGTTTCTTTTTCTGCCTGTTCATTGCAGAGAAAATCGGGACTTTCCAGTACTAACGAGGGACTGTGGGTTGAGCTGTCAAAAGAGGGATTGTTCCTCTAAAAACGGGAAAGTTGGGAAGTATGAAATATGAATATAAATGCATATTGACATAGGCAATATCGATTGATTGTCAGATTTCTTAGGAGGCAGAGCTTATTTACTAATGCAGTGCTCGGAACAATATGGGCACAGAATTGTGCCCATTAAAAGGGGTGGTTCACCCTTAAAGGGGAAGGAAACCTAGTCGGCGCAAACCCCCCACCCCCCCTTCCGTTTGTTGCCCACCCTCCCTCCTCCCCCCTGGCCTACCCGTCCCGCTGGGCAAATGTCCCTAACTTGTTACTTACCCTTCTGCACAGGTCCAGTCCAGGGAGTTCACCGACGACATCTTCTTCCACGCGATCTTCTTCCTGTTGTGAACGGCGTTTTGGTGCATGCGCAGTTGGATCATTTCGCCAGTACGGATCTACTGTGCATGCGCCAAAAGTCACGCGCATGCGCAGTAGATCGTACCAGCGAAATGATCCTACTGCGCATGCACCGTTTAAAGCAGGAAGAAGATCGCGTGGAAGAAGATGTCGTCGGTGAACTCACTGGACTGGACTTGCGCAGAAGGGTAAGTAACAAGTTAGGGGCATTTGTCCAGCGGGATGGGTAGGCCAGGGGGGAGGAGGGAGGGTGGGCAACAAACGGGAGTGGGGGGTTTGCGCCGACTAGGTTTCCTTCCCCTTTAAGTTAACTATTATTATGTTCACTTGGCCTTCATTTTTGGCTCTCTTTTTAATTAAATCTGTGTTTTCTATGCACAGGTTACTCCACAACAAAATCCTGTGTATCTCTGTCATTAGATGTAGGGAAGGTTCCCCCTTGCCATTGTAGACATCCTAGCTCTATTTATTAGGTAGGCACAGACTGCAGCACAGTACCAGATGCTTCCTCCATTATTGCCTTTTGAATAGAGACCAAAGTAGACTGCAATCATCTTGAATAATTTTACAGATTATAAAGCTGAAGTAAAGGACACATTGAGAGCTAAAAGCAAATGATATTTTATGGCATAAGCAGTAAATAACACACTGGCTACATTTTCATTGACATCTGATCTGAGAACACTTTCATTCATAAATCGGCGTACTAATAAATAAGTAGAGTTTAGGCCCTCAAGCCGAGGAGAAATTAAATATCAGTCAGAGAGCAGATGATGGTATGAAATGTATATTTATTTTCCCACAGAGCACAGTTTATTTATTTGTACTAGCTCAGAAGGAAATTGTACTAATCCCATCAGATTTAACAGCCTATGGTGGTGGCTAATCCATTTGTAGCAGGAAATAGCATGAGATAATGCCCGTGCTACTCAACTTTTTAGTATTACCAAAATAAATCTGATCCAGAGACAGCAAAACAAATCTGTTCAGCCATAAATAGAAACTAAGCAAGCATTAAAGTTCATCAATCTGTTCATTAACATATATATATATATTTGGGAAGCGCTAAAATAGAACATATTTGAATAGACCAAAGTGAAGAGAATTTGCAGTTCATACAAAATAATAAACAATTAAAGGAAAACTATACCCCCAAAATGAATTCTTGAGCAACAGATAGTTTATAACATATTAAGTGGCATATTAAAGATTCTTACCACCGTTTTGTGATGGTCTGTGTGCTGCCCCAGAGATCACCTGACCAGAAATACTGCAGCTCTAACTGTAACAGGAAGAAGTGTGGAAGCAAAAGACAGAACTCTGTCTGTTAATTGGCTCATGTGACCTAACATGTAGTTTGTTTGTGTGCACAGTGAATCATAAGATCCCAGACGGCGGCCCTTACTTTTTAAAATGGCAAACATTACCCAATGGCACATACTACTAAAAAAGTATATTATTATGAAAATGGTTTATTTAAATAAAGCAGGGTTTTACATATGAGCTGTTTTCATGCAAAATCTTTTTATAGAGACCTACAGGGTTTGAGGGGTACAGTTTTCATTTTAATGTGTAGTTCCATTACAAAGGTACTTTGTATACAAACAATGATCTTCCCTTAGGAAAACCTCTTCTGAGCATCTCAAGGGCAAAAGGTAATTTTAAAAAATTGATATTGACATGTAGAATTGTATTAGTAAATTAATTGATAATAATTAAGTGGGTTGTTCACCTTTGAGATAGCTTTTAGTATGATGTAGAGAATGATATTCTCAGACAATTTGTAATTGGTTTTCATTTTTTATTTGTGGTTTTTGAGTTATTTTTTATTCAGCAGCTATTCAGTTTACCAAATTCCCCTAGCAACCATGCATTGATTTGAATAAGAGACTGGAATATGAATAGGAGAGGGGCTGGATAGAAATAAAAGTAATAAGCAATAACCATATACTTGTTTTTTAGATGGGGTCAGTGACCCCCCCCATTTGAAAGATGGAAAGAGGCAAATAATGCAAAAACTAAATAAAATAATGAAGACCAGTTGAAGAGTTGAGTCTATTAAACAACATACTAAAAGTTAATCTTTGATATAAAATTAAAATAATTCCAACATTTTTCATTATTTTTGTATTAATAAATTTGGCACTACAGTCAATACACTGATAAACTGCTAATAATTACCATAATATAAACTATTCATTACTGTTGTAATTTGCAATAGCACCCCCCAAAGATGGGATCTGTTGTCCAGAATGCTTGGGACCTGAGGGTTTCTGGGTAATGGGTCTTTCTGTAACTTGGATCTTCATACCTTACGTCTACTAAAACATCATTTAAACATTAAGAAAAACCAATGGGCTTATTTTGCTTCTAATAAAGATTGATTATATCTTAGTTGGGATCAAGTACAAGGTACTGTTTTATTATTACAGAGAAAAAGGAAATCATTTTTAAAAATTTTAATTTTTTATTAAAATGGAGTCTATGGAAGATGGCCTTCCTGTACTTGAGAGCTTTCTGGATCATGGGTTTCCGGATAATGGATCCTATACCTGTAGTCCCATAAGCAAGAAAGCAAAACAAGACATACAGCAAAAAAAGTCTATAAAAAGTAACATTATTGTTCAATTTGCATGAATAACAAGATTAAATGTGAGGGTACAGTTCCAATTTACAAAACCTCTTGACCAGTAAGTATTGATTACGGGGGTTTTCCAGAAAAATAGGATCATTGCATCTTTTTAAAGTTCAAAGAAACTGTAATGCCGTATAGTGAAAAACACATTTACTCACAACACATTAGAATCAAATAATTGAACTGTCACACTTACAGATGCTGACCTGGCTTGAAGATAGCAAAAGGAGGCTGAATTTGCAGTTGTTATTCCCTGTCAGCATTTTCCTCGTGCATAACAATATAACCCCAGTCCTGATTATGAATGAGTCACATGCATTCTACCATATGCCATTTATGTTTATTCTTATTGTTAATATTGGCATACCCTGTGCATTAACCTAAGACTGTAGGTTAACCAGTGGCATTGACATTTAGATTTGAACTTCCAACAATCAACTCTGGTTATTCCGCTGGTCATTATCTAGTCCTTGGGTTTGAAGAAAGATAAAAGTGCTTTACCTATAACATAATATTTTTGGAAAAGGTGACATTTATTTTGTATCTCTCCTGTGATCTTAAAGGGGGGTGCAGTAGATGTGAGATTTGATGGGTACTGAAAAGCATGTTTGGTTGGTATTTACTGCTAATTGTTGATACCCAGAGGTCAACACTTTGCAGAGCCAACATCTTTTGGATCTAATGTGCTTTCCCTTCGATACCCTGCCTGAAGACTGCATTTATGATTTGTTTAGGGAATGTGCATTTTAAAGGAGTGCTGTTATGAATTTGTAAATTAATATAGGCCATAGCTGCTCAGACAAAAGAACAAATGTATACTCAGTAACAGAATGCAGGAACTCCATGGCAGCGCAAGTCAAAGAACTGTTTATTAAAGCACAAGTGTTCTCTCTCCCAGGAGACCTCTTTATTAACGCAGCAGCTTGTATTTGAATGGGATATTTACACATGTATGTCGTTTATGAGATATTGTTCAGCAGAGACTGACATGACAGATATAGAATACTAAAGGTTTAAGAATCACATTAAAACTGAAACTGAATGTTTAAAGGCAAGTGTGGGGGGGAAATCACAATATAGCAAAAACTCTGAAGCATTCGTATACTTTTAGCATTTCATATTTTAGGAGTAGGAGTAGTACAAGTGAGTAGTTATGGGAGAATTAATTTGCCAGACACGAATTTTCGACATATTTCACCGCAAGTGTATTCAAAATTGGCGCCTGCATTCGGATGTCCATTGACTTTAATGCATTTGGACCAAATAGTCGCGCATATAAAAATTGCCGCTCACATCAAAATTATTTTGACTTTTATTGACTTCAATGCGTTTTGCTAATTTTTCGGAACAGATTCGCCCATCGCTAAAAGTGAGTGGTATTTTATATAAGAATAATTTAGACTTCAAATATTTACTTCGAAATGATCACTCATCACTACTTTAATGTTATTGGTGACAGTATAAGAAGTGTTTTATATAAATAATGATTTAAGGTTCAGATTCACCTTAAAGTCTGGTCTCTGGTTTTAGGCTGCTTTGCCAGATCCTTTAAAAAGCAGCCTTATGCATATAAAGTAACTGCTGCTTTAGACATAACTTATCTTCCACATATTTAACCTTTCTTTGTGATTCCAGCTCACAACTTGCTCATGGCCACGATACAGGCATACGAAGGGCTACAGGCACAGAAACTAGGAAACAAAAGAGTAAAGGTGGTCACACATAAGTGATCCATTCATTCAGTCTGCAGGCAGAACATTCTGATTACGTTTAATTAAGCATCACTTTTCAATAGGCAAGTCCTCTCTGATACACTAGAAATACAGTGAAAGACAGAAACAGAGAAAAAGCCAAATGACACTGAGAGAAGATACAATTCTGTGTATGTAGATGTGAGCCCTTTGACTTGCATAGACTGTGTTCTCAAGATAACCCTGGTCACTAGTACCCTGGCCTTGAAGCAGAACCACCTTTTTGGGTCTATGGGCAGTTCTTTGTTTTTTTTTGTGCTGTGGAGCGATATCTCTGTGCTCTCCCACCGGTAACTCCCTTTCATTCCTGTATTCATATATTCTCATGTCTTACGTTCCCAAGTCTATAAAGCTCTATGATTCATATGTTTGGAGTTCTGACTCTTTGTGAGTCCAGAAACTGTGGAGCTTGTGTCATATAAACTTTATCTTTTACCTCAAGTGAGTCCCATACACACCTTGTGGTCCAGTTATGAGGAGTTCCAGCAGTACAAAACCAGTGCAATTAGTATATCAACAATCACACACACTGCCTTCATCTTGAAGTGGCAATAATATATTTGGCAAATTATATCACAATAACAACAGCATTGCACTCCAGGATGAACTCAACAGAATCTCAGTCAAGAAATACTGACTACAAGAAGCAAAACCCCATAATTACCAAACTGCCTAACTGAATGATTCCAAGTACAGCCAGCTTAAGAAGAGTTTAGCTTATTTATGACAAAACTTAATGCAATCGTGAATCGCTCATATCAACTTGCAGCAGAGCCAATATGCCCCTCCAGCCATGAATTATGTGCAGGGACACTTATTGATGCATGGTATCCTTGGAATTAAAAAGAGAACAAGAAAGAGAAAGAACTGACCCATGTATTTGCTTCAAGGCTCATATCAGAGCAGATATCCGCCAATTGGGAGGGCTGTGCTGTGGGTGAAGAGGTTGGCTGACCAAGGGCTGCACACAACCTTCAACTATAATTCTCTGCAACTGCCACCTTCTTGTAATATAAGGCAGCTTTTGCCAATTGTAACTAAAGGCAACTTTTGCCAATTGTATCTTAAGGCAGCTTTGCCAATTGGGGGGGGCTACGCTGTGAGTGAAGGGGTTGGTTTACAAGGTACTGCTTCAGGTGGAAGCTTCAACGCTCATATCAGAGCAGATATACGCCAATTGGGACGGTTGTGCTGTGGGTTAAGGGGTTGGATGACCAAGGGCTGCACAACGGGGGTTGTTCCAATAGAGACGCAAGCTCTGGGATTTACCAAGCCTGCCTCTCCAACGATTAGCAGCACCTCTACCCATACTAATTTTGAACACATCGGGGGTGCCAACTAAGTGAGTAACTTACACAACCCCACTGATTTAGGCCCCACTGACCCTTTGGGTTATGTGCTTCTAAGGGGGCAATTTGTGTTGTATAACATTGCATGTAGTCTACTACCCTGATTACCCCCATATTTATTACTGAATAATGTTTAAATAGAGTTTTTTGGGGTGACCTCCACTAGCATACATTTACCACTTATCCGTACCACCAGCCCACTACCCCAAGTTAATCCGTCTCCCCATTCCTAACCAATTTTTAAATATCACTGGAATTTTTTATCTTATTTATTAGTAATAAAAGTTAAGTTTTAATGGTGTATAAACACGAGCTTGTGGACATGCTTTGATGAGGAGGGTGCAAATACATGGGTCAGTTCTTTCTCTTTCTTGTTCTCTTTTGAATTACCACTTGACCCTGCACCACATCTTCTGTTTTTCTCAATTGATGGGAGGTGCTCCCTAACTTCTTTTCTATATCCTTGGAATTAACACCAACCTAGACATGACAGAAAGTTCAATGCTCAGAGGAGGTGCTACTGACTTGTGCCAAGTAAATCAGACTCTACATCACACATGGAAAGTGACACTGTTTTGATATAAATACATTGGAAAATGTGTACAATTTTGCATTTGCCAACAGATTCTAATTTGCATTCATTTTGGTGTATCAAGTTGAAATGGTCACAACTTAGCTTACATCAACAATTATGCTGAAATTCTGGGAAGAGAGTCAAATTGCCCCATGTGCCAGATTAAATGAGGCCAATGGGGTATGCTTTCTGATCAAACAGCCCACAGGCTGAACAGACAGGTGGCATACAAGGGGCCATACATAGCATTGCTGCCTTACTATTGTTTCTATTGCTCTGATAAACAGGCCAAATTATCGCACTGACCAACACAGGGCATCACATTTTTAAAGTTCCCTGATCACTGCACTGGCACCCATAGAACATGATTATCAGCCAGGATCAGTGAGCCAACATACATACAATAATAACTGTGTCAAACAAAATTGAAACAAAGTACAGGTATGGAACCTGTTATCCAGATCTTTTTTGGACATGGGTCTTTCCATAATTTGGGTCTCCATACTTTAAGATGTGTGAAAAAGGCAGAGCCGACCGGCACTCAAACGGATCCATAGGACCAGAGAAGATCAGTTAAAAAATAATTTTATTTATACAAAGTTAAAAATTTATATTTGCATCTCCATCCGCCCTAAGCGTTTCGCACCCACTCAGGGCACTTAGTCATGGGCTACCAGAGAAGATCAGTTAAAAAATAATTTTATTTATACAAAGTTAAAAAATGCATATTTGCATCTCCATCCGCCCTACGCATTTCGCACCCACTCAGGGCACTTAGTTAGGGCTTGAGCCCATGACTAAGTGCCCTGAGTGGGTACGAAACACGTAGGGAGGATGGAGATGCAAATATTCATTTTTAACTTTGTATAAATAAAACTATTTTTAACTGATGTTCTCTGGTCCTATGGATCCGTTTGAATGCCGGTCGGCCCTGCCTTTTCCACACATCTTTTGTCGTACCGCTCCCTAAAGCTGGGGGTCTGGGGCTGGTGCACCCAGACCACATTTACTATTTGGTGAGTCATTTACAATTTATTCTGGAGCACCATCTTTCTTTCTCCATACTTTAAGTCTACTAAAATATAATTTAAATACTATATAAACCCATTAATATTGTTATCCCCTCCAATAAGGATTAATTAAATCTCAGTTGGGATCAAGTGCAAGGTTCTGTTTTATTATTACAGAGAAAAAGGAAATTATTCTTAAAAATTTAATTATTTGATTAAACTGGAGTCTATGGTCGATAGCCTTCCCATAATTCGGAGCATTCTAGATAACAGGTTTCCAGATAACGGGTCCCATACCTGTACCACCATGGTAAATGTGACCCCTTAAGTAAACAATTATGGCTCTTAGAAAATACATATAGTGCCAGTTCCTCAGTTGCTAGGCACTTTATGAATATAAAATCAGACTGAAAAAGGATTTCACATTTCCATTACCACATATGTCAGGAAAGCCTAAAAGGCTGCAGTTATCTCTACTATAAATATACTTGTCAGAAACAAAACGCCCACCAGAACAATCTTCACCCCCTCACTGTCAGAAGCACTAATAAAGACTTCCATCGCAGGAATTTTCAATAGTGGTTTCAAATGCAAAAGATTTGGAAAATACCAAATGGAACAAATAAATAGCTCATAGAAGATACTAAGGGAACATTTTGTGAAAATAAACAAATAATAATGATCTAAAATCATTGCTGACCTCCAAAGAGTAATTTACGCTTGGTTAATTTTACATATTTATCAAGCAGCCCTACATTGATTTTCAAATTAGTATAGGAGGCTGCAGTTAATCCAAGGCTTGAAGCCGCAGATGTGAATAGATAAGACTTTAGGGGGTTATGTAGAATAAGGTGCAACATTTTCTACAGTTCTTATCACTTATAGCAACTTAATGGTCATTTATCTAAAAACAAACATCACATTGGTCACTATGGGATACTGCACCTTGGCAAACTTTGTACCTTGTTTCATTACAAACTAGGGAAAGCTGTATAATAAAAGTAATTTGCAAATTAAACATGGAACCCAAATTATTTTTTTCATTAAAGCATCCATACCTGTTATAAAGGTGTTTAAATATCTGAGCTGTCAATCAAATATTACCTGCCCCACCTCTATGCATGAGGCATAGAGGTGGGGCACTCAATTACTTTCACTTTCTATTCAACACTTCCTAGATGTCACTGCCCTCCACACATTCCTCCTCCCTCCTAACACTCTATAATTTGGTAGGGTACTGTGCATAGGCATTAGGTCCCCCATTCTGGTGCATACATAAGATTTTGGGGGTGATACACAATTTGTCTTAATAACAGTGTCCAGAAAATGTCTCCTGTCTGCTTGCTGTTATTGTGTAATTCCAAGACTGAAGGAAACAAAATGTAAATAATAAATGTAGTGTAAGTAAATTTATTTTGCTCAACTAACATGATAGAAAATAATTTGGAATTATTTCTTAGGGCAACAGGTCCCCTTTAAAAATATGTGCTTCGATTTTTGCATTTCTGCATTACATTGTATTAAAAAGATCAAGGAAACAGCTTCCCTCTGTTTTTAAGTTGGGCCACTTGCTCCCTCCCCAATAACATTACTGGCAATATGTAAAACTCCACGTGCCCCCTACAATAACATGCCCACTGTACAGCTCTGCATTTGGAGTCTAGGTACATGCAAACATAGAATTTTAAAGGGGCAGGAGGTCTGATATTTAAAGCCCAAAAAATCACAACACTGAAATATCACTATAGCCATCAGAGTGCTGCAGTTATTGGATTATACATCTAATTGAAGATATTGAAATCAAATAACTAATTTTTAACTCATTCAAATTTGGCTCAGCTAATTATGGGGCAAATTTATTAAAATGTGACTTTAGAGTTCAATACTTAGAGGGATCCTGTCATCGGAAAACATGTTTTTTTTCAAAACGCATCAGTTAATAGTGCTACTCCAGCAGAATTCTGCACTGAAATCTATTTCTCAAAACATTTTGTCAATTTCCCAGCTGCCCCTGGTCATGTGACTAGTGCCTGCACTTTAGGAGAGAAATGCTTTCTGGCAGGCTGCTGTTTTTCCTCCTCAATGTAACTGAATGTGCCTCAGTGAGACATGGGTCTTGAGTGTTGTTCTTAGATCTACCAGGCAGCTGTTATCTTGTGTTAGGGAGCTGTTATCTGGTTACCTTCCCATTGTTCTTTTGTTTGGCTCCTGGGGGGGGAGGGAGGGGGGTGATATCACTCCAACTTGCAGTACAGCAGTAAAGAGTGATTGAAGTTTATCAGAGCACAAGTCACATGACTTGGGGCAGCTGGGAAATTGACAAAATGTCTAGCCCGGTCAGATTTCAAAATTGAATATAAAAAAATCTGTTTGCTCTTTTGAGAAATGGATGTCAGTGCAGAATTCTGCTGGAGCAACACTATTAACTGATTGATTTTGAAAAAAATGTTTTTCCCATGACAGTATCTCTTTAAAAACTCACCCAAGTTCTATTCATTCCTATAGGATTTTTAGAGGTCTGTGCAAATGATTTAAACACAAACCAGTGGTATTAGCATAAAAGCATAAAAGCTATGTATACTTTACATGCTAAGATGTAGAAGTTACTATTAGAAACTTAGTTCATTTTGTTGGTGCATGCCATCCAGATTGTGGACAAGTTCATAGATATCATAAACAGGCATGCTGCTATATAAGAAGTAGGGGTGCAAAAAATCAAGGATTCGGTTGGGGATTCAGCCAGGATTTGGCCCTTTTCAGCAGGATTCGGAATTCAGCCGAATCCTTGTGCTTGGCAGAACCAAATCTGGATCATATTTGGAAATGTAAATTAGGGGTGGGAAAGGACATCACATGACTTTTCGTCACAAAACAAGAAAGTAAAAAAGTTTTTTTCATTTTTCCTTTCGAGCCCCTAATTTACATATGCAAATTAAGAATTGGTTTGGTATACATCTGAATCTTTCATGAAGGATTAGGGGATTCAACAGAATCCCAAATAGTGGATTCAGTGTATCCCTAATGAGGAGCCTGAATGTCCACGATGTAAGTCACAGGTAGGTTTGCCACCTGGCTGGTAATTCACTTGCCTAACCAGTAAAATACGAACCAAGGATGGGGCCAGTTTTACAAAAGTTCTGTTGTAAATGTATTAGCTGGCAAATTTGTAATCCCTATTGTTCCGCCCCTAGCCTGCCTCAGATCCGCCCCGCTCCCAAACTTGCCTAATGCAAGGGCTGCAGATGTTTCCCGGCGAAACTCAGTGACTCTGCCCCCAAAGTGTCATAATCCTGCCCCTGACACATAACCCTGACACCGAAATGGCACAACTCCGCCCTTCTCTGGGCTGCCCCTACCTCTATATCACTGACCGGTAGGGCCAGATCTAAATGGTGGCAACCCTAATTACAGGCATATTATACCAGTTGTCCTTCTGTATAGAAAGCCCCAATTTCTGCAATGGAGTACTTATGTGCCTCCCCATAAAATGTTTCTTAGGTTGCCACCTGCCTGGTTTTTTGAAGGGCTGCCTGGGTCAAACCTGCCTGTCTGGTTTTCCAGGATATCCTATGAATGAAGGGGCAACTGGCCAATTGCCGGCCACCATGGCATAGCCCCACCCCTGACATAGCTGCCCCAACCCCCCGCATCATAGCCCCGCCCCTTACCCATATTGCACCAGGTGAAAAAGGTCTCAATCCTACCTGTTTCTCATAAATACAGAACTGTTGAATGCAAGCAGAGCTGTATTCATACAGAAAATGAAGGTATTTAGGCTCCATTCTGTAGTACAATGACCTGCAGCCACAGGCATTGTCAATGGTGCAGGATGAAAAGTGCAAAAAACATGGTGCCTTGTGACTGTCTGTAAATGAGCCCTCACTTTTTCATACACTTGCCCTATGGACTTGTTTACTAAGTGAAAGGTAGATTGGTGTAAATAGTAAATAGTCTGCACAGTTTTACAGAGACACCAATCTAAGGGCCACTCTGTGACACTTTCCAGTAACGTCTATTGATTCCACTTTTTGCCTGCAAGTATTCTTATGCAAATAGGCAGATTGTCAAGTACAAAATAAAATAGATGACACATACTAGTGCTTCGAAGTTCACACTGTAGATGGCAGTGGGCTGAAATGTGCATTTCCTTTACTTAAAGATGCTGCATTTAATAATCTCTTCTTACAGCTCTAATAAACATAAGCGCTGTTGAATCTTTGAAGGCCATCAATTCAAAGCAAAATAATTGCTGAGCGGATGGAATTATGATGCTTACATTACTGTACAGAGTTCTGGCTTCATGCTACAATGCAGTAATAAACAGTATTGCTGCACTGGAAAAACAATGAAATTAATGAGCAAAAAAACAAAGGAAAGAACAACTACTTGAAGGGTTATTTATTAAAGGTCGGGTTGTTTTTTTCCTGAAAAAATCAAGTTTTCAAGGGTACCGTATATACTCGAGTATAAGCCGAGTTTTTCAGCACCAAAAATGTGCTGAAAAAGTCTTCCTCGGCTTATACTCAAGTCAGTGAGCAACAGCCCCCTACTACTTCACGAATGTCTGAGCTATTTGTTTATTGTTTATTAAATTATATTAATAATAATCTGTCTGCTGACTAAAATAAATAATAATATGAGCCAATTCAGTCAAACAGACTTTAACAAATGCTACAGCCTGCAGAGATTTTTTTTAAGAAGGGTTTTTTGATTATTGAACTTACTAGTAGCTACTGCATTTCTCACCCTAGGCTTATACTTGAGTCAATTAGTTTTCCCAGCTTTCCTAGGTAAAATTAGGCACCTCGGCTTATACTCGGGACGGCTTATAGTAGTTTCAGTAAAAACTCTAATTTTTCAGGTTAAAAAAAACCTAACATTTTTCGAGATTTATTATGTCCCGAAGCTGGAAATAAATCAAATCCGAAAGATACTCCAGCTAAAACCTTTTGAGGTCATGTAGAAGTCAATGGCAGAGGTCCTTTCAACCATTTGAAGTTGTTTGTAGCCTTCAAGATGTTCAGGTTGTTTTCAGTGGTTTGCCCTTGAAAATTCGAGCGATTTGAGTTTTTTTTTCAAACTCGATAAATTTGAGTATTCCCATTTTTCCTCCGAATGCACTGATTAGAGTTTTTTACATTTGAGTTTTTTCATAAATAAGAAAACATTTGAGCTGTGAGTTTATTCAATGTATATATAGTGAATAAAGTACCCCCTCTTGTAAAATATAAGGATATTATAAGTTACCAAGGAGTTTCATGACCATATAAAAACACGAGGCCGAAGGCCGAGTGTTTTTATACAGGTCATGGAACTACAAGATAACTTCTAATATCCTGATATTTTGCAACAGGGGGTACTTTATTTATTATAATACACAAGTTTCAGTGAGTCATGTGACAGATAGACATGAGAACTCACCGTTTATAACTGATGACATCAGAACTCACCGTTTATAAGGATATAATTTACAAGATATTCATCATGGCTTTTGTGTATTATAAAAACCTCACAAACCTCACAAACTCGACCTTTGATAAATAACTAGGGATGTAGCGAACGTCGGAAAAAAAGTTCGCGAACATATTCGCGAACTTGCGTCAAAAATGCGAACGGTTCGCGAACGTCACGAACCCCATAGACTTCAATGGGAAGGCGAATTTTAAAAGCTAAAAAAGACATTTCTGGCCAGAAAAATGATTTTAAAGTTGTTTAAAGGGTGCAACGACCTGGACAGTGGCATGCCAGAGGGGGATCAAGGGCAAAAATGTATCTAAAAAATACATTGTTGACACAGCGCTGCGTTTTGTGCTGTAAAGGGCAGAAATCACACTACATTTCTAAACCTGTGTAATAAAATGCTTTAAAACGTCCGGCGTCTACATGCCAATCAAGTCGTGTAAAGGTTACAGCCTGTTCACACGCAAAGACGAAACGCGGCGCTTACTGCAACGCAAAAAAACGCAAAGAGCTTTAATGAATGATACCGTCAAGTGAGCAAATAATAGTTGTTAATCACTAGTTGAGCTTGTCACCTCCAGGATGTTTGTCCTGTTGGTGGCAATATTTCTGTAGTGGTGTGTTTAGCAGTCACCGTGCTTGTGCGCACGTGCACGGTCAGGCAGAGGTAATTCAATGTACAGTGAAGTGAACCAAAAAACACAGATTCTGCAGTGTGGGCCCAGTTTTGGTCTACTTTATTGATCACCTGCAGTGACCATAAAAGATGCGATTTTGCCACTGTTGCAGAACCCTGAAAAATTAGGCATGTGTACTTTCCTGAAAAATTATGTTTTTTTTTGTCGCAGCCACTGAAGCACAGAGGCCAGAAAAAATATGCCATATAAATGCTGAAAATATTAATTTTTTTTTGTCGCAGCCACTGCAGCACAGAGGCCAGAAAAAATATGCCATATAAATGCTGAAAATATTAATTTTTTTTTGTCGCAGCCACTGCAGCACAGAGGCCAGAAAAAATATGCCATATAAATGCTAACAATATAAATTTTTTTTGTCGCAGCCACTGAAGCACAGAGGCCAGAAAAAATATGCCATATAAATGCTAACAATATAATTTTTTTTTGTCGCAGCCACTGAAGCACAGAGGCCAGAAAAAATATGCCATATAAATGCTGAAAATATTCATTTTTTTTGTCGCAGCCACTGCAGCACAGAGGCCAGAAAAAATATGCCATATAAATGCTAACAATATAATTTTTTTTTGTCGCAGCCACTGACGCACAGAGGCCAGAAAAAATATGCCATATAAATGCTAACAATATAAATTTTTTTTGTCACAGCCACTGAAGCACAGAGGCCAGGAAAAATATGCCATATAAATGCTGAAAATATTCATTTTTTTTGGTTGCAGCCACTGCAGCACAGAGGCCAGAAAAAATATGCCATATAAATGCTGAAAATATAAAAAAATTTTGTCGCAGCCACTGAAGCACAAAGGCCAGAAAAAATATGCCATATAAATGCTGAAAATGTTCATTTTTTTGTCGCAGCCACTGCAGCACAGAGGCCAGAAAAAATATGCCATATAAATGCTGAAAATATAAAAAAATTTTGTCGCAGCCACTGAAGCACAGAAGCCAGAAAAAATATGCCATATAAATGCTGAAAATATTCATTTTTTTGGTTGCAGCCACTGAAGCACAGAGGCCAGAAAAACTCAGGATTTACCTGGATTAAAATGAAACCAGTAGGGTTTGCACCCTAGTTTGTAACGGTTGCGGAGGGAGGAGGACGCTAAAGGACAGCTGTGTGTGGAGTCATGAGGCGTGCAGAGAAGGACAGCTGCATGGGGAGTCAGAACAAGTCTTCCGGCGTGCAGTAACCCTCCGAGATCCACCCCTCATTCATTTTAATAAAGGTCAGGTAATCCACACTTTTGTGACCTAGGCGAGTTCTCTTCTCAGTTACAATCCCTCCTGCTGCACTGAAGGTCCTTTCTGAGAGGACACTTGAGGCGGGGCAAGACAAGAGGTTCATGGCAAATTGTGACAGCTCTGGCCACAGATCAAGCCTGCGCACCCAGTAGTCCAGGGGTTCATCGCTCCTCAGAGTGTCGATATCTGCAGTTAATGCCAGGTAGTCCGCTACCTGCCGGTCGAGGCATTCTTTGAGGGTGGATCCAGAAGGGTTCTTCGCTGCCTTGGACTGAAAAACATTTGCATGTCTGATGTTACAGAGTGGCCAAAGTGCTTTGTCCTTGCAGGTGCGCTCGTGGCAGGATTACTGGCACCTCTGCCCCTGGAATGTTGATGAGTTCCTGAAGTGACATCACCCTTAAAAGCATGAAAGACCCCATTCTCACAAGGTTGGATGCAGAGGTATCCATCTCCGCTTCCTCGTTATCAAGGACTGCATCATCCACGGCCTCCTCCCCCCAGCCACGTACAAGACCAGGGGTCCCCAAAAGGTCACCACTAGCCCCCTGGGAAGCCTGCTCCTGTTGGTCCTCCTCCTCCACAAAGCCACCTTCCTCCTCTGACTCCACTTCTGACACCTCTCCCTGCGTTGCAGCAGGTGCCTGGGTTCGTTCTGGTGATTCCGACCAGAAATCGTGCGCTTCCTGCTCTTCGTCACGCTGGTCTACAGCCTCATCTGTCACTCGTCGCACGGCACGCTCCAGGAAGAAAGCAAAGGGTATTAGGTTGCTGATGGTGCCTTCGGTGCGACTGACCATATGTGTAACCTCTTCAAAAGGGCGTATGAGCCTGCAGGCATCGCGCATAAGCGCCCAGTAACGGGGGAAAAAATCCCCAGCTCTGCAGATCCAGTCCTACCACCCAGTTCAAACAGGTATTCGTTGACGGCTCTTTGTTGTTGCAGCAGACGTTCCAACATGAGGAGCGTTGAATTCCAGCGAGTCTGGCTGTCGCAAATCAAACGCCTGACTGGCATGTTGTACCGCTGCTGAATGTCAGCAAGGCATGCCATGGCCACCTTCCTGGACTGCCTGAGAACGTCCTGGAATCCTGGGTACTTCGAGACAAAACGTTGGACTATTAAATTCAGAACATGTGCCATGCAGGGCACATGTGTTAAATTGCCCAGTCTCAGTGCTGCCAACAGATTGCTTCTATTGTCACACACCACTTTTCCGATCTTCAGTTGGTGTGGGGTCAGCCACCGATCGGCCTGTGACTGCAGAGATGACAGGAGTACAGATCCGGTATGGTTTCTGCTTTCCAGGCACGTCATCCCCAAGACAGCATGACAACGGCGTACCTGGCATGTCGAATAGCCTAGGGGGAGCTGGGGGTGCACAGGTGTGGAGGAGGAGGACCCAGCAGCAGAGGAGGAAGAAGAGGAAGAAGACGAGGTAGAGAGCGAAGGAGGAGTAGAGGTGGTGGCAGAACCGCGTGCAATCCGTGGCGGTGACACCAACTCCACTGTTGTTGTTGAGCCACACATTCCCTGCTTCCCAGCCATTACCAAGTTCACCCAGTGGGCAGTGTAGGTGACATACCTGCCCTGACCATGCTTGGAGGACCATGCGTCAGTAGTCATATGGACCTTTGGCCCAACACTAAGAGACAGAGATGCGATGACTTGGCTCTGCACATGGTGGTAGAGGTGTGGTATTCCCTTTTTTGAAAAAAAATTGCGGCTGGGTACCTTCCACTGCGGTGTCCCAATTGCTACAAATTTGCGGAAGGCCTCAGAGTCCACCAGCTGGTATGGTAAAAGCTGGCGGGCTAAGAGTGCAGACAAGCCAGCTGTCAGACGCCGGGCAAGGGGGTGACTCACAGACATTGGCTTCTTACGCTCAAACATGGCCCTCACAGAAACTTGGCTGGGGGCAGATGACTGGGAATGGGAACTGGTGGTCAAGGTGGAAGGCGGAGTGGAGGGTGGTTCAGATGGGTCAAGGACAGCAGAGGTAGAGCAGTAAGATGCTGGACCAGAAGGAGGGTGGCTTTTAGTTTGCCTGTTGCCTTTGAGGTGTTGCTCCCAAAGTGCTTTGTGCTTGCCGTTCATGTGCCTTCGCATAGAAGTTGTACCTATGTGGCTGTTGGGCTTCCCAAGACTCAGTTTCTGACTGCACTCATTGCAAATTACAACGCTTTTGTCAGAGGCACACACATTAAAAAAATCCCACACTGCTGACCTTTTTGAAGCTGGCAATCTGGCGGTAACAGTAGAAGTTGGCGGCATTGGCGGCAATGGCGGGTGCGTTGGCCGGCTGACCACAGGTGCCGATACATGTTGTTGCCCTACTGTTCCCTGCGAGCTGTCCTCCCTGCTTCTTCTAAGTCTTATTCTCCTCCTGCCTCTCTGACTCTCCGTTTCTCCATCTGAACTATCCTCCTCTTGCTCTCTTCTACTGGGCACCCACAAAACATCAATCTCCTCATCATCATTCTCCTCAGATGCATCAATTTCTTCTGACAGCTCACAGAAGGAAGCAGCAGCGGGGACCTCCTCATCACTCATTATGTCCATCTCTGTTGTGTTCTCTGCCAGAATTAAATCTGGTGTAACGTCCTCATCTCCTTCATCTTCTTCTGCCAATAATGGTTGCGCATCACTCAGTTCAAGAAACTCATGTGAAAATAACTCCTCTGACTCCACTTAAGAAGGGGCGCCGGTGGTGGAGGAAGTGTTAAGTGGGGTGGCCATAGCAGTGGAGGATGAGGATGGTGGTTCTGGAGACGGTATTATTATTGATATTTAGACAGAATGTGAACAAGCTCACACAGCTAGGTGGCAGTTGTTTGAAAATGAAGAACACACTGGGCAAACAATGCCTACAAGGTCAACGTATACACTACTACAGCAGTGGATACGGAATATATTATTGCTGCTTGAAAAACGTCACTCAGGTGGTGGTTCTGGAGACGGTATTATTATTGATATTTAGACAGAATGTGAACAAGCTCACACAGCTAGATGGCAGTTGTTTGAAGAACACACTGGGCAAACAATGCCTACAAGGTCAACGTATACACTACTACAGCAGTGGATACGGAATATATTATTGTTGCTTGAAAAACGTCACTCGGGTGGTGTTTCTGGAGACGGTATTATTATTGATATTTAGACAGAATGTGAACAAGCTCACACAGCTAGATGGCAGTTGTTTGAAGAACACACTGGGCAAATAATGCCTGCAAGTGCACTACTATTGGTGCACTACTATGAAGAACAGCAAACAGCACTGTACACGTTAAAGAACAGTAAGATAAGTAAAATAAAAAAATATATATATGTATATTAAAAAAAAAAAATACTCGGGTTGGTGCTGCTGAACTACTAGGAGCAGCACAGTAGCACACCAGTCCCACTCCCCAACACTGCTAGACTAATAGCACTGGGCTCTTATAGTAGCAAAGTAAAACAACAAAAAAGAAAATAAAAGCAGTCCTTACAAGGACTATTGGGTTATTACAGCAGTCAGCAGATGAGATCAGAAGAGATCAGTGCCCACAGCAGGCAGCTACATACAGAGCACTGCAGTAGAAGGTAGATTACTAGCCAGCAAAGCTACCTAACCTAAAATGTCCCTCAAATCCCTGCAGACTTCTGTCCCTCCAATACAGAGCAGTATCAAGTAGATTACTAGCCAGCAAACTTACTATCAACTGTCCCTCAAATCACTAACAGCTCTCTCCCTACACTAGCTCTTCCAAGCACACACAGGCAGAATGAAAAAACGCTGCAGGGCTTCAGTTTATATATGGAAGGGGAGTGGTCCAGGGGGTGTGGGGGTGGTCCAGGAGGGAGAGCTTCCTGATTGGCTGCCATGTATCTGCTGGTCTGGGGTGAGAGGTCAAAAAAAAGCGCCAGGTAAGGCAAACCCAAAATGGCGAACGCCGCGCGACGTTTGCGAACATTCGGCGAGCGCGAACAGTCGATGTTCGCGCGAACAAGTTCGCCGGCGAACAGTCCGCGACATCCCTATAAATAACCCCGGAAATGTTGGATCATCAATAAGTAGAGAAAGAACCAGATAATGATGACCAAATATTAAGGGTTTTATTTTACTAAACTCGATTTCTTTCTGGTCAAGGTTTTTTGGGCAAAAACTTGAATTTTTCAAGGAAACTACCATTATATTATATACTATTATACTCCCAAGTTAAAAAAAGTCTGAATCTGAAAATCCACCATATCAAACCTGTCGAGGTCATTTATAAGCCAATGACATATGTTTCTATCCTAATTTGAAGATATTGTGGTCTGTGCTGGGATTAGCCCAATAATACAAAAAAATTGGGGTTTTCGACAACTCAAAAAAATCCAGCTATTCTGGAGTAAAGCCTAAAAAATTTGTATGATTCGAGTTTTTGCTTGATTTTATCGAGTTCTTTCTCAACCTGACTTTTTTGATTTCTTTTATTGATGAATAAGGTAAAATCGTGGATTGAAGTTTGGTCAAACTTTGTTTAATAAAAAAATCACATAAATTCAGATTTTAGTAAATAACCCCTTAAATGAAAAGTTATGCCTTTGCGCGAACAAATTTTGCTTTGTGCGAATTTAATATAGCTTTTGCGAGCCCGGAAACTGTTTAGCGACCACTTCCGACAGTGAAAGACCGTTTGCGAATTTTATAGTTTGCGCCAATGCGCAGTCAATGTAATAAAACTTCTTACTGAAAAAGTCATTATGTTTGCTCCAAAAAATTACGACACCTTCAAGCACTTCTTATTAGTGCGCAATTAAAAGTCGCAATGCGCAATTAAAATTCGCAATGCAATAACAGTTTAAGGAACAATATTACATTGCGAGATGTGGATTTTTAGTCTTATTGGTGCGAATTGTTTTGCTCTTTGGGACTTTTATTACATTCCCCTGTTGGTGAAGCTTTGTTTAGGCAACAGATACAATTGTCCGAACCCACCAAATCCAAAGGAAAAAGTCTGCAATAAAAAATCAAAACTTCAGTATCTCAGAAAACATTTTAATATATATGATTTGAATTATTTTAACTTTTAGTGTTACTGATGGTGTTCACATACTAGTATATGCAATAAATTAAGCTTCAGTAAAAAGTTTACAGGCCAACCTGAAAAGATCGCATGTCGTAGAGGCGTGTTTAGGTTCGATGCCTAGGGCGCCATCAGACCTAAATACAGCCCTGGTATGCACTCCTCCCACACCCCACTGTTTATTTTCTGTCTTTGTAATAACGTGTTGTTTGAAAGGAAATAAAAAACCCTCCTGTATTATTCATCTTGCGAGTACAGAATCCACGCAGCTTGTGTCAATAAACTTCAGCTTTCTACCTTAAGTGACCTCCAGTTGCTGTGTATTCCCATTACAGCTACTAGGATAATTTGGACCCTAGGCTGAAGAAAGAGGTAAAAAAACCTCAAAAACCACTGCAGATTGTCTCAGAACATCACTCTCTACATCATACTAAAAGTTAACTCAAAAGTGAACAACCTCTTTAAATAAACCCAATAGGATTGTGTTGCCTCCAATAAGGATTAATTATATATCCTAGTTTGGATCAAGTACAAGGTTCTGTTATTATTACAGAGAAAAAAATGACAATTGAGTGGACATATTGTTTATACCAGCAGAAGAAAACATGCTTTAGGGAATATACTAAACAATACAACAAGCAGTACATTGGCATTTTACAGGGTGGCCCTCAGTCTGTACATGAATTTAATGCTGACCTTCAGGCTACATAGGAAAATTGTGATAACAGCAGTCACAGAAGCTTGGGAAAGTGTTTCTAACACCTGACACTTCAGTTTATCTGCTGGTGAGCAAGGCTCTAATACAGGCTTTGTAATTGCTATATTAATAGAGAAAAGGTCTGGTCTACCGGTATAATGAAAGGGGGAATTTAGAAGGCTGCAATAATAATAATATATATTATTACATATTTACAAAAATGTATACAAGGTTCTATAGAAACATCTTTAATATTATTTCTACTTACACATTTTCTTTAATACTATGCCTGTTTAATTTTAAAACATTTCATTCCCTGGATGAGATAACTGATTAATCTATTAGTTGACAGAGAAAAGCAATTTTCAGATTCTAAAAATTAGGAAACAGCTTCAGAGAATGCCATGCTTCATTACTAATCCTAGCATTATCCTCGATTAGAGGGACCAGAAATGTAATAAACATTGTTGTCTTCTTTATTAGTTGTGACACCGGTGACCTTTGCTGTTTTGTTCTCTTTTGGAATGCCTTGGCTGCTAGTATATAAATAATGTGATCCCCTCATTGTATTTTCCACAATATTTATCAGTATTTCATTTGAGGCTTGTATTATATTTGCTTCCATTTACATGGACTGTGTTTGTTATGTTACTTTTGAAGGACATGTAAATGTGTAAAATTATTCATGAACACATAATTACATTAGTAATTTTATATTTATTAAGGCCATTTGTCCTGTGTTTCAATTTGTGGTTTATGTTTATATTTAGTTAGATAATATTTCTATAATACACAAGAGCCATGAATATCCTGTAAACGATATCTTTATAAACGGTGCTTAGTGATGTCATCGGTTATGATCAGAGCTTAGTGTTGTCACATGACATTATATTTATTATAATAAATAAAGTTCCCCCTGTTGCAAAATATGAGGATTTTAGAAGTCACCTTGGAGTTCCATGACCTGTATAAAAACACTTTGGCCTTATATAAGGAAATGAAGTGAAAAAAGAAAATGGATTGTTGGATGGAGAAGAAATGGCGAGTGTGTAAAGATAATTAAAGCAAAGTTAGACAAATGGAGAAGGGGATACATTTGGTTTAAAATGAAATGGAAATGAAGCTATAAGAATACATAATGGAGAGGAATGGGAAGGTAGAAGAAAAAGTCTTATGCAAACTTTTGCATGAGCGAAAAAGAGAGAGCCAAGAAAAAAAGACTGGAAAAATTAGGAAAAAGAGAATTTACATTTGGGAATCTTGGATAATGGTGTAGCTCAAATCTACCATCACTCCCTTTATACTTTAATACTTTTGAGATTTGTTAACAGCAGAACAGCATCCAGTTTAGTACTTTATAGGCTGTACTTTTGGATTGACAAAGTCCATTTAATACAGTAACTGCAATTGGATATATCAGAAGAAAATCTAAAAATACCATCAATATAAGAAAAATGTGTCACCACTTTTGCAAGTGTCATTTTGTACTGGAAATTCAATATCAATATCAAATTATAGATTATTAACGAAAACTAGAACTAAAAAAACGACACTTAAATATTACAATGCTATGTCTATAGAGCAGAAGCTGTGATGTGTTCTTTGTAGATATAAGGCTCACTGGGAGGTAAAGTGTACATGGATGACATATAAAACAAGTCATTGAAAGTACAAAGGGGAAATTAAGCACAGCGCTTAAATGAGAATTGCCTGAATTTCTCTCTCATTGAAAGAGTACAAGCAAACTGGCATCTATAAAAAGGGGGAAAACAAATTAATACCCGCTGCTCACACAACAGGATTTTAAACAATTTTATGTACTTTTCTCTACAAACTATACAGACATATACATCCTTTCTTACTATGCTACAATACTATGTAAACCCATGTGAAAGGAATGCAAGGCAAGCACAACACAGTTTGTATGCAAAACAAAAAAAGGTATTTATAATAGAATGAATATTACCATCATTAAATACAGATTTAGTACAGATTAGTTGATTTTGCAGGTAATAACAAAGCACTCAGGACTCAGTCACAAATACAGTACTATGTGTAGGTGTAAATCGCCATGTTTTAGACACAAAAAAAAAGTTGTTTTTTTTATCTAGAATTTAGGAGTTATGGTATAAACCATAACTTGTGTGAGTTTGTCAAATATGGACACAAATAATTGAGGATTTTATGGATGATTTGGCACCAATAATAAATAACCAATCACTGAACAATAGTCAGGTAGGGGGAATGTAATATGCTTTGTTAGAGAAAAAAAATCGTTTGCAAGGACGACCGTTTGCACCATTTTTGACTGATTAAGACCTCAACGACGAAGTTTGCAACAAAATTGCTTTTGCGAACATTTGCAGTGTGAATAATAAAATTTCGCAATCGCAAACAGTATTTTGCAACAAAATATTTAACAAAAATCCAGAGCAGGTGTTAAAGGTTCGCAAAGGTTTGCAAGGCGCAATTAAGACTTGAAATGCAAGAAAAGCCTTATATAGACTATTACATTGCGACACGCAAATTTTTATTTGGAAAGTTTTGTCCTTGAGAATTTTATTTTATTTCCCCTTTTGCATCTATGTACACAATGACCCAGCAAGCTCTCCCCAGGCCCCCTCATGACTTGGGTGTGCTTTATGGTAGTTACTCCACTGCTTAAAGGAAAACTTCACCCCCAAAATGAATACTTACGTAACATGTCATATTAAGTGGCACATTATAGAATCTTAGCAAACTGGAATACTGTATGTAAATATGGCACTTTTAAAGTGAGCCCCCACTTTATGATATTTTCTGTGCTGCCTCAGAGATCACAGCAGAGTTCCGCACACCACACTGTTTGTTTAAAAATATAAAATCTTTATTAGTCCATGGTAAAACACACGCTGCATGGCTAGCTTGACGCGTTTCAGGCACAGCTGCCGTTAATCATATGATGCAGCGATGAAGCGTGTGTTTAAACATGGACTAAATAAAGATTTTTGATTTTTAAACAAACAGTCTGGTGTGCGGAACTCTGACGTTTCTCCTTTATGCTTTGTACAGCGTGAGACGATGAGAGACTCCGGTTTCCTTCTAAACTGCCTCAGAGATCACCTGACCAGCTGTAACTGGAAGACGTGTGGAAGAAAAAGAACTTTGTTGGTTAATTTGCTCATGTGACCTAACATGTGTAGTTTGTTTGTGTGCTCCATGAATCGTAGAATCCCAGGGGGTGGCCCTTAGTTCCTAAAAAGGCCATTTTCTATTTAGAATTACCCAATGGCACATACTACTAAAACGTTATATTATTATGAAAATGGTTTATTTACATATGAGTTGTTTTATGCAATATATTTTTATAGAGACCTTATTTGTTTGGAGAGTATAGTTTTCCTTTAAGAACCTGAAACAAGAAAAAAGTAACTACCACACAACCCCAAAGTTCTTATTGTTAAATTTACAGTAAAATGTATTGGGATTCTGTTTTTCATTGTCATTTCAAGGATTTTCAAGTCTAGTCCTTTAGACATAGAGTGGAATAAGAATAAAAATGTAGTAGAAGTTGCAGCAGAGTAAAACTAACATGAGATATTTCTGTCTCAGTTGGAGGTTTATAAATAGACGAAGCTGAGAAAATCTCTGACTACAACAACTCTTGCTAACCATTTTAGTTGCCTATATTTCATAAAGGGAAACTGTTCACTAGGGAAAAGTTCATTAAAACATGTGGGACTAGGTTATTCTGCGAAATGAGCCATCTTTTCAGTATGCCCTCATTTATTAAGCTGTAGTTAGGGACCGAAGCTGCTTCCTCCCTGCCCAGCCCAGCTTCAGAACTTCCCTATTACAGGTATAGGACCTGTTATCAATAATGTTCCGGACCTGGGGTTTTCTGGATAAGGGATCTTTTCGTAATTTGGATCTCCATACCTTATGTCTGCTGAAGATGATTTAAACATTAAGGGGAAGATTTATCAAGTGTCGAAGTGAATTCGAGGGAATTCTCGAAGTAAAAAAAATCGAAATTCTAAGTAATTTTCTGGATACTTCGACCATCGAGTAGGATATTACGACTTCAAATTTTCTTCGACTTCGATTTGAAGTAAAAATCGTTCAACTATTCGATAATTGAAGTGCTGTCTCTTTAAAAAAAACTTCAACTTCAATACTTCACCAAATTAAACCTGCCGAAGTGCTAAATTAGCCTATGGGGACCTTCTACAACATTTTTCTACATTTTTGAAGTCGAAGTAAAAATCATTCGAACGTACTTAATCGTTCGAATCGTTAGATTCGAACGATTTAATCGTTAGATCGTTCGATTTTACTTTGACCGCAGAATAGCCAAATTCAATGAAAAAAAGTTTGAATTTAATATTCAAATTCAAAGTATTTTAATTCGATGGTCGAATTTCGAAGTATTTTTAACTTCGAAATTCAACCCTTGATAAATCAGCCCCTAAATAAACCCAATAGGATTGTTTTGCTTCCAATAATGATTAATTATATATAATATACTTGTAAATTCAAGAAATTATACAATCATGGAAAAGCAACTTCAAACAGACAAAGGAAATAAGTACAGGAACCAGTTTTTGTCTGCTGTGCTAATGAAAAGTACCCAATTAAAATGAACTGGAGTCCTGCAACAAAAAGTGTAAAATGTGTCAATATATTTTGGGAGTTTCACCATTCCCCTATATCTTTTATATATATCTAACAAAAAAAATAACACTTTTTACCAAAACACGATGTATTAGTCATGCAGAGATTGCCTTGTGGGGACCAATGACGTCAGCTGAATGTACCTTGTGATCTCAATGTGATGCTCAAATTCCCTTTTGATGTATCTCCTGGAATGCAACGATTTCTTCCTTTAATATAGTTCTCTTAAATTGGATTTCTTCATCTTAAATGTTTTTATAGACAAAAAAAATTGCTTTAAGTAAATATCAAGAAATGTTTTAGCTGAAATGAAATGCATCCAGATTATTCCATAATAATCCTATAAAGAAGTCACACGCCTGTATTTTTAGCCTATAGCCCAGCAAAAATGACAGCAGAATAACATGTCATGAATTTTATCAACACCAGGCATGCTATTTGCAAAGCAACGTGTTTTGCTTTGTTTATCCCAGACATATTATATAGCCGTAAGACAAAGAAATGTCAGACTCCTGTCCCACATGGGAGCAGCGCCCACTGTTTCTTTGCAAATGGATTATTGGATTTTCTTCAGTGTTTCCTACCTTCCACCATTCCTTACAGTGCATGTTTGTAGATGTATTTTGAGATGATGGAATTGTCAGCATTTTAAACTATTGGCCCCTGGGGCTCTTTTAAAGTAATCTTGGGTTTCCAAAGGACCTTCCTCAACATTTCCTTTAATGCACGGCTAATAACTTTTGAGGAACAGCCTGGTCAAGGCAATATGATATTGTCAAACTGCTTCCCATTTACAGTAATGGACTTGACAGTTACCCTGGGGATAATCAAAGACATTTATATTTTCTTATAGCCTTCACACAGATCCCACAGATCAATAGCTTTGAATAAATTAATCAGATTTCATATGGCATAGTTTTGTTTGTCATGTTCATCCGCTTAACAGCTCACTACTGACATTCCATAAACTACAATGATTGACCACAGCTGGTCTGTGCCTTTTATTTCCTCCTATGTACCATAGGTCATCTCCCAGATACTACATTTTAATTAAATAACATTATAAAACATGATTTCCTTTTTCCCTGCTATTATAAATAACTGATATAAATAATCTTTATTGGAGGCAAAACAATGATACTGGGTTTATTTATTAACTGATTTTTCAGTACACATGGAGGCCCATTTATTAAAGGTCAGATTTTAGTGGTATTTGAGCTTTTTGAAACCACAGTTAAACTCTATTTCTCTAATAACACGAATGCCATGAAAGTTATTAAAAGATCAGAATATAAAAAGTATGAATGGAAAAAAATGCAGAAACATCCGCTACAAATACAAACATCTAACACCTCTAAAAATTCTAGCTTTTTGAACAATTACTAGCGAAAAGAAATTGAAAACCTCTTAAAGTCTGAATGGTTGAAAAAAAGTCCAATCAACGCAGCTCCCATTGATTCCTGTGGTATATCGACTGCTTTTACTTGGCACATTTTTATTTGAGAGTTTTTTGTGGTATTTATACTTGGGGGTAATTTACAAAAATTTTAAATCATCTCATCTTTTTATTAAACCAAGCTCAACCAAACTCCCTCCCATCCATGCTTTTATCTTATTTATCAATAAAATAGAAATAGTCGAGTCGGGTTAAGACTCGATAAAAGAGAGCTAAAACTCAAATCGGACAAATTTTTGGAATTTGACACCTGAAACGCTCGATTTTTTACTCAAGTTATTGCGCAAAAACCCTGAATTCTTGGAATTATCGGACGAAACCCAGCGCAGATCCCGATATCTTCAAATTGCAAAAGGGACATCTGCCATTGACTTCTCCATGACCTTGACAGGTTTAAGATGGTGGATTTTCGGATTCAGACTTTTAACAGCTTCGGGGAATAATAAATCTCTAAAACCAAAGGTTTTTTCCCAAAAAACCTTGACCACAAAAAATCGAGGTTTAGTAAATTACCCCTTTAATAAATCTTGAATTTTTAGAGTTTTAGTGAGTTAAAAAAAAATGCCCATAGTGCAGTAGGTTGACAGCAGCCATCCTGAAGAAAAAAAAATGGTGTCCGAGTCCAAGCTATCTTTATCAAGAAATCATGTGTGGCTGCAGGCAAAATATGAAAATTTTTTGAAGAGTAAGGGTAGTGATTCCGTACAGAAGGGGGTATTCTATTATATAGTAAAAACTTGTGCTGAAGTGTTTCCTTGTCCTTTAAGTCATCCATCATCATATAAATATTACATAAACACAATAGGCTGGTTTTGTTTCCAATAAGGATCAATTATATCTTAGTTTGGATCAAGTACAAGGTAATGTTTCATTGTTACAGAGAAAAAGGAAATATAGAAAAAAAATATGGATTATTTGGATAAAATAGAGTCTATGGGATCTTTCTGGATAATGGGTTTCAGGATAACGGATCCCATACCTGTATTAATATATAATTTAATAATATTTTCTAACTCCAGAAGATGTGGTTATGTAGTCATTACACTATAGGGAATATACCATAAACTGTATACTGTCACTCTGCTTGGGCTAAGAGTCTCTATACAAGACTAATAGCTAGCTATGGAGCTCCTGAACCTCAGACTCCCCTTAAGATTAATACAACTTGATGGTCATTTTTGCCACTATGATCAAGCCTGTAAAAGCAAATGATGCTAAAATGGCACAGAGTGGGCTGGGGTGGTCAAACAAACCACATGCAGAGAGAACAGTCATTCTTAAATATGTGTTATAAGTCGCTCTAAGGGTGCCCAGGGGGAGTCTGAAGTTTGAAAGGCAAATTTCATAATTAGAAAAGATTATGTGTCTACATGCCTGATTCATTTGCTGTAGGGCAGCAGGGTCACAAGAATTCTCTCCCCCATGACTGACTACAAAAATCTCAAGTTTGGTTCTAGATACCCTGGAATCCATTCAAACCTGGAAATAAATGAGAAGAAGGTAGCATAAGAAAAGGGTTCAAGTTGCAGTAGGCAGCTAGATGATCTTCCATGGCATTGTGCTCTCCAGATGTGTGACTGGGATTACAGTTTAAAAGGTGTGACTACCTCACTAATTGTATGGCACTTGACAAGATTGTTTTGATGGGTCTACAAATTGTATAGTGTTCATATATAAGACTGAACAACCCCCCCCCCCACCAAATGTTTTTTTTTTCTATTGCATTCTTCATGGCTGCAATAGAATAGATTATCCCAATAAATCTCCAGGCAGTGGGGGAGGACAGGAAAAATGACAAAATTTATAACACAGAACCAGGGTAACATGTCAGCTTGTCATTTTTTAGAAAACCTAATCTGCCAGCTCCATTTCGATTATTCTGTTTAAAATAAATTCAGAGAGATACAAAAGAATAAAAGGAAGAGAAAATAATGAAAATCCATGAAAATCCATGTCAAAGGAACAAAAGAAAAGGTAGGTTTTTTTAAAATAGTTTGGTTTTTATTCTGACCACATCTTGCACCCTGTAGTTCCACTTCTTAACCTTGCAGCTCTGGCCATGCACATTTAGAGGTTTTCCCATAGATGCCCTGGTGAATAAATGAGCTGCACTGGTGGCAAAGCCAGAATGGCACGTCCAAGTATTGATTTACTTATGAGGATATGATGGAACAAAAAATGAGGTGCCGGCACACAAGGACGAATTCAGCCAGGGGACAACCCGTAAGTGTTTATTTTGTCAATACAAAATCACAACGTTTTGGGTGCATGCCCCTTCGTCAGGTAATGTGGCAGCCCTAAGTAAAAATGGTTAAAGGGCATGTAAAGGCAAAAAAATAAAATCCCATTTTTACTTTTTTTAATGAAAACGAAACCTATCTCCAATATACTTTGATTAAAAAATGTGTAGCGTTTTTTATAAGAAACCTGACTGTATACGGTGAAATTCTCAATTCATTTACTGCTGTGTATAGGAATTGTCAGACGGTCCCTAACTGCTCTGCAGGGAAACAATCATACTTATGAACAGCAGGGGGAGCCCCCGCCTTACTTTCCAGCCATGCAGAACTCAAGCAGCTTTGTTTGTTTCCCTGTAGAGCAGTTGGCGACTGTGTAGAGATTTGTATTGGATTTTATTTTTGCCTTTACATCCCGTCTACTGTTTCCAACTCCAGCTGCAGGGACAAAGATCATGGAACCAGATTTAATCAGATAAACTGGGATTCTATTTGGAGGATTATTTTGCTGCAGCCACTGGTTCTGCAGAGTTGGAGAAAGTTTGTATAAAACAATACAAAAACTATGTTTATGCTTAGTATATAAAATACAGCATTTCTAACCTTATTCTGTTTTAGACTTTACTTCCCCTTTAAATGCATGCGGGGGAGGCCTTGCAGCACATTTAACCATTTTGATTAAGGGCTGCCACATCAGCTGACGAATGGGCACGGATCTGAAATGTTGTGATTTTGTATTGACACAATAAACACTTAGGGGTTATACCCTTGTTGCATTTGCCCTTGTGTGCCAGCACCTTGTTTTTTGTTCCACTGAATCTAGGGAGGGCCGTCTTCCCAGAGGGCTGTGTACTGGGCTACTTTGTTGAGGGAAGGCCAGGAGTGCGTTCGAACACTGCTTTGCTTATGGGGATATGTTCATTTTATTTTTTTATATAGTGCCAAAACATTTACACATTATTTTATTTAGCTCATCCATCACATCAGTCCTGCCCCAGTGGAGCTTACAATCTATGGTCCCTATCACATTCACACAGCACAGGTCACACAACACAGGAGCCTGCATTTGGAATTTGGAGTGTGGGATAAAAGACCAATTTTAAAAATGTTAAATTTTCTGCATAAATTTTCAGAAAGAAATCCTAATATTGTATTTTTAAAGAACAACGAACACTAACATCGTACAAAAGAATAAATCACTGGCATTGACATGATGTTAGAGAATTGTGTTTTCTTTGCAATGTAAGAAAAGCTGTATCCCGCCCTGCCCCCATCATTAATAGCCTATTCTGTCCCATCCATATTAACCTCTCTTGAACATTCTATGAGCTGTAAAAAGTGATGTGTTATCAACCTTCAGCGAAGTCATGCCAAAGGAAGTTTAAATCAAGGGCTTTTTTAAAAAATGTCTTTGTAAGAAAAGAGAGTTCGCTAGATATGAATTAACAAGCGATCAGTTGTAGAGGGAGCGTTTCTTCAGTAGCACGTTAATGAAATCTGACAGGTTGAATGGTGCAAGAATAATGGGCTGAGCTGTCCAATGACTGCATAGCAGAAGCTGATTATGGCTGGAACAGTAAAATATGGAATATATGTCTATAGGAGAAATATGCTTGATTGGAAAGTGAGAGGTTGTCACGGTCTCTGCAGAAATGCTACAATAATCCACTGTTTTACTCTTGCTGTTAGTAGAAATAGTGTACTTTCAGTCTGTAAATAATAAGACAGCTTGTATGTCAGTAGGTGATTTCATTATGTTGGTGTCTCTATTCTCAGGAGGAAGGTGCAAGGCATCGGATTAATCATCTGGTTAAAGTCGCTAAAAACCCAGAATTTAATTATTTAAGAGATTGGAGTGATATCACATTTCTTTAAAAGTAAAATTTAGCAGAAAACCTGAGATTGATTGGAAGTTCTGCATATAGGCTGTTTTTTTTGGTGGTTCAGACTTTCTGCAGTTGAAAGGGAAATCAGTGACAAAATTATACAGTGATTGTATTATATCAATCAAGTCTTTTGTATTTTGTAATCCAAAAGTGCGGATTAATGCTCTGATTTGTACTTGGTCCATTCATTATTTGACAAATCCAAAACTATGGATTTTATATAACCCTAACAAAGAGCAACATATGACTTTGTCAGAACTGATGTTTTATTCCAAACATGTGGCACGGCATGCTTTACCCAACACAAAATATTTGTCCGTTTTGGTTCCCTTTGGTTTTTCTAGTAAAGATATTGAACAATTAATAGAGCTTTCTTTACCATAGCCAGGCCAAGTAGTGTTTGTGCCTGTGGCCCAGACACCCCCATTTGCAACAACCTTCCCGTTTCATCTGCTTGCACGACCCCCGACAATTGGACCCTTGCTTGTAAACTCACTACCACCTCACCAGTCACTCACTTGCACTCTCTTTCCTAATTGTGCGCCTAAGCAGCTGCCTATGCTGCCTTGGACCTCTAGTTTTGGCCCTGTTCTTTCTCATTTGCTTGTTAGCTTTCATTCACTATTGATTCTGGGCAGTTGTTACTGGCTTATCATTTTCTAAGTAGCCACTATTTGTGCAGTGTATGCAATGAAATTCTTTTTTGTGGCAAAAAAAACCTCCTACAGTTAAACAGGGTTTACAAAAAAAAGTGCTATGCCCCAAAATTTGCATTGTTATTACTGGTTAATAAAGAATTTTACAATGCAAAATTATAATTGGAATCATATTTATTTTTACTGTATGAATCTTTTTGTGTTTTGCCAAAAGACAGGTCAAGGTCAAATTACAAGACATCTACCCAAAAACAGATTAGACAGGGACTGATCAAAACAGATAGATTTTTAAATGCCAATGCTTTCTGAAGGTCATTTGGAGCAAACGAGACCTGGACGTGCCCAGAAGCCATAGTTCATAGGCTGACACTGATAAGGGGTTTATATATTGTCATCACAACCTCCCCCAGGGTCACTCACCAATGGCTCTCTAGGATTAAAGGGAATTGAATTGAAATGCTTTTACCAGGACTGGAGCATACATATTTTTGTCACCAACCTAGAATCTTTCAACCTAGACCAAAACCTTGCCACTTGAACAGAAATTGGAGTTTGCCCATAGATCTACTGGACTACAACATATTTTGAGCCTCAAATTCCTGGTGGATTATTTTACCAGTGAATTATTTTATTTTATAATTCTCTAGGCCTGATATCACTGTTTCTCTTATCAGAAAATATGTTCAGGGATGAAGAGGCCCCAGAAACAAAGAACTGGAATGAAATAGCTCCCTCTGCTACATCAGAGGCTTCAACCTCACATTACAGGGGTGAGAGATCTAAGACTTATTGAAAGGCAGGAGTTTCAGGAGTTTTTCTCAGGAGTCTCATTACTTATTTAGTGGTAGTGGTATTAAGATCCATGATTTTGGAAAAAACCTTGATGAAATCTATACAGTAGTAATAATCTTTTCTTAATTATTCTAATCTTCATTGGAAAGGTGCTTCTTATAAAAAGAGTAGACAAAGATATCATCCAAATAAACTATCACAAATGTTTGTAATGGTTTTATGTGTATAATCCTGTAGTACATCAATGATTAAGTTAATTCAGCACTGTGATGGAAAGTTTTGATACAGAATTTGGCTCCTCTGAGGAGATCAAAGATCATTCAGAAGGCCCAATTAGGAAATAGAGGGACAGATCCTTGAGAGGGATGTGGAAGTTGGAGGTTGCAAGGGGTTGTGGGAATTGTAGTCCAGCATGAGACTGTCTAGAGGGTGTAGGAGGGGATAAGAAGGAAAAGAAGTTGGGGATTGATGCCATTTTACCTTTTTGTCCCCTA
The DNA here is from genome assembly GCA_038501925.1 of Xenopus petersii. Taxonomy (NCBI): domain Eukaryota; kingdom Metazoa; phylum Chordata; class Amphibia; order Anura; family Pipidae; genus Xenopus; species Xenopus petersii. The sequence goes on along the minus strand of CM076672.1, from coordinate 46,980,276 downwards.
CCACTTGCCCCTTTGCTAGTTGAGGATCTAGAGGAAGGGTGAGCTGATAGTTGCAGCTACTGGGGTTAAGAAGGTAGTGGGGGTGGAGTCAGTGGACTGGAGTCATGGTGGAGATTCACAAAAACGATTAGGACTGCTTCAACTCGCCACCACTTAGCTGCTCCCATGTAGGTGCCGGGTGCTCAGTCCATAGTGTCCCCACTGCCAACAGTAAATGCACGAACAGAAGGACGGCACTCCGGTAACAAACAGGTCTTTATTGCTGGGTACTGTGATGATACATAGGCCTCTGTATCATCACAGTACCCAGCAATAAAGACCTGTTTGTTACCGGAGTGCCGTCCTTCTGTTCGTACTTTTCATGATGGAGATTGGCTAGATCTGAGGCTAGGGGTTACAGAGATTAGCCACTTTTAAAAGGGGAGGGACAAAGACGTGACAAAGAAGTGGGAACTAGCCTCAGGATTTTGATACAATGGTTAGCAGGGGATCTCTATGGAAACAGCCTTCAGAGGCTAGTGGTATAAATTCTTTTGGATAGTTGTCCTAATATTTTATGTTTGAGCATGGAATGCTATTTGATTTGAATTTTGTTAATTTTTGTTTTGATAAAATTTGTCTATGGCCTTTTCAATCCACTAAAGAAATGTTTGGCTGTGTGTTTAGTAAACGGGGGAGAGGTGGTTAAAAGGGGGGAAAGGGTGCAAGATGACGCTGCCCCTGTTATGGCTTAAATATGCTTTTTGCCATTTTAATCCTGCCCACCATCAGTAAATGCTCATAATGTCTCTTTCCATTTACATATTTTTTTTAAAATCAAAAACCTCTTTACTGCTAGGAAACTGATTGCACAAGATTCATGGAGGAAATCAGTCTGGAGTAAAAGGACATTCACCCACAGCTGCTGTCAACAGTGAAGCGTGCAAAGTGTGGAAAAACACTCCGGCTAGCATATGTTTTCTGCAGTTTGCACTCTGTCTGCCAGTAAATCAGTAAATGCCACTAATGTCTCTATCTACATATTTTGTGCAAGTGAGGGCCTCTTTACTGTTGGGATATTGAGCTCTGTTTCTCAGCTCTTACACAGTGGTTTAAAGAAGTAAATAGCATATGTCCTATTGAAACATTAATCTATATGACTAGAGGAAGCTATGTTAAACAAATATTAAATGCAGCATTGCACATCACAATTATCACCCTACAGAAATAAAGGTGGCTCGCTCCAGGACTTCTCAAGTACTATTCAATTCAGACATAGCTTCATTTTGTACTGATGCTGTATGTCTGCCTGCTTGATCCTTGTAGGCATTAACTAATTCTGATGTGTACTGCTCTTTGCATCCCATGATAATTTTCGAATGCATGTGTGCAATACACTTGCCTGAATTAAAATAAAAGTAAAATGTTAATTATTGGATTTTATATAGGTCAATGGACAAGAAAAAAAAGCAGGTCTAGTTGCTAAATAATCACCAGAGATATGTTAGTGTAGTGGTAGAATTTGGGTGGTTTAACCCTATTTAACCCTACTTTCAACATGTTAAATGTGGGATTTTAAAGGAAAACTATACCCCCCAAACAATGTAGGTCTCTATAAAAAGATATTGCATAAAACAGCTCAGTAAAACCCTGCTTTATGTAAATAAACCATTTTCATAATAATATACTTGTCTAGTAGTATGTGCCATTGGGTAATCCTAAATAGAAAATTTCCATTTTAAAAAATAAGGGCTGCCCCCTGGGATCGTACGATTCACGGTGCACACAAACATACCAACAAACCATACATGTTAGGTCACATGAGCCAATTAACAGACAGAGTTGTGTCTTTTGCTTCCACATTTCTTCCTGTTACAGTTAGAGTTGTAGTATTTCTGGTCAGGTGATCTCTGAGGCAGCACACAGACCATCACAAAATAGTGGTTCAAGGCAAGAGATGTAAAAGGGCAATATTTACTTAAATATATATTCCAGTTTAATATGCCACTTAATATGATGTAAACTATCTGTTGCTTAAGTGTTCATTTTGGGGGTATAGTTTCCCTTTAAGTGAAATCAAATAGAGTTTGTTGTTTAGTTTGTCCTTTAAACCATGTTAGTATGTGTGTATGTATATATATATATAAACCAATGATTTTGAACTTTCATCAATGACACATGAGAATTGATCAGAAACTATTACAGGTGAAACTATTACAATGGCTGTACTTATCCATGTTCTGATTATCCTGTGCCTCTCTGAGCAAACCCTCAAAGAATGTTACTAATGGACAGGCCATAGAACATGCTGAACATGTCTTATTCCAACAAAGGCCTTTTTTTGTAAGATGTAACTAGTAAGACTAAATTATTTACAGTGCACTGTCTGTGCCTTGAACTGCGCTCCATTCTGCTGATTTAAAAACCGTTGAAATAAGGTCAGAGCTTTACTGATAGATAATCCGTTGTGCACACTAAGGGAAACTAATGTTTCAAAGTAGACGGCTGTAGAATATGTTAGCAGTGAGCTGATCTGAACTGCATGTGCATCTTCTCTGTAAGTGAGGACAGACACACCAACTAATGTGTGAACACAGCAGGGTTCCTCAATGCAATTGTAATTTTGATTTGTAATATATTCAGATAACAACATTCTGTATCTTCTGATTGGTCAATATTTATCAGTGGGATACTTAAACTGATTATTAAGTGTTTGAGATTTGCTAACAAGGAAATTGGTGTAGGTGGTGAAAGCAATTCAGCAACACAAAAATCATACTGTATATTTCATGTACATACTGTATGTATTGGCATTTGCATGTCTCAAAGAACACTTTGGACAATTGCCCTTTAAATATGGGAAATATTTCTCATTTAAAAATGAGAAATATGCCCATCAAAATAAAAGACAGGAAAACAACTTGCTATGGATGACACTAATGGGATATAAAATGTACATCATGTATCCTTTATGCAAATAAATCTAGTTAATGTTGCATTATTACAAACCGCATTTTAACTCTGAGTGCCAGAAATGATATAATTCCCTCACAATCATGACTGCTACTTGTGTACGGTGTGCACAAATCTATAATTAAATCCATTTAGCTTCTACTTATATGGTGTCATTTATAAATGCATGTGCAGAGTGTAAAATGGATCACCAAGTTTTTTAGCCAAAATGCTGTGTTTTCCCCATAACTCCAGTGTAATTGGGGGCACGTTCCAAGGTGTAACTGCTGCAATAGCACCTAGTACATCAAAATGGAAGCAATGGCACATGCTTTTTGACACAAATCAGGTGCAAGCTGTACAGTCAAAGACATAGATATACATTGAGAAGGAAAACCAAGAAGTGTTCTGATGTTGCTCTGCTCAGGTAAGAGATCAGAAGCCTCAGATGCCCTTTCCCGTTCCTTTGTGAGCAGAGCAACCTGTTTTAATATAAACATAAACTTGAATAGCTCAGAGACTGAAAAAAAAATAGTTAATGCAAAAGTGCTTAGAAAAGCACCCTGAACAATCTTACATTCAGTTATTAAAGGGGTTGTTCACCTTCCAAACACATTTTTTCAGTTCAGTTGTTTTCAGATTGTTCCCCAGAAATAAAGACTTTTTTCAATTACTTTCCATTATTTATTTTTTTTACAGTTTTTCTAACTTTAAAATTGAATGTTCCTGTCTCTGGTGTTTCAGTCTGGCAACTCTGTAATTCAGGTGCAGACTCTAAACTGTTGCTATGTATCAATTTAGAACAGTTTACAGGGTCGGCGACTCTCCCTCTCAGAGCTGCTTTAGAAGCTTAAATATGACATTTTACACTTCAATATTAGAAAAACGGTGACACATAAAAAATAAAAAGTAATTGGAAAAAGTAATTATTTCTGGTGATCTATCGGAAAACATCTAGTTGTTTAAAGGTGAACAATCCCTTTAAGGTTTACTTATGCAATAACATTGTTTAACATAACGTGATTTGTCATATATATGTCTCTCATACTTGGCTTTCTGCCAAGGGACTTATTTGATTGAAGTGTGCCTCAACACTGTCACATTAAGAGAAGTGCATGCTGATGAGGGATTAAGTAATATTATTAGAGATGGCGCGAACTGTTCGCCGGCGAACATCGGGTGTTCGCGCTCGCCGGAAGTTCGCGAACGTCGCGCGACGTTCGCCATTTTGGGTTCGCCATTGTTGGCGCTTTTTTTTGCCCTCTCACCCCAGACCAGCAGGTACATGGCAGCCAATCAGGAAGCTCTCCCCTGGACCACTCCCCTTCCCTATAAAAACCGAAGCCCTGCAGCATTTTTTCACTCTGCCTGTGTGTGCTGAAGAGATAGTGTAGGGAGAGAGCTGCTGCCTGTTAGTGATTTCAGGGACAGTTGAAAGTTTGCTGGCTAGTAATCGTGTTGATACTGCTCTGTTATTGGAGGGACAGAAGTCTGCAGGGGTTTGAGGGACATTTAAGCTTAGGTAGCTTTGCTGGCTAGTAATCTACCTTCTACTGCAGTGCTCTGTATGTAGCTGCAGTGGGCAGCTGTCCTGCTTCTGATCTCATCTGCTGACTGCTGCAATAACAGTAGTCCTTGTAAGGACTGCTTTTATTTATTTTTTTGTTCCAATACAGAGCAGTATCAAGCAGATTACTAGCCAGCAAACTTACTATCATCTGTCCCTGAAATCACTAACAGCTCTCCCCCTACACTATCTCTTCCAAGCACACACAGGCAGATTTTTCAGATACATTTTTGCCCTTGATCCCCCTCTGGCATGCCACTGTCCAGGTCGTTGCACCCTTTAAACAACTTTAAAATCATTTTTCTGGCCAGAAATGTCTTTTTTAGATGTTAAAGTTCGCCTTCCCATTGAAGTCTATGGGGTTCGCGAACCGTTCGCGAACCGCTCACATTTTTGCGCAAGTTCGCGAATATGTTCGCGAACTTTTTTTCCGACGTTCGCTACATCCCTAAATATTATTAGTCTTACACATGAAATGAATATTCCAATGTTATCTGTTTAGTAGAATAATGATTGCTCTGAAGAGTTATTATAACACCCCCTATAATCAAGGAGACTAAGATGTGCTGGGAATACACTATTGAGCAGCATCAGTGGCAGTTCTCTAATAAAGGGCCACAGTTTTATTATAAGCAAATAACAAGATAGCTACAACAGTATTATAATAACCAGTTAGGTTAGTCACTTATAGTAAAATCAACAACATAATCACACATATCGGTGGGTGAAATTATTCCCTATATTTCACTGGGTAAAAATGCCCAGTTTGGAAAAAGTCACACAAAAAAGTCCCTTTGACTTCAATGCTTTGGCAAAATTGGTCAGATTTTGCCCATCATTCATTTTACATTTATAAGACAACTCTTTTCTTGGAATGCCTGCCAGCCAACATAGATGATCTACCTGTTATATCATCAACCTTCTGCATCCGCATCAAGTGGACAAGTAAGAGCAGGCAACTGTAGTGTGCACCCCTCACCTGGGACCCCATGGCCATGGAGACCATTAAACACCGATATATTACTTTGCACTATAAGATAGTTTTTCTATTTATTAATGCAATAATGCACACAATCTATCACAGGGGCGCTCAGCAGACCTTGAGCTGGTGATCAGTAGATCTCAAGACACTGTCAACAAACAACTTATCTAAATCCCCCTTTTCATGCTTTTCATTCAGATATTCATTATGTTAAGGTTACATAAGAACTAGTTGTTTGTTAAATACAATGTTTTTATGGATGTAGATCATAATGGGACAACATCACTAAAAGTAGACCCCGCATTAGTAAAGTATGGTCACTGCTGCTTTATCAGATGCCTTTAAATAACCACAGTTTGGTTCTTCAGTAACAGGTGTGCACAGGTGACAAAATACTGGAACATACACATACATTGTAATTATTATCTTATGGAATTACAATACACACATATATATATATATATATATATATATATTATAGTACAAACACCTGCACTCTGTCCTCTTATTTTCTCCAAGCCGGGTGCTCAGTCAAAGTCTTTGTATATGCATAGAATGGACCAGCACACCGTTTTCTTCAATCAAACGTGTTTATTCAATACACACTGTGCATCCAACGTTTCGGCCCGCATCCGGGCCTTTATCAAGGATAAAGTGACAGTGATAGTGATCAACCTTTTATACCCATAATCCCCCTCGTTAGACTTGTCATGATGACCTCATCACTATGCTCAATTTACACTCCAATTACACATGTGTTAAAATGTCGCACAGAAAAAACATCTTTTCAAATTATAATGTGTCTGTAATTACCACAAAAAAAAAAAAAAAAAAAAAAAAAAAAAAAAAAATATATAACAGTTAAGTGGTAATTACAGACACATTATAATTTGAAAAGATGTTTTTTCTGTGCGACATTTTAACACATGTGTAAGTGGAGTGTAAATTGAGCATAGTGATGAGGTCATCATGACAAGTCTAACGAGGGGGATTATGGGTATAAAAGGTTGATCACTATCACTGTCACTTTATCCTTGATAAAGGCCCGGATGCGGGCCGAAACGTTGGATGCACAGTGTGTATTGAATAAACACGTTTGATTGAAGAAAACGGTGTGCTGGTCCATTCTATGCATATATATATATATATATATATATATATATATATATATATATATATAATATATATATATATATATATATATATAATTCTAAATGATATATATAGTGTGCAGTTCAGGAAAAACTGAACTGACCCTAACCCACAATACCTTAACCCACATTCAACCCTAAACCGCCATTGTAGGACTTGCACCCAACCCACACCTTCTTGCTCTGTACTCTACTTCTGCGTGCACCTCTGGTTCCAAGATAGGGAATATTTGGGAGCAGTGGAGGCATGTACCCCAGTCTCACCCGCACCCAACCCTAAACTTCAACAGCTGGCCAAATTTCAACCCAAATCTGCCCAACCAGAGGTCAACTCATGGGTAGTGATGGGCAAATTTATTAGCCAGACATAAATTCGCACCTAATTTACTCACTTCACTGACTGTGAATGTTTTAGTGAAACTGATGCAAAAAATCACTGTGGAAAAATTCTATGCATCAAAAAAATCATTACAGACAAAACAGACGCTTGTCAAAATGATTCGGACGCCCATTGACTTTAATGGATTTGGACAAAAGACAAAAGATTTGCACTTGTATAAATTCTGCGCACATAAAAATTGTCGAGCGCCAAAATTATTTAGAAGCTCATTGACTTTAATGCATGCGGGCAAAAGAGTCGTGCGTGTAAAAATTATTTTCACACCCATTGATCTCTATGCGTTTCGCAAATTTTTCGCTGTTTCACCAATTTTTCTGGAATTTCGCACATTTTTCGGCAGCGCTAAACAGGATAAATTCACTCAGAACTACTCGTGACTCACCTTGGGTTAACCAACATATCAATAATATAAAGGTAATTATCTGGAATGATTGGGACTTGGGGGTTTGTAGATAAGGGTTCCCATACCAATATTGATTGAGACAACTATAACATATGTGCTATGCCATTAAGAAGGGTTCCATACAAGGGGAGGCAGATTTATTAAAATTTAGGATCCTGAAAAAAAACTGAAAGGACAAAAAAAAAACCCAAATTTTTTCCCTCAAATGCTAGCTTAAGAAAAAACGCCAACCGAATATTCAGGTGTATGGAAAAAACATACACTCTGAATGAGGATTTAAACCAAATGTATTGATAAACTAGAAATATAAATGAATAAAGTTATTAGAAACAATTCCCCTTGACTTCTATAGAAACTCAACAGCTTTTATATCCCAAATTTTTTTCGACAACATTTTATGTTTTTTTTTCTTAATAAATTCTTAATCTTATTTCTTAATAAATTTAGAGTATTCAGTTAGTACTAATGTGAGTATTCACAACTTTTTGCACTAAATTTATGCTAAAATCGAGAAAAACTTAAGCTTATGTTTTGATAAACCTGTCCTTTCTAGGTCGATTTATAACGTTTTTTGGGTAAGGAGGGAAAAAACTGCAACTAGCTTACTTAAGCATTATCTTATTTAAGAAAAAAACAGAAAACAATAGTCAGAATAAAAGTTGCACAAAAATCACATTGTTCCATTCACTTTCAATACCCATTGACTTCGATAGAAACTAGGGTCTGACTGGGCCAGTGGGACACTGGGCCATACCCATTCCCATAATCTGCTGAGCCCCCAAAATAGCGATGAGCGGTGCGCGCCAGCGTTTGCTCATGCATGCCAGCGTTCGTGCATGCGTGGTGCGCACCGGCATTCGCGCATGCACGCCGGGGGCCCCGGAGGTTCAGAACCTGGTGGGCCCCCCCTGTTCCAGATCGACCTTGATAGAAACTGAGCTTTTTCATTCAACTTTTCGGAGGTCTATGGGAGCTGACCTCCCTGTAAATCCAGAGCCTTCTGGATAATGGGTTTCCAGATAAAGGATCCGATACATGTAATAGCAAAAATAATTGGCAGATGGAGCTATCTAGCAATTCTATTCTAAAATATCTTTATACATGCACTTACATCACTGCTTTGTGTAGAATATTGGTCTGCCTTTAGTGGTTCCTGTTCCCATGACAATATTTACCTTTTTGTTGTCCTCTTCTTCCAAGCTAACTGTACTTTGCTCATTAGAACTAAGCTCCAGATCTCTCTCTCTCTCTCTCTCTCTCTCTCTCTCTCTCTCTCTCTCTCTCTCTCTATATATATATATATATATATATATATATATATATATATATATATATATATACACTGTATATATAGAGCAAAGAAAAAACCGCACACACAGGACTTATGAAGTGCAAAAAAATAAAAAAATTATTGCAACGTTTCGGCTCCTGTACTCGAGCCTTCTTCAGGTGTATATACTGTATATATGTATACAGCATGTACTGCCAGAGAAATGTAGGGCATTGTGTTAGCTTCATAGCAGGCCCAGCCATACAATACTAGACTTTCAAAGCACAGTGACTACATTTGTCTTTATTTTCAGCAAACCAATTCCATGCATTTGCTTTGTAAATGAATAGAGATGGCGCGAACTGTTCGCCGGCGAACTTGTTCGCGCGAACATCGGGTGTTCGCGCTCGCCGGAAGTTCGCGAACGTCGCGCGACGTTCGCCATTTTGGGTTCGCCATTGTTGGCGCTTTTTTTTGCCCTCTCACCCCAGACCAGCAGGTACATGGCAGCCAATCAGGAAGCTCTCCCCTGGACCACTCCCCTTCCCTATAAAAACCGAAGCCCTGCAGCGTTTTTTTCACTCTGCCTGTGTGTGCTGAAGAGATAGTGTAGGGAGAGAGCTGCTGCCTGTTAGTGATTTCAGGGACAGTTGAAAGTTTGCTGGCTAGTAATCGTTTTGATACTGCTCTGTTATTGGAGGGACAGAAGTCTGCAGGGGTTTGAGGGACATTTAAGCTTAGGTAGCTTTGCTGGCTAGTAATCTACCTTCTACTGCAGTGCTCTGTATGTAGCTGCAGTGGGCAGCTGTCCTGCTTCTGATCTCATCTGCTGACTGCTGCAATAACAGTAGTCCTTGTAAGGACTGCTTTTATTTATTTTTTTGTTCCAATACAGAGCAGTATCAAGCAGATTACTAGCCAGCAAACTTACTATCATCTGTCCCTGAAATCACTAACAGCTCTCCCCCTACACTATCTCTTCCAAGCACACACAGGCAGATTTTTCAGATACATTTTTGCCCTTGATCCCCCTCTGGCATGCCACTGTCCAGGTCGTTGCACCCTTTAAACAACTTTAAAATCATTTTTCTGGCCAGAAATGTCTTTTTTAGATGTTAAAGTTCGCCTTCCCATTGAAGTCTATGGGGTTCGCGAACCGTTCGCGAACCGCTCGCATTTTTGCGCAAGTTCGCGAATATGTTCGCGAACTTTTTTTCCGACGTTCGCTACATCCCTATAAATGAATGTGATGTATGTACTTTTCAAAAGTTCAATTTGATCTTCCTGCTGTGAAGCACCTTCCATTTTTTACCCTGCATGTGAGTAAAGTGACACTTAGAAGGCACTTCACACGAGTATCCACAATTTTCCTTTTTCCTTTTCATCCCATTAAGAAGCTGAACTGCGGGCAGATACATGAGTCAGTACAGGGAGCGGGCGATATGCTCTGTGTGCCAAGAGCTTTCTAGTGCACTCTCTCCATCTCAATTATTTTCATTTCATGTGCAACTCGCGAGACCACCACTTCTTTCTATAGCAGCAGTTCAATCAATAATTAAAACTGACAGCAGTAAAAAAGAACATTTAAAAACGTGGCATTTATAAGAAGAGAAGAGGATAGACAACAAAAACCTTGCATCACACAACTGTTTATTCCAGAATAAATGGATTTCTTATGCTTGTCCTCCATAACTGGCTGGCTTATAATGACAAACAGCTTCTATATAAACACATAACCTGCACCTATCACTTGCAACATGCTAAAGCAGAAATTAAATAACATTATGCACCATAAAGAAAATGTAAAGACATGTTCAAACTGCAAAAACAGACACAAATTCCCATGTTTTTTTATCAAACAAGTGGATTCAGAGGTTAGGGATAACATTTTCTATTCACCACAAGATGTTTCAATATTAAGCCACATATTCATAACAGATAGTGCCTGGCAAGATTTATCTAGAATGTCCCACAGATAGTCAGTGTGTACCAAGCCACAGATAGGCTGGTACACAAATCCAGTGGGGCTAGATGTTTCCATAAGGCATTAATGGGATGCACACGCTGCATCATAAGTTTGTGACTAGTGTCACTTCCAGCTTATCAAGGCACATAGCATCAACAACAACATTAGCACATTATTATATATATATAATACCAAGGGAAGCCGGCACTCTTGAATAGAAAGTTCATATGCCTGGGTGCAGTATCCATAATTTTATCCACAAGAAATCCGAGATCCGCACTCACAGGTCTTACTACTTAAATAAAAATGTTTTTATTGCAGAGCTTACAGCCTAACGTTTCGGCCTCATCCGAGGTACATTAATCACAAACATGGATGCATTATATACATACACTGGCAGGAAATTGCGATGGCGATGCTTGCTGGTAATTAACATAATCAGGTAATTATTTGTTACAAAAGAACCCCCCTGCATATATTTAAATCACTTGTACGTCATCATGGCCCTTTCTGTGATTCATTTAACCCCAACCTCCCCAATAAAAAACATGTTTAAAAACAACTCACATAGTTACCCATATCCACTTTTTTTTTTTTCTTTTTAAAAACTACTTATGTATAATTTTTTAAAGTTACTAGGGGTACTAATGTTGCCAAGTCTGAGGATGTAACTATAAACACATGGTCATCATTCTCTCTTAGCTCTCTCATTTTAAAATCCACATGTACAGATGCAGCCACTTTGGTTTGTCTGTTTGACACAGAATAACTAAACACAGATATCCCATTTATCTAATTTAACACAGAAAACGGCTTCACAACATCCCATCTAATTAAAGCATTCACCATTGTGAACAATGGAGCTTTGGTATGCTAATGAAAAGATTGCCTTTTCTTACGTGTTAAATGTATATATAATCAGTATGGCCTCAGACCCAGTAGTTAATCTTCCTCACCCCTTAGAGACATCTGACTATTCAATCCACACGCTGCTTGCATATCAGAGGATTTAAACTAGAACCTCCTCCCTAGGGACATCACAAACCTCACACACCGTTATGTCACGCCACTATATTGCTACCCCAGTCAAGTTATACCCATGTCAGTAAAAATATTTACATACAATACCGTGTGCCTGCACCATAAATACATGGATTACCCTCATTTATACAATAAATTAATTAGTGACCCACCTGTTGCTATGTTGTGAGACGTTAGAAACCATTAAACCACTCCTTTCTGTTTGAATTTTAGCTGAAGCTAGTGAATTCATTTCACCTCAGTGCCACATTCAAGTGTAATTGTACTCCATAGTGTGTGTATACTCTTATATTAAGAGAAAAAGGAGAAAAAAAAAGAAAAGAAGGAAAAAATTAATTTAGTAGCAAAACAATCTTAAACCCCAAAACTAAAAGTATAAGACTGTGTTCAATATTTTACAAAAGTCCACCAGTTATGGGTAAAGGGGAGTCCGTGGTCTGCTTCCGATGTGGTTGGTTGGACTGTAAAGCCACTGTGGACATGGAGGCCGCTGTCATTGCTGTGTGTCATTGATATGTTGGCAAATAATAAGTACTTACGGGGTGTGCTGTTAGTCCTGATAATCATATGTCAATGCAATGCGGGCCCCGTTTCCACAGCCTTGTTAGATAATGAATGATGAGTGTATGCACCTCGCCGGGCAATTCATTGGCGGCCATTTTTGGTCGATATGGGGAATAATCCCAGCCAAGGGCAGCTTCATGCCCATCTTCTCTCATGCCGGTACCATGAATCAGCGCCCACCGACGGCGCATCGGCAGCTGTCACTGGGTTGGATCCAAAATGGTTGACCACTCAGGCAGCTGTCATCCCCGGGACTCATATGGTAATGCACTCCTCACCCGCTGCAAATTTAACACCGGCACCGGACTGTATGGTAGATGCACTAGCCTCCATTAGGGCACCACGGCCTGTAAAGCGTTCCTTGGCGTGGGCCATCTCCTTGCTTGCCAGTGTGGATAGTAGATAGACAGTTACATAGGGGGAGCTCCTTTTCATCACTTTGAGGCTGGTATGCATAATTTAGCAATTAGCAATTTAGCATAATTATAGCCATTTTTGCAGTCATAATTCATTAAGCGGCAAACAATCATCCAAGTAAAGGCTGCTCGGAAACAATCTTATTGGGCACTGACCGGCTTTTTCGTAGAGAGAGCTGTGGGTATCAGTTAAGGTATGTCCATGACATCGTTCCACATAGCTCTTTCCATCACTAGTAATGATATATGCTCTTAATTTTATTTACATCAGATCAAACTTGATACACGGGAGCCAGGCTCAAATTTTCACAAACAATACCAAGGGAAGCCGGCACTCTCGAATAGAAAGTTCATATGCCTGGGTGCAGTATCCATAATTTTATCCACAAGAAATCCAAGAAGATCCGCACTCACAGGTCTTACTACTTAAATAAAAATGTTTTTATTGCAGAGCTTACAGCCTAACGTTTCAGCCTCGTCCGAGGCCTTTCTCAAAGTGCATTAATCACAAACATTGATGCATTATATACATACACTGGCAGGAAATTGCGATGACGAAGCTTGCTGGTAATTAACATAATCAGGTAATTATATATTACAAAAATAAAAATTCTACAGTGATTTATTTGAAGAGTAAACAATGCAATTTGGAAATAAAAACACCATAAAAATCATGTCAGAATTCCTTTAAGTAGCAAGGAAAGCAATGTGCAAAATTAAAAAATAATTGCACCCTTTTTTGCACAATGCTTTCCCAGACATAAATGGCCCTTGCTTGTATGTGTAGGAGCAACATGCTAAGGTACTCTAGAATGAACACTAATTTATGGCAGGTGTTAATTCAGGGCTACTTTGTACCATACTTTACACCTTGAATGTTATTACACTTGAATTATCAGACTAGCAGGCACTTGCACTTTGGTGCTATACTTGAGGTGTAAGGGCTTTTTACTTGAGTTTGAACTTTACAAGTAATTGTAAGCCTGGTCATTTACACATGTTATATGGAGTAATTATCATTATCCATACACAGTGTAGCCATTTACCAATAGTACAGAAATGTTTTTGTTCTTAGAACATTTCTAATTGCACACAGAGTGCTACACAGAGAATTTTCTTTTGTTGGGTTTACTATCTAATTTCATGCCTGTGGCACTAGGAGATGAAGTGATTTAAGTGATCTGAGTAGAATGGTATAGGTGCTATTCTCATACACTGCAATCTTCCCAGGATATACAATGGGTTTTGCTAGTGAAGGAGTTGTGTAAATCAATTTACACCACCTATTTTCTTGGATATATTGTAAAGCCTACTAAAGCCCCAGTGCTGTACCCAATAATTTATTTGTTGTACATCCAACCTAGTTCTGTCTCTTAATATATTTTTATTCTATAATTCATTCATTTTATCATTAGTAAAATGTGCATGGTAATACAGTTTGGCAAGTATGATTTATTTGGATCGGAAGTTATTTGGATAAAATAAGAGAGTACGGAAATGCACAAATTAACACAATCTTTCATATTCCTTATGGAAGAAAACATAACCGTACAGTATGCAGGGGCGCGCCGCCAATGAGGCGAGTTGAGAAACTCGCCTCAGGCGGCAACGCAGGAGAGGTTTCCAGGGGCGGCAAAAAGCCGCTCCTGGTACCTTTAAGAGCCGAATTTCCGTTTTTTAAACCGGAAATTCGGCTTTACTATTGCGAGAGAGCGCAATTACGCTCTTCGCATTAGTGTTCCTGCCGGCGAGGGTGGGGCGGCATTGGAGGAGCCGCCTCAGGCGGCGCTGTAAGTAGAATCGGCGCTGACAGTATGGGACCTATTATGCAGAATGGATCCAGATAATGAATCTTTCAGTAATTTGGATATTCATACCTTACATCTACTAGAATATAAACATTAAATAAACCCAATAGTCTGCTAGAGTCTAAACATTAAATAATCCCAAAATGCTGGTTTTGTTACAATCAGGATTAATTATATCTTAGTTGGGATCAAGTACAAGCTACTGTTTTATTATTACAGAGAAAAAGGAAATATTTTAAAAAATTTGGATTATTTGGATAAAATGGAGTCCATGGGAGATGGCCTCCCGTAATTCAAAGCTTTATGGATAACGGGTAACAGATACAATACCTGTACAAGCACATGGGGAGTTTTGTCACCTGCAATGTTTTCCCATTGGTGATTTACTTTATTAATTTATTGCAGGTGGGAAAGAATTCGGGGATATGTTTTGCCCATGGTAGTGCAGATTTAAACGTGGGTGACAAATCTCCTCATGTACCAGTATCCTTAAGATATATTCCAAATAATTATTTTGGAGAATTCCAATTTTAACTTTGTAAAGAAAATTCAAAAGTACTTGAGACATGCCACAAAAATAAAATAAAGAGTAAAAGATTGGTACCGGTAATTACATCTAGGTGGCAAAGTCTTGGAAATCAAGCAAAAACTATATAGCTGCATTTGTACATAGGAGGCAAATTATTTCTTTTGAGGCCCCTCTAGCAATTTTCTATCAATGATCTCTTTATGGTTTGTTTACTTCTGCCCCTAGAAGGTTGTACATAACAAAGAACCCTTGTAATTATTAAGATAAATAATGACCAGTCAGTACTAGAAGAAGTATAATGGCTGAGACATATGAAAAGGAGAATATCAGGAAGTGGGTTGAGTCCCTATCAATGCCCACTTACAATTATTACAAAACCAATGCAAATATCAGGAAACTGTTTTCTTGATTCAGAAGTGCAAACATATAATGATAGGGCTATAAAAGAAATCATAGGATATATATAAAACATAAAAATAGATGTGGCCTGAAAACACCATCCTGCATCACAGCACAGTACTTATATGTCCCCAGAAATGATCAATAATCATTATAAGTGATGAGTCACATTCCTAGGTTCAAAGAATTTGTGATTCATCCAATAAACCCTGAATGGGCCCTGAGTGGAAGGGAGAAAGGCCTGATTATATCAATCTAATATGGTCGCAGAGTAAGGCATGACTTGCATTTGTTCTAGCCACTCAACCTTTACTAAGAAACTCGTCCATGGGAATAAATCCCAAAAGGTACAATGTATTTGTTACAATTTAAAGTTATATTGCATAATTACACTAAGGGGCAGATTTATTAAGCTCGAGTGAAGAATTCAAATGTAAAAAAATTAGAATTTCGAAGTATTTTTTTGGGTCAAATGGGTCAAATTCGATCGAATTTGATCGAATCGAATGATTCGAATGATTCAAAGTAAAAATCGTTCGACCATTCGATAGTCGAAGTACTGTCTCTTTAAAAAAACTTCGACTTCATACTTCACCACTTTTAAACCTACCGAGCTGCAATGTTAGCCTATGGGGACCTTCCCCAGCACTTTGCTAAGCTTTTTTGATAAAAATCCTTCCATCAATTGCTTAAAATTGTTCGATTCAAAGGATTTTATCATTCGAACGATCTAAGCATTTGCACTAAATCCTTCGAATTCAATATTCGAATGATTTTACTTCAAGGGTCGAATTCTAGGGTTTATTAACCCTCGAAATTCGACCCTTGATAAATCTGCCCCCGTATATGCTCTACAGCAGGGATCCCCAACCTTTCGAACCCGTGAGCAACATTCAGAAGTAAAAGGAGTTGGGGAGCAACACATGCATGAAAAATGTTCTTGGGCTGCCACATAAGTGCTGTCATTGGCCATTTGGTATCTTATATGTGGATTATCAACCTACATTAAGGCTTTGTTTGGCAGTGCACCTTGTTTTTATGAAACCAAAACTTGTGGCCAAGCCTGGAATTCAAAAATAAGCACCTGCTTTGAGGACACTGAGAGCAATATCCAAGGGGTTGGAGAGCAACATGTTGCCCACGAGCTACTGGTTGGGGAACACTGCTCTACAGTATGTATAAATCCTGCTTCATACAATCTATATTTAGTATTAGTACAACTGCCAAGGATTAAGTCT
The DNA here is from genome assembly GCA_038501925.1 of Xenopus petersii. Classification (NCBI taxonomy): domain Eukaryota; kingdom Metazoa; phylum Chordata; class Amphibia; order Anura; family Pipidae; genus Xenopus; species Xenopus petersii. Next base: position 46,963,611 of record CM076672.1, on the reverse strand, counting down.
GTCCAAGTTCCCCATGACAAATCCCCTATGTGGCGTGTATACAGTCTAATCATTTGCTTGTGTTCCCAATCCTCTAACATTCTTCCAGCTTTTCAGAAAGTCCCGTATTCCAGTGCTTCCATTCAGCAAATTACCATCCAGTAAATGATGTATAAATGGTTGTTAGCAGGTCCCCAAACATCTAAATAAACTGTTAATCTTCACACAGAATTGCCACTTAATAAATTATTCAATCTCCCAGAGATTCCTGTTGTGATAATGCCATTAACATCCTTCTAATGGTTGTGTTGCCCTGGCTTGGGGGCACGTTTCTGCATTTCTCAATCAGACGAGAGCCCAACAATATTACACTACACACGTATTCAGCACTGAAAAGAGTTAAATAATTATGTGCTCTGTAGTTCTGCATTGACATTTCACTAAAAAACAATTCTGAAAGCTTGCAAAAATTCCCTGCAATTCATTGAGTCTTCTCTTGGCATTTTACTGTGTGGTATTGACTTTTTTTTCCATGACAGATTAATTAAATCATAAAGGTTTGTAAGCACAGAGGGTCAAAGACCAGATTCCTTGTACAACTATTATAAATGCACTGTTCCTTACACAGCCTCAGCCACTGGCTCTGATGAGTAACTGAGGCCCAAATTCACTAAGAATCGAAGTTGCGCCAGGCGCAACTTCGCCGCACTTCGCCACACTTCGCCAGGCATATTTTCGCCAGCGCTCCGCAAATTCACTAAAATCCGAAGTTGTGCACAGGGGAAGCGTAAGTTTTCGAAGTTGCGCTAGCGTTAATTCGCCAAGTTTCGCTAGCGATGGTTCATTTGCATACGGCACGAAATTCAAATTTCAATGGAGGAACACGTATTAGCACTACAAATGCCTAGAAAACCTTCAAATCAGCAAATAAAATTTTTATTTTGCCCTACACATGTGCCCACTGTCTAGGTAAGTTGCCATGAGTCAGGAAATGTAGGGGGGAAGGAGGGGAGCCCCAAAAATATTTTCGATCTTTTTCAGCCTATCACCCATCATGTAGAAAACACGCCAGCGTTTTTCGGGACTTAGAAAAAAATGTGAGTTTTTTTGAAACAATCCCTATCTACTCTATTGCGCTTCGCCAGGTCTGAGGTGGCGAACGAAGTCTAGCGTAAAAGGTGGCGTTCAGTACACTGCGCAAGTTAGTGAATTTGCGTAGTTACGTCGCTAGCGAAAATTCGCCTGGTGTTAGGGTGCGAAGTAACACTAGCGAATTTACGCCAGCGTTCGCTAGTGAATTTGCGAAGTACCATAAATGCCAAACGCTAGCGAATTTACGCTAGCGTTTGGCGCTTCGGCGCTTACTGAATTTGCGCTTGAGGCTTTAAGGAAGTGGGCGTATGTATTCTTGCTCTTTTTTGCCAACGAAAATCTCTTGCTGCCCTTTTAATGAGGTGGGAGAGGTTAGGTTTAACCCATTCAACCCATTTTATCCTATAGCTGAATGTAGTTTTGTAAAATAAGGAGAATATTCATTCTATTTATGAAGCAGCAGCCCCAACAGGAGTGATCCTAAGCCTATTCACTTGCAGCTGTTTCCCAACTACAATTCTCAGCAATACCAGTTTTTTGGATGCTTATTGGCCCAAATGTCATAAATAATGATTATGCTGACATACTGTCTATATCAGTTCTATAAAATATACAGCAGCTTGATCACCTGAAAGACTGTCTCCCACAGACTTCATTTTAGCCAAATAATACAATTTTTTTTAAATAATTTCCTTTTTCTCTGTAATAAAACCTTGTACTTGTACTTGATCCAAATTAAGATATAATTCATCCTTATTGGAAGCAAAACCAATTAGGCTTATTTTAATATTTGAAGCCAGCGCTGACGAATTTTCGCCGGTTAGTGAATTTGCCCCTAAGGATTTATGTAAGGAAGTACAAGCAAGTAAGAAAACAATATAAGACATTTATTTAGAGGAATTGACACTTTCAAAGGAGCCAAATAAATACTATGGGGGAAATAGGTCTCTTCTGGTCCATTCATTTTTTCTGAGACAAGATACATATGAAAAATGTCATCACTGAACAGTATAAAAGGTGAAATCACATCTTCTTTGAAGCAACATCTTATTTTAGCATCTGCGTGAAAAGTGGCAGATTTTAAGGGGCCGATTCACTAACTTCGAGTGAAGGATTTGAAGTAAAAAAACTTGGCTACTACGACCTTCTACTACGACTACGACTTTGAATCGAACTATTCGAACTTAAAATCGTTCGACTATTCGACTATTCGTTAGTCAAAGTACTGTCTCTTTAAGAAAAAACTTCGACCCCCTAGTTCGCCATCTAAAAGCTACCGAACTCAATGTTAGTCTATGGGGAAGGTCCCCACAGGCTTTCCTAAGTTTTTTTGATCGAAGGTTATTCCTTCGATCGTTGGATTAAAATCCTTCGAATCGTTCGATTCGAAGGATTTTACTATTTGCGCTAAAATCCTTCGACTTCGATATTCGAATTCGAAGGATTTTAATTCCCAGTTGAATATCAAGGGTTAAAGGAAAACTATACCCCCAAAATGAACACTTAAGCAACAGATAGTTCATATCATATTAAGTGGCATATTAAAGAATCTTAGCAAACTGGAATATATATTTAAGTAGATATTGCCCTTTTACATCTCTTGCCTTGAGCCACCATTTCGTGACTCTATCTGTGCTGCCTCAGAGATCACCTGACCAGAAATACTTCAACTCTAACTGTAACAGGAAGAAGTGTGGAAGCAAAAGGCAGAACTCTGTCTGTTAATTGGCTCATGTGACCTAACATATATGGTTTGTTGGTATGTTTGTGAGTACAGTGAATCCTATGATCCCAGGGGGCGGCCCTTATTTTTTAAAATGGCAATTTTCTATTTATGATTACCCAATGGACAATTACTAGAAAACTACTAGAAAAGTATATTATTATGGACTACTAGACTACTAGAAAAGTATATTATTATGAAAATGGTTTATTTACATGAAGCAGGATTTTACATATGAGCTGTTTTATGCAATATCTTTTTATAGAGACCTACATTGTTTGGGGGGTATAGTTTTCCTTTAATTAACCCTCGATATTCGACCCTTTGTGAATCGGCCCCTAAGGGTCAAATTCATAAGAAAAAGTTCATTGAATTTGACGTAACAGAAGTCCGCAGTTGGTGGAAAATAAAATATTCCTTCAGTTAAAGTCTATGTTAAAGCCTTTGTGAGCGATATTTAAAAAATTACATACACCAGAACAATGTTGGAATTTATATAAAACTTACAAAAGCCAAAAACTGTTGTCCACTACACTTGCATAAACAGCACAGTGAAAGGATTTGTTCTCACTCAGTTTTATTTGCTATTGTGGTTTATACATGTGTTTAACAGTTTCTGTGTTCTGTAGTTTTGTTCTGCTAAAAAATGTCCAGTTTAAAAAATTGAGCATGTTTTACTGATTTGGAGGTGTTCCTGCTTAGTTTCTCATGTTTCTCAGATGGGTGAAGGTCCATCTGAGGGGTTGAGGCTACTGTAGGCTGCATTGTGCAAAATGAGCTAATCTTTATGTAAGGTGTATAAAATAGAGGATTTGGAACATCAGTCTTAGGCATCAAATGAGTGAGCACTAGATCCCTAGTGACCTGCCCCCCATGTTGCCTAGTCCATGTTGCTATGACTTCTGACTTTACACCTCTGAATTTAAAATGTTCCAGTTCTGTGGTTTTCAAGACAAGGGTTTGGTATCTGAGTAGAGGTTTTCTGTTGTTAATTATTGATGTACATTGTTTCCCACAGAGAGTCAAATAAGGATATTTGAAAAATACATAAAGTTTTCTTCTTAAACGGGATAAGATGGAGATAGAAATGACTGCACATTTAAATGACATAAAATAAAATAGGGAGGAAGCAATATGCTTTATTTACTCTAAGAAGTCATAGGAGAAAGAATTCATTCTGCAAATGATTACATTTTCAATTGAAGAGTAATTTTTCTGATTAAATTATATAATTTTGGGTCAGTGTAAGACCCTTTCTTGGCAGAGTAACACAGTATATTCAATAATATGGGCAAATGCATTCAGATGTGGCCACTAATGCTTCATACTGTATAATTCTGTCAGTCTCATATCTTTATATATGTGAAAATCCAAAAAGTAAATAAAACTCCAAGGAAATGAGAGAGGACAAAAGAACACCAATGCAGGAAATTAACCACCACCAACATGAAGTTTGATTTGCCCAACAAAAAAACAAAGAATTGCTTGTTTATAGAGACTGAAATCTATTTTTCTATAAAAATGAATTGTATTTCAGGTGGGGTCAGGTCAACTTATTTAACCAAAATCACTCTGATGATGGGCATATTATAAAGTCACATGAGCAGTCGCTTAGTTGTTATTAAACTACCAAATTCTGTAGTTTTTGGCTATAAGATGAACTCCCTCAAATCCCAAGGTACTAACCCACGAGAAACTACCTAAAATCCCAAGGTACTACCACAAGAGAAACTACCTCAAATACCAATGTACTAACCCAAGAAAAACTATCTCAAATCCCAAAGTACTACCCAAGAGGAACTGCCTCAACTCCAAGGTACTTCCCCAAGAGGAACTAACTCAAACCCCAAAGTACTACCCCGAGACAAACTACCTGAAATCCTAAGGTACTACTCCAAGAAGAACTAATGCAAACTCCAAGGTACTACCCCAAGAAAAACTACCTCAAATCCCCAGGTACTACACCAAGAGGAACTGCCTCAAATTCCAAGACACAACCCCAAGAGGAACTTCCTCAAATCCCAAGGTACTACCCAAAGAGGAACTAACTCAAACCCTACGGTACTACCCCAATAGAAACTTCCTCAAATCCTATGGTACTACTCCAAGAAGAACTAATGCAAACCCCAGGTACAATTCCAAGAAAAACTACATCAAATTCCAAGTTACCACCCCAGGAGGCACTGCCTCAAATGCCAAGGTATTACCTCAAGAGAAACTACCTCAAACCCCAAATAATTATAAGATAAGTGAGGCTTGGGCTTTATTTGTCTTAGAGACTCCTAAAATCCTTATATTTAACAATAGTGGTTGTAATATATGAAGGTGTATGGACTTAATAATAATTCAGAACAAAGACACTGGATTATTTAGGTGCAGTTTCTTCCTGAAGGACTAAGTCAGGTATAGGTACATAATTCAATGTGTGTGATGTTTGCAGGCACTAAGTTGGTCCAGGAGCAGTAACCTATAGCAACTAATCAGCAGGTAGCATTTACTGGTCACCTGTTTAAAAGCAAACATCTTATTAGTTGCTATTGGTTACTGCTCCTGGGCAAACTTAGTGCCTTTTATTACACATGGGGATGAGTGAATCAGGCAGGCTTGATCTGTTAACTCTATAAACATCTTGGGATGTTAATATCATTATGTAAACCAATGGATTGCTTTGTATGTATGCTGCTTCGAGAAGATATGACTAATAAGGTGTCAAGAATGTATGTTTTATTGTTTGATATGCCTGTTCAAGACTCAATGTTAGTCCATAGCAAGAGAGATGCAATGTATACAGTAAGGACACAAAGGCAAGGACACATGAGGACACTTTAGCGGCCTCTGGATTAAAACTGCTTCAGTTCTGACGTTTTTAGGACAAGGAATTTGTATCACAAGATGAATGCTAATGCATTTTTTTGTTAATTATTGATGTGCATTTTTCCTCATTGGAACAGGATCATTTCAGGTGATAAATATATCTATCTATCTATCTATCTATCTATCTATCTATCTATCTATCTATCTATCTATCTATCTATATATATATATATATATATATATATATATATATATATATATATATATATATATATATATACTCAATTCCGAGCTGGTGCACTCAAAATCCAATATAAAATCCAGTATAGTCGTCGAAGTAGCCACACTTACAGGTCTTAAAGTGTAAAAAGATTTTTTTATTGCAGGTGATAAACTGACATTTCAGCTGGAACACCAGCCTTTTTTAAACTTTGAAAACGTCAGTTTCTTCACCTGCAATAAAAAATCTTTTTACACTTTAAGACCTGTGAGTGTGGCTATTTCAGCGACTATATATACATATATATATTACCATATATACTTGAGTTTAAGCCGAGTTTTTCAGCATCCAAAATGTGCTGAAAAAGTCTACCTCGGCTTATACTCGGGTCAGCGGGCAGTAGCTGAGATTGCAGTCACTTTTAATCATTCCTATACCAACAGTTCGCTTGGGGAGAGACTGCAATATCACACAGCGCCCTCTGTTGGTTATATGAAAGACTAACAGTGCGCCCTCTGTTGGTTATATGAAAAAATAACAGCGACTGCAATATCACACAGCGCCCTCTGTTGGTTATATGAAAGAATAACAGTGACTGCAATATCACACAGCGCCCTCTGTTGGTTATATGAAAGAATAACAGTGCGCCCTCTGTTGGTTATATGAAAGAATAACAGTGACTGCAATATCACACAGCGCCATCTGTTGGTTATATGAAAGAATAACAGTGACTGCAATATCACACAGCGCCCTCTGTTGGTTATATGAAGGATTAACAGTGATGGCAATATCACACAGCGCCCTCTGTTGGTTATATGAAAGATTATCAGTGACTGCAATATCACACAGCGCCCTCTGTTGGTTATATCATAGATTAATAGTGACTGCAATATCACAGAGTGCCCTCTGTTGGTTATATGAAGGATTAACAGTGATGGCAATATCACACAGCGCCCTCTGCACATGGTAATGGGACAGTGGGACAATGCACATAGTAATCCGTTTGGCAATTCTCTGTCACCATCAACTTTGCAAAGAAGTCCGGTTGATCGCTGGGGGGGTTGCTTTGGCGGAATTTGCGCTGCTGGCAGACAGGGCTGTAGTTGTGTCTAGGCTTATACTAGAGTCAATAAGTTTTCCCAGTTTTCGTAGGTAAAATTAGGTACCTCGGCTTATACTTGGGTTGGCTTATACTCGAGTATATACGGTACATTTTTTACGTCATATGTGATCAGACCGTACTGTAGGTCTGGATTTGATTCTCTTAAGATAACTTAGGTGGTTATTTACTAAAATCCAAATTTATCTCATATTTTATTTAATAAAACCACAACCAAACTCCCACTGCAGATTTTAGCTTATTTATTAATAAAAAACCCTAAATTTTAGCACATTGTGAAAACCTGAATTGCTCAAATTTTTCAGGCTTTTTCACACATTGCTCAAATTTTTCTACCTTTTTCCCCAAATATCTAAAATTTTTGGGCATTTTCCTGAATTGCTTGAATTTTCAGGCTTTTTCCCCCAAATCGCTGAAATTTCTTTTGTTTTTGCCCCAAAAAACCTCAGAAAAGTCGAATTTTCAGGCTAAACCCAACACAGACCAAGAAAACTTCAAATTGAGATACTGTAGGTGCCTCTCCCATTAACTTATACAGGACCTTGTCAGGTCTGAGTTAGCAGGTTTTCAGATTCAGACTTTTTGCAGCATCAGAGTATAATAAATCTCAAATATTTTTCGAGATTTTAATATTCAGATTTTAATATATAACCCCCTTAATGTAAGCAGATATGCATTGAACGGGGAGCAAGGGGGACAGTCAGAAATCATTTAAATGCAGGTTCCTAGCAGAACTCAATAGAATGTTAGAAACATTCCTAGTGACAATGGTATGGTCTAATAGAATTGGCAGGGGATCCACAAATTGAAATTTTCCATTACCGTAAAAACGTCTGTTGCAGCCTGTACAGAAAGATCTGATGAAACCATTTGAAATTAGAGCATTTACAGCTGAATTGTAATACTGGTGAAAACAATTGCAAGAGAACTCATATAGTAAGAATAATTACAGATACATCTTGCAGACAGTTCTGGCGAGGGTTAAACGTTTATCATATACATAACAAAAAAGAATACACGCTAAGTGCTAAAAATGTCTTCTACAATAAAAACGTGATTGAAAGGTTACAATGTGTTTAAGGCAGATATTTGCATGACATAATATAAACGTGAATGTCCTTATTCATAGGATAGTATCTGAATCTAGTTTAATGCAAAATAGCGGGAAACTGAGAAAAAGCAACAGCAGGCAGCTAAGAAAATCAGAGGACCCTGACTGGTTAATGTGATACAAAACACAGCAAGGGAGCAAGATTTTATGTTGTTAACTCTTGGGGAGTATGATAAAATAGATACTGGATTAATAGGCTCAGAACGCCAACAAGCTGAGAAATTCTGTTTATGTGCAGGAAGTAGTGTATAATCCACTGTTAACTTCAATACTGTATGTTGATCTACAGGAAGGCAAACAAGATAACGCTAGCAATCATCATCCTGGGTTTCTGATGTTGTTGAATAGTTACACACTATTTTAAAAGCCATAATTATTCACTTATCCCCCACAATGTATCGGCAGGGCATTTCAGAAGAATAAAATATTGATGAAAGTGGTTCTGTTTTCACATCCGTCTTCAGGGCGGGGAGGTAAGCCTATTGCAGTGTTCCAAAATTTAGGGGGGTGGCACTTTTAGAATGTGGATGATTTTAAGTGCTTTAAGTAAGCCATTTCCAGCTAAATAATCTGATAGAACCTTTACAAAGTCAATATGCACCATAGAACTGCTTTTAAATATGTAGCGCTACAAACACAAGTAGAGTTATATGAATAAAGCACATATGCTGCCAAACACCTTGTTACACTTTCATATCACTAAGTAGGTTTTATGTTTGGAGACTGCTGAAAAGTAGCAGCAATTTGTAATGTCTTGTAGACAGTCTGCTCAAAAGCCCTGCAGAGACCCTGAGAATTCAGTGTGTTTACACACAGGCAGTATTAGCTGTTCAGAGGGTCCTTTGACCTTTTCTCACAGGTAGTAATTTCCTCTCCTCGGGGGTTGTGTAAATTAAAACTGGTCTAAAGAATGCCCAGTAGAGGGCAGTATGTTCTAATATAAAAGGGTAGAGCACCATGTGCTCAGGGTCATTCCTGGGACCTTACGTCATTGGGAGGTAGATACAGGGCCAGGGTTCCAGTTGGGTTAAATTGTAGATAAGGTTAGCTAGTGATAGCCAGTTTACAGTATAGTTGCTCTGTGAGCAAAAGGGAGGTTTAGGGAAGGTAGTGAGTAGCCCTCAATGAGGAGAAGTAGAGGGGTTAGGACCAGTGGTGTTAATCCGCTAGTACAGGGATCTCTGGTGGGTGAGTTGAGGACCAGACAGGATGACATGATACAAGACCCTGAATAGATGACCCCAGAGATTAGAGAGTCATTCTTAGGGTGAAATCTGCACACAGGACTATGGTATACATTGTGTTCACTTATCTTTTCTTTGAGAAGGAATATCATATACTCAGTTGATCTACCTCAAACAACCGACTGTTACCAGGTTTGGACTAGGAAAAACCCAGTGGGCCCCGGCCCTCATAGGCCCCTGCCGGCCCAGACCTGCTCCTCCATGCACAAATAATTCCCGTTTTTCAAAATGATTTCCTTTTTCTCTGCAATAATAAAACAGCACCATGTACTTGATCCCAATTAAGATATAATTAATCCTTATTGGAAACAGAACAGTCCTATTAGGTTTATCTAGGGGCCCATTTAATACACCTCTAATGATGATTGAGTTTTTAAAGGGAAAACTAGATTTTTAGAGAAAAGCTGCTAAAAATTCAAATCCCAAAATGCTCCATCTCAAACCTGTCGAGGTCATGTAGAAGTCCATGGCAGATATCCCTGATCATGTTTCTTGACATTGTGCTCTGCGCTGGATAATCCAATAAAGACAGGGTTTTTGTCCAAGTTTTCATAATTGTACAATTCAAATAGACAAACAAATTTACTATGTTTTTTTTGCTCTGACTTTCTCGAGAAGAATTATTGATAAATGAGTTAAATTTGTGGATGGGAGTTAGGTCGACTTTGTTTTAATAAAAAAATAAGATAAACTTGAGTTTTAGTAAATATCAGTGTTTAAATATTTTTTTAGTAGCTTTAGGGTATGAAGATCTAAATTATGGAAAGATCTCTTTTCAGGAAAACCCCAGGTCCCAAACATGCTGGATAACAGGTCCCATACCTGTACAAATAAAGGTAATTTGCATTATGCCCACATATTCTGGCACCTGTTAAAGGGAATAATATAAACGTAGACGTCTTGTGTAAGAGATCAACATTTCATTCTGACCCAGTCCTTATACAGAACATACATCACATATACACAATGTTTATGCTCCTGCACACTTTTGAAAATCAACTAAAAGAGGTTCAGACTTTTTAGAGCTGTTTCTTGTAGAAACATGGCATGGTATAGTATAGTATATCTTGTCCACCAGTCTATTATCTATTATACTCATCAATGTACTTAAAAACAGCAGTCCCATCTTAGGCAACTCAGCCGACAATCATTAAGAAACATTAATATCAACATCATCCAAGTAGCGTCTATAATGAAAAGCAGATATAAGGTCTCTTCCTAGACTGTCACTCTGCATGTCTCTCTTATGTTTGACATACAAGTAATGGTAGCTATTTTGCAAGGTATAATATTATATATATATATATATATATATATATATATATATATATATATATATATAATATAATATAATATAATAAAAAAATTAGACATTGATTCTCTTTTTCATTTTGAAAATTGAGAAATCATGTTAAAAATACTTTGGAGAGGGTCAACAGAATGCGTCATGCTTCATCTCTCTATTCCATAAATGATGAACAGTAGATTTAAATACAACACTCACAAAAACAAGAAATCTTACAATGTGTAACCTCAGCTGCGGTATATAGTTATAGATACAATATATGCATATGATTTATTTGCCATTCAGAATTCCAAAAAATAACATTTACCGGTAAATATGAAGGCATAGCTTATTGTGGTTATAGTACATAATGTGAGAAGCCAACTGCTTGGCACGCACTCCACAGGACTCCAGGTAGCGGTAAAAAACTTTTTACTTTATTACACAAACATATATTATCCTAACGCGTTTCGTGTGTTACCACACGTAATCATAAGCATTATGATATGATATGATATGATTACGTGTGGTAACACACGAAACGCGTTAGGATAATATATGTTTGTGTAATAAAGTAAAACGTTTTTTACCGCTACCTGGAGTCCTGTGGAGTGCGTGCCAAGCAGTTGGCTTCTTACCTTGATGTCTCCCCCATGCTGAGGGTTCGGGGCGCAGCACCCGGACCACCAAATAGGAGCGGTGAGTGACCCACAGTCTTACCATATTGGAATATTTTAAGCGGAGGGCCCGGGGCAAATGCACCCGAGCCAATTTAAAACAGCGGTGAGCGCACTTGCAATGAATGTTATAACATACCGCTATATGGAAAGAGCTTCCAATCTGTGATAGTAAAGTGTGGCGGGTGGTTTGAGCGCTTCTGTCTCCCCTCTTTAAAAATACATAGTACATAATGTGCCCATGCTGCTACAGAACTAATATTGGTATGGGCATAGGGTTAAAATAACCCCATCCTGAATGAAAATTGAATCAGTCTGTTCAGAATAAGGCAATGGAAATAGGAACTGGCTTGTTTAAGGGGTGGCTCACCTTTAAGTTCACTTTTAGTATGTTATAAAATTGCAAATTCTAAGAATATTCAATTGGTCTTCGTTATTTATTTTTTATAGTTTTTGAATTATTTGCCTTCTTCTTCTGACTTTTTACAGCTTTCAAATGGGGATCACTTGCCCCATATAAAAACAAATGCTCTGTACCGCTATGCATTTATTGTTATTGTTACTTTTTATTTATTACTCATCTTTCTATTCTAGGTCCTCTCCTATTCATATTCCAGTTTCTTATTCAAATCAGTGAATGGATGCTAGGGTATTCTGGACCATAGCAACCAGCTTACTGAAACTGCAGACTGGAGAGCTGCTGAAGAAAAAGCTAAATAACTCAAAAACCACAAATAATAAAATATGAAAACCAATTGCAAATTGTCTTACAATATCACTCTCTACTCCATACTAAAAGTTAACTCAAAGGTGAATAACTCCTTTAAAAGCTTTGAACAGTTTCCATTGAAGTCAGAAGGCATGTTACAAAAGTTCCATTATTTAACGACTCAAGCAACTCATTAGAACATTTCTATCTTTCCTATTGCCTTTGAGCTTTATATAAAAAAAACTCTCAAATGATTCAATATTTGATTGATAAAAAAATTATATACATATCAAATGCTTGAACTTACATGCCCCCAGCCTAAAATAAGTAGTTTTATAGGTTATTAAAACAGAGAAAACAACATTTCCTTATTCCTTAGTATTGTAATCCTCAGATTTAACAAGCGAACTCTACTGAAGTGTCATCATAGAGATTTAAAAAGCAGCAAAGTTTAAAGCAGGAAATGACTGTGGTTTTTAGCAAATAAAAGAGCTTAGGTCGGGATTATAAAGACAAGATAAAATCATTCTGTCCTCCAGAGGGAACGTCACATTATTGTCCAAGTCACATGTACAGCACACCACTAAATTAATATGGAATCAGGGCTTTGGATGCAAGCATGTTAGTTCAGCTGTACAAATGCACTGCCTCATTAAGACTGTAGGGAAGTGAACTGGAGAAATGCCTGAAATCGAAGGTATATGGGTCACACAAACAGGCCAACAGACCGTGAGGATCAATGGTTCTTCAGCTGTTACAGTAGTACGGTCCCATTTTCATTCTCTAATAGGCAATTGTTTGGAAAGATGCTGAGATTTGTTGCTCAGCAACAGCAGGAACACCATAGAACAGGCCTGGACCACAACACACATGAACAAAGATCGCTTGTGTTAAATCGGGAGCAACTCAATGAAGGGCAATTGCTCTTTGTTGAAAATGGGGACAAATAGATATTTTTTCTATGCTGAAAATGGAAAAAAACAGCCAGTCTGTTTATTTGTTTTCTCTTTCATTTGCAATGATTCTGAGCAAAAGTCAAAATGCCATGGTTTGACCATTCTGTGCATGAAGATGTCATGCACAACATTAGATTACATTGCTTTATGGCCTGGCATGGAAGTTTGAAACTATATTCACTTGGCAGAGATGTACATGCTGCAGGTGCACAATTGACTTGCAGATAATAAAGGTTATTCATATAGACGAGGCAGCTGTTAGATGTGCATCTGTCACGTATTACTGTGTGATTTGGCAAACTAATATAAAATGTGTCTCATGTTTAAGGTGCGCGAATCTTGGTGGCTTTGTCTATATGGCAACATTTCTAATATTGCATTCACAAAGCACTGAAATAAGAAAGTGTGGAGAGTAGCACAGGTTTGTGCACTGATGTAACTCACAACTATACACTTTATAGCCACTATATCCTGACTGTCCAACAGCTCATCCCATAATGGTATTAGTAGTATGAAGTAGGGATGCACCGAATTCACTATTTTTGATTTGGCCAACCCTCGAATCCTTCGTGAAAGATTTGCCTCCTCCACCAAACTTACTGTTGGCATTATGCAGTCAAGCAGGTAATGTTAATGTGCCACTGGCTAAACCGAGGCGTTTTGTTTAGACTGTCAGATGGTGAAATGCAATAATTTATCGTTCCACCATGCTATAGGGTTCATAGCGGTAAGATGTACACCACTCCAGCCCTCGTTGGACTACAACATGGTGATGTGAGGTTCATTTGTCTCACATCACATTTGATCATCCGAAAAAACTCCCTACAACTAGTTCTTGTGCTGATATTGCTTCTGGAAAACAGTGTGGAACTCAGCAATGATTGACAAATTACAAATTGTCCATATACATTTGACTATATGGTGTATTTGCTCAGCAGATGCATATTTAAATCTCAGTGTAGAATTCATCATTACCCTCAGAGCCATGGGCATTTGCACATAGGTGCAGGGGGGGGGGCTATCTGGAGTTTGTAAAAATGTTCCCTTATGCAGACCATGCAGTCTGTTGTTAATTTGATATAAACTCTGTTGCTGAAGTACCCATTTTGGGGGTATAGTTTTCCTTTAACTGTCCACAGAGCAATTTGATTTGATACATTATTTATGGGGATCAGTTATACCAAACACTGTGACGCCATTGTTCTAATATCTAAATTATATATTTATAATCCAGTTTGAGCAATTTCTAAAGAATTGGCAAGGTGAGAATAGGAAGGTGTGCATTGGTCTACTTTTTAAAAAAAGTCACTTTGATCAACTTAAAGGAGAAACAACCCCTTAATAACCCTTCAAGCGGAGTTCACGAGCGCCATCTTTATCCAGTTATCAGAAGTTTCAATGCATTCGCAGTTGTCCCGAGGCAGAAAATTTCTCCAACTGCGGATGTGCCACTTCGCCGATCTCATTCTGAAGATTACTGAATCGCTGAAGATCTGAAGATGGCGCCCCTGAACTCCGCTGGACAGAATCTGCATGGGGGGGTAAGTAAAGAGTTAGGGGCATTTGCCCGGGGGCAGCTAGGCTGGGGGGAGGAGGGAGGGGGTCTATGTAGGCTAGGGGGTAGGGTTTTTTTATTAAATATTTGTTTCTCCTTTAAGACGACAAAGTATGAATGCAATACCAGCACTGCCACTTGGAACATCCACAGTAATGGAATGCAATTGTGAAAATTGAGCCCCTCAGCCCTAAAATAAACACCAGCCTACAGCATTAAAATAGTTCTTTTTAGAGGGACCATTGTAGTAAGACATTGTGAAGAAGGAAGTAGGGAGCTGGGTCCAGAGAGCTGGATGGTTGTCAGCAACGTTGTGTGTTTTTGGGCCATTTGGGTTTCACACAGATTGGATTACATTGCAGCCTTTCTAGGAAATATTCATATAACATTTTTAATATAAGAGAGTGATATATGTGTGTGTGTTTGTAAATTCAAGTGTGATAGTGTCTGGGTGTGTGAGAGAAGCTGTCAAACTCATATTATTAATGTGTGTCTGTAAGAGAAACAGAGTAAAACTGATCTTGTGCATCTGTTTCAGATCACTGAATTGCTAAAAGATAGGTGGGGCGTTTGCCGTTCTTTTACTTTTTTACTTTGTTACTTCTTTACTCAGTTTATTACTCTTCTCCTGCCATTTCATCCCCTTAGTTATCCTTTTCCTCACTATATCCCATCAAAAAAATTGGTGATCCATAAGTGCTCCATGTGCTATTTATTACCTTCTAGATTTATGTCTTTGCCACCAAAATATTCGTAGAAGCATTACTTTTTGCCCCCCCCCCCCGGAAAATTTCCTGTGGACACCCATGGTCAGAGCCATAGTTATTTGCAATCCTCCTAGTGTCTCAACTCTTCCATTACATAGTCTGCATCCCAACAGTCTCAGTGCCCCTGCTCTAATGTATCTAAGCTCCTGTACGTCTGCGTGTACAGAATTGCACTGCTACCAATGCCCCAACAGTTCTATTGGTTTGATGGTTTTCTTTATCATATGGCTCTGGTCTTATGTAAAGCCATGACTTCCCAGATAATGAGCCCCAGACTCTTGGCCCTGGCAGGATTTACTCACAGCACAGTTAATAAATGAAACTAGAGCACTTAAGCCTTTTTGTCCCTGATGTCAAGTCAATGAAAGCTTATTTGTTGTAACACAGCGGCTGCTGCAATTGGTTAATCGTGTACCACTTGTATGCTCCTGAACTCCATGGTCCCCTGCTGTTTATAAGAACACAATCAAAACCTCATTTGCTATATAGAGAGCAAGATTGCATATACGGCCATGGCACATGATTACACAAATTCACATGTTAATCTATGGAATAAATAGGATTGAAGGAGAGCCACGGGGATTAAATGACTTTTGATTATTACGGAGAACAGTGAACTGCTATAACCTACTTATTGAGTGACAGCTATCTCCAATCTGAGGTAAAATTTGAACTTATGCGTCATTTCACCCGAACTTTCCTCACAAGGCAATTTTCGAAAAACAAAGCGCTGCATATATTCCCACTGGCGATTTTCATTATTGAGATGGGAAAGCATTTGTAGGAGATTAGTTGCCCGCAGTAGAAAAGATTTATCACGGGTGACTAATCGCATCCTCCGCCAGTAACCTAAATCATCTAGTCTTTCTCCTAGCAGATAGCAGCCCATGTTATGGTGAAAGTAGCTACCTTGAATAAAGCAAAATAAACATCTAGCCAGAATGTTGGGGTTATTCTTTCATCCACAGTATCCACTTTTTATACTTATTTTGTCATATAACATTTGGTGGTATGTACAGAATGCAAAAGTTACCATGTACTTTATTGAATGTAATGTGATGTGCTTTATGTTTAAGCCTTGGATATAAACTTTTTTAATTACATTACCACCGGCTTCATTTTTTGGTGTGCAAGATCTACAGCATATATGCTCTATTTTTGTAATATTAATCCTATACTGGGAGGACTATTATTTTTTAGCGCCTACAATAATTACTGGTAGATGTTGGCAAGTTTTTCTTAGCCTTGCGTGCCCTCCATTACCTTTGATTTTTGAGTTTCCCATAAGAGGGTTAGATAAAGCCGAAATATAAATCATACCCTGTACAAACACTTTACAAATGATTTTTCCAGTCTTACTCACTATTCCCATGGAGAATTCCTATGCTTACCTGACTACCATAGTAACACCCAGTGTATTACAGTGCCAGATTATGCCTAGAAATAGAAATTGGCACAGTGTATTGAACAATACAGTACTCTGAGGAAGTGCCAGGAAATGGGGCACAAAACGTATCAGTAGTTGTACAATACACTGTGCCAATGCTCACAACTTTTATGTATTTACAAAAATAAAGGATATTAAGATTTTAACAGGATCCTGGAGAATATGTGTCATAAATTGAGGTCCTCCACTGTCGGCCCCTCATGAATATAGCACTACCAAACACAGGCAGCCCTGTATTCATCTGAACAGCCGATGCTCTGATACAGCAATGTTTTTTTATATCTATAACCTTATTATTGGCTAAAAGAATCGACTTCCATGGGGACCTGAACCAACTGCCTCTCAGAAACATTAAGGGCTCTTACACCCGGCATTTTTCAAATGGTTTCCCTTTGGTGGATCTTTCATGAGTTCCTCCTCGGGTGAATGCAAGAATAATTACAGCCTAGTATTTTGTACTAGTTCAGTGCTATACTGTCTTGTTGCTACAGAACGAATCGATGATCATAAAGAATATAGAAATAGCTCTTTACACCTTATTCTTGATGTTTTCAGTATATGTTCACCCTTCAAATGTATCTGTGTATGCACATAAGACAGCAAAGATTACTACTTTTCACAAACTTCTGTCCTGTAGATAGCAATGAGAAACAGCCTGAACCTGCTCTCTCTGCTTCTAATATTTTGCTTTTGAACTTTAAAAGTTCTCCATGTTGTTTCATAACAAACACCAAAGGATTCTGCCGCTTATACTTCTTTGCAAAGATTAATGGGCTCTTGTAAGTTTTCTTTTCAAAGTATGCTTCTCAAACTCTATTTGATTTCAAGTTTAACTTACAGTTTAGCTCACCTAAAGTAAATGATTATGGTAATAAAACTGGTCTTGATGCCATCACTCTACATGGGGAGTCAAAACACTCTGAAAATGTGATTAAAAGAACGCTTGGATGTTTTCAGCATCCTGTTATATTGTTTAGAATGCTGTCACTGAGAAATCTTTTATCTTTTAGAAAACAGGAAATTATTCAGTAAGTATATCAGTAAAGCAGTGAAAAGCCCCAATAATTATTTTAAGATATAATGAATCCTCATTGGAGGTAAAAAAAAAAAAATCCTATTGCGTTTAATTAATGTTTAAATGATTTTTTTAGTTGACTAAATGTATGGAGATCCAATTTACAGAAAGACCCATTATCCAGAAAACAGCGGAATACAATTAGGACATGGAAAAAGGGTTCCAAAAACCCTAACATGTCTAGGGATGTAGCGAACCGCCGACAATGTGTTCGCGAACGCCGTTCGCGAACACCGGCAAAAAATGCGAACAGTTCGCGAACAGTTCACGAACTTCGAACATCCGAAAATCGTTCCATTCGAACGATCGAAGGATTTTAATCGTTCGATCGAACGATTTCCGTTCGAATCGAACGATCGAAGCCATTGGATCGAATGATTTCATTCAATCCAATGGCTTCGATCGTTCGATTCGAACGAAAATCGTTCGATTTTAGCGATCGAATGGTCGAATGGTCGAACGATTTTGACGCGAACGCCTATTGGCGAACGTCGCGCGACGTTCGCGAACTTGCGGCGGACGCGAACAGTCGAAGTTCGCGCGAACTAGTTCGCCGGCGAACAGTTCGCTACATCCCTAAACATGTCTTATAACAGGTGAATGTAATTGCAAAATACAAATGAATGTAATGAGTGTTGGGAAACCAGCCTGGTAAATATTTGAAGGAAACAGAGTGATGGGCAATAAAGACAATATTACCTTATATAACTATGAGTGCCAATTAATAGTCAGCTGTTATTTATAGTCTTTATTATCTTTATAAATGAATATCCTTTTTCACTTTTGCTTCTGTGTCATAAATTGCAGTATATATTCTGGCAAACATTATGGGGCCCATTTACTTAGTTCAAGTGAAGGAATAGAGGAAAAATAGTTCGAACTTCGAATGGTCGAATATGGCTACTTCGACCATCGAATGGGCTACTTCGACCTTCGACTACGACCTTCGACTTCGAAACGAACAATTCGAACTAAAAATCGTTTGACTATTCGTCCATTCGATAGTCGAAGTACTGTCTCTTTAAAAAAATTCTTCGCCCCCCTAGTTCGCCACCTAAAACCTACCAAGGCCAATGTTAGCCTATGGGTAAGGTCCCCATAGGCTTCCTAACAATTTTCTGATCAAAGGAATAGCCTTCGATCGATGGATTAAAATCCTTTGAATCATTCGATTCGAAGGATTTAATCGTTCCATCGAACGATTATTCCTTCAATCGTTCGATCGTAGGAATAGCGGTAAATCCTTCGATATTCGAAGTCGAAGGATTTTACTTCAATGGTCGAATATCGAGGGTAAATGTGCCCCTAAGAAAAGACTCTGCAAAAGTCATTTTATGGGCTTGTTTTGTTTAGAATGTTATAGTGTATTTTCCTTCTCTCTTTCTACTCTTCCTTCTTCCATAACATTTCTAATTCAATTGAAACTTCAATAACCTTCTATATGTTAAAAAAAGAATTTCTTTTCTGAGCACTATATGCAAGGAGAAAGATTGCATTCTATTATCTGTAGACCTTACGTCTCTTTAGGCATGATTTCAGTATATTCAGGGCTGATGGGCTGTTGGGGGGGAGGGGTGATATCACTCCAACTAGCAGTGTAGCAGTAAAGAGAGACTGAAGTTTCTGAGAGCACAAGTAGGGTTGCCACCTTTTCTGGAAATAAAATACCAGCCTTCCTATATATTTATCTTTTTTCCCTATTAATAACATTGAGATGAGCCATAATTTTTACCGGCCAGGTGGCAACCATAAGCACAAGTCACATGGTTAGGGGCACCTGGAAAACTGAGAATTTGTCTAGCCCCATGCCAACTTTCAAAATTAAATATAAAAAAAAAAAATCTGCTTGCTTTTTTAAAAAAGTATTAAAGAGCAGCACGTTTTCCTGTGACAGTATCTTTTTAATGTGGATTCACAGTGGGATTTATATTCTTGCCTAGTTTTGCTAATTTATTTATGGACAGATGATTTAGTTTGCCTAATGCCATTAAAGCACAAATGATAGATATTTTTGTAAATGGAGATTATATACAAAAAGGAAGTAACTAAACATGAACATTATTCACCATAATATTGCTGAAGGTCCGGTTTTCAGAGTGAAGAAAAACTGTATGGGAAATCCATGTTCCAGGATGCATTGGACTGTGGAGGGTAAGGGGAAAGAGGGTTCATTCTAAAGCACCAGTCATAGCAGACTATACTAGATAATCAAGGGATTTTAATACAATTATTAGTAAGTATTGGTATATTTTAACTAGAGATTATGTATTACAGGAGATTATCAAAAGGGTTCTGAAAACAGCTAAAAAGAGTTTACAGCAGATTTTGAAGGATGACAAATTGTCACGGCCGGCACCCGATACCAGAACTGTGCCAAAAGTGCCAAGTACCCTGGTCTCGGCTCGGCTTCACCAGTAGTGTGACCACTGTTGGGCTTCGGGAGGAGCCCTCAGCTTACTTGGGTGCCACCTGGATTTAACGAGGGGTGCAAGGCGAGATGTTCTGGCTGGCAAAGGGGCACAGCTGTTAGCAGAGACTTTTTGGGCCGAAGGTCACGGTACAAAGGATTAGGCAGAATCGTAGTCAGGCAGGCTGGGTCGAGGCAGGCAGATCGCAAGGATCGTCAAACAGGCAAAAGGGTCAAAACCGGGTGATCAATCAAGGGGTTAAACAGAAGAGTAGTCGTAAGCAGGCAAGGTCAGGATCCAGAAGTCAGAATAGTCAAAATAGCCAGGCAGGGGTCAAAACAGGAATCAAACAGGTTCAGAAGGAAGCAAACAAATAGCACAAGGCTCAGGAGCACCAGGAATACAATCCTATCACGGGCAATGATTACAGAAAAACTGCCCCTTTAAATACATTTACACTTCAATGGCGCGCTGACGTTATCACGCCAGCGCGCATGCGCCTATAAATTACAGGAGTGCGCGCCACGCGCACACTAGGAAGCTGGCACACAGAATGAAGAGGGGTGGCGTGGCAGGCGTCCCTGCCGCACCACTAGACTGCCAGGGCAAGGTATTTTTTATTACACAACTGAGACTGTAATATATACGCGGGTTATTTATCAATGGTCTAACTGATTTTCAGTTGTCAGGGTATCAAAACTCGAATTTTCTGGTTAAACAAACTATAATTTTTTCTTTTTTTTAAAAAAACGATTTATTATTAGTGATGGGCGGATTTGTCCCATTAAGATTCACCACTAATTTTGTGGATTTCCTGTGAAATTCGTGAAACTGGCAAAAAAATTGCGAAACAGCGATTTTGACGCTGGCGATTCGCCATCGTCAAAATGGGCGCCAGTGTCAAAGTTGACACCGGCACCCATTATAGTCAATGGGCAATCCATTTTTTCAAATTCACGAATTTATTCGCCAGCGGCGAAGCGGGCGAATAAGATAGCCCATCACTATTTATTATACCCTGAACCTGGAAATAGCTTGAATCTTACAATACTCTAGCTAAAACCATGGTCATGGTCATGGTCATGTAGAAGTCAATGGCAGAGGTCCCTTGAACCATTTGAAGATGTTTGCAGCCTTCATAATGTTTGGGCTTCACTCGAAAAATCAATTAATTTGATCAATTCAAGTTTTTTTTCACCAAAAACTTAGTTTAAGTTTTCTGTTTTTTTACCTTGAATTCACTGATTCGAGTTTTTTCCACTCAAGTTTTTTGAGAAATTAGAAACCATTTGAGTTATGAGTTCAGTCCAGGTCTAAAAAACCTCTTAAACTCGACCTTTGATTAGTTAAATAACCCCCAAAATGCAGTTTAGGATATACAAGCAATATGGAATCAATATAAAAATCTAAACAATGGGCTAATATTAAAATTAATCTACATCTATCTTGTATAGTTTTTATACTATACAGACTAAAACGTCCCTGTCATCTAAACTGTATAGGAATGACCTGTAGAAAAGCTAAAACCAGGAGGGGATAGACTCATATCCCATCTATATTTTAAGAAATGTTTGATCTGAACCTACAAGGGATAACGTTTAGTATGATACAAATAATCCCATTGGGTGGGATTATATACAGAGAAGTGTGAAGATTCCTTGATTGACTGTGCAGTGTATATTCCCATTTATATGGTTTTTGCATTGGCTCATTTTTTCGTCATTTTTATAATGTTAATGTGACATGTCAAATGTTTTAATAATACATTTTAAATACAATACATACAAACATATATAGATAGATATAAAGTTAAAGATAAAAAATGCAATTTATACCTGATAGGTATAGAGTAAATAGGACTATACATTTGCATAAACTATAGATTTAGTATTATCCATTGTTTTTACTGTGCCAACATATTCCACAGCATTCCACAGATTGTATACACCTGTTCCTGTCCCAGTGAAGCACCAGCTCTTGTCCCACTACCCTATCACATTTATACAACTAGTATTGCCACCTATCCTATTTTCATATGGGCAGCCTGCCACATCATAACCCTGCACCCTGACATCATAGACCCACCCCTCATAACCCCCATCCCTGATGTCATCCACCCCACATGCGACATCATCTGCCCCGCCCCCTGCATGGACTCCCCAGCTGCAAAAGGTGGCAACTATATATAAAACTTGGTAGGTTCCATTTTATCAGGAACCCGTTAATCTGCATGTATAATTTGAGAGTGTGGGAAGAAAACCCCACATAGGGGTGAAAATAAATACTAACTGCAGTTAATGCCCTGGCTGGATTCAAATGTAGAAGCGCTGCATTCTTATCACTGTACCACCAAATACATTTGCACTAGATACATTTGGAATTCATTACAATACGCACATTTTGCTTATAGTTTTTTTTACAGCTAACTAAAGCAATGAGTCATTTGGTTATTATTATCCATTTTCTGGAAGTGGGTGTCAAACATGTTGTCCTTTAAAGGGATACTGTCATGAGAAAAAATTTAGGTTTTTTTTCAAAACGCATCAGTTAATTGTGCTGCTCCAACAGAATTCTGCACTAAAATCCATTTCTCAAAAGAGCAAACAGATTTTTTTATATTTAATTTTGAAATCTGACATGGGGTTAGACATATTGTCAGTTTCCCAGCTGCCCCAAGTCATGTGACTTGTGCTCTGATAAACTTCAGTCACTCTTTACTGCTGTACTGCAGCCTATCAGCAGAACAATGGGTAGGTAACGGGATAGCAGCCCCGTGACACAAGTTAACAGCTGCCTGGTCGATCTACTGTAAGAACAGCACTCAATAGTAAAATCCAGGTCCCACTGCGACATATTCAGTTACTTTGAGTAGGAGAAACAAAAGCCTGCCAGAAAGCAGTTCCATAGTTTAAAGGAAATAAAGGATAAAATTAAGTAAGCTTTATCAGAAAGGTCTATATAAATACACCAGTAAACCCTCAAAGTAATGCTGCTCAGAGTCCTCTGTCAAAAGAAACACCACATTTCTTTCTTTCTATTGTGTACTCATGGCTTCTGTATCAGACTTCCTGTTTCAGCCTAAATCTTAAAGGCTAGGGCTTGAGCATGCTCAGTTTGCTCCTCTCTCCCTCTCCCTGCTGTAATCCAAGCCCAGAGCTATGAGTGAGCAGGGAGAGACTCAGACAGGAAGTGATGCCACACCAAGCCAATATGGCGGTTGCTACCTTAAACAAACAGAGAACACTTCAAGAGCTATACTCAAGTATGGTAAAGAATTCTGCAGAATAAATATAGTGTTATAGCTTGCACTATTGTGGCTAATCTATTGGCAATAAACTGTTTGAGTAGTTTTCCTTCTACTTTAAGGGATTCTGTCATGATTTTTTATGGTGTACTTTTTATTTCTAAATTACACTGTTTACATTACAAATAACTCACTCTACCATATAAAATGTTATCCATGAACCAACAAATGTATTTTTATCTGTAATCCCATTATTCTGCTGATGAGCTGCTGCAGGTGAAAGGGAAGAGGGGGTGATATCACTCTAACTTGCAGCACAGCAGTAAAGTATGACTGAACTTTATCAGAACACAAGTCACATGACTAAGGACACCAACATGTCCAGCCCCATGTTAGTTTTCAAAATTACATATTAAAAAAACAGCTCTTTTGAAAAACGAATTTCAGTGCAGGATTCTGTTGGAGGAGCGCTATTAACTGATGCATTTTGAACAGAATCCCTTTAAATATAGATTACAACAATCGTTTACCACCATGATAGTAACTGAATGCAGGTGTGGAGCTGATGTCTCAAATGATCCTTATGTTGCAGTAAAGAAACATACGGAAACTGGTCATATTGTCACAAAACTATTTAGCTAAAATAGGATTTTTTAAGTGATTAAAATAAAGTAAAGTGGATCAGATCAATGGAGGCCATTAGAGCACGAATACAGGGGACAAGCTACGACCATGAACGTCTATGGCTCCCCTGGATGGAATTCGAGAAGGAGAAGCTAGATCATTCTTAGACTCACTAAGTATTGGGAGCCGAGACACCCCCTCCAGCCCCAATTCTAAGAATATCGGCGCCTGAGGTGGCTTCTGCAATGCGGCCCCCCTCGCCGGCTTACCTAGGAGGGGAGGCAGGAACACTAATGTGGAGAGTGCAATTGCGCTCTCTTGCATTAGTAAAGCCGAATTTCTGGTTAAAAAAACAGAAATTCGGCTCTTAAAGGTACCAGGAGCAGCTTTTTGCCTCCCCTGGAAACCTCTCCGACGTGCCGCCTGAGGCGAGTCTCTCAACTCGCCTCATTGGCGGCGTGCCCCTGACCCCCTCCCCCACTCCCACCTTGACCGGCCGGCCCTCATCTTAGCCAGCAACAGGCTTTAAACCCATTAGTGGAAATCCTTCACATAATATATGCCAACGGTAACCCTCCCTTCATGGAAAACAAAATGTGGGGATGCACAGACCAAAGAAATAAACACACTGTGGTGGAGCAAACGTTTATTGTTTTAATACCACTGTTTTAAAAATAGGGTAAAAATAAAATGATAAATGATAAACAGCACATATAAAACTAGATTATTAATTACAAAAGGACTATTAATGCAGAACAAATGTTTGATATGAGAAATATAGGATCATTTCAGGACATATCCATCCTGTATTAATTGCATTCTTTTGTAGTTATCTGATTTTTTTTTTTTTTTTTTTTTGCTTTGTCCTTATTGTGCTGATGAAGTGAGTCACACAGCAAATCCTGCCGTATCCACAGGGAAAGGCCCCAGTACACAGACAAGCTGTGAAGATTTTGCTATACTTCAGAGGACACACCACTTCCCCGCTTCCTTTTAAGAATCACAAAAGCAGCAGAACAAAATCATTCTCTCAGTAACGCTCCAATGATTATTTTTCATTCTATTGCATAAACTTATATAAGTGATTTCAATCCATGACACGTTGTGTAGTGTAATAAAATACAGGTATGGGATCAGTTATCTGGAAACCCATTATCAAGGAAGCGTCGAATTACAGGAAGACCGTCTCCCAAAGGGGCAAATTCACTAAGAATCGTAGTTGCGGCAGGTGCAAATTCGCCACACTTCGCCACACTTCGCCAGGCATAGTTTCACCAGCGCTCCGCAAATTCACACAGGGGTAAATTCACACAGGGGTAGTGTAAGTTTGCGAAGTTGCGCTAGCGTTAATTCGCCAAGCGAAGCGAAGTTTCGCTAGCGATGGTTAATTTGCATATGGCGCCAAATTCAAATTTCAATGGAGGAATACGTATCAGCACTACAAATGCCTAGAAAACCTTCAAAGCATCAAATAAAAATTGTATTTTGCCCTACACATGTGCCCACTGTATAGTTAAGTTGCCATGAGTTAGGAAATGTAGGGGGGAAGGAGGGGAGCCCCAAAAATTTTTCGATCTTTTTGAGCCTATCACCCATAATATAGAAAACATGCCAGCGTTTTTTGGGACTTAGAAAAATTTTTCACTTTTTTTAAAGCAATCCCTATCTACGCTATTGTGCTTCGCCTGGTCTGAGGTGGCGAAGGAAGTCTAGCGTAAAAGGTGGCGTTCAGAACAATGCGCGCGTTAGTGAATTTGCGTAGTTTCGTTCGTTGCGCAAATTCGCCAGGCATAAGGGTGCGAAGTTACACTAGCGAAATTACGCCAGCGTCCGTTAGTGAATTTGCGAAGTAACGAAAATGCCCGAAGCTAGCGAATTGACGCTAGCGTTCGGCGCTTCGGCGCTTAGTGAATTTGCCCCATAGACTCTATGTTAAGCAAATAAATTGAATTTTTAAAAATTATCTTTTTCTCTGTAGTAACAAAACAGTACCTTGTACTTGATTCCAACTAAGATATAATGAGTCCTTAATGGAGGCAAAAAAATCCTATTGGGTTTAATGTTTAAATGATTTTTAGCAGACTCTTTAAGTCTTGGATACCTTAGTATTGAGATCCAATTTAAAGAGGAAAGATCCCTTATCCCGGAAAACCCCAGGTCCTAAGCATTCTGGATAATAGATCCTATACCTGTGTTCATTAGGGATGCACCAAATCCACTATTTTGGATTCGGACGAACCCTAGAATCTTTTGCAAAACATTCGGCTGAAAAACGAACCGGATCCAAATCCTAATTTGCATATGCATATGCAAATTAGGGGTGGGATGGGGAAAACATTTTTTACTACATTGTTTTGTGACAAAAAGTCCCACGATTTCCTTTCCCAACCCTCATTTGCATATGCAAATTAGGATTTGGTTCCGCTGGGCAGAAGGATTCAGCCAAGTCCAAATCTGCTGAACAAGGACAAAACCTGGCCGAATCCCAAACTGAATCCCGAATTCGGTGCAACCCTAGTATTCATATTGTGTAAATGTTCTAGCTCTTAACTAATACCTTGTTATTTTGGGCAATTTAAAGTGCTTAAACTGAATACACAAACCAATGACCGCCAGGTGATTCAGAAGGATTTTTTGTACCCAGTGGGCCTTAGTAAGCGCAGACTTTTTATCATATTTTTAAATAGGGAAGATATGACTAGAGGCTTAAAGAATAAACACTTGAGGATTAATTAAGATCTTATAATTTAGTTAGCTATGAGCCTTGCTTAATCCACTAATTAGGATAGTAATTGCTCAGACACAATCAGGAAAAAAAGATTATCGCTACTAACAACAGGAAAATGCTTTCTCAGTTTATTCCTTTGATAACTAAATGTGTAAGGGAAAATCCACCCAGTGAAGCTCAACTGAGATGTAAGAAAATGGACATATACAAAGGATTACCCTACAAGTAGCAAGGACTACCCAGAGGAACACACTTCCTGGAGAAGTTCAGGACAACGGACAAGTACAGACTAGATTGTAACAAGTAGGAAAAACTAGCCAAAGTGAAGTTAGAAGTCAGGTCAAAGTCAGGCAGGTAGCAAATAAGCCAAAAAAAGTCCCACTAGAGGGTCATCACACTGGTTATAGAACAGAGAAACTGTACAACAGCTGGGACCGTGTCATAACTTTTTGGTGGAGTTGCAGTTCCTGGAGTTTAAAAAAAGGTTTGTTGATCTTGAGAACACAGATAGAGAACTGGCAGAAGTATTAATAGTATTGTGGTCCAGCCTCAACTGCAATTGTGTTTTACGTAGTACCCACCAATGAGTTGGACAGAGGTTATTGGTAGTAATGTGTTGCATGATGAACTACAGGTATGGGACCTGTTATCCAGAATGCGTGGGAACTGCAGATTTCCGGAAAAGGAGTCTTTCCATAATTTGGATCTACACACCTTAAGTCTACCAAAAAACAATTTAAACATTAATTAAACCCAAAAGGATTGTTTTGCCTATAAAAGAGATGAATTATATCTGAGCTGGGATCAAGTACAAGGTACTGTTTTATTATTACAGAGAAAAAAAATGAGAATTGTTTAAATGTAATGGAGTCTATGGGAGATGACCTTCCCTTAATGCAGAACTTCCTGGATAATGGGTTTCCGGATAACGGATCCCGTACCTTTATTACTAACCCAAACTTGTGAAGTACTAAATATTAAATTAGTTTCCCCAACAGAAAAAAACTTCTACACTGCACTCATTTCATTTGCTAAAGAAATGGCTAAAAGCACATTTTATTAAATTCATAATATATATATATATATATATATATATATATATATATATATATATATATATATATATAATTTTTAACAATATAATTCCATTGAACATAAAACAAGTCATTCAGTCCAATGCATAGTCTCAGAGAGCTGTAGAGCTTGCAAAACATAAGTCATGAATATACTGTAAGGACATGACTATGGAGAGGACAGAATCAAAACAACGAGGCAAGACAAACACAATGTTCCCTTGAGGAAGATGCTCACTAGGTTCATGTCTTGTAACATCATCTCTTTTAGCCAAGAATTTCAGATTTTATAAACCTACAGTAAACAAACCTTAAACTCAACAAAACATTCACTGCTGCTATTTTGCTGTTATTTTATTCCAATTCTAAAGGCTAAGAAAACATGTATTGTTTAGTGATGCATTTCTTACACTTAAAACTCAAGGCATGCTATTATTCATGGCCGGATTTACATCGTGGGTGCCCCTAGGCCCACTGCCGTTCATCGCTCCTGTCCCCTCCCCTTTATTCATGCAAATTTTCATCATTGGAGCCAGAGCAATGGGGATTGGTGCATGGGAAATTTATAAAACTATCGTATCACCTGTGCACCTCCAGTGTTTCTGAACCAATGTGGGTGTGGTTGGCCAGCATGCTGCCCCCTAAAATCCTGCCACCCTAGGTCCGGGCCTTGGTGACCTTTCCACAAATCCGGGCCTGCTGTTATTATTATATAATGCACAAAAGAATAGATAGGGGCCAATTTAAGATTGCTAAGGAAACTAGATCACCCAGGATTTCCTACCAAATAAACCTCAACAATCTTCGTAATTTTACCTAAAAAGAACATAGAAAAACTTCAGAAGCTTCCAGGTGCCATTTTGGTAAAATGACAAAGATTGCAGAAGTTTTTTCACCACCAAAGCCCAACGTGATTAGGAAACTCACATGGGATTTCTTTAAAGAAATAAAAATGTCTTAAATTGGCCCCTTAAAGGAAAGCTAAATCCCCCAATAAGAAAAGCCCCTACCTACTACCCTAGATAGTCCCCCCACCCTGCTTCCCCCCGCATAGTTGCCGAATACATTGCTCACAGTGCAGTAGAGCTCATGGGTGCCATCTTCCGGATCTTCAGTCTTTTTTGGGTCCTCTTCCTTCCACTTTTGGTGCATGTGCAGTTCCTATGAACTGGAAGATTACTCCAACTGTACATGCGCCAATATGGCACTCCCTTACAGATGAAGACCGAAGTTCTGGAAGATGGCACCCATGAGATCCGCTGCACTTACACTGCAATGATAAGTGAGCAATGTATTTGGGAAAATTTTAGAGGTAATGAATTATGCAGGGGGGAGGAAGCAGGGAGGGGGACTGTCGAGGGTAGTAGATAGGGAATTTTCTTATTGGGTAGGTTTAATTCTCTTTTAAGGTATGGAGATTCATATTACCAAGAAGAATCTCTGGAAAACCCCTGGTCCTGAGAATTCTGTATAACAGGTCCCACACCATCAATGCCATTTAAAGAGAACTAACCCCCTTTGGCGCTAAAATCCCTCCCCCCTCCCTTGTGTTGCCCCCCTGGCCTACCTCCCTCCCCCCGGGCAAATGCCCCTAAGTTGCTACTTACCCCTCGGCACAGGTCCGGTCCACCGAATTCCCGTGCAGTCTTCTTCCTGGATTGCTACTGCACATGCGCCGAAAGTCACAAAGTTTTCCAATTTCTTTTTTCGGAAACTTTGTGACTTTTGGCGCATGCACAGTAGAGCTGAACCGGCAAATGCTCCTACTGGGCATGCGCCGCCAAACGCCGGGCAATCCAGGAAGAAGAGCACGCGGGAGAAGATGGTGCCAGTGAACTTCGTGGACAGGACCTGCGCCGAGGGGTAAGTAGCAACTTAGGGGCATTTGCCCGGGGAGGGAGGTAGGCCAGGGGGGAGGAGGGAGAGGGGGAAAACAGGGGAGGGGGGAGGATTTTTAGTGCCAAAGGGGTTGACTTCTCCTTTAAGCACTTTAATCAAATGTCAGAAGAAAATTCACCAGCAATGTGTCTGTAAGTAGTATTTAAGGTCATGTTGCCTCACGAGGAAACTTCCGGCGACTTCAGAAAACAAAGCGGCGCGAGTGCCATGCCGCAGGAGTTTATATTTTTATTATAGCAGATGTAAGACAGGGGGAAGCCATTCGGGGAGATTATTCGCCCCAAAGAAGAGGCGATTAGTCGCCAGGCGACTAAATCTCCCCGAATCTCCAGGTGTGACCTTACCCTTAGACTCACAGCTTAAAGGGCAATTCACCTTCATTATCAAAACTGTAATAACTGGAGAAAAAACACAGAAATATGTTCAAACTTTCATAACCTGCCAAATTTTGTAAAATGAACATGGTAATTAGGGGGTGTGGCCACACTACCCCCTTGGGTATGCTATTTTTTCATTATAAAGTACAAATCCATTATTGGTTTTATTTTTACAACTTCCCCTTCCCAAACCCTAGAATAAGATCATGATTTCTGTATGATCATCCCAAAGCTGCTGCCTGTGTCTCTCTGGCTTCCAGCTAAGGAGAAATTCATTAAACAAGTAACACTGACCGATCATGTGATTAATTACCGTCTCCTCCTTCCATAACTGCATTGGCTGTGAGATCAAGAATACAACGAAAGTGCTTTCAGTTTCACTGTACTGCACTGATTTAATGCAAAAACACATTTACAGTATTTAAAACAAATAATAGGCAGATTGTACATTCAATACACTCTCTATGTGCTGCACATTCAGTGAATAACATCACGTTGAATGCACATTTATATTGCCCCTGTAATGTAATATATATTTGCATTTCAATGAATAGAAGCCAGATTTGTGTCAGGTTAGCTGATTACATGATGTGCAGATATGGGATATTGCTCTCAGGCTGGAATCAATTCTCTTCCATTGAATACAGGCACGAGGGCAGCCATTAACTTGTAAGGGAATTGAGCTGGGATATAGCTGGTTCATTAAGTTGCTGAATGTACTGGGTATTGTAGTTCCCATCGCATGAACCAGATATAGGGACTTATCACAATCATGATACAAAGCTGATTTGTAATTTTTTAATATTCTTATTACATGGCATCATAGAACCCAGTATAAATAAATTATAGGAACATCATTGTGCAGTGCATTTAATGTTTTGTGGGGGGAACAAACAATCCCTTCATCCGGAATGGCAGGAATCCTTTATACAGAAGTAATGAAACCAGTGCATTTTGCTTCACAATTTAATAATCAGCCCTGTGGCATTGGCTTCTATAACAAACCTCATTTATAGCTTCATAGTTACCAACCACCCTTAAATGTATCTTTATAATGGGAGTCCAGAGCACACTGAGCATGTGCAGTGTCACTGACACTCAAAAGATGGCCTAATATGATGTAATAGGGGGAGCTTTGAAGGCCTGGATCATTCTCCTTGTCTCCCTCTATAACATGTCTTATCCCTGAACCATGATATAGTACCTTAGGGGCACATTTACTCAGGGTCAAAGTAAAATCCTTCGACTTCGAATATCGAAGTCGAAGGATTTACCGCATTTCCTTCGTTCGTACGAAGGAAAAATCATACGGTTCAAAGGATTTTAATCCATCGATCGAACGATTTTCCTTTGATCAAAAAAAGCTAGGAAAGCCAATGGGGACCATCATTTTTAGTTAGAATCTTCGATTCAAAGTTGAAGTCGTAGTCGAAGGTCGAAGTAGCCAATTCGATGGTCGAAGTAGCCAAAAAAATACTTTGAAATTCAAAGTATTTTTTATTCTATTCCTTCACTCGAGCAAAGTAAATGTGCCCACAAATGTTACCTTTTTCCAGCAAAGCCTGAAGCTCTCCTTATGTTGTTGAATACAACCCCCAGAATGCAACTGACAACCATAGGGTGTTGGTGGAATGTTGGGAATAACCTGGAAGGTTGCAAGTTAGTTTAGATCTTCCTCTAAGAAAAAGCAGTGAGATGAAATAAAACCAAGATACTCAGCTCAGATTAATTTAATGAAGCATTATTTCTCACTGTAGGTTCCATGTTCCATTTTTGGTGTGTTATAACCCATTTATTTTTATTTTTAAGAGAGAGGAAATGCATCTTGCCTCTAAATTCACCAAATCAAGTGGAAAAAAATCAATCTATGGAGCACGACCTGAGCATCACAGCAGGAAGCAGCAGTGCTAAACTGAGTGGTTTTAGCTTTGTCTTGATCTCAAGGCATTTCATTCACCATCTAATCTTTCAAACTCCACTTGGATAAGCGCTCGTGCACAGCTTACACTTGTCAGCCACTCATAAAAACAAACATTATTACTTGGTTCAGACGGAGGCACAAAGAACATTTATGTTGTCTATGAATCAGTCATCCTAATCAACCTAATGATTGGCAGTTTGTATGTTGCTGGCAGTTGTTGGTTCCAACACTGTGAGTTTGGCAACCCTCCCCCAATGTCCCCAGGACTTCATTAAATGAATACTAAGTTCCACTTGTAGCTGATGGATCAGCAAATCTTATCCATGAGTGAAGGAACTACAGAATGAACCAATCAAGAGCTCAGATACACAGGTCATGAGAAATAAATGTGAAGAAATAACAGGCTTTGATGAGCAAGTCAACGGTGCTAAACGCATAGAATAAACCAATCAAGATGCAATCATAGGTGCAAATGTTTCCCTCTGAAATATATGGCAGTTGTATGAATTGCTATTGCCTCAAAGTTCAATGGTCCCTGCCATAAAATACTAAAAACACAAGGCGCAGCCCCAGTGATGAATGAACGGAAGAAAAAGTAATTCATAGAGTAGATTGTTTATTATTCCGTGCAGGCTCTATAGACAATATCTGCCCATGAAGTTGCTCTTTGCTATTTAAACTTTCTGAGGTATCTTCTACCAGAATCATATGTTGGTTGGCGTTTTCCACTATATGACCATAGTATAAACAGAGCCCATATCTCCATACATAATCATAATTAGCAGCTATAGCAAGACTTAAAGACCCGTCAAATGTGCTAAATATCATTCTGGACTCCACGAAGAACGTTTCCCTGCACCATCTGAGTGCCATCTGGCACATTAACCAATGTATTTTACAAGTTAAACATTCTTATTGCCGTCTCCGTAATATTAAAATATCAAGTGAAGTGTAAAACAACATTAAGCATGCCCACTTTCCCTTGGAAAATATTCTGTCGCTCAACAAAACTTGCCAAGTACTGACACAGGTAACACAACAGGCTTGTTGCCTGGAAGATTGGCAGCATGTAAAGCTATGTGCAAGAGCATTGCAGAGTCTGGGCATTAACTCTTTTTAACATAAAAGTGCTTTGTGATGATGTGAGATAACGCACATCTTACCACACACATCAGTCATGGATAGATCACTCTGCATTAACTCGTGTATCAGCAGTAGGACAGGCATTGCAATAAATGGACAAACCATCTTCTTTAAAATGGTCTTCAAGGCAACTAATGGCACGGAGGGCGCTGGAAGTTCTGCAGCAGCAAGTGAGCCAAGGGAATCTTATCCCTGAGTTGATAAAGTAGTAACTATGTCAGCGTGGCTCTTATCAGAGATAATGATTGTTACTAGGTAACAATGTATGTGTGCTATAAATTGCACAGTGTTGCCACTTTCTTAGCTTTCCCAGTTTGTTTGTTTTTTTTTTTACTTGGTTATTTTAGTAACGAATATTATAATACAATAGACTTGACCTAGTTCCACCTAGGGAGAAAGTTGCACAAGCTTTACATAAACCCACCCCACGGCATTGCTAGTTCAGTGGCAATAAGGTATCCTCATTATAATTAATAATGCTGCCGACTTGTATCTGATCAAATTGGCAAGCTCTTTCCTAGAGCAACTTCAGGAGTCATGCAGTCATTATCCTCCAACTAACTGAACAGGCACTTAGGCAACTGTCCTAGAGCAAATTGGTAGGCATAGGGCACTGTCCTAGAGCAGATTCGGTAGGCATACATACCCATCCT
Source organism: Xenopus petersii (assembly GCA_038501925.1). Classification (NCBI taxonomy): domain Eukaryota; kingdom Metazoa; phylum Chordata; class Amphibia; order Anura; family Pipidae; genus Xenopus; species Xenopus petersii. Next base: position 46,929,767 of record CM076672.1, on the reverse strand, counting down.
CCAATAAACTGAACAGATATGCAGGCACTGTCTTAAAGCAAGTTCAAGTGGCAGTCACGGTCCTCCAACTAACTGAACAGGTATTTAGGCAATTGTCCTATAGCAATTTGGCAGGCATGCTGGAACTGTCCTAGAGAAGATTCTGTAGACATGTAGGCAATGCCCTATCCTGCAGATAAATGAGCAGGGATGTTGGCACTGTCCTTGAGCAACTTCGGGAGGCATGCAATCACTGTCCACCAACTAACTGAATAGGCATTTAGGCAACTGCCCAAGAGCAAAAATGGTAGGCATGTGGGCTCTGTCCTAGAGCAGATTCAGTAGACATGCAGTCAATGCCCCATCCTCCAGCTAAATGAACAGACATTTAGGCAACTGTCCTAGAGAAAATTGGTGGGCACTGTCCTAGAGCAGATTCAGTAGACATGCAGTCAATGCCCTAGTAGACATGCAGTCAATGCAACTTCAGGCGGCATACAATCAATGGCCTCCAACTAACAGAACAGGCATTTAGGCAACTGTCCTAGAGCAACTTCAGGAGGCATACAGTCACTGGCCTCCAACTAAATGAACAGACATTTAGGCAACTGTCCTAGAGCAAATTGGTGGGCACTGTCCTAGAGCAGATTCAGTAGACATGCAGTCAATGCCCTATCCTTCTGCCCTATCCAGGGATGTTGTCACTGTCCTAGAGCAACTTCGAGAGACAGTCACTGTCCACCAACTAACAGAACAGGCATTTAGGAAACTGTCCAAGAGCAAATTTAGTATGCATGTTTACCCATCCTCCAACTGACTAAACAGGGATGTAGGCACTGTCCTAGAGCAACTTTAGGCAGCATACAATCAATGGCCTCCAACTAACAGAACAAGCATTTAGACAACTGTCCTAGAGCAACTTCAGGAGGCATACAGTCACTGGCCTCCAACTAATTGAACAGGCATTTAGGCAACTGTCCTAGAGCAAATTGGTAGGCATGCAGTCAATGCCCATCTTCCAGCTAACTGAACAGGGTTGTTGGCACTGTCCTAGAGCAAAGTCAGTGGGCATGGATGGCACATGTTGAGCTAAGTGAACAGAGATGCAGGCAAGTGTCTGAGCTGATTCAGTAGACAAACAAGCCCATGTCACAGACAGAATGGGGAGAGGGAAGTTTGGGCCAGTTGGCACACACACTGCTACTCGCCTGCGTTCCTCAGCTTTCTGTTCCTGAAGACGGAGAGGATCACCAGCAGATTGCCCAGAATATCCACCACGATGGTAAAGATGAGGATGGCAGCCAAGGCAGTGGGCACCCAGGGAGGTCGGTGCAGCGTCAGTTCCTTGGGAATATTCAACGTGCCGTTCAGGGCACTGACATTGCTTCTCATTTTTCAGGCGATTTTCTCTCGGGTGCCGCTTGCGCTTTCCTGAGACAGTTTCTCCCCATAGGACACGCGCTTTCACCTCATCTCAAAATCCCCTTTCGCCCGGCGCCCGGCGCAACGCGGATCTATAGAAGTGCGGGCAAGAGAGTGATGGACCCGCAGCCATGTCGTACTCCTGGCAAGTTTGCACTTTGCACGTACATGTGTCAAGCCCGATACTTTTATAGCTCGCCGGCTCCGCTGTCTCCTAACGTTCCGCTCAGTTACAGGCGCCGGGTGACATCTAGCGGTAAGAGCGGGGAATTGCGTTTAGCTTTACGCAAGGAAGTAGAGCGCCACCTCGTGGAATTTCTGCAAATAGCACGCACACAATCTTACATTTATTCTTTACAATTCTGGGTATTATTTTATGGTTTCATGTAGACACGTATGCTTTACTGTCTCCTGGAGATTCCCTTGCAAATACAGATTTAATAGTGTGACCTCTTGATTAAAGGGATGCTGTCATGGGAAAACATGTTTTTTTTTTTTACAAAACACATCAGTTAATAGAGCTGCTCCAGCAAAATTCTGCACTGAAATCCATTTCTCAAAAGCGCAAACAGATTTTTTATATTCAATTTTGAGATCTGACATGGGGCTAGACATTTTGTCAATTTCCCAGCTGCCCCTGGTCATGTGACTTGTGCCTGCACTTTAGGAGAGAAATGCTTTCTGGCAGGCTGCTGTTTTTCCTTATCAATGTAACTGAATGTGTCTCAGTGAGACATTGGTTTTTACTATTGAGTGTTGTTCTTAGATCTACCAGGCAGCTGTTATCTTGTGTTAGGGAGCTGCTATCTGGTTACCTTCCCATTGTTCTTTTGTTTGGCTGCTGGGGGGGGGAGGGGGAAGGGAGGGGGGTGATATCACTCCAACTTGCAGTACAGCAGTAAAGAGTGATTGAAGTTTATCAGAGCATAAGTCACATGACTGGGGGCAGCTGGGAAACTGACAATTTGTCTAGCCCCATGTCAGATTTCAAATTTGAATATAAAAAAATCTGTTTGCTCTTTTGAAAAATGGATTTCAGTGCAGAATTCTGCTGGAGCAGCACCATTGACTCATGCGTTTTGAAAAAAAACGTGTTTTTCGATGACAGGATTCCTTTAAGTAGGAGAAATAGCAGTGCAGACGCTTTTCTAGATTGTTATATATATATATATACACAAGTCTCATGGGTGTCCGCACTCTTTTCTCTTGGTTTGCTGAGGTGCACGATCAAGTGTTGTATTATATACGATGAAGGATCAGCACACTCATTTGTAGATCAATCAAACGTGTTTTTATTTAACACAGCAATGCTGTGTTAAATAAAAACACATTTGATTGATCTACAAATGAGTGTGCTGATCCTTCATCGTATATATATATATATATATATATATATATATATACAGTGGTGTGCAAAACTATTTGCCCCCTTCCTGATTTCTTATTCTTTTGCATGTTTGTCACACAAAATGTTTCTGATCATCAAACACATTTAACTATTAGTCAAAGATTACACAAGTAAACACAAAATGCAGTTTTTAAATGAGGGTTTTCATTATTTAGGGAGAAAAGAAATCCAAATCTACATTTTCATGTGTGAAAAAGTAATTGCCCCCTGAACCTAATAACTGGTTGGACCACCCTTAGCAGCAATAACTGCAATCAAGCGTTTGCGATAACTTGCAACGAGTCTTTTACAGCGCTCTGGAGGAATTTTGGCCCACTCATCTTTGCAGAATTGTTGTAATTCAGCTTTATTTGAGGGTTTTCTAGCATGAACCGCCTTTTTAAGTTCATGCCACAACATCTCAATAGGATTCAGGTCAGGACTTTGACTAGGCCACTCCAAAGTCTTCATTTTGTTTTTCTTCAGCCATTCAGAGGTGGATTTGCTGGTGTGTTTTGGGTCATTGTCCTGCTGCAGCACCCAAGATCGCTTCAGCTTGAGTTGACGAACAGATGGCCGGACATTCTCTTTCAGGATTTTTTGGTAGACAGTAGAATTCATGGTTCCATCTATCACAGCAAGTCTTCCAGGTCCTGAAGCAGCAAAACAACCCCAGACCATCACACTACCACCACCATATTTTACTGTTGGTATGTAGTGATGGGCGAATTTTTTCGCCAGGCGCGAATTCACGGCGAATTTGCGCGATTCGCCGTTGGTGAATAAATTCGCGAAACGGGCGCGAAAATTCGTGGAAAAAATTCGCCGGCGTCAAAATTTTTTTTTCGAAAAAACGGACGCCGGCGCCAAAAACGGGCACCGGCGTCGAAAAAACGGGCGCCGGCGTCAAAAACGAGACGCCGGCGCAGTTTCGCTAATTTTTCGCCGTTTCGCGCGAAATTCGCGAATTTTTCGGCGAAGCGAAACTGCACAAATTCGCCCATCACTATATGGTATGATGTTCTTTTTCTGAAATGCTGTGTTACTTTTACGCCAGATGTAACGGGACGCGCACCTTCCAAAAAGTTCATCTTTTGTCTCGTCGGTCCACAAGGTATTTTCCCAAAAGTCTTGGCAATCATTGAGATGTTTTTTAGCAAAATTGAGACGAGCCTTAATGTTCTTTTTGCTTAAAAGTGGTTTGCGCCTTGGAAATCTGCCGTGCAGGCCGTTTTTGCCCAGTCTCTTTCTTATGGTGGAGTCGTGAACACTGACCTTAATTGAGGCAAGTGAGGCCTGCAGTTCTTTAGATGTTGTCCTGGGGTCTTTTGTGGCCTCTCGGATGAGTTGTCTCTGCGCTCTTGGGGTAATTTTGGTCGGCCGGCCACTCCTGGGAAGGTTCACCACTGTTCCATGTTTTTGCCATTTGTGGATAATGGCTCTCACTGTGGTTCGCTGGAGTCCCAAAGCTTTAGAAATGGCTTTATAACCTTTGAAATTGAACTCAGGTGTGATAAACCACAGTTAACTTATTTTTTAACAAGGGGAGCAATCACTTTTTCACACAGGCCCATGTAGATTTGGAGTTTTTTTTCTCCCTTAGGGCTCTTAAACACGGCTGTTCCGACCTGCGCTCCCCTGCGTTCCGTTTTTTGGCGTTCAGCCGCAGGGGAGCGCAGGAATAGACGCAAGTAATTATTTGGAATGGGGCTGTACTCACTCAGGCGCGTGTAGGCGCCGAACGCAGGAAAAATGCAGCATGTTGTGTCTGAACCTGCGTTCGGCGCCTACACGCGCCTGAGTGAGTACAGCCCCATTCCAAATAATTACTTGCGTCTATTCCTGCGCTCCCCTGCGGCTGAACGCCAAAAAACGGAACGCAGGGGAGCGCAGGTCGGAACGGCCGTGTGTAAGAGCCCTGTATAACGTAAACCGTCATTAAAAAACTGTATTTTGTGTTCAATTATGTTATCTTTGACTAATAGTTAATGGTTTTTGATGAGCAGAAACATTTAAGTGTGACAAACATGCAAAAGAATAAGAAATCAGGAAGGGGGCAAATAGTTTTGCACACCACTATATATATATATATATATATATATATATATATATATATATATATATATATATATATATATATATATATATATATATAAAAACTCCAAAATGGACCAGCACACCATCAATTTTGGAATTAATGATTGATTGATGGATTGATGATGATTGATAAATGACAAAGCACCCACAAGGATTTGTTTGGTGAGAGTGCAGACGCTTTTCTAGATTGTTATATATATATATATATATGTGTGTGTGTGTGTATTTCATATATATGGAAATACAAATAGCATTCTGACCAAAAGCAACTGAGCAAATTGATTTTCTCCAGGAGAATATATGGCCCTGCTCCCATCAGCTGCCTCCTATTTGCCAAAATAAAGAATGATCATTTCAGGAAAGCAGAGTATATAAAGAAAGAAGGCTTTACAAATGGTCAATAATTTGCTATCATGAGTCAAACTGCCCATTCAGATATATATATACACTCAACCCTCAAACAAATAATGTGATATACTTTAGTTTTCCTCACTCCCCAGGCTGGTATAATACAGAATGCTTAGTATGGAGCCCTAATTGATATGGATTGGTGTGTGAGAGGCACCAGTTATTATTCTGAGCAAGAATTATAGATTGTCTTTTTACAGCAGATCTGCTTGGAAAACACGTTTATTCTATTGTCCGTGTAACAAGCTAGAAGGAAATCATCATCCAATTAAATGAAGTGGATCATGAATCATGCATTATTATTAATGGGTATAAGTAATATATATAATTAGAATATATACACAGACATACACGCAACTATATACAGTATATATACATATATATATACACATTATATATGTACACATACAAAATATATATTATAAATATATATACTATATATACACACACTGTGACAGGGTGTTTGAGAAACACCACTGTCTTAGAGCAAAAGGCACATAAAAGAGTGCATTTAAACTGCATTGTATGTGCTGCAAAGGGATACTTGTCTCAGGTAGGGTTAATATTCCCTCTCAGCCAGGTAATTAAGTGGCAGCTGAGAGAGGATCTACCTGAGAATGTAAAAGGGCTGTGTGAGCACAGTTCAGGGCTCTTCAGGGAAGTGAGGTGCTGTGAGAGACAGAGCTGGGCAGAAGGAGCTTTTCTGCCAGCAAGAGAGTTCCAGAGCTTGGAGTCTAAATCCCTTGTGGGGAAAGAAAGAGGAAAGGACTGGCAGAGGCTAGTGAGTCTGACTCCCAGGAGGGTAAGCCAGCAGGGCTGAGTGTGAAGCCCAAATACTTCAAGGTGCAAGAGGGTGAGAGTTTCCCTTGATGGTGAGCGACCAGAGGGGGGAAACCCCTGAATGTTTTGCAGTGTATTTACTGAACTGTACCCTGCATGTTCTACAGTGAAGTTGAACTGTAACCTGAACATTTTTTCATTGCCTTTTTGTTGGGAATGTCCAGTGCTTAATAAACTTGTGTTTTTGTTGGAAGCCTTGGTGTCCCTGTCTCGAAGCTCAAAAATCCTACGCTTACCTGCCTACCAAACGCTAATTCCCCCATAAAACTGCATGTGCAGGCCAGTGACATGTCACAACACATATTGAATATATATTAAAAAAAAAAGTCAAATATGGCCTATTTCCGATCACTAATTATATTGCAACACCTGGTATTGGAAAAGAGCAATTGCCTATGTCTGTATAATTGAGATGAGGATATGGAAGGTCCGTCTGTCGTGTACCTGTATTTAGAAAAAGAGAGGATTTTTCCACCATTCGGCCTCCCCCCTGAAGTGCTGCCCCCCCACCGCAACAATTGTTATTGCTGTGAATCTGCTGAAGGAGCCATACGCCTGACACATGTTTTGCCTGGGCTAGTGATAGGGAATAGGCCAAATCTATTAAGTTGCCTCTGAGAGGACAAAGTGGCAGTTAACCCTTGTTTTGTATTGGATTTTTTTGGCAGTAGTGATGTATTTTTAAGGATATGTTACTTTTTGAATGGTCCGCCTGCCGTTCCTATACACACCATTAATTACTTTATTTATTGTGCCGCATATACTCTCTCGTGATCCCCACAATATATTATGTGTAACTAAAGGGTATTTAGGTCGATGTAAGATCTGGCTGGGACCAGTATATCAATGTAGTATAGATGCTGTAATCCCAATAATCTATATACCAGATCTATCAATTTGAAGTGTTTTTAACTTGTGAATTTTTCCCTAAATTTTTTCCGTTTTTAAAGGAGCCTTTAAATGTTATGTTTTAATTGGGTTATTTATTTATTAGTGGAATGTGAACTGTGTTCCAGACAACTGGCACTTATCAGCACTTTAACTATGAACTAACTATTTTTGGTTTTCACAATACTCAGTAATGACACTCATTTCTGTCTTTCTCAATATGAATTGAATTATTGATTGAAGTAACCAAAATTTAATTACACCAATATGTGATTCCCTTGTTCACACTTTATTCCAGCACAACACCATTCATTTTACACTCAATTTGTTCTTGAGATTGTGCGACATAATAATTCTCTTTAGCAGTTCCTTTCTTCTGGGGTACTTTGGTTTTTTTTCATTTATAGAGTTGTCAGCACATGTATTTTGGACTCTGAACTAGTGGTTGCAGATGCGGAAACCAAACATTTTTACAGAATAGATCTCCCATTATATAACCTATGCACAGGAACTGGTCACATGATCCCATTGGGGAAATGTCCCTCCCACTGGGTTTTGGTAACAGAACCGAACCTCAGCAGTGGGGTCAAGGTTTTGCTTTGTGTCCCTACACATATTTGAGAATGACATATTTGTGACTGAGTGGTTACCTTCTAAAAAGCTTCTGTATGTATGTATTGGCTTGGAGTCTAATATGGAGCCTATTTTCATCCACAACTATGAAACAGCTACTTTGTTGTACCAAACGTACAGATATAAGAAATAAGGTAATTTTCTAAGCACATAGTTGCTGATCTAATAATCACAGAAGTGCTCTTGCAAAATGATTTAACCCTGGGGAAGGCAAGTAAATAACTGAAACTGCTGTGACAGTATCAAAGGCAATTGGTCAGCTGGGAATCTAAAGGCTGGGAATCCAGTATCTGGGCCCATTAGAGCACATTCTTAGGCCAAGTAGACTGCTAGCAGAAGGGATTCAGTCAGGGCTGCCATCAGAAATCATGAGGCCCCGCACAACAACATTTTCTGGGCTCCCGTCACCACCTCTCCCTCACCCATTAGTATGAAGGCCACGAAAGACACAAGCACGAAAACATTAAGTGCCCCCCTACAAGTTAAAAAAAAAGAACTTTGGTGCCCAGGGCCTCCCTACAAGTTTTGGTGACCAAGGACCCCCTACAAGTTTTTTTTATGTTAAAGCATTAGTGGCCAGGGCCCCTACAAGTTTAGAAAAATAAAAAAAAAATTGGCCAGGGCCCCTACAATTTATTTATAAAAAAACAATTGGCCATGGCCCCTACAAGTTTTTTAAGAAAAATAATTGCCTGGGGCCCCTACAAGTTTTTTTTTTAAAAAAAACAAACAAAAAAACAATTGGCCAGGGCCCCTACAACTTAAAATAAAAAAGAAAACTGCACTTACCTTAGTCAGGGAGTGCAGATGCTGGTATCTTCAGTTTCCAGTACTCTGATTCGCCAGTGAAAAGTAAGTCCCGGTAAAGCCGCATGGTGATTGGATACAGTAGAGGGGTGGTTCAAACTTCAACCATCCAATCCCCTTGCTGCTTTCCCGGGACTTACACTTTATGGCGAATCACAGCACAGGAAGCAAGATGCAGCCATCTGAGCTCCAGCCGCCCTCCTTTAAGTCTGCAGCTCACTGATGGCAGGGGCCCAGCAACGCAAGTAAGTGCAGCACGGCCAGGCCCCCCTTAACTTCCCAGAACATCCGGGCCAACAGTACCCCCCCCCCCCGATGGTGGCCCTGGATTCAGTGAAGCTGTAAAACACAGAAAGGACCAGGGCACACAGAGTGGTGGGTCTAATGCTCTCAGCCAATAGCATATTTAGGTCTGATGCTGCCCTAGGCACATCTGCAAAAACACATGATATTGCCATTGCAGGAACCCCCACCTCTGCTGGCGGATTTGATTGGAAAGTATCTGGCTACAGGGGGAAGTGTTTTTTTTTTTTTTCCCCAGAAATTATTTTTTCACCTCAGCCTAATAATCATGATATAAATGGTACATCAATTCCAGGCAAAGCTGTAGCTGCCCATACACATGGAGATCCAGTTGTTTGCAAACCTGCCAGATATCAGTTTGTCAGACATTTATTGGACCTGCTTTACAGAATGAGTTGTTAGTATACACCCCAACCATGCTCATTGTCAAAATTTTAAAATAACATTTTTTATTCGAGCAATATTTCCAAGTGAAATCGTCCATTACTACATACATACTTTCCTGAACAGAAATCAAAATTTGATGCACAGAGACAAATACATGGACAAATGTGGTGTCCATGTATTTGCCTAGTGGTCCCACTGATAAGTGCCTATGGTAATTGTCATTTGACCTGTGTTAGGTCAATATTTTGGCAATGTCCTGCAGAATGATCCTTCAGATCCTCCCCTTACTTGGTCTAGTTGCTGCTAGCTTGAGAGTTTCCATTTAAAGGAACAGTAACACTGTAAATGTATGATTTTTAAAGAATTGCTGAGCACAAGAATTGGTTTGCTTCAGAAATATTGTTGTGTATATAAACAAGCTGCTGTGTAGCAATGGCTGACCAACCAGATAATTTGCCATTTGGCAGTCTCTGTAGGTGTACAGCATTATGGTGGTATTCTTGAATAAGTTTTTCCATTATACCAGTAGAGTGAACCAAGGAATGCAATGAACGTATCTCATATCAAATAAAGGATAGAATATGCTGAATATGTATATACCTGTACCCTCCCTTTGTATCAACAGAGGCTTCCAAGATGAGAGTTGTAGGATTGCCCCATGTTCACATGAGCAGGAAGACCAGAGTGGGGGCTTCCAATGAGACCAACACCCCTTTAGATAATAGAGCTACACATGAAAAAAGAAAAACCTCCAACATTTCTATAATAGTCTATATAACAGGTTATTATAGCAGGAAGGACAGAAAGTGATATGGTAAAGGGCAAAGTAAGAGTGGGGGTAAGGGACATAGATGAGGAAATTGTTGGAAATTGTTTGGTTTCACTAATACAGACAAAAACTGAGTAATACAGTAGATAGGGCCTAATATATGCCCTTAATGTACTGGAATATGTCCTCTTAATATGTACTTTTAGGCTTCAGGGCTTTATTCTTTAACAAATGAGGGAGGTCAAATTTCTGTGGAACTTAACTGGGAAAGTGTTCAGTTGTCAACAGTCAAACATATTAAGAGGTCTTTGTATGGTTTTCACTGAAGTGATAAGTGCAATTTTTCACCGCATTTTGCCTCAAAAATGATGCCCATAGACTTCAATGCTTCAAAAAAAATTGCTGTGCTACCAAAAAAATTTGCCGCCTACAGACTTTAAAGCATCTTGGTGAATTGTCTCAGTTTAGTGAATTTTAGGCAAAGTGAAATGGGTCGTTCGCCCATAACTAGTTTTCAGTGAACAAAATGTTTTATTCAAAGTCTGCTGCTTGTTTCAGTCTCTTATTTAGCCCTATACGTTAATGATGTATTTATACAGAGTGTTGCTTTGCCACTGTTTTATTTACAGGAATCAGTCATTCAAGGGAGGCCAAGTTAGGTCAGAGTAGCACATGAATTCTCTGAAAGCAATGAATGAGTTTCAGTGGGTCAATTGTAAATGGCGGCTAGCGGATGTGAAGTGGTGCCGCATGTTTCCGTTATTAGGATGAGAGCATTTTGTATAGAACACTCTACATTTGGCATGAACACAGTGCTAGGAATACAAACTAGGGTGAATGTCTGACATTTTCCCTGCTTCCCAGGACTGTCAATACAGTCATTTATACTCTTTATTTGATAGGCCCACTAATAGGAAGCCACCTTGTTCTTTCATTATAAAGCAATAATCAGCCCATAGGGGAACACAAGCAGTCAGTGAAGATGGCATGAAGCTTTTTAACAGAGGTAATGTACAACCATTGGGCATAGTAACCTATGCCATGAAGATAAAACACACTATATTGTTTTTAGGATGTCCCTAAGTACATTGTAACATGGTCAGTCTGGGTTGATGGACACTTGTCTATCTAGCTTATCCCAAGTCCAAAACAAACAAAAATAAAGAAATAGTCCCTGTTAAAAGTATAATGCCTCCTATATTTGAAAAATATGAATGAACAAAATATCATCATATGGTACAGAATAATTTACCATTTTTGAGTTACAAGAGGGAGTGCGGATGTCGCATAAATGGAGGACGTCAATCGGTGGCTTAGCAACTTCATGATCAGAAACTTGTATCTAAATACCTCGTTTCAAAATGTGTGCACTTTGACCAGATTAAAATGCTTTTAAAGGGATCCTGTCATCGGAAAACATGTTTTTTCCAAAATACATCAGTTAATAGTGCTGCTCCAGCAGAATTCAGCACTGAAATCCATTTCTCAAAAGAGCAAACAGATTTTTTTATATTCAATTTTGAAATCTGACATGGGGCTAGACATTTTGTCAATTTCCCAGCTGCCCCCAGTCATGTGACTTGCGCCTGCACTTTAGGAGAGAAATGCTTTCTGGCAGGCTGCTGTTTTTCCTTCTCAATGTAACTGAATGATTCTCAGTGGGACATGGGTTTTTACTATTGAGTGTTGTTCTTAGATCTACCAGGCAGCTGTTATCGTGAGTTAGGGAGCTGTTATCTGGTTACCTTCCCATTGTTCTTTTGTTTGGCTGCTGGGGGGGGGGGAGCGGGTGATATCACTCCAGCTTGCAGTACAGCAGTAAAGAGTGAAGTTTATCTGAGCACAATTGACAAAATGTCTAGCCCCATGTCAGATTTCAAAATTGAATATAAAAAAATCTGTTTGCTCTTTTGAGAAATGGATTTCAGTGCAAAATTCTGCTGGAGCAGCACTATTAACGGATTCATTTTGAAAAAATGTTTTTTTCCCATGACAGTATCCCTTTAAGACCTCCATACGGGGTTTGTAATTTCACAGTTTTATGATTCTAAACTAACTAAATGCCCAGTGCATAAGGTCATCATATGGACCCTAGTAGAAGAATGGAGCAAGGCACAAAATTGTTCAACGTATGTCATACAGCTCTCCTAAGGTCAGCCTTAAAATATATAAAAAAAAAATAATTTAATAAATAAAGGCAGTGACCAAAATACTGAAGATCATAATATAATTTAAAAACATCTTACTTACGACAGATCATCTGATGTAAAGGCAGCCGAGAGAAATCACAATACAAGACTAACTTGTACAATGAAAGATTTGCCCAATGAGTTTGCATTCCTTCTATAAGAAAATGCTGAATCTCCACTTCCAAACATTGAAGTCTAAGTGAAGACAGGTGTTTTACTAAATAGTTTTGCTAAATAGTCTCTCCAAAATAGTATGTGTGGAATAAACATTTTCCTTATATCTATAAGGAACGCAGTAACAAGTAGATAAAGTAATTTAGGCCGTTTCTCTTTTTCATCTGAAAACTTTGCAATTTTCCTTGCAAACCCTAATATGCAAATTAAGATTTTGGAAAAAGTAAAAAATGTCATTATGAAAAAAATGGGGAGAATTCACAAAAGTGTCAGTAAACACACAGTTCCCAAAGTGTCATTTGTCAAATTGTAAAAATGTTCTAAGCACGACAATTTCACAGTATTTTACAGTTTTATGGATTTGTCATAATACAGCCAAATTTTAAAAAGTTAATGTCGTATACACAGTAAAAGTTTGTTATTGCTCTGTAAACATGTTATGTGTGTGGCAAAAATCATTCACTATACAAATTCAAATCAACCTAAAATTATTTCCCAACATTTTCATCAAGCCGGAGACATTTTGGAGGAGAAACTCTCTATGAAAATGTTGTGGGTACAACTACTTCTCAAAAAGATCTTACATATGAAACAAAAATAGCCATGCCCACTTTTAAACACAATTTCAACACAATGGGGTATATTTGTCAAAAAGTTAAGTTAGAGATCGCCATAGTCCTCTAGAGTGAAATTCCACCTCCATTCATTTCTATGGGATTTTTGAACGGCGTATTTATCAAAGGGTGAAAGTTCATCCTTTGATAAATTACTAGGGATGAACGAATCCACTATTTTTGATTTGGCCAAACCCCTTTGCAAATGATTCAGCCGAATACTGAACCAAATCCTAATTTGCATATGCAAATTAGGGGTGGGAAGGGGAAAACATTTTTAACTTCCTCGTTTTGTGACAGTCACAGGATTTCCCCCCGCCCATAATTTGCATATGCAAATTAGGATTCCGATTCGGTTTGGTCAGGCAGAAGGATTTGACCAAGTCCGAATCCTGCTGAAAAAGGCTGAATCCATGGCCAAATTCTGAATTCTGTGCATCCCTATAAGCCATTCAAAATCCCATAGAAATGAATGGACTGTGGCGACCTCTTACTTGACTTTTTGATAATTAAAAAATGAAAATTAGTCTGTGAATAAGTCGGCATAAGTACAGGTATGGAATCCGTTATCCAGAAAGATCCGAATTAAGGAAAGGCCATCTCCCATAGACTCCATTTTATTCAAATAATCCAAATGTTTAAAAATTATTTACCTTTTCTGTGTAATAAACAGTAGCTTGTACTTGATCCAAACTAAGATATAATTAATCCCTATAGGAAGCAAAACCAGCCTATTGGGTTATTTAATATTTAATTGGTTTTCTAGCAGACTTAAGGTATGAAGATCCAAATTACAGAAAGATCTGGAAAACCCATGTCCCAAGCATTCTGGATGACATTTTCGTGAATCCCCCCCCCCCCCCAAGTGTTTGGATTTGGTTTGGCTGAATCTAAATCCAGCAATCATGGGGCAGGCATGCTGTTCAGCAGAGAGATAAAGCCAGTGGATGGAATGGGAATGTTGCGGTTTAGGGGTGCTCTGGTAGAATCAGAAGGTGGGGTTAATGGCATAGCAGGTGGTGGTTATCAGGTTTTGTTAGACCCTGCAGAAGTGTTTTATCTAGGTTTCGGAGCTCTGAACAGTCAGTTTTGACCCAGATGGTCCAAGTTTTAACCAGATAAGCAGAGACCCTAAATGAAGACAAGCAGCTAGTTTTCCTGCTTTTTGCTAGATCAGCTGTAAATTCCCACAAAATATCCTTTCTCCTGCTGACAACACCTACGTGGACTGACATATAGCGTCTGCTTATTAAAACCATAAAAATGTACTATGTAATATGTATAAAAAATAAACATGATTATGCTAAAAAAAAAAAACTGTGAAATGAAAATAATCAGACTTTTTTTTTAAATAATTTATTGTCAGTAAGAAAGACTGGCTAATGGTAGTTCTCAGTAAAAACCTTTACAAGACCATTGCATCACAAATATACAGACACCATAAAAACTGTGTCATGGTGATTTTGGTTCTAAACAGGTATGCAGTGGGTCCCCATTACACTTTCCAAGAAGGGAAAAAAAAAAGAAAGATCTAAAACATGGAATCTCTGTTTTAAGACATTTTCATATTTCCGACCTTGTCGAATCGTCAGACGTTCTCTCTCAGGTCCTTGCGGAACGTACCTGGAAATTCCATAAGTCAATAATTCAGTGGAAGAGAAGAGTTACAGTGAAGCCCTGGTTATTGAACAATCTGCGTACGAGTACAAAGAGCAGACCGGGCAATTGCTAAAGCTCAAAAAAAGAAAATAAATCCACAAAATATCTACAAAATCTAGTTTATGCTATTAAAATCAAAACTGTACAGGAAATTTACAAGTGAGGAAAAAAAAGTTAAAATTATATTTCCGACTTTATAAATACACATCTCATGCTACTGTGATGCAGTGGTATTTCCTCCTATGCAAATTATTTCATGGTATAAAAATAAAGGGGAGGGGGGGATGTAAAAAAAAATAATTAGACGCGGCCTATCACAAAGCTTTCCTTCACTGAACTTTCTAATTGCCTCTCCAGGAATGACATAGTAACGCACATTAGAAGACTCAGCATGATGCAGAGAAGTCATGCCGGACTCAAATCTCTAATGCAAAAAAAAAAAAAAAGCATACAGAAAAGCAATGCACAGGAAATAAAAATATATATTGGAAAGATATAATTTTCTCTATCAAATTTTTGAAATTGTGAAATGTCCAGGCACTTTTTTCGAGTGTCAGACTTCGGTGTGATGCTGGGAATCGAGAGGAGGAATTGTTACATCTTCAAAGTGACCGTCATCTCCACTCTCATAGTCACTCATCATAACCTCTGACTCCATCTCACAGGCCGCAGACACGTCAGTGCATGAAGCTGCAGAAGTATATCCAGACATGGACATGTTGTCCACAATGGGGACTTCAAAGTCTCTATTAAAACCTAACATGTAGGAAGCAGCATAAGGCTCTCTGTAACTATTGCCATCTCCACTAGTGCTTTGAGGTTCTGACATACTTGTTGGGTATTGGTGATGAGGAAGGTATTTATTTAGGTTATATCTCTGACTACTTTTCGCTGATGAACCTAGGCTGCCAACGACAGGCATTTCCCTTGATGGCTGCATTGGGTCATATTGTTCTGTGTATTCTGGTGGTAGTGGTGGAAGCTCATCTGTCATAGGGAAATCATCGGGAGGAGGCGGAAAGTCATTGTCTATGTCATAGCCTCCAGGGTAATAATCGGTGTCAATGACATTTGGGTCTGTGTAGTGAGGAGCTGGTTCTTCAACAACTTCATAATGAGGATATTCCTGAATATCTGGCAGTTGGACACTAGGCATCCAGTCTGAAGTATCCCAATGATAACCTGTTTTAAAGAGAAAACATTTAACCAACATTACTTTCAGTTTCACATGCTAACAGGTTAGTGGTATACAAAGCTCCAGTACATTTGACTAAACACACAAGCATACTGTAAGTGCTGGATACACAACATGCACAGCTCATCGCCCAATAATATTTCTATAAGCTCTATTCTTGGCCTACATTTCTTTGTGTGAATTAAGGTAATGTAGTGAATAGTTCCAAATAAAATATGTTCATTTATGGGTATGGGAAACAACATATCTAAACCCAACAGTGAAGTCAACTATAAACCCTTGTGGGTGCTGATTTTGGCTGGGTTTCAAAGCACCTCCGAGATGTTCTACCCATACATGCAGCACACGTATATTACTGGGAGCCTAGCAAAGAGCTTAGCTGTTTTTAATACAGATTAGGACAATATCTGAATTTGTATGTTGTCCCTGTGTCTGAGTGTATTTCCTGCCACGCTCAAAAAGTATACTGCCTTCTGTTAAAACTGACCCTAGTGTGGGTGTTTTGGACCTCACAATATTGGAGGGAATGATGAACAATCGCTAGAAGCTTAACAAGTTTAAAATTAAATAAAAAAGTTGATGTTCAGGATACTACGGTCTGGATGTCAGTGGCCAATGGCATAGTAATGCTAAGCCAGACTCATGACCTTATGACCCACGTGCCATTATCCTAGGGAGCAACAATGGAAAAGATGCAGAACAAAACTGCTGGGTCAGCGCTAGCCTAATAGGGTTTTTAATGGGTCTTTAAGTCACCAGGCTATTGTTAAAATAACAATAATATAATAATGTAGCATATGCATCATATCAGCTCCAATCATATTATAAAGTGCATCAGTTATTACTAAAGGTGTTTGCCCACTGGCCAATCCAATATCACACCTACCGAGGAATGTTACTGGTTTGCAATATCTATACATGGGCTACATTTTAACTCCCTTCACCTTATAAAAACATCCCTCAGCAAAAATTTGCCCCACCTTGCTGCTTAAACATACAAGATTATTCTTTAGTTTTGCAGGAAATAAGCGCAAACAAAAACCTGCTGCCGTATCATAACAATAACAACAAAAATACAAAACCCACAGGTGAGCAACACCACACAAGCAGTGCTATTAGTATCAATAAACAGCAAAACAACATGCAGAAATCACCTCTTGAATTCCTGACTTCAGGAACTGCTAAAGACTCTTTAAAGGCAAAAAGTAAAAAGAAATGAAAAGCATTCATATTAGTCAAATACTTTGTATGGGACATGTTTGTGTATGTTTAGGACACAACGAACAAGGCATGTAATAATTCACAGCAAATACGTCAATTACGATGACACGCTCGCTCATTAAATCACATATGGAATCCCTAGATCGTGTGTGCTTCCTATTTAGTAGGGTTTCAACCTAAAATGAAATTCATGGAAATACAGGATGCCTAGGGCAGCAGCTTGACAATAAAAATATGTAAGTTGTTAGATATTTTCTGGCCATAATGGCCCTCTAAGGCAATATGACAAGGGCAAAGGTCTGATGTTATCTGAATTTAAACTTTTTATAATACTTATGCACTACAGACAGTCTCCTATCCCATTTCACAATGATGTTTCCAAGGACTGTCCAGGATGGGACAGCTGGAATCCCTACAAGTATGCCAAGCTACACAACTGTCACCTGATAACTAGGCCATCGCCACTTTCAGGGACAACAATATAATATGTCTACTGTGCTTTTATCCGATATTTTTCTCCAAATGGCCCTCTGATATTGAAGTCCCAGGACAAATAACCTACACTAGAACTGGCTCTGCATATGGAAGGGAAGATTTGTTCTTCTCTATTATCTGTATTTATTGTTCTACATCAACTTTGTTGTGCTTGTTACACCTATTAAATAGGCAAGCACAAGAAAGCCAAAGCAGGAGACAAAGAAAGGTAGAAAGGAAGAATCTCCTGGAATAGCGGCTTTAGATAAATGATGCGCTGGATGGATGCCAAGGGAAGTCCAGTTGTTCTGCTTGCAAGATGCAAGAGGTTGAGGTGAGGGAGTGAAGGAGATGCCATGGTGCTGCTAAAATGCCAGCTGACTGCTATTTGTACCAGTTTATTGGTTTTTACCATCTCTTAGCTAATTAACAGTACATCTGTAAGCTTCGTTCTTGAAGTTGAGATCAAATAAAAGCTAAAATGAAAATGCAACATGAAACAAAATTCATTGGAGAATGTCTCTATGCTAATAAACCACCACTACATGTAATAAAAACTTGCAGTATAAGTTATACGAGCCTAATGAAACACTCCAATCAAACAATGCTGGCACTGGAACATAGGAGACAGATGGGGCACATATCAGGCACGGAGGTTATTACATGTACAAAGAACTAAGTGGCAAATGCAAAGACATGCACATTCATTAATTGCACGCTGCATGGAGAGCAGAACAGACACACTTACAAACACATGTATATACCTTCTGTTTCCACCGAGTCAACAACAGCATTGACAAGGTGTATTACTGTCACAATGGAAGCTTGTAAAAGGCAAGAGAGAAAACACATTAAAATAAACCTATCGGCATATAACAGCATCTAAATATTCTGGATGAACGAGAGAAAGGACTGTCATTATCGTCTTCTGTACACATCAAAATGCAATTATTTCCCTTGCTGCACTTCGTCATCTTGATTTAATTACGCTTAGCAATAAAGAACAGACATTAAAAATAAAAACACCTTAGGGCTCATTTACAACAGGTGCAAGTGGCGGAGTGCTGTTGGGGACAGTATTGCATCTGTTAGAGCCCATACATGAAACAATTGCACCTGCTGCAAATACCAACTGCTCCCTGCACAGGATTAAACTAGGGATGCACCAAATCCAGGATTCGGGCAGGATTAGGCCTTTTGTCAGCAGGATTCGGCCCTATCCTTCTGCCCATATGCAAATTAGGGGCTAGGAGGGAAACCGTGTGACTTTTTGTCACCAAAAACAAGGAAGTACAAAATGTTTTCCCCTTTCCACCCCTAATTAGCATATGCAAATTAGGATTTGCTTCGGTATTTGGCCGAATCTTTCTCAAAGGATTCGGGGGTTTGGCCGAATCCATAATAGTGGATTCAAGGCATCCCTAGATTAAACATTCCAGCACAAGGTGCTTTGATTTCCTAGTGCCTTGTGTCCCTTTTTTGGGAAAAAAAAATGGTGCCCTCCTTTTTAGTGTGTCTTGCAACAACCCAGCACTGTTCTGAACCATTTAGCTGTATAGCATGAGCCATGAATGTAGAAGGATGGCGTTTGTGTAATTTCTTCCCATTTTATTGCCACGCTTTCAGCCAAATGTGAAACAAGTGATAAACTGCCATGTGTTATTGTCCAACAGTCTAAAAAATAAATAGCATTGCTTTTCTGGCAATTGTACATTCTCAGAGAGTCCAAATTTTATTAAAGAAACCCTTTCTAGATATTGAGTTTGAGAACCAAGACCTAGCTGTCCGGCCACCATATGCTATTAATATAAGCTTTTATGTTTTTTTTTCTTTTGGCAACACTTTTACAAAAACCCTGTTTAGATGTCAGCTGCATATATGCCCCCTAAAATAGTTAAATACAAGGGCACTTTTTTTATTGTATGCACTGAACAGAATTGTTTCTTCTTAAAGTTCAGGTAACTTTTCTGCATAGGTAAGTAATTTGCTCATATTCTGCGCATACAGTTTTATGCAAAAAAAAAAAAAAAGCATGCCGTTTAAAGCTAATAATGCCATGAAAAAAAAAAAATACATTTATAAGTGTTCTTTCAGGCACAGAATGTGCAAAACGATAAAAATATATACTCTATTTATTTAAAAATATTCATTCAATTTTCGTTCGTCAAATTACCTTGAAAGCAAATACAGGAAGTTAAAGAATAGAAGTGAGAAGAGATATTTTCGGCATTCACAGACATGTATTTAAACGGCATTGCGTCTCTGCAGAGTATAAAGCAGTAAATGTGCCTCAAATAAAAGCAGAGATTTGCTTTGTGCAACTATACTGGCAGATCCCTGCAGCTGATTTCTTTAGGCAGCTCTCTTAGTAGCAGGCTTAGAACCTTGATGTTCACAGGAGGCCTTTGGACTGGGTCGAGATCGATAGTGTTGATGTTACTCTCTGCTCTGTTTTATGATAGTTTAACGTAGGGATCAAAGGCATAGAAGTGGTTTAAATCACTACATTGGCCTCATATAATATAAATACCTCCCAAACACCAGCTGTGGTCAGGTATACTATATAAACTATATCTCTACCATCTCTTTATACATACAATGAATAAAATACAGATAAATATACACACAGATATATAAAGAACCAATTAAGGAAAAGTATAACTCTGGAAAACAAATGCTTTCAGCAGTAAATAACTCAATATGCCCCTTTGGGCAGGCAGGTAACATTACATAATGTACTGGAAGGTAAATGGGCTGCACAACAGTGGGTTACAGAACCTGTAAGTGCCATTGGAGCCTTGGGTCAGACACAGGTCCCCTTTATACTATAAAATGTATGGACAGGTGTCTGTTATCTGGAAACCCATTATCCAGAAAGCTCTGAATTATGGGATGGCCATCTTCCATAGACTTCATTTTAATCAAATAATTCAAATTTGTAAAATTGATTTCCTTTTTCTCTGTATTAATAAAACTGTACCTTGTACTTTATCCCAACTGAGATATAATTAATCCTTATTGGATGCAAAACCAGCCTAATGTGTTTATTTAAGGTTAACACGATTTTCTAGTAGACAAAGTATGGAGATCCAAATTACAGATAAAGATCTGTTATCTGGAAAACCCCAGGCCCCAAGCATTCTGGATAACAGGTCCCATACCTGTAGTATTGTGGCACAAGAAGTGGCCACATGAGAACCTAACACACAATTTTCAGGGACAAATGAACCCAATGTGATGGTGCATTTATCTGTGTTTTTGGGGAGTCTGCTTGTAAACTAACAGCAGACTAAGACTGCAGGCTGATCATACAAGTAAAACCCAATTAGCAGGATTTAAATTATCCCAGGGAAGAATGATTATTCATTTACCATAGTTAGTGCCTTGTCAACCCTAGCCCATATATGCAGGGTGTATTTTAAAGGTAACTATTTCATTGTACATTTGTTTACCAGTGGAAACTTTCCTTCACATCACAAACACCGGGCCTTAAGTACAGAACATCAACAAAAAGAGCACTGAACTTCAGTAACTAATAAGTAATAAAGGAAGATCGCCAAACATCCAGAATATGAAGCGACTTCCTTTCCATGCCGGAAATGGTGGAGGGATGTAAAACAGCTTCATGACTTGTATCAAATATGATCATGAATCACATCATGCTGTTGTTGTTGTTGGTGGTAATGTTTGAGTATAACACATTGGGTGACAAGTCCAATTTACATATTTGTAAATGAGATATGATATATTGAAAAAAACTGTGAATTGAAGTCCATAAGCTGTTGGAGAGCCTCATGTTAACAACTGACAGAATGAATGACCCATCCTAGGAACTCAGTGAGATGGAACAAGACTTGTGTTCCTCCAGCTACTCCATAAAAGGATGGAAGGTGTATATTGATCATAAAGACATTCTCTTTTAAAAAAAATAGCAGGGTTAAGCAGGAGAAAACATTCCCCTAAGAGTAAAAGAATATAATAAGTGTATCCTACTCTATGACATACCATATACATCTGCTGCTCTCCAAAAACTATGAACTCCAGCTCCTATCATAACTAGCTGGTTTATGTAAAAGGTACTTTTCTTAATTGGACACTACTTTGGAGTTGCAAAAATATTACCTACATTTTTGTTACTTAAATGTAAGGAAATGATTATGACCACCCTATATTGTGAAATATAAAAAATGGAATAAACATGCCATCGAGTGGCACAGTACAGGTGCCCATGCTATTGAAGGCAAACTGCAACATGAACACATTATGCCATTTTCACTGGACTTCCTTTATTACAGATGGCAACAAACTTACAATCAGCCCCATCTCAAACTCTGCTTTCGCTCATTGGTGATTTGATCCATATGGGTACTGAGCCCGCAGCAAGAGAGAGAAAGGAAACAGAACCCTTTAAAGCAGTTACTTTTAAACACAACTTTTAGTTAAAAAAAGAACACAATGAGTGCATATTCTTATTGAAGAGCTTTCCCAACACTTATACAGCTTAGTCAAATGAATCACCTAAAACAGGCAACAAATATGGTACAGTACAGTTGGCAATGAAAAGCGCTCTTCCTTGTTCTTTTCAATAGAAGCCCAAATACAGCCTTGTGGCACAACCATGTGTGTGGCCAAATTGCATCTAGCTGGTCTTCCTGTGGAGCTTAAAGGCTCCCATACACGGGCCGATAAAAGCTGCCAATCAGACCGAGTTGGCAGCTTATTGGCCCGTGTGTGGGGACATCCGACGGGCTTCCCTGATCGATATCTGGCCGAATGTTGGCCAGATCTCGATTTCGTAGGTTAAAAAATCCCGTTGGACTGCGGCCACATCTGTGCGTTTATGCGGTCCGGCAATCTGCCCGCCCGTATCGGATGCATTATGATGCCATCGTTGGGCCATAGGGTCTGTGATCGGATCAGCCCGATATCGCCCACTTCAGCGTGGGCATATCGGGGAGAGATCCGCTCGTTTGGCGACATCGCCAAACGAGCAGATCTCTACGTCTATGGCCACCTTTAGGCTCTCAAAGTGTATGCCTATGCTAAAGTATAATTTAGTAAATACATAAATCAATAATACTTTGTTTTATGCATGATATCTAATATAGGCAAATCTAAAAAAAAAAGATTTACCTATACTAGATATACCATGACTTGGATGAATGAAAATCTTTATAGTCATATTTTATGCATGATATTTCACCAGTAGTACTATGGGACAGCAATGCACCAGAAATAGTGTTGCACCTTCTACTCACTATGCACTCTAAATCTTGAGTCTATTGTGGCATTTTTGTGCACTACCATCTTCAGAAATAAAATTCCAGGGATCAAAATGCTACATTGCGATGCAAGCCTAAAGGGACAATACCTGAAATAAAACTGCCCTTTTAAGACAAAACTTAAGTACTTTGTTTGGAACAGTGCACTGTAAGAGACTTGAAAATCCTAATGCAAATAAGATGAAGAGAAAAGAATCTACTGCAGAAAGATCCAGTACATACCATTATCATCACAAGACTCTGACTGGAAGGAACTTAGAGACTGTATTTCAGACATACTTTCGCGAGGATTGTATAGATGACAAGCTTTTTCATCCAAAGACTTCTTTGAAAGACACGGGTCAAGATCAACCTTTGCTGTAAGCATAAAAGAACATACTCTGTCAAAGTGTGAAGGGCACTCAATTAATGAGCTCCATCTCTGATAGTGGCCCCTTAGGGACATACACCAAGGGGGGACATTTATTATGTGGTGTAAACAATGGTAGAATAAGTTGCCATAAAAACCGGTGTAAATTTTTCTTTCAGCAACTTACGGCAGAACTTACTTACAAACGTCTGAAGCCGCATAAAGTAACACTGGAAAATCTGCCGTTCGCATGGTGTAAAATATCACACACTTTGATAAGTTCGCCATTTGTTTTACACCGCTTTTTACACAATGTTTCTGGCAAATTTCGTTTTACACAGCATGATAAATAGGCCCCTACATGTTCATCATGAGTCAAGTCTCCAGTTCAATGTGTTTGCCAGTGCCAATGTCTGGACAACAAAGAAAAATTAATTCTAATAATAATGAATGTTTGCCAGGATCATAGGTCTGTATACCCCAACCCCTCTAAATTAGCATCTAGGTTTGACAGCACTAGACCAGTGGGAGATGAGAATGCCTCATTCCATTAATTCGTTTTTAATGCCCCATCCCATTAATTTACAATAATTTATGATTTCCCATGAAGAAGCACTTACGCAATATAAAAAAGTTATTTTCTATAATTATTAATATAATCTGGGGATTAAAAAGATGAATATTGATTTTACTGCACAGACTGAGATGAGCAAAGTTTGCTTACCATCATAGTCATAGTCCCAACTGGGCTTTTGTATAGAGTCACTGTCTGATGGGGAGTTGGATGGAGGAGGAGGTGGAAGGTTAGGAGCTACACTGCAAACTGCAACAGCTTTTCTGTGTCCATGAACAGAGTCTGGATTGAATGTGCTAAACTCAGGGTGTTCTGGAATAGTAGACCCTTCAAAAGAATTTCTGTCCAGGTTGTTTCTAGAATCACTTGGAATACTGGGGGTGTATGAAATAGGTCGGACAGGGACTTGTGGTGGGATGTCTGAATAGATGTTCTTATTCAGTTTAGGATCCAAAAATTGTCTCGGTAAAAAGGCTGAAGTGGCCCCAGAGTGTTTGTCCTCTGGCTCCGACTGCCGCTTCTTCTTCTTCTTTTTATTGGCCAACGTGCGGCACACTACAAAAATGACAACAACGGAGAAAGTTCCCGCTATGAAGACAATGATCCCTATAACTTCAGCCAAGCCGATATTCCAGGACGTTGAGACGTATTTGTTGGGTAGGATGTCAGCACAATGTTTCCCACCATATCCGTTACTGCAGTTACAACTGTAAGAACCGTAGGTGTTTTCACACGTGGCACCATTTGGACAGGGGTTTTCCAGGCATTCATCAATATCATTAAGACACCTTTGATAAAAAAAGAATGTAACATAGTAAGTTAGGTTGAAAAAAGACACACGACCATCAAGTTTTAAAAATGTGGCTATTAATGATAGGTAAGTAACATGTCAAGACAAATAATAAATAATATTTTTGATATTCAAATAATAATAATATGGACTCTCCATATGTTGTTGAACAACCTTCCCCGGAATCCCATTATAGTGGTGGGATGCTGGGTGTATGCCTATATACCACATCATTGGCATCCCTAATTTGAAAGAAAATATACTTACCTATCCCCATGGAAACCTGGTTCGCATTCACACACAGGTCCGTCTAAACTGTCAATGCATTTGCCGCTATTCTTACATGGGTTATCCTTGCAATACGGACCAAACTGACACCTAGAATAGAACAATTAACATCATAGGGGCACATTTACTAAAGAGCGAATGTTTTTCTCACCAATTTTTGCTAAAAAGACAATTCGCAGCGTCATCGCCTGCTTACTAAAAGACAAGCAACACACTTCACGAGCGAATTACCTTGTCGCTAGAGAACTTTCGCTGTTTTTCACTCAGATTAACGATCGTAATTTCGCTAATTTATCAATTTACCCTTTTCACCAAAATCTATTCTGGTGACTGAATACAATGAAGCTGCATCCTCAACATTATTATGTCAGTGACATCATATCTTGTATTCCAAAAAAGTCAAAACACTGGTGTTTTTCATATTTAAAGTGGGATTCTGTTTATAAATTGTAACTGTTAAACATATCTTATTTATACTTTTTTTTTTAACATTTGAAGCTCATGACATTTGTTTTATGGTGGGCTCATGTCTAGGACAATAGAGGATATCTGTCTTCCTTTTGCTTCCTTGGGCATTTTTGAAAAGAAGTGGCCCCTACCAGCATTTTCACCAACATCCCTAATAAATACATACAGACGACCTTCATATACCCACTGAATTTAAATTGACGTAAGCGTAACAAAATTTAATTAGGAAGGAACACAAGAGAAAATTTGTTATGAAATTTCCACGCCAACGAAAGTACTCCATTGCGCATTTTGATGAATACGCGTATTGTTCACTAAATAACGTCTGACGTAGTTGCGTGAAGTCTGGCAGAGACTTCTGAAGCAGAAATTTGCACATAAGTAAATGTGCCCCATAATCTTTAACATATTGAGAAAGTTAATGCAAAGGTGACCCAGAGCAGCAGCCAATAACATACTGATTAGTTATTTGTGTATTTCCACAATAATCATGATTCTACATAACGTCAGTGATTTGTTGCTGAACACGAGAACTGTCATTGTAGTTTTGTTTTTATATTTTAAAAAAAATTATTTGCCACTGCCAAAAGACTGCTAAATCGATAATCAACAGCCATAATTTAAGTTTTGTTGGAACATAATGAAAATAAAATCTCTTACCTTGGGCCAGTATAGTCCCCTCTACAATGACACATAAAATCATCTTTGACGACAATGCAGGTGCCACCATAAAGGCAAGGGTTTGAGGCACAAGGATTAATGCTAATATCACAGTGGGTGCCCATGAATAATGATGAACATTTGCAATAATATCCTGCAAGACAGAAGAATAAACAATCATTCCAGATTTGAAAACCCTGAACAGAAGAATCAATTCTCTCCAATTATCTTATATCAAACTGATGAAAGAAATAGTATTCCTTGCTAAATCTTATTCATGTGTAATTGTTAACGATGGAATCTCGATATCAATATCCCATTGCCAGCTTTACTGCTCAGAACATCTGTGTTGACTGAAGCTGCCTGTTCCTGATTAAGACTGTTGTACAGAGCTATCAGAATACAAGTATGGCACTTCTTTTGTGGAGTACTCACCTCCATTTGACAGTGGGGAACATGTGCCACCATTTTGGCAAGGATTGGCTGAGCAGACATCTGCAGCAGAAAGGGAACACCCAGAAGATATATCCACAGACTCTTCAATATGTACATTATTCTTTGATTTGCTATTGAGAGGCAACTCTTGGCCATTCAGTAAGACAGTGTCCATGCATCCTCTGAATCCATTAGTAACTGGCAGGTTTCTTCCATGTTTGGAACCTTGTTGGCGCATATGGCCACCAAAGAACACATGGTTATCCAGATTGAGTGTTCTGAGTGTTCCGGGGGCTGTTCCAGATGCTGTGTGCACGCGATCCAGTACCAGCCTGGCATAGTTTCCATCCACCTCCAAAGACACAGTGTGCCACTGGCCATCATTGACATGGATGCTCTGAACCGACACTATTCCAGGTCCACTGCCACAATCAAATTTGTACTGCAGTTTCCCTCCTTGGATCTAAAACAATGAGAGCAGGCATGTCATTAATTATAGAACACATATTGTATAATGCAGAGAGTGGATTTTCTAAAAATGCAAACCAGAGACATGCATTCCAGTTGCATTAAATACCCGTGCCCATTTAGAAGTTGGTACAATGCAATGTGAATACAAAATACACAGTACAAGATAATATAGAAAACCAAAAACTCCAACCACGTGAGACATTTGTCTTGGGGCTACAGCAACAGTTGGTTATGACATGTCTTGGCACAAGTACAAAATATATGTTTATTTGTATAATGAAAAGACGAGGGTAGCTGCTGAACATTCTGGGCACACATTATTTCATTATCTTAAACGGTTTCTGCCCGGCAATTTACAATAATAATAAAATACTGTTATTTCCCAGCTATTTCAAAGCCTTGCAGAGAAGCCGAGTTATGGGATCCAGCTGTGAGTTTACAAAAATCAAAGAAGAGCTCCTTTCAGCTTATTGATAGGGAAATGCTGAATGTTTAACAGACATGGACTCCAATTTTCATTTCAATGTGTTTGCCTACTTGAATTCATGTGTCTGGGTATGACAGCCATCTTCTGCATACAAAGAAATTAATAATAGGCACATGTTTAAACTTCTCAATCCCTCAGTTCCTTGATGTCTGTAGTCTTCAGTTATCAGGATGAAGCTAACCATTATCAATCCAACATAAAGCTATGAGTTTGTCATTGTAACTGCCAGGTTACATATTGTCTTTAACAGTGGATGAGACATGCATTCTGCCAGTGTACCGGTCACATTTAGCCCCCTGTTGAGCACCAGAGCTTTGTGAATTCAGCAAGAAAACCTGCAGATTGCAGCTTTTTTTTACCACTGGCCATAGCACAAATTAGGATGCTACGAAAAGTAGTCAATAAAAGTCCCAGTTACAATAGGTTAGTACAGTTGAGTGCATTATATATATATATATATATATATATATATATATATATATATATATATATATATATATATACATATATACATATATACATACACACACACACACATCCATTCAGAAAAAATCCAGAAAGCTCCGAATTACGGAATGGCTGTCTCCCATAGACTCCATTTTATCCAAATAATCCAAATTTTTAATAATGATTTCCTTTTTCTCTGTAATAATAAAACAGTAGCTTGTACTTGATCCCAACTAAGATATAATTAATCCTTATTGGAAGCAAAACCAGTCTATTGGGTTTATTTAATGTTTAAATGAATTCCTAGTAGACTTAAGGCATGAAGACCCAAATTCCAGAAAGATCCGTTATCTGGAAAAACCCAGGTCCCAAGCATTCTGGATAACAGGTCCCATACCTGTATGTATATATATATATATATATATATATATATATATATATATATATATATATATATATATATATATAAAATAAAGAAAAACAAACCTCTAGAATACTATAGTCTGTTCCTCTTGCGTACATGACCACCGCATGAGCAGAATATGTTCGTAACTTCATCGAAAGTTTCATTTCCTCCTTATTTTCATTCTCCATTAGTCGGTATTTAATGTAACTGTTCCCAGTAAAGGTTACTGATGAGCCAACTATAAGTGAAAACACATGTATATTTATATATTAGAGCTACGATACCCGTGTAGCACTGTAAAATATAGTGAATAAAGTACCCCCTATTGTAAAATATAAGGATATTATAAGTCACTGAGGAGATCAATGTACTTTATTATAATACACTAGCTGTAGTGAGTCATGTGACAAAAATGACATCACTACTCACCGTTTATAACTGATGACATCACTAGTCACCATTTATAAGGATACAATTTACAAGATATTCATGGCTTTTGTGAATTATAAGGTATTAATTTATCATCAATAAATGACTATGAAAAATTACACAGTCTCTCTCTCTATTTATATATATATATATATATATATATATATATATATATATATATATATATATATATATATATATATATATATATATATATATATATATATATATATAGATAGATAGATATAGATATATATACACAAAATCAAAATCGGTTCTTACGATTGCATGGTCCAGGCCTGTCAGTAGGACAAACACAGTTGTACTTTCCTTCCTTTGCATCAACAACACACTCTGTTCCCTCAGGACAAGGATTTCCTTCACACATGCTGTCTAGAGTGGGGCACTTTCCTCCTAAAACAAAGGAATGAGGTTAACGTCACATGCAAATTAAGATAAAATGGCTTAATTAATTGCTGTTACTGGCATGGGATCCATTATCCAGAAACACATTGTCCAGAACGTTTCGAATTACAGGAAGGCCGTCTCCCATAGATTTTGATCAGATTTTCTATTTCTCTGTAAGAATAAGACAGTTCCATGTACTTGATCCCAAGCAAAATATATTTAATCCTTATTTGAGGTAAGAAAAATCCTATTAGTTTTAACTAATGTTTAAATAACTTTTTAGTAGACTATGGAGTAGACATGGGGTCCCCAACCTTTTTTACTTGTGAGAAACATTTAAATGTAAAAAAGAGTTGAAGAGCAACACAAGTGTGTATAAGTCCATGGGGATGTCAAATAAGGGCTGTTATTGGCTGTTTGGTAGCCCCAATGTGGACTGGTAGCCTACAGCAGGCTTTGTTTGGCAGTACATCTGGTTTTTATAGGACCAAAACTCAATTAAAAAATAAACACCTGCTTTGATGCCACTGGGAGCAACATCCAAGGGGTTGATGAGCAACATGTTGCTTGCGAGCTACTGGTTGAGGACCACTGGAGTAGACTATGGGGAGAGCCAAATGATGGAAAGATACGTTATCTTGAAAACCCCATGTCCCAAAACCCTAAATAACAGTTCCATACCTGTATTTAATATACACACTTACCTTTACACAGGCAGACTGATATCCGATGGTGTCTTGGCGTGACAAAGCTCAGCCTGGCAGTACTGTGCGTTGACATGATGCTTTCATCCAATGATATTTTTTCATCACAGAACCTGAGAGGACATTCCAAGTCCAAGCAGAGTTTATGGAAAACCTCAAGGATTTTAACACCACTGATGTCTTCGATTTCTGCAATGGATGCGTTGATTTTGTGGATGAGAACTTTTGGTGGAAAATGTAGACTTCCTGGCTTCTCGACCGCTATAAGGACATCAAGATTTTTGGATGGCTCAGAAGGCTGCAAGTTAATGATCTGTATGTCAATTTTGCGCCCACCCAGGTGGTTCCTCAAGCTCCTCTGAAAGTTGCGCCAGTAGTCTCCAATAAATTCCTCTGGAGACAGGTTGGCGAAGCGGAATGTGACGCTGTGATTGAGGATCTCTTGGGTTATTTGTCGGATATGCACAGTTATATCGGCTGCTGTGGTAAACTTCCCATCACTGACACTGACATTAAGCAGATATTGGCCGACATCCAACTGTTTGCGTGCTATCAGTTTGCCACCTGTTCTGGAAACAGAGAAAAGGTTTTCCATTTTGGGATCCAGACTGTAAGTCAGTGTGTCGTACACATCCTGATCTGTGGCATGGACCTTGCCAATCACGCCGCCTGAGTACTCTTCCCCAAAGGTTGTAACGTAGATTTCCAAAGGTAGAATTGCTGGAGGGTGGATGCTTTCTTCAATCACCCGCACTTCAACACTGGTGAAAGAGGATAACTGAGGTTTCC
This sequence comes from Xenopus petersii, assembly GCA_038501925.1. Classification (NCBI taxonomy): domain Eukaryota; kingdom Metazoa; phylum Chordata; class Amphibia; order Anura; family Pipidae; genus Xenopus; species Xenopus petersii. Next base: position 46,899,334 of record CM076672.1, on the reverse strand, counting down.
CATTATCGGACACCTGCAAAAAAAAATAACACATAAAAGAACTGAACACAAAATCCCATACAGGTGTGGCGCGTTTGATTATAATTTAAATGGAACACGATACAACTTCATTAAAAGGTAAATTAACCCTGACCATGATAAAAGGATTACTAAAGAATGACATCTATAAGACTATTTAAAGGCTCCTTCCAACTCAACTTTTACTACTAGGCCTGCCTCTCTTTTTCTTGATTAAGAGTAAAAATAAAATAACTTGTGCTGAGGTATAAATACATTTTCTGCTAAATGAGGGGCATAGAATAAACACTATTTTATGCTCCTCAGCTTCTATATGAGAGTATTCTGTTCTTAATTTCCTATATAAATACTTAAAACAAAGTAAACCTTGCAGAACTTAATAGACAAGTCTTCATATAGGGAAGTCCATCTTCAGCCTCAAGGGCATCAACAGGCCATGTACTACTAGGTTTATTATGTATGGATGGGTCAGTTACAATGGAAGAACGTAGGCAGAGATATCGCAAAACCCTGATATGATTGGACCAATGAGGGCAGTAGTTGCTTTAATAAGATATATGACAACATAGAATTAATGTAAGTTCTGGAAATAGTAGTCTCACAGCAGATGGAGTTCTTCATGTTCCATACTCCTGCTATATTATAATTTCCCACTGTCAATGAATCTCCAGAAAACCACACATTTATTATACACTGGTTTTCAGACTAAGCCACGGTATTGCAGGAGGAATCCTGAAATCCTAATATTTGGAACCAAAACATTTTGCGGGCAGCGTTCCAAGATTACTAGCATGGAAAGAATTCAAAGGGTCACAGGAAATTAAGACAAGAATAATAGGTCTTCTGTATGCTTAGTTGCCTTCCATTTCATTAAAACCAACAGGAAGCAGCTCATGAGAGATATTATGCTTAATTAACCCAGAATAAAGTGCCCAGCTATCAGTTTTTTTTGTTTTAGTTTTTTTTTTTGTAAAGGTTTTACTGCCACTGAACTAGAAATCAGCAGAAGTGTGAATGGGGGAGACCGCTCTTACCAAAGAACTTTCAGAAATGATTATCCCATGACTAGACAGCATAGGTGCTGGGTCATTTTATTTTGTTTTGTAAAAACTGTGAATGAAAATTCAACATTTTCTCATGGAGGTATGCTACCAGCAGTTATAACAAAATTCAGGCAAATGCACAAAAATAGAGCTATATTTAATAATTATTTTTAGACCTCTTCATTGGCCATAAAAGCTAAAAACAATAAAGTACAAGGTTATTCTATATCCATCAATAAACATGCTCTGCTGTTAAGTGTTAGCACAATCAGCCGTTTTTTTAGCACAGGCCTTTGGATGCCTATACAAAAATATGACTATGTATATATATATATATATATATATATGTGTATATATATGTATATATATATATATGTGTATATATATATATATATATATATATATATATATATATATATATATATATATATATATATATATATATATGTGTGTGTGTATATATATATATATATATCTATCCCCTGTTTCCAAGAAACTATTAGATTATAGATCTCTATTGTCCTTCACCAGTTTGACAGAATATTAGCAAGTAACCGAGAAGCCTATAAGAATGTAAGGATTTGGAGAAATTTCACTGGAGTAAGAGAAATCTATAAGCTTTCCTAAGTAATATATGGCCACAGTGATTGCGGCTTATTAAAAACATACATCTTCGCCTCTTGCTTGGTGAAACATTTTCTATTTGTTGCAATACATTCTATGTGAAGAGCCTATATATTTGTATTTAGAATGATTCCCTTAAAATCTTACAAGAAACTAAAAGGGAGCAATTTAAAAAGCAATCTTAAAGTGAAACTCAAAGCTATTTCACTACACTGTGCCTCTACTTGTATTTAACACTATCAAGACACTTGCCTTGGTATAAAACGATAGCCAACTTTTCACCAGGTCTGGACTGGGATTCAAAATAGGCCCTGGCATTCCAAAAACACAGAGGGCCAAACAGTCCCCCACCAGCCCAATAAATAGTGATTGTCTATGGCATCTTACAGCATTTAGCAAAACTCACAGATTGCCAGTCTGGGCATGCTTCGCACCACCTACAAGAATTGCTTTTGCAACTGTATATACCTGAATATGCAGCACATAGTGATCTTTGATTTTCCGACTGAGCGTCCCTGCGGTGGTAATGACTCCTTGTTTATCCATCTCAAAAGTGTGGTCTTCATTTCCACTCAGAAATACAAAAGTGAAAGGAGGGCCGTTGTGGGAAGAATCCTTGTCCGTCACGGTCAAGTGCACGATGCTGAATCCAACTGGTTTATTTTCCTGGAACAGAGGGTAAAAGAGATTTATGATTGGGAAACTGGTGTGAAGGCCTCAGATTTCGAGAAACATCTTATTCAATTGTGTATGACAGGCAAGTGCTTCTTTGGGATGGTTTTTGAGAAGGGGGTATTGCCCTAAACCAGGGCTCCCCAACCTTTTTTTACTCATAAGCCACATTGAATTATGAAAAGAGTTGGGGAGCAACGCAAGCATGAAAACGTTCCTGATGGTGCCAAACGAGGGATGTGACTGACTATTGGTGGCCCCTATGAGGACTGGCTGAAGAGGTTCTTTTTGGCAGTACATCTGGCTTTTATGCAACCAAAACTTGCCTCCAAGTAATTCAAAAATAAGCACCTGCTTTGAGGCCACTGAGAGCAACATCCAAGAGGTTTGTGAACTGCATGTTGATCACGAGCCACTGGTTGGGGATCAGTGCCCTAGACCCACCAACATCAACAGTAGACCATTAGGGAGAGAAATGTAGATAAAAGTATGAAGCACATGTGTCTATATGTTTAACAATAGTTACGTACTTTTCCATATATAAATCAGGAATGGCCAACTTGAAACCCTTCAACCTTGGAGATCCATATACATTTTGTAACAGCAATATCACGTATAAATCTAAGCAAGCAACCTTGTTTACATTTTTTCACATTCTGGCCACCAGAGGCCACTATTTTACTGGTCTATTAAGGAGAATCTGGAACCACTGGGTATCATTGAAATGAATGAATAAATGAAAACAAACCAAAAAAAAAAACCCACAAACCTGTGATATGTTTGCTGAACATTTATAGAAAATAAATGAATAAAATTTATGTAGGCTGTAAACAGGATACAACTGCCACTTAAAGACGTAAGATTGCATTAATCAGCTGCTGTACATTTATATGAATGTTGGTCTCCTATATTAAACGTGTGTGAGTGTCTGTATATATATATATATATATATATATATATATATATATATACATATATATATATATACATATACATACATACATGATAATCAAAGGACTCGCACTCCAATTCCTTTTTCGTGAATAAACGTGTTAATTTATTTTTAGTTGCATTAGTTGCATTAGGAAAAATGCAACTAAAAATAAATTAACATGTTTATTCACAAAAAAGGAATTGGAGTGCGAGTCCTTCGATTATCTTATCTGAACAATATTGACCCACGCACCCTAAATTGTTTGGAACATCTGGTAAGAGTGCATACACTGGATGGACTTATATATATATATATATATATATATATATAGTAATCTTGCCTGGCACACTCAAAACTCATTGAACAGCAACTGCCTGGGTACTGGTTATATATAACTATAATACATTCCCAAAAATTAGGGATGCTCCGAATCCAGTATTCGGTTCGTGAATCAGCCAGGATTCGGCCTTTCTCAGCAGGATTCGGATTCACCTGAATCCTTCTGCCCGGACGACCCGAAACCTAATTTGCATATGCAAATTAGGGGCTGTGAGGAAAATAGCGTGACTTTTGTCAAAACAAGGAAGTAAAAAATGGTTTCACCCTTCCTCCCCTTAGGATTCAACACGTGTTTTAACGTGCTTGGTCTTTATTTTACTTCATGCTGCATCCAACGTTACAGTCGTGCTTTAGAGTGCTGGTTCTTTCTATTGATAATACATCCACCTGTTAACCGTGAACCCGGGAAGCAAGGAGTAAAGAGTACAGACGTTTTACTTAGTCTTCAAGGGAAGAGATGAGCTTATTCTAGGGTCTGGAGTGCTGTCATAAAACACCTCATCTAATTAAAGGTGATAGAACCAGTGAAATGCATTTTTACAAGCGCTTACTCTGCAGATCCTGCACGCATCAAATCCTAAATGAATGAAACTTCAAATAGCAGCAGAATTGCTTGTTAGTCCCCATTGTGTGAGAAGTGATACCAAGCCAATTTAACTTTCCCTAAAACAAAACTTGTGTAAACTAGAAGAGCGGAACTTTTGCTTAGCCTTTGGCATTTTCTCCCTAATAAGGAAGGCAATGAAGGCGGCGCACAGCAAAAGCCTCGGGATTTCCATCACAGAAATGCTGCCTAAAAGATTTTGAAAAGCACACGGAGAATAAATGAACCTGTAATAAAACAATTTCTTTCCTACTATCATTTCCCTTTCTTTAATCATCGTTCTTTAGTGACCTCTAAACCAAGCTGTCAGCATGAATCCACACAATGATATTGCAAATCATAAAGATAGGATTGGGGAGCAAATAGAGTATGGGAGGGAAAGTAAATACATTAATTCATAGCGAGCATAAACAGAACAATAATGCCGGTCTTGGTGAGGAGGAAATGCCATGGTATTTATTGCTGGGACAGGCATTAACCTTTGGTGCTTCAGCTTTACATTTCTAAATATAATGTCACACATGGAGACTTCTTCTAAAGCCGTGCTGTCAAATCATTCGGCTAATTCCTTTTCATGTGACAAATATCCTTGACTTTATACATCTCACGTGTAAACTCATAATCCATAGATAATGAATTGTTACACGGGGAACTTTAACTACGTCATAAACAATAGGAATTAGTGTCAAGTATTTGGTGGAAATGTGAAATGATTTTCATATAATTAAAGGATACGCCATGCTAAGCAACTTTCCATTATACATCCATTAAAAATCTGCAATGATTTTTGAAGTTATTTGTAAATGTAAGTGCGACTGAATGCAGCATTGCTGGTTCTGCCTCCTTAAAGGAATAGGAACACTAAACATTTTTATGTAAGAAATCCACTGTACCCTGCTCCAATAACAGTTCTATCATGCATAAAGTTTATTATATTCAATGCTTTATCATAAATACCATTATAAAATGGTATGGTAAAATAAGGCGAAAGGGCTGTGTAAAGGTGACCAAACACAGGGAGATCCACTTGTTTGGCGATGTTGCCAAACGAGAGGATCTCTCCCCGATATGCCCACATTAAGGTGGGCGATATCGGGCTGATCCAACTGTGGGCCCTAGGGCCCAATGCTCAGATCAGAATGGAGGCCATACGGGCGCAAGAAGCAGATGTGGCTGCGTTCCGACTGGATTTTTTTACAATGCCCAATCGACATCTGCCCGTCTTTCGGCCAGATATCGATCAGGGAAGCCCGTCGGAAGGCCCCACACTCGGACCAACAAGCTGCCAACTCTGTCTGTGGGCAGCTTTTATTGGCCCGTATATGGGGACCTTAAGACTGTGCAAGATCAATGGTGCAGCGCTCCACATCTCCTCCTAGCCAGACTTCTAAACCGGAAGCTAGTTCTTGCTGCTTTACTGGATTTTAGATATTTTTCTAAAGGTATTTATGATAAAGTATTGAATATAATACACTTTAGGCAGGATAGAGCTGTTACTGGAGCAGGATACAGTGGATTTGGTGTTACTTTTGGTATTACTGCTCCTTTAAACCCTACAGCTGTACCAATAATAGAACAGATAGGAATCTTGAAAAAAACACATTTGTCCAATCTATCTTGGTTTTAATAAAACCAAACCAATAGGTCAATAACTGCTCATAGAGATACTGAGCAGCCAGACTAAAAAACTAGCTAGTAAAAATCCACTAACATGGGTAAAGTGATTCAATCATTTGTACCAGATCCAATTTGGCTCAATGTTAAATGAGGGCATCTTCTCATGTATGGCCATCTTTATCTTTACTCAAAAGAAACGAGTGTGGAATCAAGCATGAGTACAAACACAATCATCTTTATAAAAGAGCACTACCTGTATAACAAGGCTATAATTCCTTTTGGAGAACACTGGGGGGTTGTCATTAACATCAGAGACATCAATATTGACAGTTGTGGTGTTGCGTCTAGAGGGTTTGCCATTATCTTCCGCCTGTACAGTTAATGTATATCCAGAAATCTAAAAAGCAAAGAGAAAATCAATGAGGAGACATTCTGTGCAGAATTACAGGCTTATTATTACGATGTACTCATCAAACAGGAGACATAAATCAAGGGTTTAAAGATGGAAAACAATTAATTTCCCGGTGCTGAAAGCTACAAATCTCGCTACAGTAATGACGTTTTGTAGGTAATTGCTAAGGGAGCAGGAAAAAGTTCTGCGTGTGACTCACCAGCTCTCGATCTAAAAGTTTATTCACTTTAACTTCTCCTCTCGCTGGATCAATGATAAATGTATTCCCCTGGTTGCCGTCTGTAATTGAGTAACGTATGTGGCTGTTCAAAGGTCCATCCGCGTCATCTGCCACAACCTAGATAAAAGCATATTCTCATTTGGAGCACTTATAGGGAGGCAAGTGAACGGTTTTGAAGTCATTCATCCTCATGTCCTAGTTTTAACTTATTAGGAGAGATCCCAATAGGCATATTTCAATAGTTTCAGTGATACCTTCATAACTCAACAAAACCGAACAAAAGATGAGCCTTAAGGAACATAACCGGCGCAGTGTATTATGTTTAACGATCGCTTTCAAATCAAATTGTTTTATATGTGCTTGCAAGAACATGATACAGATACTTTTCTTTATCCCATCACAATGCAGAAGTGCAGCTGGCAAAGCAGCATAGTGTTTAATACCCTGTGCTACTTGTACCCCTGGATAATATGCAAACTTAATTTATGTAAGCAAAAAAAGGTTCCTCCATCAAGGTATAACCTTTTATACAACAGTTTGCCCTTATAGGACAACTAAAGACTAAATTACTGGGTTCTATTATGTTAAGAACCTCACCCACCCAGCAAATCAAATTGGCAAGTTTTTCCCTAAAAAAAACAAAAATGCACCAACCCAAAAGAAAGACAAATACAGCAACCACACCACCATGTTTCTTACCTTTGCCAGTCATCCCTTAGCATTCACAGGTGAGTAATCTTTTTTTTTTTTTTGTTGACTCTGCATGAACAATTTCAGCTAAAACAACACTTAAGGGTTCATTTATGACCGTAAGCACAGGTGTGCTTGTCTGCAGTCAATTGCATGGCACAAGTTAAGGTACTTATAAAATTGCTCTCAGCACTGCTCATTCCTTATTTCCTCCTGTTCTGAATTTCACCCTATTGTACCTACAGGCACAGGGGAACCCTGGGGCTACTACCTCCTCCAAACCAGGAGTTCTTTAATCCAGGGTTCCTTCATCCAACCTTAATCAAGTGCCATAGTGCAGCTGTCCTAAAATAATAGGACATACATGTCACTCACATATGCGAGAACTTACACCAACCACATCAGTGCAATTGTGTCATATTTACATCACAGAACAGGCACCCAAATCTTGATGCATCAGTGCATTTCCCCCTGGAGACTGAGATTATACTGGAATTATGGTAAAAGAATCCTACATTGTGGGTAGGGTTGCCACGGCCCACTCCTTTTATGTCACGGTCTGCCCCTTTTGTTCCTGCCGCCACCACCACTGGGCAGTAAATAAAATTTCTACTGGCCAGTGGTGGCGGTGGCGGTAACAAAAGGGGTGAACCATGACATAAAAGGGGTGGGCCTTGGCATAAAAGGGGGTGAGGCCATGTCACGAGATTGCCAGAAGGTGGGGATTGGGGCGGGCCAAGGGCTTTTGTTAAGGGTATTACAAATTTACCGGCAACTACATTGCTTGATAAATTTGTAATACCGGCACACGGCCTTGGCAGGTGTTTTACCGGCTTAGCCGGTAAAATACCGGCCGGGTGGCAACCCTAATTATGGGTAAAAAAATAGCTGATTGTCTCAAAACTGCACTTAGCCCACTGTGGTGTATTAAGTACTGACTCCATTGGACTTAGGTACATATATCTATATTTTTATTGTTAAAATTGTTACTGGCCCTTTAAGTTCAGACCCATATAAAAACCATTCAGTATACTGTAACTAACGGTACAATAGGGAGTATAGTTAGACAAGGTTCCTTAATTTGTGCATTTAGAGCTGACAGAAGGTGCTTGCCGGACGTATAGGAGCAGATATTTGCTGGCTTTACAAATCAGAAAAAGCTGCTAACTTATAGGTTGCTGACCCCATCCCTACCAGACCCTGTTGTAATTAAAGAAAAGTTTAACATTACATGGAACTGGAAATCTGTAGATATAAAAATGAAGAAATAAAAATAAAGAGACAGTGACTAATGGGTAACTACTGAAAGTGCAGCAGAACAGGGCTACTTACCATGAGAACAGACTGTCCAGACACGGCGTCTTCGCCGACAACAGCTGTGTATGTGTTTTGGCTGAAAACCGGTGAGTTATCATTGACATCTGTTACATTGATATTCACACTTGCAACATCGCTAAGCGGAGGCGTGCCCCCGTCCGTGGCCTCCAACGTCAAGTAGTACTCCGGCGCTGTTTCATAGTCCAAGCTGGCAATGATAAATATCATTCCTGGCAAAACATACATTATGAAAAGGTCACTAGACGTACAGGGATCCCGAGGGTTATTCTGTTGTTATAGCTTCATTTGCCATTAATATTCCTGATCCGAAATCCCTGCACGGCTAGAGTACTAACAGATCGGGTAATTGCTGAGCAGCTGAGGTACCTGCCTCTAACTCAGGGGTAGGATCACTTTAGCAAGTCTGTTCTTGAACTATCTGCAATGCTGGTTTATTATAGGGTAACTTGTACCTTATGGGAAACATTATTTTGTGTACACTGTGAAAATGAAGAACCTGCAAAATGTCGATTAAATATAATAGGGGGAATGTAATTAAAGTCGCAAAGAGCAAAACAATTCGCACCAATAAGAATAAAAATCCACATCTCACAATGTAATATTGTTCCTTAAACTGTTATTGCATTGCAAATTTTAATTGCACACTCTTAAGAAGTGCTTGAAGTTGTGATAATCTTTTGGAGCAAACATAACGACGTTTTCAATAAGAAGTTTTATAACATTGACTGCGTATAAACTTTGCGTGGTACAAACTATAAAATTAGCGAACGGTCTTTCACTGTCGGAAGTGGTCGCTAAACAGTTTCCGGGTTCGCAAAAGCTATATTAAAGTCAAAAAGCAAAATTTGTTTGCGCAAAGGCATAACTTTTCACATTGTGAATAATTTTTCTGTTATAGACTTTTATTACATTCCCCCGAATATCTCCTCTTTCAGTGCATGTGCAGTACAGACTTAATGCATGGCTGAGTGTCATTTTTTTCAAATTCCTAAAAGTGCCACGCTAGGCAAGGGCCATTGGGTGCCTATAGGCACAATGATATCCCGTTTGCTTGAACGGGATAGAGAGAAGCCCTGTGAGGTATGGGACCTGTAATCCAGAATGCTTGGGACCTGGAGTCTACAAGATAAAGGATCTTTCCATAATTTGGATCTACTAGTCTACTAGAAAATCATGTAAACATTAAAGAAACCCAATAGGCTGGTTTTGCTTTCAATAAGGATTAATTATATTGTAGTTGAGATCAAGTACAAGGTACTGTTTCATTATCAGAGAAAAAGGAAATGTTTTAAAAATTTGGATTATTAATAATTTTATTGAATAAAATTGAGTCTATAGGAGAAGGCTTTTCCATAATTTGGCGCTTTCTGGATAACGGGTTTCCGGAGAACGGACCCCATACCTAGGCTACAAACCTAAAAGCCACCATGGCTGCCGCTACCTCTCATGGTCTATAGAAGTCACATTGTACAACTGGTGCTGTATAAGTAAAAGTTATAAATATAGATGTCACCTGTAACTGGGTTTAAGGAGAATTTTCCAAGTTCATTTCCGCTGATTATTTTGTATGTAATCTCTGCATTCGCTTCAATGTCCCTGCTTGTAGCATACACCTGTAGCACTTCAGTCCCTACAGCCACATCCTCTGACAGAGCGGAACCATATTCTCGATGTTCGAAGACAGGAGGGTTGTCATTAATATCCAGGACAGATACCACAACGCTTGCAACTGAAGAGAGTTTCCGTGGTAGTCCTTGATCCATGGCTTTCACAGTCAGGGTATAAACCGCTTGCAGCTCCCGATCCAATGGCTTTTCTAAACTGATTATTCCAGACAACTCATCAATTGAGAATTGACCTTCTGCCGAGCTGACTAATGAATATTGCACCTTATGATTAAGTCCTACAATGGAAAACACAAAAGTTAATTTGAATAAAATTGGACAATCTTTTTAGGATTTATATTGTCAGCTAAGGAAAAACAAAGTCACCAGATTAGTGATGGATTTCTCTCTCACTTATTAAAATAGGGACACTCTATACTGAAGTCATTACAATATTCCTGTATGAGTCAGGAATAAATGTCTCAAATGTACAAATGAAAGCTGATTTTATGAAATCTTAATTAATTGTTACAGTTCACTGATTTTCCTGAAGGACTTAAATGACTTTATAAAACTGTGGATTCCAACTATTAACAGGGGAAATACTGAGTTTAGAGAAAAATTAGACCATAGGTTTCCAAATTAAGGATGATTATGATGGTATTTAGGGCAAAAACGTATTTATTGTCCTATATACCCCACTTATATGTAAACCTGAAGGTCAAGAGTTAAGATGATGGACACAACAAAGTTCTAATATGCCTGAAAACAAATAGGCGGCATCCAAGGGGTCCTCCAGAATACAAGATCCTATGCAGCAACACAGGCTGTGAAATGAAAGGGATACGGTCATGGGAAATTTTTTTTTCTTCAAAAAACATCATTTAATAGTACTGCTCCAGCAGAATTCTGCACTGAAATCAAATTCTCAAAAGAGCAAACAGATTTTTGTATATTTAATATTGAAATCTGACACAGAGCTACATATTTTGTCAGTTTAACATCTGCCCCCAGTCATGTGACTTGTGCTCTGATAAACTTCAGTTACTTTTTACTGCTGTACTGCAAGTTGGAGTGATATCACAAACCTTCCCTCCCCAGCAGCCTAACAACAGAACAATGGGAAGATAACCAGATAGCAGCTCACTGATATAAGACAACAGCTGCCTGGTAGAACTAAGAACAGCACTCAATAGAAAATCTAGGTCCCACTGAGACACATTCAGTTACATTGAGTAGAAGAAACAACAACCTGCCAGAAAGCAGTTCCATCCTAAATGCTGGCTCTTCTGAAAGCACATGACCAGGCAAAATGACCTGAGATGGCACCTACACACCAATATTACAACTAAAAAAATACATTTGCTGGTTCAGGAATGAAATTTTATATTGTAGAATGAATTATTTGCTGTATAAACTGTGTAATTTAGAAATAAAAACGACATCATAAAAATCATGACATAATCCCTTTAAGGATATTATTTTAAAGCCTATTAAACCCATTTAATAGATTTCTCATTGTATGTGTGCAAGATTTTCAAATTTTTATAAATCATACATTTATATTACATTGTTTTGTAATCCTTGCATATTTCCCTGCACATAGATTCCACTGATCTGTCACTCTCCACTAACCTTCTATGAAACCCCACTTGCCAGTCTTTTGTGTGTGATACAACATGGATGGGTGTGATCTCTAGCAATGTAAATGTTCGGACATTAAAGGCATGAGCAAAAGGGGTTGGAGTATCATTAAAATATACGTTTTTTCATTTCTTCTTTTCCTAGGAATAGATATGTGGACCAAACTGTTAAATAATATCTTACCTAAATCGGCATCAATGGCCTGCACTCTTGTGAGCGGAGTTTTGGGTTCTGTATTTTCAAAAACTGTAACAGCATATGGGTCAGCAGAGAACTCAGGAGCATTGTCATTGACATCTTCTAATGTCAGCTCAACAGCAGCCTGGCAGAACCTTCCACCACCATCTGTAGCTTTGACAGTGAGATGGTAGACTTCCTGAATTTCCCGATCAAGAGGGGATGATGTCTTCAGCTCACCTTAAAAAAAAAAAACCCCCAGAAAAGTTAGAATTTCATTTGTGGAAAGGCTACAAAAGCAAAAATTACCCCTGCTAATTTAACTATGGTTACTATCATGCACAGACTATATTTAATTGCTTTTTGGGTAGAATAAGAAAACTGTATCCCAATTAACACTTGCCCACTTGTCTTAGCAACATATTCAACACCAGAACATCTTTTTCTTTATTAAACACAGTTTTTCCCATAGGGTTTTTATTGGCATTAATCTAGGTATTTTGTTAGTGCTGATTTCCTTGGAAAATGGCCCAGGGCCTATCAAGGGTTTTCTACATACACATTATGTTTATTAAAGAATAAATGGAAGGTTTGCCTTAAGTGAAATCATGGAATTACAACAGTGAGCATTTTTCCCAATGTACATACATAAAATATGTTTTATAAAAATATTTAAAAAACTTTAGTTATAGCAAGTGCACGCCTCAAAAAAAAAAAAAAAAACAACAAAAACACTGACTGCCAAAAAATTCAACAACTATCCATTAACAAATGGTGCACTAAGGGACATTAAATATAGAAAAAGCATATGTTTATAAAGTCAAAATGTCATTCCTCCCCGATGGAGATATAGATATATAAATACAGAGTTTTTCCTTCTTGCTCTGACCCCTACAGACATGTTCAATTTGTTGCACAAGCAACCACTCAAGCTCCTTGTCTTCAGTGAAGATTTATTCAATACACATTTGTGCCAATGAGCCCTAAAATGTAAATATATTCTTATATAAAACTACTATACTTTTAAGAAACAAATGTTCAATTTGTGGAAATGCAGGAACAGTTCATTTCAAATGTTATAGATCATGGTCTGTTTCTGATCACATTGGCTTTTAAATTGAACCAAAATATTGCTATTCTCCCCAAGTCATATATCATACGTGTCTATGTAAAGCTGATAGCAGTAGAATTGTACGATGAACACTAATGCTTGGTTTGATTTCCATTCACAGGATGAGAACGAATTTCCTTTCGTAGGATGAAAACATACCGTACAACTAATCAGTTCTCCACACTTGAAGAAGCTTCTGCTTAAACCATAATTTCCCTAATTTAGTTTCCCATGGTGTTCCTATTAAGTAAGTTAGAGAAGTGAACTGATGCAAAATAAAATCGTGAGATTCGTTTTTAAAGGGGTACAGCAGTAATATAATAACCCCCTTTTGTATACATGGTTTCAAATTCAGATTTCACGTTTATGCATTTTAAAGGCTTTTGTTTGCTCTGCCCCAGAAGTCGTTTCCTTCCATAGGTAAATGGGCCACAGGCATCTCGAAGCAACTGTGCAGAGAATATGACTGAACGTTTTAGATAAGGTTAATTGGTCCCACTATGTGTCTTTTGGAATACTGAAACCCTGCCATAACGAAAGACATAACTGCTGTCACAAAAATTGGCTATAATTATTTAGGAGCAAAGTATATAATATTGTACAGTTACAAGTAAACACTTTTTATTTTGAAAAAACATTCTAAAAAACCAAGATGCAGGGTAAAGCAGCAATGTAAATAATATCTTTGTGGCTTAGCCTTGTGGTGCCAATAGCAAGACAAAAATGTAGGAGAAGTAGAAGGCTACCCTACTGAGAGCCCCATTCAATTTAATATATCTCTGTCTCTACATGCTTTTTAAGGAAACAGGTATGGGATCCGTTATCTGGAAAACAGTTATCAAGAAAGCTCCGTATTAAGAGAAGTCTTCGATAGACACCACTTTAAAAAAATAATTATTATTATTTATTTTTTTTAAATTATTTACTTTTTCTCTGTAATAATAAAACAGCACTTTGCACTTGATCCCAACTAAGATATGAAACTCCTTCCCAGGCACCTGCTCCTTTTAACTTGCACCGAATGGAAAGCCAAACTCCGCCATTGAAAAGCATGGTGTAATATATTCAGAAACTAGGAGCACTGGAAAGATTAGGAATGCCAATCAGTAGGTTTGGCCAAAATGCATCCAGAACATAAAATCTGGGTGTTTCTGGACGGAACAAATTCTATTTAATAAAAGGAAATGGAGGCTGTATTGCTCATTTATTTTACTGGACTGTAATAACCTTTATTGAGTCAACATCATACTGCTACTTTAAAAAATTAATAGCGGCATTTTCTAGCCAATGCTGGTTGTGATAATTGTATATTGGGCTGTAGATGGTCTTTTCTTCTCCCATATCTCCTGGACTCCAGTAGGTAACGCAGCCCTTTTTCTAGGCAGGTTTGTGAGATTAATTTTATATTATAATATAGTAAGGATGCACCTAATCCATCATTTTCATATTCTAAAGAAGACCTGTCTGAATACAAAAATATTGTGGATCCGTGCATGTTTATGAAATGTGCATCAAAGTTACAACAATGCAACATCCGAAGAAAACTCTGGAAAGGGATTTGACCTTCCCGACAGAGGCACGTTCTCCCAGCATCACATTATTTTGTAACCTAAACAATTACTCACCCAGATGTGTTATATTTACTGAGCATAAACAGGGAATCATGATAAATGCAGCACAGCCTGTTACACAAACACTGACCTTTAAAAGGCGGTGGAACATAAAAGAAGGGAACACACATCCACTATTTTATTTTCCCCTCATATCAGTGTGTTCTTAAATTGCGTTCATCCATCTTAATGTTGCTTTCTACTTTCTGCTGATCATGGGATGCAAAGGAAACTTAAGGTCTCTCTATTTTAGACTATTTTTTGCTTAGTGATTCAGAGGGCATTTAGTGTTTTGCTGCATGGGAATCCACAGGGACAAAAGCAGCTGTCAGAGGCCGCATCAAGTCCTACGTGCTATTCTACAAGGGTCTCTAGAAGGAGAGAGAGCGGAGAATACTCTGCAGGTTTAAGCTGAAAAGAATAGGCACTTTGTACTGGAGCCAGAGTTTTTACAGTATTATAGTGTAGTAAACCTAGTAGTAAAGTGCCGGAATGCTTTCATCTCAACATGCAGATTGTTGCCAGTTAAATTCATACTTGTTACAGATTAAAAAAAAACTGTAAAATGCATGGTGCCAGCCATAGGGTAATGGCACAACGGGTGATTCCAAGTGTTTTCTCATTCAAGTGTTTCCAGCCTCATGAGCTAGTGTCAAAACACCCAGAAATGTACTCCATTAAAATTAAATGAAAGCACTCCTGGCCAAGCAAAGATCACTAAAAAACACTTGCATCTTCAAGGGACAAAAGTCTTGCCTGCAAATGCAAGCAATTCCCATAGGAATAAATGGTAGGTGACTCAGCCGCCAATAAAGCTGGAAAGAAACTTGGGTGACAAGCGTTTTGAATCACCCCATAATATGCTGTTCTATTCAAGAGCAAGGAAAAAGCTTATGGAGATACAACAATCATGGAAGTCACTGTAAAAAATGCTTAATTGCACAAAAATGAGCTCAAACTTTAACAAAATATACAGAAGAAAATGAAAAAAATCTAATTGATCAATCAATATCATTGCAGTATCTAATTTGTGCTTGTTATTCCTGTATTGCCAAACACTTGTATTTCAAAGTACCGATACTTTTATTTGAACTATTTACCAAGATATATAGAATGTCATTTCCCCCAGAACAGTTAATAGCAATAGGCTGTATAAAGCAGAGACGCAGAGCTTGCCGCTAGTTCTAAAACTCACCTGTAAATGGATTGAGATGGAATTTCTCAGCACCCACACCGTGAAGGGTATAAATGATCTCAGCGTTAGAGCGAATGTCGGCATCGCTGGCAGCCACCTGGAGAATTACTCTGCCAGCAAGGGCATCCTCTGAAATTGTCTCAGCATAGGAAGTCTTCAGGGAGGCAAACAAAAAAGATAGAGAAATATTGATCAGGCTGAGGATACCATGCTTAACGTTACATTCAGGGTTAAGAAAATATAAACAATTGGAGAAACTGAGACTTAAGCACTGAAAAAAACATTTATTCTACATTTTTAATTGTAAAACCTGAACATATACCATGCGTGAGATTTTTAATCAATAAAAGACTGGAGAGCAGCAGGTTGAATATCATAGCTGGTCTATGCTAGGCCAGAGCCCCACATGTAATATTATAGGTGATTCTAGGTCAAGTATCAATGCTCTGTTATCTTTACCCTTCATTTTTTCTCTTATTAAATGTCAACATTAGTGGTTAGTGAATAATCCCTGGAAATATGTTTAGGCAAAATTCCAAGGATCACTAAATGCTGGTGTTTGACATGACAGATCTCTATCAAAATGTAGTTAATGTTCCTAAAAGCCTGGCAAGTTTACTTATTATTCCCAGAGCACAAATGATATCTGTGTAAATCTAGTCCCATTCACAAGAGAATTTCCCCTCTCTCCATTTATACAGTTGACTGCTGGCGTAAATGACAGTAGCTATAGTATATATTAATGGGGTTGTACAATAAACTGAATAACAAAAACCAGACCGACTTTGTTACATACTTTAAATAAAAAGACAACAAGAGAATATGCTGATCTTTGAGGCATTCTAAGGGTTTTAAAAAGCTACAAATCTTAACCAATTACCAAACAGTTTTTTTTTCCAATCAGTTTCAGAACCTAAATTTTCTCACTGTTTGGCTCACATTATGAAAGGAGGATCACTTCAGAATTAATAAACTCCAGTTATTCCTGCAGCTCCACAGCTCTTGCTGAATATAAAACGTCAGCAACCCCCAGCAGGCTGACAAGGGTTGCACAAAACCATAGTGTTAGTTATTTTTTTGTCCTGGAACCTGCAGAAAGGCCATTTTCCAGGATTTAGCAGAAAATTCTCAGTGGTATTGATATTTCACCTAGTGGCACCAAAATTACCAAACAGTTACTGTCTGTTTTTGTTGAAACTGACACACCTTTGTTCTATATTGGAGGCACTGCAAGCTCAACTAAAACAAAATCCAGCGTGATTGCACCTCATACCAAAGCAAAAATATATTTTCCCACAACAAGACCCACTGGAAGGTGCCAGAGGCTGAACAACCGATATACAGAATATTTGATCAAAAATATTAAAGGAAAAATGAACCCCCCTTTTTGACATGAGTTCATTCACTTGGGCTTATGTAAACAGTAGCCACACTGCCCATTCCCCATCCCTCGTAGGTTTACAGTATATGCAACCCCTCCCTCACCCACCTACAATGGAAAGCAGAAGGACTAAAAAAAAAATATACATATAAGCGTTTATATTATTTTTTGAATCATGGGAAGTTTTTGGCAA
The DNA here is from genome assembly GCA_038501925.1 of Xenopus petersii. Lineage (NCBI taxonomy): Eukaryota > Metazoa > Chordata > Amphibia > Anura > Pipidae > Xenopus > Xenopus petersii. Next base: position 46,881,908 of record CM076672.1, on the reverse strand, counting down.
AGTCCACATCCATGGCCAAGCTATATAAGATGTAATCATTTACCAGCATATTGTCATTACATTGGAATTCCCAATAAAAAGCAAGAGATGCCAGTCATAATACCTTTTCACAAACAGGAGTGTTGTCATTGGCATCAAGGACTTTCACTTCTACCATAGCTTTGGCTGCAAATGTCCCATCTGTTGCTGTTATGTTTAGAAGATAATTGTCCTTTGCTTCCCTGTCAAGTGGTTTTCTAACATAGACTTTCCATTCATGCAGCATATTTTCAATGGCAAATTGCCCTAGTGGGTCTCCTCCTGCGGTTGAAAAATGAATGAAGACACATGATGAAATAAGTTTATTAGATAACCTTTATAGACGTTTATTTTGATCTGGCAGCTAATAAAGAACAATTGTCCCACCAAGTGTGTCCGTTTACTGGAATTTAATATAACTTTTGAATGTATTCTTTTGATTTTGTTATTCTTTATTTATACACACTATCCCCCATATGTAATATAAGGATCTAAGTTTGCCCAGGAGCAGTAACCCATGGCAACCAATTAGAAGCTTGCATTTGACTAGTAAACTCTCCATGCTGATTGGTTGCTTTGGGTTACTGCCCCTAGGCAAACTTAGTGCCTTTTATTATATAACCCCATATAAGTATAACCTTAACCTGCCTATGGTGAACTTACAAATTAGGTATAATATTGTTTAAGTTACTTTTTACTCTTACCTGTTATATGAAAAGTGACTTCTTTGTTTATTTCTTCAATATCATCATCGGTGGTGCTCAAAATAGCAATCACACCACCAGGGGGATCCTCTTCACTGACAGTTCCTTTATAGATTTCTGCAGTGAAGCGTGGAGGATTGTCATTCACATCCATTACTGTAACTTCAATGGTACTAGAAGATGAAAGCACCTTATCGCCGTGGTCATAAGCAATGACAACTATATGGTACTTGTTCATTTTCTCGTGGTCAAGCTCACCAAGTGTGGTAACCCATCCCGTTTCCTGATCTACTGAGAAAAGTTCTTTAATATCCTCTAACTCCTGTGAATGCCCCAACATATATGAAACGTGTCCATTGTATCCGACGTCCAGATCGAATGCTCGTACTTGGATAACTTTGGTTCCTTGGGGAAGGTTTTCGACAACGAATGCTTTATATGGATTTGTCTCAAAAACAGGAGCATTGTCATTGACATCTTTGACTAAAATGGTAACATCCACAGAGGAAATAATCTCATCGTCACCATGAAGATTGTGTGCCAATACATAAAACTGGTACCACTTGGTTGACTCGTGATCCAATTGTTTTTCAAGTTTAAGTCGGCCATTTTGTTTGTCAATAACGAAAACATCATCTAGATTACTTTCAAGTGTATTTCCTTTCATAAGAGAGTATATTATAGGTTCATTGCTTTCCACTTTAACAGCATCAAGTTCTGTACCAACTGCAGTGTCTTCAGATATGCTTAAAGTATAAAATGGCTCTGAGAACTTTGGGAGAACAACTTCGGGTGGATGAATTCTAATGAAGACTGGCACAAGAGACTCTTTTTCTGGAGTTCCACCATCAACTGCTTTAACAAAGAATGAATACACTTCATCTTCTAAACCAATCAAACTCTCTCTTGTTTTAATGGTGCCAGACGATTGGGATATTTCGAAATTTTCTTCAACGCTTGCAGACTGCGCCTCTATAGAATAGGATAGATCAGCGTTTGCTCCCTCATCACTGTCAGAGGCTATGACTTTAACAACAGAAGTACCACTAGGAATATCAGATGCAATGCTTACTTTATATTCGGTGGCCCGGAACTGTGGAGCATTGTCATTTGAATCCGTAAGAATTACATTAACAATGCAGAAGCCAACTTTCCCACCAGTATCTTTAGCCATTACACTTACAGGGATCACTTTATTTTTTGCAATTTCTCGATCAAACCTTTCTGCAGTAAACAGCTGTCCTCCCTCGTTGATATTAAAATTATCTTTGGCAAAATCATTTATAATGTGATATGTCAGTTGCCCATACAGTCCTTTATCTTCATCGACAGCCTTTAGTTCAGTAACAAGTGTTTGCACGGGAGAGTTTTCTGAGAGTTCCACTTCGTATTCATTTTGTCCAAACTTAGGACTATGCAAATTGGCACTTATTACAGATATGTGAACCTGAGCTGCACTTCTAAAAACACCATCAGACACTGAAACATTGATTGTATAGAAGGGATTCAAGATCATTTTTCGCAGGTAGGAAACAGTGATGATGCCAGTTTTACTGTTAATTATAAAGTTCATGTCGTCATTCCCTGAGACTATTGAATATTCTAACTTTTCAGTATCTGAACTATCTGCATCGGTGGCTTTGATACAAGTGACAAAGTGCCCTGGTTTCGAAAGCTCACTGATTTTAGCTTCATAGACTTGCTGGATAAAGACTGGTGGGTTATCATTGAGATCAGTCACTCTGATATGGACAGAAATGTCACTGCTGAGTGGTGGAATTCCATTATCTGTAGCTCTTACTAGTAAAACGCATTCCTGGAAGTACTCATAATCCAATGGCTTGGCAGTTTCAATAAGTCCACTGCTGCCGTCTATGTGAAAATACTGTGATATATTTCCACTTGTTTCAACAAAGTGGAAAGAAATGGCATTGTTTTGTCCTGAATCAGGATCTTTTGCATTTATTTGAACAACAGATGTTCCAATAACAGATGCTTCTGACAAAGTGGCAGCATATGTTTTCTCTTTAAATACAGGTGGGTTATCATTAACATCCTCTAAGATAATGTCAACAAAAACTTCAGCATGTGCCCCAGTAAGGGAATCTGTTGCTCGAACTCTGAGTTTGTAGGCTGGGTGTGATTCAAAATCCAGTGGAGCAAAGACATTTATTACACCCGTGTTAAAGTTTATAATAAACTGATTAAAGGGATCGCCATCTGTGATACTGTAAATGATTCGATATCCTTCTGGACTGTTGGCTTGCACATGCACAACAGGACTATGCAGATTGGCATTTTCCGCAATCTCTGCACTGTAGAAAGGCTTTTCAAAGACTGGCATGGCTTTATTCATGACTGTAATTGGAACAATAACCTCAGATGAATAGGAAGGGTTTCCACTGTCTTTTGATACTACTGTTATAAAATATTCCTTGTTAGAAGAATCTGGATCAAACTGCTTTTTCAATGTTATCTCCCCAGATGGGCCAATCTGGAACTGCTGTGAATGTTCCTTAAGGTAATAGTGTATTTCTCCATTCTGGCCAATGTCTCTATCCACAGCCGTGACATGCCGTATAATATGACCTCCTGCAGCGTCTATCTGAACCATGGCATAATAAGGAAGGTTAACAAAAACAGGGCTATTGTCATTTACATCTTCTACTGTAATCTTCACTAATACATGAGCAACTACAGGGGGTTTCTGCTCATCACTGACTTCTACCACCAGGTCAAACAGATCCTGTTCCTCTCGATCAAATGGAATTCCTGTAGTTGAAAGTACTCCAGATGTAGGACTAATTTTAAATCTGGGATCTGGGTTAAGAATCTGAAAAAATAACGGTTCATTAATACGACTGCCCAGTGGACTAACAATAGTTAAGGTTTTTACTTGGGTCGCATTTTCCAGAACAGTTGCAGAGTAGGAACGCTGTGTAAATTTTAGAGAACTTTCCTTGCTCTCTTTCACATTAATTTTAACAGATGTCGAACTAGAGAATCGGCCATCAGAAGCTCTAATTGTGAGCTCATATCTGCTTCTTAAATTTGTTGTGTTTTGCACAGTGATGGTTCCTTCCAAGGGATCAATCATAAATTTATCTCCAATGTTACCTTCAACAATGGAATACATGAGTTGGGAATATGCCCCAGAATCATCATCTGTGGCATTGACTGTTATTACCCTGACTCCTTTGTATGTTGGCAACAAAAGAGAGGTTTCGTAGACATCTTTGGAAAAAACTGGAAAGCAATCGTTGATGTCTACCACATATATAGTAACATTTGCAGCATTTTCAGCATACAGTCGGGGATAGCCCATATCATGTACTTGCACTGTGAAGTGGAATATATTTGTCTGTTCATAATCCAGGCTCAGTAAAGTACGCAGTGCACCGGTACTTGAATCAATAGCAAAATATTTGTGGATTGATGGCTCAACAATTTGATAAACAAGCAATGCATTTGATTCTTGGTCACTATCGGTTGCTCTTATTACTAATGGTATATTGTCATCAGTCAGAACAACACTGTTGGGTGGAGCAGATTCACTTATAAGGCCTCTGTAGTTAGTCTGAGCAAACACTGGGAAGTTGTCGTTCTCATCACGCACATGCACCATGAGGGTGGCATTGGTGGACAAGCCCGCCATGTTTGTTGCTTGAACAGTAATTGTAAAAGAAGGCAATGTTTCAAAATCAAGCTGCTTCTGGATTGTAACAACACCAGAGTTTGGATTGATATCAAAGGAATTCAAAGTATTTCCATCCTTTATTTCATAGACTACAGAGGACTGACTGTAGGCAGAAAGCATTGCAACAAAGCTGCCAACATGAGCAGTTTCACTGATTTCAGAAGAATACTCCTTCTTTGTAAACTTTGGAGCTGCATTGTTGGAAATTGTGACGAAAATGTGCACAGATGTTATTTGGCTCATTGAAGGGGTTCCATGATCTGTGGCTTTGACCACTAACTCATATCGCCCGTGGTTATTTCGATCCAGTTCTTTTGCTGTCTTGATAATTCCCAAAACCGGATCAATTGTAAAAGCATTAGCAGTGTTCCCTACAGCAGAAACATACAAGAATGAAAAATGTTGCAAAACAAAACCAAGCATTAAAATCACGTTAAACTGCTAAAAAATCTTCTACAGTGCACACTTGGAATCATTTTATGATTATATTACTATGCCTTCGAGCTTTCCAAAAACTAATTTTGTAAATCGTTAAAAAAAAATGTAAACCGATTTACTTTCAAAATGGGGGTTTGCCTTCAGACTGGAAAATATTAAAAAAAACTAATTTTCTTCGGGTTAGTTAAATTAAAATTAGTACAAGTTGTCCATCTCCGATCTGTCACTGCTAGGTGTAATAATGACTCTCTATGAAATCATTGTATCTTTCAAGCACAGTTTAACCAACCAGAAACCCTGCCAAGATCACGGTAAAACAAGTGTTGACGAAAAATTTCGTCCAGTCAAACAGAATCCTTGCAATATTTTATTATTTCAAACATCTTGGGAGTGAGATAGGAATAGAAGTCTGTGAGCTTGATATTAAAAAGTAGGCGATTTGCTTTATTTAATCTGACATACTGTATATTCTACTTTTACCAGAAAATATGCATAAACTAACATTTGCTTTAAATTGCTTAGTGTTCAGCAGTGTATGAATACATCCCATTGTACCAGAAGGGAAGGGTTATGCTTGTGAGTTGGATGATGTTTAGCTGGGTCCTGTAAACACTAAACACTATGTCATTCTTACAATGGAGCATTACCGACTCCATAAAATATTATAAGTATTCCTGGAATCTCAATGCTATTCATTAGGAAGACTCAAAGTCATAAACTCTTCCCCCAGAAATATGATGTGAAATGAATGACATTTAAACGTATTCTGAAATGTGATGCACTGTATTGTACAGAGGTTGATGTAAGTCAATTAGAATACACAATGTAAAAGAGAAAACTTTTTTTTTAATTAAGTGTTGCAAATAGGACCAAGTGAACATGCAATGTCACTGTTAATTTTTCTCAAGTAGGGGTTTACTAGACAAGAATGACTTTTTACTAGAAAATAATGACTCGGTGATTGCCAGTGGATTCCTGCACAAATGCATTGCGGGCAATTCAAACAGGGCTTCAATTACTATTAGCAGTATTCTAAAAGGCATACCTCCCAACATTTGAAAAACAAAAAGAGGGCTTTAAAAAAAGAAAAGGCCACACCTATTTTATGGCCACACCCTCTAATTAACATATCCATTTTTCAAAATTTGGCAGGTTATGAAAGTTTGAACACATTTCTGGGAGTTGTAGTGCAATGTTTTGTGTGTTATAACAATTTTGCTAATGATAGTGAATTGCCCTTAAAGGGATACTGTCATGGGAAAAAATTTTTTTTCAAATTCAATCAGTTAATAGTGCTGCTCCAGCAGAATTCTGCACTGAAAATAGCAAACAGATTTTTTTATATTCAGTTTTGAAATTTGACATGGGGCTAGACATATTGTCAATTTCCCAGCTACCCCAAGTCATGTGACTTGTGCTCTGATAAACTTCAATCACTCTTTACTGCTGTACTGCAAGTTGGAGTGATATCACCCCCTTCCCCCCCCCCCCAGCAGCCAAACAAAAGAACAATGGGAAGGTAACCAGATAACAGCTCCCTAACACAAGATAACAGCTGCCTGGTAGATCTAAGAACTCAATAGTAAAAACCCATGTCTCACTGAGACACATTCAGTTACATTAAGGGCTAGTCCACACGGGGAGATAGCGACGCGTTTGCGGTCGCGGCGACAAAGCGCCGCGACAGTCGCCGCGACCGGCGCAGGCGACAGTTTTGTATGGGCGCCTATGTAAAAACGCCTGTGCTAACCACACGAGGCGATGCGCTTTTCAACAGTCGCCTGCGCCAATACAAAACTGTCGCCTGCGCCGGTCGCGGCGACTGTCGCGGCGCTTTGTCGCCGCGACCGCAAACGCGTCGCTATCTCCCCGTGTGGAATAGCCCTGAGAAGGAAAAACAGCAGCCTGCCAGAAAGCATTTCTCTCCTAAAGTGCAGGCACAAGTCACATGACCAGGGGCAGCTGGGAAATTGACAAAATGTCTAGCCCCATGTCAGATTTCAAAATTGAATATAAAAAAATCTGTTTGCTCTTTTGAGAAATGGATTTCAGTGCAGAATTCTGCAGCACTATTAACTGATGCGTTTTGAAAAAACATTTTTTTCCCATGACAGTATCCCTTTAAAGCTGTTAATCTCGGTTCTCCCAAGAGACCTGCTTATCTTAAATAGTTACAAATGTATCTTTTATTATCTTAAATTGTTACAAAAGTATCCAAGTGCAGCTGGCTGTTCTGGGCTCTGGCCAAAAAGCCTCTTATTTTAATTAAGTTTCAGAAAATTTGCGGGCTGAGCTGTTGAAATCAGGACTGTCACACAGAAAACGGGACAGTTGGGAGGTATGTAAAAGGCACATGACAACCTATGTAAAAGCCAAACGTAACGAGAATATAAACCTACAGCTTCTACTGTTTTGGGTGCAGCCCATTATAGCGCTGCACCCAAAACATGGTCACATTATATTAATCAGACGTTAAGGAACAGTAACATCAAAAAAATAAAAGTGTTTTAATTTAATAAAAATATACCGCAGTGTTGCCCTGCACTGGTAAAACTGCTGTGTTTGCTTCAGAAATACTACTATTGTTTATATAAATAAGCTGCTGTGTAGCAATGGGGGCAGCCACTTAAAGGGAAAAAAAAGCTCAGGTTACACAGCAGATAGCAGATAAGCTCTGTAGAACATAATGGTGTTATCTGTTATCAACTATTTAACCTGTGCCATATAGCCTTTTTCAATTTCCACCATTGCTACACAGCAGCTTGTTTATATGAACTATAGTAGTGTTTCTGAAGCAAACATCAGTTTTACCAGTGCATGGCAACAGTACATGATATTGTCATTACTTTAAACACTTTCATTTTTTTGGTGTTACTGTTCGTTTTGCCTAAAGCTCATGTGTGTGCTTTTAGGTTTGTGCAATTTTGCACAATTCAATGACTGGTTTGTAACTAAGTCCCCACCCACACACCCACTAATACTGTTATTTACAACAAGTCCATGTTTTGAGCCAAGGATGAGCATCAGTTAAAGGGAATGCAAGTCCAAACATATTGTCCCTGATATGGGTTTGATTTTTTCTCCCTGACGCCCTGCTAGGACCAAACGATCGAATCTGTCCAATATTTTCCATCTCAAGGTACTCAACAACCTTGACAAACAAGCAGATGTTTTTATGTAAGGTCACCTTTAGAGTCTAGGATGGAGAAGAGATGACTTCTGTTACATTGTTTAAAGAATTAGCACAAGAAGTGGAAGGACTGCTATCAACTGAAATCACATTTGCAAATAACTTCAAAGCAAGATTAATAACAAATGTATAAATGAATTTATTAAATATTAATTATAGTTATTTTGTGGGTACATCTCCTCTAAGATTCTTAATGATCCTAGGCTACAAATATACATACACCAGAACCATTTTACAAGTGACCTAAAGACTTCCTCCCCCCAGTTCTACTAGTAAAATCTCCCCAGGAGGGCTGCTGCACAGTGTGAGAACATAAACTCTAAAAGGCTGACCTCAAACTGTAGTGTAGCATTCGATTATTTTTGATGTTGATGAATAACAGGAGCGGGCTTACAATACCCCACAAATGAAAGAGATGTTAGCCATTCAAAGTATGGCAGACACAAAGAAGAATTATTAAAGGAGATCATAAATAAAGGGGAGTGCGAAGAAAACCAAAAATCCCCCAACTCCTAATTTGGATACTATGATAAAGAAATTTCCTCTTTAAGGCACACTATTACATGCTGAAAAAGCTGAAAGGATTTCAGGGGCACTGACACTGAACTGAATAGGCTTAGGTATTCAAAGGAAAACATTAAGTAATTAGGGGGAAAGTAATTTTATTTCAAATCGAACAAGGTATAATCACTTTTTCTGCTCGCAGTGGGAAATCTATTTCCCGCTATCTGTTTGCCCATATAATTCTTTCAAGCTATGGCATTCTTTGTAAGACTTAGAATGAGCAAGACAATCAAATGCATAGCATTTTTTTCCTTTGGGGGGGGGTAAATGATAAACCAGAATATGAAGCTATAAAGCTGCACTAGTTTGTGCTTTGTATGCTTTATGTATATACTGTCAGTTTTCAGATTGTGTCCCTTACAGAACTAGATTATACCCTTTATTATAAAAGATTCTAAAAATTCTCTCTTGACATTGGAATAGCCAGACAATGCTGTCAGAACTACATACCTGACTCAATAGAATACCCAACTTCAGCATTCTTTCCTTTGTCTTTGTCTAATGCAGACACTTGCAGAACTGCAGATCCAACTGCCGCTGATTCATAGACTCGACCTTCATAAAATGAGCTTGTAAACCATGGGGCATGGTCATTTGTGTCAGTCACATTAATAACAATTCTGGCAAAGTTGCGCAGGACGGGAACATCTTGATCTCGTACCTGAAAAATGATCACACCAGCAACGCATCAGGGCAAGTATTTCACTTGAGATAAAAAATCTCCCCATTTATTGGCCAAGAAGATGCCTTTACAATGTAATATCTTACCATTACTGTGAGAATATGCTGCTGCATCGCCTCGTGATCTAATTTTTCAGTCGTGTATAAGGAACCCGTGGCAGGATCAATCCGAAACTTTTTAAGGCTGACGGGGTCAGTGCTGCTCTGCAGAGTATAAATGAGTTTGTTCTTCTCATCTCTGTCTATGGCAATAACTTGCAAGATTTCAGTTTCGGGCTGTACATCCTCAGGGATGAGAACGTCATACTTGGAGGTGGAAAATTCGGGTCTGTGGTCATTTATATCTATTACTTTAATAGAAACCTAGAAAGAAGGATGAATATTGGAAAACTGTTGAGTTCAACTGGACTTTTTACATGTAGCATATATACATAAGACTGGACTGTGCTTAAAACAATTATGCTGATCAAATAGGGATTTACAAAATAAGATACTATGCAGACAATTTCACATTTTTGTTTTTAAATTGTAGTAGACTTAAGGTCGGGGGGGGGGGCAATGTGCGCTCCACAGCTGCCAGGCTGCACCATCTGACCTCAATGTGACTCTTGGGTAATTTAAACGTACACACAATGTAGCCTCTAGCAAATAGCAAGGTCGCAAAGCTGTAAATTGCATTTGAGTAGGTGATTGATCTCTTTTAACACCAGTTACACAGGCAATGTGTGCCACGAGGGAATACAAATTGAAACCACATTCGGGATCCAGGTGAATTAGCCTAAACCACAAGACACAAAAAGTAGACTTTACAGAATAGAAGTCACTTCTGTCCTTCTTAGAAATTCTGCTGCAACCTTGACCTTGCAAATGTTGCGGAACAGCAGGTCTACTATAAAAGCTGAATATGCAAACATTTCTCAAACTATGAACGACAGCACCTACAGCTGCATGTAATACAGCCTGGCTGGGGGTGGAGAGAAAACCTGATGGAAAGTGCGTTAATTAAGATTTCCAAGAGCACAGGGCATTCTCTGAATTCTTTACTGTGAAAATCCCAACAATTATTCAAGAGTTTAAGCCTTCACTCCGCTGTGTTCAATGTGTTATTCAGATGGACTCTTGGCATAAATCTATACTAATGGCTTAACAATATATCAATTTGAGACGCTTGCTGCTGTTCATACAGTGCCAAGTATGCCCATACAGTAATCACTAAAATTTTGCACGATTCTGCATATGATAGAACTGGCAGATGCTTAGCAAATGTCTTCATTATTAGGTCTAAACCATCTATTTAAAAAAAATATCTTCACCATAAATGCAATATATAAGGGCATTTGTTCTATAAATGCTTGACGGAAATGCAGGAATTAATTTTTCAATCAGAAAATGTATATAAGTATAGTTCTTAAGCTTGAAACCATCTACATCTCCAAGGAAGCCTGTAAGTCCCAGTAGGACATATAGATACTAAATGAACAGCATGTGCACACCACTACATGCTTTTGTTCCTAATAGCACTTATTAGCATATGCCAGTTGTCTTTTCAGCAGCACAGAACACAGCTTGTGATTGGGTTCTTTAGCTGCCTATGGAGAGGATAAGTCTACCAGTAAAACAGGTGAGCCATGGATTTGCAAGCAACATAGCAATGTTATTAATAGGTATAAAATATAAAAATATAAGATGAATATTTTCACCAGAGGTGGTTCTTTATATTTAAGCTGGCCATAGACGTACAGATATAATAGCAGGAATCATCGGACCGTGAATGGAATGTCCCGACATTTTTCGCGCCATGTCGATTGGTCGTTCAGTCGATCAGACAGGTTAGAAAATTTCTGTCGGCTGACGTTAAAATCTCTGCATGTATTGCCGATCTGACAATTTTCAGTGGGAGACTGTCACCAGCTTTTGTTGGACATAAACTTTCGTACGATTGATCTCAGGGCAGAACATTGTCTGATCTGTTCTTTTACTACTTTATTTAAACTGAAGGTTAGTGGCAGATCGGGAGATGGGGACGTCCGTTCGTTCTATTTTGCAGGTAACCTGCACGTCTATGGCCACCTTAAGTCTCACCTACAAATGAACCACATCATACAGTTACGTGTAATATGCTAGTAAACCGAAATAGCTGGTAGTGGTAGAAATGAACCTTAGATTCCTTATTATTCAGTGCCACGTATAAAGAAGAGGGGGAGAATGCACTGCTATTAATTATATTATTCTAACATGTTCTAAGAGGATCTTAAATACTTTATATTAGAATTTTGGTGTTAATTTGCCCTGTTCTGGAAGAGAACTTCAGAAAAGTAAAACAAGGACTAAAAATGGAACAGGCCGACTGACTTTTCCACATTGCAATGGATAAGGCCGCAGAACTGCAGGGAAACCAAAAAAGATGAGACCAAAGGTCAAATGCATTCTAATAAGTCTCCAAAAGTAGAAATGTAATTAAAGATTACTTTGAACAGTAAGATATTCAGTTTAGTTCAAGAAAACCTTGCAGCATCTGTCCCTGTACATTTCCCAAAGTCCCCTTCCTATCTTTTAACAACACTCCAATGACACTGGATGCCCTGTTCTAGTGAGCGAGTCCTGGCTTCTATTCTGTGCTTCAGAGGTTTGAGGGCTGAATAAATAACTCAAAATGTCAAGGAAGATCTAACTAGGGGATTCCTCTAGTCAGAACATCCATTTTCAAAAGATGCCTCTCGGTCTCTGTTGTCACCGAGGCATTGTCTAATTCAGGCCAAAAAAAAAAAAAAAAAAAAAACCTGGACTAAAATAGACATCTTTAAACTGTTCACAGCATTAGACATGAAGGCTTTTAAATACAGGAATGGACACTTGTAAACATTGTAGCCTCTAGTTTGCCTGGAGAACATGAAGCACCATGCAAATAAAATGTATTGTTTCAAAATATGAGTAAAAATTTAGTAATTTATGTGTGTGAAACTGTGAAATATTGTTGGACCCAGATGCACAGCAGAACTGTATAAGTACAGACATAACTACATTAGGAAGCCGCTGTAAATCCATTTATGGATATATTAGCATTTGCATTAACAAATAAACTCAAATACATCCTTTGTTTCTTTAGTTTGTGAACTTGATATTTGCGATGGCACAATGGATTTCATTTCCAGCCAGGACTCTCACTGCAAGGAGTTAATTATCCATAAATATAAAATTATTAAATTTTGCAAATGTTTGCATGGGTCTCCTCCAAAAACATACAGGCAGATAAAACTGAAGCTCCACTGGGCAGGAAATGATCTCTGCAAAGAGCTGTGGAATTGTGGAATATGTTGATACATATATATATAATAATAAGATTAATAAACCCTTAAATCTTCCCCCTTAAATGTTATAATATCCTTACAAGAATCCAGCAGGGGCATGGCGTAATTGGACACATACAAAGTCTAGAATAGTAACAACATCATACTGAATAAACATTTAGTAGAACAAAATTAAAGTTAGTAAACAGCCTATAAACACTGACCCAATAAAACCATGTTATCACAGTTATAACCCTCTATTCTTAACCTAACAAAATAAGTGAGAAGCATTAGGATAAGGCAGCTTGGGGAAAATTTGGCTAAAAAATAAAAAAAGAGCACTGTTGTGGTTCATTACAAGTAATACTGACACATTCCATTCTGTTATCAGAAAGTGTCTAACATTTGAAAGTGGGGTCATAAAAGCCATTAAACCTCACCAATCTGAACTGCAAATAATGTAATTAAAATGGAAATACAGTCTATAATTAAGTCAAGGAAAGACGTTTGATAGCCCTTTAAATAATACAACATAAGAATATGAAAAGTGCAGGGGGGTGGAGAATGGGGAATAAAATAAGGAAACTGGCAACCAATAGATGAAGAAGAAACAAAGAATTTCTAAAAAAGAATATGCATGATCAGACATCCATGGCTGGTTAAACATTTAGTGCAGTATCATTTAGCAGTGAGATTGTTATGGTGATTGTCAAATGGCTATTTCACAGCTCGTGACACAGAGCAGCAATTTCTGTAAATTAAAATATAAATTATTTATGCATGGACGTAATAGTGAGATTTAATGTGACAGCGGGATATGCAGAGCGGATATTCCCAACAAGAATTCCGTTTCAATGAATATCCTAAAATTAAAAAGTGCCTGTTTAATGTGGGTGGATGACCGCAGAAGCCAGAGATTTTTATGTTAGAAAAGGACCTTATATGAATTTACAACCTTCTGTCTCTATTACGATTATGTTGAGGTTTGTATCTTTTTTTTTCTTTCAAAATGTGAGAATTCTTGCCTTACAAGCCCCTTGCACACGTGTTAATGTGCATTTATGAGCAGCTAAAGAACCCTATTAAAGGCATCTTATCATGTTTCTGTACACATAAAGAACAAAAGAAATGTGTAAACCAACATGACCCCTGTGCTGTGCATATGTGACTTGAACCGAAACCCTCCAGTGCTTTCTGGGCTACAATAGACTTTGGTGCCTGACATTCCCCATTAGTTGTAATGATCCTTTAGAGCAGCAATGTATTTAGAGAGATCTCAGGCTGCTGACTTCACAGCTTCATAGTCTATGTAGTATGTGACCCCCAAACTGATTTGCATTCACTGTCTATTTGTAGTTTTTCATTTACAAGAGGCTCTATTTAGCAGTACATCTGGTTTTTATACAACCAAAACTTGCCTCCAATAAAAATTTAAAAATAAGCCCCTGCTTTGAGGGCACTGGGAGCAACATCCAAGGGGTTGGGGAGCAACATGTTGCTCACAAGCTACTGGTTGGGGATCACTGGTCTATGTAGTAAATGACCCCCAAACTGATTTGCATTCGCTATCTATTTGTAGTTTTTCATTTATTTTAAATATGATATATATATGATATTGGTACCAGGAGAGTTACCTAGAGCAACCACCACTTGTAACAGCTTACTAGAGAGGCTCAAAAGACTGTGTGGGTCAATATCTTATTAATTTCAAAAGGTTGTTGTTATTAATGCTGTTTTACTGGCCTACGTGCTTCTAATAAACAAGGTTGCCACTCATTTAGAGTAAAGGTATATAGCCATGTAACGCATTAACTCATTAACCTCTTTAGAAGTTGGAAAATGGCCATGGAAGTTTTGCAAATGTCTATGTGTGACAACATGGCCTTCACTAGGATAACCAACATGGCCTTCACTAGGAGAACCAACACGGCCTTCACTAGGAGAACCAACACGGCCTTCACTAGGAGAACCAACACGGTCTTCACTAGGAGAACCAACATGGTCTTCACTAGGAGAACGAGCATGGCCTTCACTAGGAGACGAACTCCAAACTGCTCACGCACACCCAGAAAGTACTAACCCTGGTGCTCTGGGAAAAGGGCTTCGGCAACCCCACAACAGTACGAAGAAAGAATTCACCGGCACACAGGTATTGCTGGCAGGGTGAAACAACCCTTGCTTAAAGTTTAATAGTGCGACATGCACTAGGAGAACCAACACGGCCTTCACTAGGAGAACCAACACGGCCTTCACTAGGAGAACCAACATGGACAGGAGTTCAGAGATCTCAGTTAACCATTTACAATGAAGGTGTAGGAATGCAGATATAGACATTTTGTTCTATAACCTAATTTTGCCAGATCTGAATGCGTCTGCAACTGAGTGATAACTACCATAATCAAAATGTTTGGTGTACAAAAGAAAAAATGCTTTCCATTGTAAAATTCTGCACAAAGGGCAAATGTCGGACTTTCCCCCCCCCCCACTCTGTAGTCTCCCTATGTTGCCTCCTATTGTGCTTGGTGGGGGAAACCCTGATACGTTTGATTTTCAGTTCCCTCTGATCAAAACAGTTGGCAGAAAAGGCCAACTTAAATGGTGACACTGGAAATGTTCAACCAATGACCCTCAAGATGCTGCTAAATTAAAGAACCCCCTTTTTGGTTTTTAGGCAGGTACAGGGGTTGCAGGTCAACAGCTTTAGCAGTCAATGTGGGCTCCTCTGACATGAATACAAATGAGGAAAACACACTTTGCAATGTAATATTATATTGTTGGTACTTTTAACAAGGTAATTCACTAGCCTCAGCCATAACCAAGTCCTTATTGAAGCAATATACCCTTGTAGGGATTCAAAAGCCAGCAGGTTGCACTCCTGCTGGAATCTGCTAGAATGACTTCAGGATATTTGCACAACCAAAAATAACAGAATGCACAGCAGTGTGTATTGTAGGGAGTATGTGGTAAAATTCTCGAAATGCTTCCTATGGAACACATTGCTTCTCACTGGCACGCAAGTTTGTCTTGTTTGGTGTTAAACTACATTCATTTCACAGGGCCTTAACTACCATTGTCCTCTCCTAAACATCTGTTCCGTCTGCTAAATTCCAGGGTACGTCCGTTAATCCCAGCATCTGGGGGAAAAGATACTGAAACCTCTCTGGCAAACTAATTTTTTTAGAAATCGCTTCAGTTAGTTCAGTGTATATAATCATCGCTACGTAGGTGTACGAGAGCGAAATACTTGATTTGAACACTTCATTAGCAATTCAATTACCTGTGTACTGACTGATCTTGTCCCATCTGTTGCCTCCACTGTCAAGTTGTAATTAGATTTCTGTTCTGCATCAAGAGGTCTAGCAACAATGATGGTTCCAGTGCCCTTGTCCACATCAAACCGGCTGTCGTAGTTTCCACCTTGTAAAATACAGAAATAAACCAGGCGTCTGCAAAATGCTCTTCACAATGTTCAGCAAAAAACAAACAACATAATGGCCATAAAGAAGCACAAATAAAATAAAGCCTGCCATGCCACTCCACACACTTGCTGGGTTTATGTGTATTTAGCACAGGCCATGATTGATAGATCTTCAGGTAGGCTTATCCTGGCTCTACCTAATCCCTATCTCTTTCTGAAATGTGCACCTCTTTAGTAAGTGCACCTAACCGTGGATCACAGAGAGGGGAAATGTAGACTGCTGAAAATGAACATTTATCCCTCACTTATCTTTTAATCCCAACCAACCAAGTTAAAATGTATATGTGTTTTTTTCTTATAGATTGATTCATAAATGACTATAAGCCAATCATACTACATCAGTGGTTTCTGTTGTGGATATAGATTTGTGATAGGTGTCTAAGTGCATTATATCCACAACAGGTACATGGAAGATATATATTTTTTGGGGAGGGGGATAATGCACTCCCCCCCCCCAATTTTGAAAGTAAGAATATGAAATGCTATACCATAACCACAAGGGCAATGGAACACAATGATTCTGTGTGTTTTAGCAAACATCCATCACCTGACTCATGAATCCACCACCTCAGTGATTGCCGCTGTCATTTCTACTAATACTATACTAATGTTCTTATATTTTTTGTAAGGGTAAATTATTCCTTATTATGTTAGATTTTTTGGGGTAAGAGATACAGTGGTGTGCAAAACTATTTGCTCCCTTCCTGATTTCTTATTCTTTTGCATGTTTGCCACACAAAATGTTTCTGATCATCAAACACATTTAACTATTAGTCAAAGATAACACAAGTAAACACAAAATGCAGTTTTTAAATGAGGGTTTTTATTATTTAGGGAGGAAAGAAATCCAAATCTACATTTTCATGTGTGAAAAAGTAATTGCCCCCTGAGCCTAATAACTGGTTGGGCCACCCTTAGCAGCAATAACTGCAATCAAGCGTTTGCGATAACTTGCAACGAGTCTTTTACAGCGCTCTGGAGGAATTTTGGCCCACTCATCTTTGCAGAATTGTTGTAATTCAGCTTTATTTGAGGGTTTTCTAGCATGAACCGCCTTTTTAAGGTCATGCCACAACATCTCAATAGGATTCAGGTCAGGACTTTGACTAGGCCACTCCAAAGTCTTCATTTTGTTTTTCTTCAGCCATTCAGAGGTGGATTTGCTGGTGTGTTTTGGGTCATTGTCCTGCTGCAGCACCCAAGATTGCTTCAGCTTGAGTTGACGAACAGATGGCCGGACATTCTCCTTCAGGATTTTTTGGTAGACAGTAGAATTTATGGTTCCATCTATCACAGCAAGTCTTCCAGGTCCTGAAGCAGCAAAACAACCCCAGACCATCACACTACCACCACCATATTTTACTGTTGGTATGATGTTCTTTTTCTGAAATGCTGTGTTACTTTTACGCCAGATGTAACGGGACGCGCACCTTCCAAAAAGTTCAACTTTTGTCTCGTCGGTCTACAAGGTATTTTCCCAAAAGTCCTGGCAATCATTGAGATGTTTTTTAGCAAAATTGAGACGAGCCTTAATGTTCTTTTTGCTTAAAAGTGGTTTGCGCCTTGGAAATCTGCCATGCAGGCCGTTTTTGCCCAGTCTCTTTCTTATGGTGGAGTCGTGAACACTGACCTTAATTGAGGCAAGTGAGGCCTGCAGTTCTTTAGATGTTGTCCTGGGGTCTTTTGTGGCCTCTCGGATGAGTTGTCTTTGCGCTCTTGGGGTCATTTTGGTCGGCCGGCCACTCCTGGGAAGGTTCACCACTGTTCCATGTTTTTGCCATTTGTGGATAATGGCTCTCACTGTGGTTCGCTGGAGTCCCAAAGCTTTAGAAATGGCTTTATAACCTTTGAAATTTAACTCAGGTGTGATAAACCACAGTTAAGTTATTTTTTAACAAGGGGGGCAATCACTTTTTCACACAGGCCCATGTAGATTTGGAGTTTTTTTCTCCCTTAATAACGTAAACCTTCATTTAAAAACTGCATTTTGTGTTCAATTATCAGTTATCTTTGACTAATAGTTAACGGTTTTTGATGAGCAGAAACATTTAAGTGTGACAAACATGCAAAAGAATAAGAAATCAGGAAGGGGGCAAATAGTTTTGCACACCACTGTATGTGTAAAGATACATGGGGGTGGGTTGTTTTGGAAAACGAAGTAACTTTGGGCAGTTGGAGGGCTGCCCAAAATGAGTCAATGTGCATAATGTTTGTGTGATTTAACATACACTGGCCAACGTTGGACTGTTAAAGGGGTGGTTCACCTTAAAGTTAATATGTTATAGAATGGCTAATTCTAAGCAACTTTTCAATTGGCCTTCATTTTTTTCTTTTTTATAGTTTATGAATTATTTGCCTTCTTCTTCTGACTTTAGTTCTTTAGACCCCCATCTAAAAACAAATGCTTTGTAAGGCTACAAATGTATTGTTATTGCTACTTACTTTTCTATTCAGTCCCTCTCCTATTAATTTTCCAGTGTCTTTTTCAAATTAAAATATGGTTGCTAAAATAGTTTGGACCCTAGCAATTGCACACTGGAGAGCTTCTAAATAACTCAAATAATAAGAAATGAAAACCAGTCGCAAGTTGTCTCAGGATATCGGTTTCTACATCATACTAGAAGTCAATTTAAAGGTGAACAACCCCTTTAAGGCAGACTGACTGACACACTGCCTTTCAATATATATAGTAGATGGGATTATTCCAAACCACAGGAGATTTATAGATAATGGTATCACAGAGAATCTCACAGAAGGATATGAAAATCATTGAGGTTCATTCTGCAGAATACTTTGTCTGAAGGAAGACTGGGTCATCAAAGAAATAACGCTGACACTGAAGGAAGACATAAGAAATGATCTATATTTCACACTTTATTTTAAATATATAGTGAAATCTAGATCATTATGCATCATCATTGTGCAACATTACTGAAATCAAAAATGATCATGCTAAAAGTACATGATAGGGTAGGACCGACTAAAAGAAAAAGCAGAACCGACAAAGACGGGTTAAGAGGTCTCGGCAGATACCTGCTGCTATACAACTTGCGTCGCAAGCCATCTGAAAGATGTAAAAGACTTCACTAGGTGTGGTCTCTCCTGGCAGCAGGCAGCAAAAGCAGAGAAAGAATAAAGAAAAGTCACACAGAAACAGCAAGGAATTGTTAGTTACATGACAGATTATAAGAACAACAAATATCAAAGCAAGTCAGCAGAGAAACAGTGTGAAAAGATAATTCAGATAATGGAAGGGACAAAGGATTTCACACTTGGGTTTTAAAATTAATTAGCATGCAATAACTTTATCCCAAACTCCTTTCTCCATCCTAGCAGTAGCAGTGGAGATAATTGACTGTAGAACAATATGTACAGTAGGATTTGGGTGGTAGAGTGAGATGGTGCCTATAGTTACAGTGGGGATAATAGTCTCTGGGAAGAGATTGTGGCTGTGGGATAGCAGGTATAGTAGGGAGAGATGGTGCCTATAGTAGCAGTGGGATATTAGCCTCTGGGAAGGGACAGTGGCTGTGGGATAGCAGGTATAGTAGGGAGAGATGGTGCCAATAGTAGGATAATAGCCTCTGGGAAGGGATTGTGGCTGTGGGATGGCAGGTATAGTAGAGAGAGAGAGATGGTGCTTATAGAAGTAGTGGGATAATAGTCTCTGGGAAGGGAGTGTGACTGTGGGATAGCAGGTATAGTAGGGAGAGATGGTGCCTAAAGTAACAGTGGGAATAATAGTCAGCTTGGCCATGTAACAGAGAACAGCCATGCAGAACAAAATCCCTTGCATATATGTTGACAGACACTGCGGAGTACTTTAAGATCACATGGATGCTTTCCGTGTCTGGGCTTTACTATTCCTTTTAAAGTCATTTACCAAAATGAGGACATTATCTTTCCTAGACAGGAATCAGGAACAGGGCTTTAAGGAAGATTTGCCTTTTATTACTTTCCATCAATTCAGGTACCATTTTTATATACACACAAAAATCACAGAGCTGTTTGTCTAACCTTCTGGCATGCGAATTAGCAAGGGAATATGTTTTGGAAAAGGCAATAAAAGAGAAACTTTGCAACCTTGAATGAGCACTCTATTGCCGCACACAGGCCCCGAGGCTAAGCTTTCATTCCGTTACAGGGCTGCCTTAAGCTGCAATGGCATCGCACTGCCAAATGCTGCCTTCCGCTCTGCTTTATTAGACATTCACTTACTGAAAACATATTCCAATCCAAGAAACAGCAGGGAGCGTGAAAGGTTGGGGGAGACCAAATGCTTGTGCTGACCATTTAAAAGTCAGGGTTACAGTTACTGCACAGCAAGTGGCGGAGGCTTGTCCGGAAAGGCTACTGGATAGGAAAAGAGGGTGATCTGAAATCATCCATTGTGTATAATAAGTCTGAGATAATCTAAAAACTAAGATATAATTAATCATTATTGGAGGCAAATCAGCCTATTGGTTTTATTTAAATTTTACATGATTTTCTAGCTTAAGGTATGAAGATCCAAATTACAGGATCTGAGCATTCTGGATAACAGGTTTCATACCTGTACAGGTATGGGACCTGTTATGCAAAATGGTCGAGACCTGGAATTTTCCAGATAACAGATCTTTCTGTAATTTGTATCTTCATACCTTAAGTCTACTATAAAATCATGTAAACATTAAAAAAAAAAAACAATAGGCTTATTTCGTTTCCAATAATTGATTATATCCTAGTTGGGATGAAGTACAAGGTACTGTTTTATTATTACAGAGAAAAAAGGAAATCATTTTTATAAATTTGGATTATTTGGATAAAATGGAGTCTATGAGACATGGACTTTCTAGATAATGGGCTTCTGGATAACGGATCCTGTAGCTGTACATTATTTTATCTGGAGAACTAGCAATATGGCAGTTCACATTCATCAAGTCCAGGCATGGAGCTAAACAAAACTCTCTGTGCAAGCCTATATTTGTATTGGGATTGGAGTATCTTGTATAGAAACACAAAGCATTAACATTATTTAGTCACCGCTACCCCCACCCCTATATTATTTCCCTTTTAAATACATTTTCCCACGAGGAAGCCAGCTTGTTCTAAGTCAGAATGGAATGTGCTAGGTAAATTGTTGTTAAAACGTGAAAATTCCTACTGGGAAGTATAACCAAACCCACTGAAAGAAACCATCCCCAAATAGTAATATTTCCGAGAATTAACATAGGTCTTGTAATGAGATAATAATATTCCTTCTTTAGTCCATGCTTGGAGATGCCACAAAGCTGCTGTGATTAGAGCATTTTATCAGTCGTTACCACAAACATTTCCAGCACAAACTTGTATTCGGCAATTGTCTGGGCAGGCATCCTGGCTCAAACATTTCCTTGCGCTTCAGGGCATGTTTAATTGAACAATACGCAGGCTTCAAACAGGCACATTATTTAGGGTGGGGACGAGAAAGTCTTAGCCTCACAGCTGTTCTGAGTTAAAGCTAAATGCAGGGTAGAAATGCCATTTATTGTCATCTATTGTCTTATTTCATTTTCCATTTGGAGATATCAAATACACAATGGAAATATTATCAACTGAAAGCATAATTAATACACTTTCTGTATAAAGTCTATAAAGGTGTTACTTACTGTGCTGTTTTGAGCCCTTTAAAGGGGGTGTTCACCTTCAAACACCTTGTTATTTTCAGATAGATCACCAGAAATAACTTTTTCCAATTACTTTCTATTTTCTATGTGTGACTGTTTTTCTTATATTGAAGTGTAAAGTGTAATTTTTCACCTTCTAAAGCAGCTCTGGGAGGGGGGTGGTCGCCGACCCTGTGAACTGTTCTAAATGGATACATTTAGTTGATACATTTCTTATCTTTGTCCCTGCTGAGCAGAATCCACATATGCTGCTGGAAAATGTATCAACTAATGCGGCAAATTGTAGCAATTCAGAATCTGCACCTGAATTACAGAGCTGCCAGGCTCAAACACCTGAGACAGGGACTTTAAACTTAGATTTTGAAAAAAAAATCTATTTCTGGGGAACAATCTGAAAACAATTGAACTGAAAAAAGTGTTTGGAAGGTGAACAACCCCTTTTAGTAGCCCTAAAGCATGTCCCTTAAAGGAATACTGTCATGGGAAAAAATTTTTTTCAAAATAAATCAGTTAATAGTGCTGCTCCAGCAGAATTCTGCACTGAAATCCATTTCTCAAAAGAGCAAACAGATTTTTTTATATTCAATTTTGAAATCTGACATGGGGCTAGACATTTTGTCAATTTCCCAGCTGGAGTAGCACTTTTAACTGATGTGTTTTGAAAAAAACATGTTTTCCAATGACAGGATCCCTTTAAAGAAGAAATTTCATGTAAAAAATAAGAATGTACCAGTGCATTATACTCATTTAGATATAAAAGAATTGTGCTTAAAAAGTAGTGTTTCAGGCTGTGAAACTACTACGAAAACTTACCGGTGATGTCAAACCACAGCGGAGAGCTCAATGGTTCCGTTGTAATCACTCCAATCATATGAGCAACAGGATCGCTTTCCATCACACTGAAGGAGAACTCTGGCTCTTCAAAGGAAATGGGCTCTGCAGACGGTACGGGCTTAGCAATCCATTCTATGTGCAACCGCGTGGTTGAGGATTTCTGAGGCCTCCCATTATCAACTGCTTTAATCTGTTAACAGGAGAAACACGATATAAATCAAAAAGAAAACGAACACATATAGATACTGTAACTATGTACAGATTATTATGACGAATGGAGAAGGAACGGACCCTGACCTCGATGGGACTACTTCTCTGGCGACTAGATAATGATTTTCATCATTTTATTTTGCAGCTTAATAAATAGAGTAAATCAGTCCCAATTAATTATAGAGCTAAGGATACCGTGGAGATAATGCCTTCCTCCAGGAGCCATGGAACCAAATAAGTGAAGGTGGATGAATACATTAATACAAGCACCCAGAACCCCATGGCAATGCTCTTCCGTTAGTTATAGCCTAATAACAGATGGCTTTTGGGAAAGCTGCGCATAGGAAATGTAATGGAGTTAAGTTGTTAAAACAGCAGCATTGTCATAACAATAGAACTTTTTACAGACTTTTAATATTCTTACATTGTACAATAGGGAGTAAACTATCCCCTATATAAAGTTTAAAGGTCACCCCCTCCTACATTGTACTTGCAAACACACTCAGAGAAGTTGTCTTACCGTAAGAATATCGTACTCCCCAGCAGCAGAGAACTTTTTGGATGACACAACTCCAGTTTTAGGCTCAATGAAGAACTTTCCGTGCTCATCCCCTTCCTCGATGCTGTACGAGATTTCGGCGTTCGCTCCAGCATCCTTATCTATAGCAACGACCCTGTAAATTGGATCCCTTTTGGCGTTCCTTTCTCTTTCTGGCTTTTCTCGCTCGGGAAGTCTGATCTTGTAAAATTTCTGCAGAAACTGGGGCTTATTGTCATTTTCATCCAACACCTTCACAATAACTCGCGTGACGGACGATTTGGCAGGATGGCCGTTGTCTGTGATGATCACCTGCCCAAAACAAAAAAATGGTTTGTTGAACAGAGTTCCAGGCCAGAAGTAGAAAGGCATACAATTCACTAGCTTTCTGGGAGAAAAGCTAATTTCCGAGCTTAATAAATGTCGATCTAGTACTGTGCACAGCTGGAACTATTCCTTCAGGAAAGATGGGAATTTATTTCCCTTGCATGCAAATATACATTTAGTTAGTTACTGTAAAACAAACATCTGTACAATGCAAACGAGTGCTAAAAAGAAAGTGCAAACAGTTGCAATTTCCATGAGAAACAAATGCTGCCTATTGACTGGATTTCCTTTTCAATAAACTGCATTTCTTTTAGAATGCCAAAATCTAGATGAAACATGATTCACACACCCTTTGGGAGATTTTTAAATAATAGCTTTCTGGAAACCAGTTATCTGGAAAGTCCCCAAAGCAGCAGTGTCAGAGTCCTGTTTGACAAACAATTCTGATTTGGTTTTTGTCGCTAAGACAGAATTCATATTTATCATTATTAATGATGACAGCAAAAATTTACTAGCGGGTTCAGTCATGCAGGATGGCATCCACTGACCTATAGGTGCCCTAGTAGATATTTTGGAGCTCATTTTGGACCTTATGGCATTTATGGGTCACTGGCAAATGCAGAAACTATAGGGGCAGATCTATTTGCCTTTATCCCAGTGATTCCCAACCAATGGCTCAAGAGCAACATGTTGTTCACCAATCCCGTGGACGTTGTTCCCAGGGGCCTCAAAGGAGGTGCTTATATTTGAATTCCTGACTTGGAGGCATAAAGACCATGTGCACTGCCAAACAAAGCTTTCTGTACACTGCCAGTCCACATAGAGGATATCAAATAGCCAATCACAGCCATTATTTGGCACCCTCAGGAACTTTTTACATGCTTGTGCTGCTCCCCAATTCTTTTTACTTAAATGTGGCTCAAAGTTATAAAAGATTGGGGATCCCCACTTTAGCCCATCAGTGCTATTTAGTCATATCCATGGGTGGCAAAATTAGAATCAACCAGGGACACTGCATTAATGAGGCAAGATGAGAAACTCGCCTCAGGTGGCAGCACCCCACAAGTTACATGGGGCAGCAAAAAGTCACTCCTGGTAGCTTCAAGAGATTAATTTCTAGTTATAAAATTTGGCTCTTCTAGCGCAAAGAAAGCAGAGGGTAAGGAGGGGGATGGCAGCACAGAGGGGTTAGAACTGGCCCTGGAATCAACCACTCAAAATTAGGCCCCTAATAAGACCTGACCCCAACAAAATTACAAGTAAGCCCAATGCGAAGTTGGCCTCAAAGTCTGAGAAACACTGTTGCATGGACAAACACAGAAACTCTGAAGAACTAGATGAATATACCTAAGATGACCATAGAGCCTCCTAATCTCCCAATGTTTAGATCAGGTGTACCCAACCTTTTTCAACCCATGAGCCACATTCAGTTGTAAAAAGATTTGGAGAGCAACACAAGCATGAAAAAAAGTTTCTGGGGGCACCAGATAAGGGCTGTGATTGGCTATTTGATAGCCCCTATGTGGACTGGCAGCCTACAGGAGGGTCTGTTCGGCAGTAAATCTGGATTATATACAATCAAAACTTGCCTCCAAGCCTGGAATTCAAAACTAAACTCCTACTTTGAAGCCTCTGAGAACAACATCCAAGGTGTTGGTGATATTTCTACACAGAAGTAAAACCAGTAAGTACTTGTGATAACCCACATATTAGGGCTATGAGGGTGCACTACTGGAACAGACTCAGAACTGATAACACAAGCGCAGAAAAAAATCAGATTAAGGACAAATAATTTCCATTATTAAAATCTATTACAGGAGACAACTTCCTCTAGAAAAGTGTCCGTTCCAAGCTGGGAAACATATTGTGTTAAATGTTACTTCATTAAAATGTGATAATATGGCGATTCCCTGTGATTCTCATATTCTCCCCACTGTGACATGCCATAGTAAATAAATATCAGGCAAACATGCAAATGACCAAATTAACAAAACAAGTGAAAAACAGAACCAATCCAAACTCAGAATGCTCTTGCCGGAAGCTTTTTACACGGCGCGGATCCATCACTAAGGGGCATGTTTACTAACATTGGAGATAAATATCTGGAGAGATTTCTGGAGATGTTGCCCATAGCAACCAATCAGATCTTTGCTTTTGTTTTCTAAGTTATAGATGGCTGTTTAAATCTAATTGCTGATTGGTTGCATTGGGCAACATCTCCAGAAATCTCTCCAGATATTTATCTCCAATGTTAGTAAACATGCCCCTAAACCTTAATGCAGTTAAGGATCAGATTTCCTTGTAAATATGACAAAACCCACCAACCCATCTGGTCAGCATTTGAGTGTTAAATGAATTGCCAGATGGACACCACACTTGGCTTAGGCCTTAAGCTGAATACTTAGACATTTCTGGGTTTCTTCCCAACCAATTCTTTTCAACCAATTTTTAAACTCTCCTCCAGACAAATAGGAATAGAATCATTAAAAGCATTAAAGCTTGCATTACACCATATAATAGCCTTTTATAGTGCATTTGCTGTACCACAGAGCTTCTAATAAACAGAGCATTGCTGCAAAGACTAGATGAGCACGATGCCTGGCCATTTGTAAGTCAACAGTCATATTTATGCCCCCAGTGTGACTTGGGTATTCTCTATAGTTCCCCCTTTAGTCATAAATACACATTGTGTGACCAGGTAAGCCATGTCAAACTGGTGTTTTTTGTCTCTCCTTGTAGGAGATAGAGATATACCCCTGCTTTTTGTAGGAACATGTGTATTTAAAGGGGTGGCTCACCTTTAAGTTAACTTTTAGTATGTTATAGAATTGCCAATTCTAAGCAACTTTTCAAATGGTCTTCATTATTTATTTATTTTTTATAGTTTTTGAATTACTTGCCTTCTTCTGATAATTTTGTTGGGTGACGGGTCCACTTTAATAAACTATGCAAGTCAATGGGTGTCTTTTCGAGCAGACTTTTCCCAAACCCCCCTTTTTTTTTTTTTTTGCTGCAACTTTTTATATGCACAATACTTTAGAAATGATGGGCGTTTTTTTTTGCGGAGAAACCTGATGAAAAATTTCGCCCATCACTAATACCAGAATGTACGATAGTAAATTAGAATTAAAGAAATACCTTGTATGCGATGCAGGATGCAAAGTACCACGCCGACTAGACAGAAATACTTTAAACATATGTTACTTAGTACACACATTTAGATTATGCTCATACATTTTTAGGTATCGGCACTTCACCCAGATTTTAAAAAAAAAAAAAGTTTTTACTGACCTCGAGTATATGTTCCGCTTGCTGCTCTCTGTCCAGTTTTCTAGATGTAGTGGCTATTAAACCTGAAAAAGAAAAGTATGTTCTTTCATATTTTTGTCAGCAAACAGTTGCAGTAAGAAAAAGAAACTTAAATGTTACAAAATGTCTTTCCCTCTTCTCCTACAATAGAAAAGGCAAAGGGATTGGCAAGATAAATGGGTCCAAAACTGCAGAGATAACCCCTGCTAGGGGTCCAGGTCTGAAGGCTGGTTAAGGTGAGTCATGTGTTCTGATAATGTCAGCTGAAGTACAATTTGCGGAAAACACTGATTTGCTAGATATTCTTGGAGCTATACAACTGGGAAGTGTCCCCAAATTGCCCTAGGTTGCACAGTCTTTCTTTATACAAATAATAGGGCCCTGCACAGTCTTGACAACTACTGAAGACAATCCTTTCCAGTTATGCAGCTCAAATTCAGTTAGTACATTTAGAAGTTCTAGAGGGCTGCAGGCTGGGCAGTCTAGTTTAAAAGAACAGTGTGTGGGTATTGTGTATGCTCTAAAAACAATGAACATTATATACAGGCGTGAGATCTGTATGCATTGATCCAGAGACTGACAGTTGTCAGGTCTACGTGGAGCAAGATCATATACTCTAAGGGATGCAGAACGAAGGCTAACCTTGTCTGTGCCTTTCCCTATTACACATACCTATAAATTCTTACCAGTATCTACACTCATACAGTGTGCAATCCAACAAATACAGCAAACCATGGAGTGTTGTCCTCATACAGGCTAGAGTATTAATTCCATTGATAAACCAATGTTCTTACATTTACAAATGCACAAATAAGCATGGTTCTTTCCATGGAACGTTCTATTCTCATTTGTTATACTGATCAGTTAGAGCAGGGGTCCAACTAAGTTACTCTTAAATGGAAAAAGTGTTGGGGAGCAACACAAGCGTGAAAAAAAGGTCACAGGTTTGGTAGCCCCTATGGGAACTGGAAGCCAACAGGAGGCAATGTTTGGCATTACTATGAGTTTATATGCAATCAAAACTTGCCTCCAAACCAGGAATTCAAAAAATAAGCACTTGCTTTGAGGCCACTGGGAGCAACATTCAAAGGGGTGTGTGAGCAACATGTAGCTCATGAGCTGCTAGTTGGGGATCCCCGAGTTAGAGGATAAACTAAAGAATCTGCAGTTCCTACTCAAAAACAGGTTATATTTCCCTTTAAAGATGCTACAGCCTCTTATAATGGCATCACAAGGATACAAGTGTTTCACACGCCACATCTTGTATACACAAATGACCTGAGACATTAGGGCAATAAGCCAGAGTAATGACTCTTTTGAAGATTGCCAGTTAACCATAACAAAGCTGCCCTGGAAGGAAGAGGCCACATATTTTATCTGACTTCCAAGCCTCATGAAGGTGATTTAAGAGCATACTCCTAGTTCTCTGACCGTGGAGAAGGCATTTCCGGTCATATAATGTACAGCTGTCTTGAGGCACCAATAAATCAAAAAAAAACTGCATAATACTTCCCATCTCTTATTACTTTTCTTTTAAGCTCAGTTTATGTTTTAGATGTATGGATTGATAAGTGTTTTTCATATATACATATGGTGTTCCTGTTATAGTTTGCATATAGTTAACATGTTGGCTACAGCATGATCTACCACGTAATCGCTCATATATGGACACCCAGAACAAAAAATGTTGATTAAACAGCAGTCGCCACTACCTGTCTAGACATAAGTAAAGGTATATGTAGTCAAAACAATGATTTTACCAATGCTAAAAGTGCTCAAAGAAATGGCATATTTTTAGACCCAAACAAGTGTATGCAAATGATTAGAATAAGAGGGCTCTCAAACACAATAAGGCAGGTAAAGCTAAAATCTCTAAATACTTTGAAGGTAAATGTTCACTCTAGAAAGGAGAGACTGGAGCCTTTTAGCTGGCGGCTTAGATGAATAACCCACAGGGACGTAATCAAGGACCTGATCCTGCCAACGAAACAGAGTTGGCAGGAGACAAAATCGGGAGGAACAAGTGAAAGGTTTGATAATTAGTGTCGAGAAGAGACACAGAGATCTTTTAATTTCTCTGCCTGCCCACGCTGTTGACTGCTTCTGAACAAAAAGACCCCAGTGACATCTCAGGTAAAGAGTTGGATACATTAGACCTTGAAAGTGGGACATCATTGCTGGCTCCTCGATGCTAAGTCAAGTACTGCACACTGTGGTGCTGGTCAAGTACTGGTCAAGTGCATTTACACATTTTACAACCAGTCGCATAAATGCAAATGTAATATTACATTGCAAGTACTTTCCAGAGTGGGAGGCCATTAGCCTTTCTGTATTAGGGAGCTCACCGTTTTACAGATTAGAGGCAGTCCACAGGTTACGTACGAGATAGGGTCTGTAGGTTTGTTCTTTAGATGAATTTGTATGTAAATTGAAACATATACATTTACTTATTAAATCCAAATTAGACAAACGTCTGTCTAAACATAGTATTTTTTTTTTACATTTCTGTGCATGTTTATTTTTACCTTTCTGTGCTCTGCAGTACACAACACACGCCAGAGGGGATTGGGCCAGGTGGTTTATTAAAGTAAATGCTAATAAAAACCAAGCAAACCACTGTACATTACTGTAATAGCCTCTGTCTGTAAGTAGGAGTTGAATGTAAGTCGGTGTATGTAACTCAAGGACTCCCTGTATACATGAGGAGGGAAAAAAGCAGAAATGCTAACGCCCAGCTTCTGGTTATTAGAAATGCAAATGTGTAATTGGGTTAGTTCAAGGGCCCAAAACCCTGGGGTGGAAATGAAAATATGGTGACCATTATGTACACAAAAAAGGCTCTGTAAAGGCCCCCCATACATGGGCCGATAAAAGCTGCCGACACACCGAGTCAGATTTCAAAAGTCGGCCAGATCTCAATCGGGCAGGTTAAAATATCCTGTCTGATTGCGGCCCTATCGGTGCATTTATTCGGTCCCGCGATCCGACTGCCCATTTCGGATGCATTATGATCCAATTGTTGGGTCCATCAGCCGGATATCGCCCACTTCAATGTCGACATATAGGAGAGAGATCCCCTCGTTTGGTGACACTGGCAAATGAGACGATCTCTGCGTCTATGGCCACCTTTAGATGCTTTCTGGACCTCAGGTTTACAGATATGGAGGAGCTGATTAACAGTGACTGATACCTTGGGAGAATTTTCCAGGCATTTGTAGAGTGTTCATCGCAAGTCCTATGGTTCTCTACCAAACAAGTATGGCTCCTGTATGGTCACATGTCTGGGTAATGAACTGTCTGTCTGTACACTGCTCAAGTGACACAATTTCAGTTAATTATAATACTACACACTTATTCTGATTCTGGGATCCTATAGACATTCCAGGACCCAATTTACAACCAGGTATAAAAAGCCATTTCCCAGTTTTCATATTTTCTCCTTCCTAACCGAAGACCAGACATAAGCATGTAGAATAATATAAAATAAGCTATGGCTGTTCTTCAGCACAATTCCCAACAAATGTAGACCTCATAGCAAGCAATTTAATCCTCAAGGGTCATTCATCATTCTGCCTCTGCCACTAATAGGACCAAAAATGACCCTTGCTGCTTTCAGCAGCTGATTTATGATGTTCCTGACAGTTTTTTTTTTTACTATTGCCTTGACTACTGTTTAATGTAATGCAGAAGTCTAGTGAGAAATGTATTTATCACCAGGGAGTGACTAAAATCTCAGTCATGATAAGATAAACCACAAGTGATTAACCCTATTCCACCCTGGATTTATAAAACAACATAAAGAGGCTGTGCTAAATATTGAGAATTTGAAGAGCCCATTGACACTAGTCATCAACAAAACGTGTACCTGAACTGTCATAGTTTGTTAAATTTCATTTGGCCAAAATGTCTATCCTGTTGCCTAAATGAAACATTTATGATAGAGGTTAGTTGACCCATAGGCTATGGAAGCAAATTGCTAAACACTTTCATAATTCATAATGAAGAATGTTATATTGCTATTGCTGGATCACCACAAGAGCTAGGGAGATTGGATGGGGAAGGGATGGCTAGCAAGAAGCAATAGCTCAGATGCTAACTAAAGACTAAAGAAGTTCTAGGTTTGATCTATAATGATCATTTCACCGTCCCTTCATCTTGCCATGGCCTTATACATATACATAATGGATCGTTTGGTAATTTGGATCTTCATTCATAAAAGGGATGGTTCACCTTGAAGTTCAATTTTAGTATGTTATAGAATGGCCAGTTCTAAGCAACTTTTCAATTGGTCTTCATTATTTGTTTTTTTATAGTTTTTGAATGAATTGCCATCTTCTTTTGACTCTTTCCAGCTTTCAAATGAGGTTCACAGACCCCATTTAAACATCAAATGCTCTGAAAGGCATTTTTCTATTCAGGCCCTCTTCTATTCATACTCCAGTCTCTCATTTAAATCAGTGCATGGTTGCAAGAGTAATTTGAACCCTAGCAATTGCTGGAATTGCAAACTGGAGAGCTGCTGAATAAAAAAACCTAAATAACTCAAAGAACACAAATAATAAAAAATGAAAACCAATTGCAAATTGTCTCA
Organism: Xenopus petersii; assembly: GCA_038501925.1. Taxonomy (NCBI): domain Eukaryota; kingdom Metazoa; phylum Chordata; class Amphibia; order Anura; family Pipidae; genus Xenopus; species Xenopus petersii. The sequence continues at coordinate 46,850,397 of CM076672.1, read as the reverse complement.
GAACATCACTCTCTACATCATACTAAAAGTTAATTTAAAGGTGAACAATCCCTTTAAATCTACTAGAAAATAAACATTAAATAAAGTTAGTAGGCTGGGTTTGCTCCCATGAAGGGGTCATTATATCTTTGGATCAAGTACAAGGTACTGTTTTATTATTCTTACAGAGAAAAGGGATTTTTTTTTAAATTGGATTATTTGGATAAAATGGAGTCTATGGGAGATGGCCTTTCCGAAAATTGGAGCTTCTTAAAAAATGGGTTTTAGATAAAGGTCCTAAGTTTACACCTGATATTTTTTCTATTACATAGCTCAAGGTGCTTTCCCAGGCTTTATTGAAAGGTGGGGGTATTTTAGAAACTGCCATTAGGTGTGATATAATGATAAACTATCACGTGTTCTTTCTAAGCAAGGTCATTTAGATTCTAATCATTATTCCCCCTATATGCACAAAACCAGTAATTAACACTTTACAGAGCAAAACACAGTCTTGGAAAACTCCCGTTCCCATGCTAAAAGCAGAAAAAGAGATGAGGACTGATTCTGAGAAAAACAGCAGAGAAGCGAGGCATCAATCATTTTAACAACTCTGTGCAGAAGACCTGCAGCCCAACTCAGACAAAATGTATTTGCTAGGGGGAGAAATAGCTGCATGACAAGCATGGAAGGATGCAAACAAATCAAACTGGAACTTTAGCTGTGAGAAAATATGAAGACACCTCTAGTGTTGGAAAGGGTTACAGGTGACGCAACGTTATCCCCATGATACAAATATATGGCATCTGTCACTACATACATCCCCGGCCTATATATTTTACACAATTACAGTCCTCAGAACACAGTAGTTATGTAAATGTACAGAACTTGAATTATTAAAATTAACAATTTGAAAAAAAAAAAAACCTTTATCAAAACCTATGCTTTCACGTTTCTGTAATTTCCTACAAATGTTCTAGTCTTTTTATAGTGACATTTATAGAAAGAGTGGGTGCTTTTTTCTTTTTTTTAGAATGGAACACTCCAGCACCTGAGTTATCCTGGAAATGGCACAGGTATGGGATCCATTATCTGGAAACCCGTTATCCAGAAACCCCTTAATTACAGAAAGGCCGTTTCCCATTGACTCCAATTGAAATCGAAATAATCCATATTCTTTTTTCTCTGTAATAATAAAACAACTAAAATATAAGTAATCCTTATTGGAAGCAAAACCAGCCTATTGGGTTTATTTAATGTTTATATTATTTTCTATTAGATTTAAGGTATAAAGATCAAAATTATGGAAAGATCCACTATCCAGAAAGCCCCAGGTCCCAAGCATTCTGGATAACAAGTCCCATACCTGTACAATATTTGCTTGGTATTAATAATCAGTAACAAGTTTACCCCCGCTGCAAGCACACTGTGGCTAGGACTATTCAATAACATTAACAATAATAATTTGTACATATCCCACATCATTACTTGAAAAATAAATTAAATACCATACACATACTTACACCACAACTCATAGGTACTTTGGGAAATGAACTTGTGAAAGCTAAACAGGGTTACTTACTTTCTTACCACAATTACACTCTGCTCCTATTTACAAAATATTTGATTACACAACAGACCTCGAAGTGCTTCTTATACATAGTAATGAGGGATGCAATTATGTTAGGATATAACCTGGCCACAGAATAAACTGCTTTAGCCAGTAATTGTTTTTATGTTTGGATGGAATTATAGGGATGGATAGGGGGGGGAGGACAAATAATTGGCCAAGGATTCCCTGTTAAGAGATTGCGGAGGGCAGAATCAGCCAGTTTTCACTAACAAATACTTTCATTTAATAGGAGACCAGGTGGCAACCCTTCCCAGTACAGCCAAACACAAAGACAGAATAAGTAGCTCCTTTCATATGAAGGAGTGCTGGCAGTAACAACAGCCTTGTTGAAGGTTAGGGCATATCACAGACCAGATAGCCAAGGTCCTCAAAGCTCCTTCACAAGATGTGTTTTTCTATGAAAGAATATAGGACAATTAAAGTGTATCGCCAGTCTACTGCCAATCTCTGCATTTGCATTTTAGCAAGTGTGTAGATGGGAAAATAAGAGCTATACATCAGGAGATCAGAGCAAAAAGGAATAATAAGGGAACTACAATATCAAACATTGATCCGGTTTGATTCACCAGCAAGTTTTAGAATGAGAAATGCTACTCATTTATATTCTACAACACAAATACTGTGTTCAAGAACCAATTTGCTACACAAAACACTGAAGTCTAAAGGGGGCCATAGACATAACAATTACCATCTTTCTTGGAAAAGATCTTTCCTGGAAAGATGGTTTGTTTCAGAGCTGAATTGTCAGAAACAATAGAATTCTACCTGTATGTGACGATTCAGCACTAACAATATGCGATGTTCGGGTCCCTTCAAAGGCACCCGATCAAAATTTGCCGTCCAGCCCGATCGACGAGCTGACCGATATTGAAGTCTTCTGCTGATATCGGTCGGCTCTTTTCCCAACATACACTCACCAAATATCATACGAAAATTTGTTTTGTACAATATTATCTGTGCGTCTATAGCCAACTTAAGGCCAACTGCTAAATCCAAAGTATGACATCTTCATTGTATTATAACCTGTCTTTAGTGCTGCCACCTGACTGGTATTTGACCAGCCTATCCAGTAAAATACCAGCACCAGTATTAAAAAAAATCATGAACAATGTACTTGCGGGTAAATTTAAAAGATTGCATAAATTGCTCCCTTCTCTTATGTGCGCCACTACCAATCCCCCCTTCTACCCACAGGCCTGCCCATTTCCCCACCCAGTTTGCTGATTTCCCTCCACATTTTCCAGCCCAATTCATCTTTCTTCCACCCAACCCTCCTGTTTTCCCGCCCCATATGTTATAGCCTAAATAATAAATAAGTGGCAACCCTACCTACCTTCCAACCATGTTGTGGTATATTGGATATCCAGCAGATTACAGAACTGGTAACAATTATTAAATGCTGCTTTCTACACATTTGTACATATAACAGTTTTTATTCAGGGGTGAATTTCTCTACAAAATAAATTTACAGCACAAAAACTAGTGAGTAACGGGATTTGCTGTTTACAAGTGAAATAGCTTTCTTGTAACTGCAGTAGAGAGGTTTATGCAGCTTATCTACTGGCCCGAAGCAACTCTCTCTGTGTGAAATATCCTGGAATGCAATTTTAAAAGAATGCAGCGTAATCTTATTTCTATAAATACTTTATATCACAAAAAGTCTGGGCACTCCTTTGAATTAGTGGAATTGGCACATTCCAGAAATGCATAATTGCTTAATATGGGCAGGATCATAAGATGTCACCTTTCCAACAAGACACACGCAGAGCATTAGTTCTTGTAGGCAGGAAGAGAGAAGCTGACCCTACACCAGGTGTAACTTTGCCCTGTACCAAAAAATTCTATGTTCTCAGTTCCAACACGGAGTTCCAAAGGGCAACATATTTAATTTTCTGTGGTTTCTTCATTATTTAGATTTTGTTCAGCTATGATCTTATTTTCCTTAGCAACCAAGCAGTGGTTTGAATGAGAGACAGAAATATGAATAGAAGAGTCAATGAATAGAAGGATAAGGAATAAGAAGTAACAATAATAACATATTGTAAGATTACAGAGCAATCGTTTTTTGGCTGATGGTGTCAGTGACCACCATTTGAAAGCTGTAAAGATGCAGGAGATGAAGGCAAATAACTTGAAAATTATAAACTATAATGAAGACCAAAATGTAAAGCTGCTAGGAAAAGGACATTCTATAACATAGTAAAAGTTAAAGGGATTATGTCATAATTATTATGATGTCATTTTTACACTGCAAATAATTCACTCTACAATATAAAATTAATTCCTGAACTAGCAAGTGTGTTTTTTGTTGTTGTAATATTGGTGTGTGGGCAGCCTTCTCAGGTCATTTTACCTGGTCATGTGCTTTCAGAAAGAGCCAGCACTTTAGGATGGAACTGCATTCTGGCAGGCTGTTTCTCCTACTCAATGTAACTGAATGTGTCGCAGTGGGACCTGGATTTTACTATAGAGTGCTGTTCTCAGATCTACCAGGCAGCTTTTATCTTATCTAAGGGAGCTGCTATCTGGTTACCTTCCCATTGTTCTGTTGTCAGGCTGCTGGGAGGGTTGATATCACTCCAACTTGCAGTACAGCAGTGACTGAAGTTTATCAGAGCACAAGTCACATTTCTGGGGACAGCTGGGAAACTGACAATATGTCTAGCCCCATGTCAGATTTTCAAAATTAAATATAAAAAAAACTGTTTGCTCATTTGAGAAACGGATTTCAGTGCTGAATTCTGCCAGGGCAGCACTATCAACTGATGCGTTTTGAAAATAAAATCCCATGACAGTATCCTTTTAAATTAAAGTTGAATCACCCCAGTAATAAAATAAGTTGTTCCATGGGTGAGAAGCAACAAGCCTGACCGTACCATATACATAGCTGGAGGGGTTTAAGGAATGCATAATATTGGAGACAGAATATTGGTCTGGTGCCATTTTCTATGGTTCCTATAAAAGACTAGCCTGGGCACAACCCTGACCTCAACCCAACTTAACACCTGCTGGGTGAACTGAATTGATGACTCCAATCCAGACCTAAATGGCAACAAAAATGCTCAACCTTACTAAAGCTTGTAACCAAATATAAGCAAAACATACTAAAAATATTTCAAAATCTACTGAAAAGGCTTCCCAGAAGAGTAGAGGGTATTATAGGGGGGGGGCAGCAAAGGGAGGCGTGACTTCATATTAATACCATTAGACTGTTGTCTGAATACTTTTGGCCATGAAATGCATTAATTCATTACAATCCGTGGTTGTGTGTGTGTGTATGGGGTAAGACAGAGTGTGGTAGATAACAAACCATCATTTTTGTCAATGTGTGTTTTAATGCAAAAGGGAATACAGCTTAATTGGGACCAAAATCATTATTGTTTTAATGAGAAAAATACAGTGCTAATTCACCTTTGTAAGAAAAGTTCAGTTATTCCCGCATTTAGCCCTTCCAAATCAATGTCAGAGACAAAAAACTCAATCCTGAAATCAATGCTAAGTGCAAATTTCTCTTGTGTGACTAAAAGTTATTGGCAAGCCACATAAAAATAAAGAGCTTTTTCTTATCAGTGCATTTATTCCTAACAGATACAAAGGCCCTTTAAAAAAATATATATTTTTTTTTTAACAAGCAAAGCCACCCCCAAAGTTTAAAAGGAATAAAGACACACAATGGGGTAAGCTGCATACATACCCTTGTGTTTTTATGTTCTTAAAAACATACTACTGAGTTTGTTTGTGGGGGAGAAGAAAACACTCCTCTAGGTTTTTGACACATAAGGGTGGTGGCACACACTGCGATTCGGGGAGATAAGTTGCCCAGTGACAAATCTCCTCTTCTTTGGACAACTAATCTCCCCAAAATGCCTTCCTGCCGGCTCTAATGTGAATAACCGGCGGGATGGCAACCGGATCGCTTTGCTTTCTGAAGTCACCCGAAGTTGCCTCACAAGGCATTTTGGGGCGCCTTTGGAAAACTAAGTGCTCCGTGTGCCTGTCCCCCAGGAAATTTACATTTTAGCTGGCGGAAAGCAGGGGAAGGCAGATCGGGGAGATTAGTCGCCGCAAAGTAGAGGAGATCTGTCGTCTGGCGACTAATCTCCCCGAATCTGCCCGTGTGGCCAGACCCTAACACTCTTACTACACCCTGCGTTTGAAGCACTTACCGATCCTAAATAAAAAAATTAATTGAACACAAATAGATCCTTTAAAAACCATCCTTAAAAATTAATTAGAAGAAATTAGCAACTACGCCTTCTATAAAGAAAAATCCTAATTTATTCTGGAAGATATGCAAGAGACCAAAGATCTATATGTGGTATTTCCCCTGCAGACAGCATTATTTATACACAATCATTGGAGATCCAATCAGACACAAAGCTTTATGGCCGCTACACATCGTTGTGCAAATAGTCTGAGAACTTTAATCCTCCATATTTTCTAAACTGCCAGTGACAGACACAGAGGAACCAACGGCTCCAGAAGCGAACAAGGGAGGATTTGCAAGGCAGTTTTGCTGCAATCTGGAAATTGATTTTAGGCCAGTCTCGGCATTTCCCAAGGCAGAAATTACTTTTGTGCTTTATGTTTCGATTGCATCGGGGACAACAATTAAAGGACCAATGAGCTGCTAAAACGACAGGGGATAAATAAACTGCCAAACAGGTGGATATGCCATTAGCAAAAATGAAACAATATGAAAATGATTATAGAAAACCTTATCTGCTGCCAGAAAATAATAAAAAGAAACCTTATGCCATGGTTGTAAAAAAAAAAAAAAAAAAAAAGTAAATGATATATGGCTTCAACCAGGCAAAAATAATTATCTTGTTAAAATGTAACAGACCTTCTCTTCACCTCTGTCAAACAGCTATGTTCAACTTTAAGATAAGTTTAGAGAGGGGCCCTTGATAATGTAGGAAGACTACAGAGAAGGAGGAAATTATATTATTTACAAATATCTAACCTGGAACCTTTCAGCTGTAATTGCACTACAACTCCCAGTATCCCCCGACACTCTTTACTAAAGTCACACCATGGTTTGTGGCCAGATGACCACTAAATACTACCAGCTAATTGGCTTCATGGTCAGACTGGCCTACCAAAGGATTTCATGGTAGACCAAGGTGCTAATGGTTTACAACCTAGGAGAATTCCCATCAACCCATCCTAATTTCCACCATGAGCCTATATAAAAAGCCTACTCCATTTGGCACTACGTATATCTAATTGCGCTGATAGTGGGGCCCAGTGTGACAGGTTCTCTGGTGGGACTGACACCGATCTGCAACAGGAATGTCATACCTGCAGCCCTTCAGCTGTTACAACTACAACTCCAAGCCTTTGGCCTCCGACGGATGCTGGAAGTAGCAGTTTTATAAAGGCTGGAGCATGTAGCATACCAGATATACCAGCTTTATGTTTCACTTCTACTAGATAGAACCCCTGGCTTCTGCATTTACAAACCTGAATACAATCCCTCTCTTTGAAGTGCCACTTGAAGCCAAGGGGTTAGTAGCAAACAAGCATCACATACAATAAGGACTATGGGGAGGGCAATATTCCTTCTTTATACATTATATGAGTTAAAAGCCCATGTGACCACAAACATGATTTTGCTTTCAAACAACCTGTCAGCAGAGTACACTGATCCAGCAGGATAACATATCCCGCTTAAGTAAAAGCAAAACAACAGATGCCACAATGAATTCTAAATACCCGGATAGCCCTGACACCAGCAGATACTAACATTAATATGCTTATCAGGTATAGTTAACTGAATTTCCCCCTTATGGCCCTCCACAAACTTCCAGATTTTGAAGAGACAATATACTGACCATTTGTAACAACAAAATTCTATATCTTTTCCTGCAACGTAAAACTTCAATAACACCCGACTAAATTGCAGCTGCTGCTGTACCAGTTGCCGATTTCCGGCTTATGGACAGGGCTTGCTTTCATGTAACATGTCTTGGACTAAGGAAGAAGCACAGCACAGAAGCATATTTCCAAGTGCCAACCTTCCATTCCTGGAATAAATTAAAGTGCCACGTTGTAAGTTCACATGAAAAAAACGGTCTGCCTGGAATTTATGTTCTGCTGCGGCACATCAGCTCAGAAGGCTTCGGCAGTAGATGTTGCGCTCACTCAAGTCGACATACATTCCTTTTATTAAAAAGGGGGAAGTTGATTTCTTAGGACAGGTGGCTATTACACGGGTTAAAATAAAAAGGCACACAACAACAAGTCTCTCATATTTCTGATTAACAGCACATTAATGCTCACTGTGCTATACTGGGTGCCCTTTAGCCTCATTCTGGATTAAGGAGATACCATAACATCAATATAATTACCTCTAACCCTTAACTCTAGATATAGACACTGTATATTTAGTAGCCATTTCAGAATTATGAATGGCCAGACGGTTTTGGTTCTGTGTTGATGGATGGCTTTGCTATACATATCACACTTCTATGAAAGGGGCACCATAACTACAGCTTCTGTATTTACCAGTATTTTGGACATCAACTGGAATCAAATCATTAACTATGAGACGTCCAACGCTCCCACTCTCTCCACTAATTTCATTTTTATTTAGGAGCATTTTCTACAAGGCAATACTTTCCCTTTACAGACTTTTATATAATCTTTTATATGAGGTTTTAATTTGGTCTAGTGCTTGCATTTATAATGAAATTTCTACTTAAGTTCTCACAAAAATCTCTCCTACTCATAAATAAGAAACTGCTAATTACCAATTCCCAATAAACGTTCAGCTAATTTTCGAGGCTGACGAAGGAACGAAAAGAAGTGAAAATTGATCTTCCTTTCGCTGGTAAGCATAAAGCCTAAATTACAGTAGGAAGGTGCAAATAAATTACAAAGCTTTGCTAAGAACTTAATGAAATCTTTATAGAGCTGTTAATGTGCAAGCAGAGATTATTGGGGAAAATGATTTTGGCTTGCCAGACTAACCTACTTTTAGAACGTTCACAAATGTGTGTTTCCAAACTGTCATGTTCACTGCTCCAGCAATAATCACCTGACCAGCGACTGCCCCAGCATGACTACTGCAATAGTCTATGCATACCTCCCAACTGTCCCTTTTACAGAGGGACAATCCCTCTTTTGACAGCTCAACCTTCAGTCCCTCATTTGTACTGGAAAGTCCCTATTTTCTCTGCACTGAACAGCCAAAAAAGAAACAGTTTCTAACTTAATTGGCTTTTAGCAGAGAGCCCAGAACAGGTAACAGGTGCAAATAAGATACTTTGTAACCAAAAAACAGTTTAGCTAAGGAGAAATATTTGTAATATTAACATGGTAATTAGGGGGTGTGGCCACAGGAAGGGCGTGGTCAAATTTTTTTGCTGTTCTACGCACAAAAAACTTTTTTGTCCCTCGTTTTACTTCCAAAATGTTGGGAGGTATGGTCTATGGAGGGGTATTTTCAAACATTTCACACTTTGCCCACAAACTATAAATCCAGCGTTCAGAGAAATGTGCCATAACCATTATTGGTTCTTATTGAACAGAATTTAGTGAAAGCAGAACTTTCACTCAACTTCCTACATTCACACCAGGCACAACTACTCTGTTTAGAATAAACATTAAGCCTTTACATCTTCCGAATTTTGCCCCTGATAGTTAGAAATGATTTGTGGGTGAGATACAGTTGTAGCATTTTCCATAAATAGCAATGGAAATGGTGCTGTTCTATAGAGGTGTATACATATATGTTTAAGGGGACCTAAACCCAAAAAATTAATTTATGCTCAGGGCACTTTTGCAATTTACCTTTATTGTTACAAACTCAACAGTTTAAAAAAACATATAATAAATAAGTTAGCTTGATACCTTCCATTGACTTCTATAGAAGCTCGCCAGGTTTTAATTGCCCAACTTTTTAAATTCCTTTTTTTCGGGATATTATTTTTCAACTGATAACAGAAAACTGAATTCAAAAAAGATCAAACGCACTTTTTTTTTTTGCAAAAAATTTCACAAATCACAGAAAAAACACAATATAGAATTTTATACAATTTGCCTATTAGGGTCCTTGACAATGAACTTCAAAGAGTTCTATTGAGCTGAAAGCCTGGTATTGGTAGTGTAAAAACAGAAATGTATGAGGCAAAAGTGATTTGATTTAAATATAATACAAACTTTCACCTGTCTGAATATACCAAAGCCTCTTCTGGGAGATGAAGCAGTGATATAAGGCACTGCAAGGAGGTCAGAGGTATTAACAGGTACACAATTGAGGGAGCTTTTTCCAACGGATCTCATATGCACAGATTTTATTTTAGTGACAGGCACTGCCACATGAATGCACATCCTAAGAAAAATAAAATCAATTATTACTCTGGTCAGATCTGCTGTGTCGCAGGAAAAAGCATACTTGGACTCTCTGAGATATAAATGCATTTTTAAAGAACAGAATCTACGTCAGGCATTTATTATAGGCACATATACAAGTTATGAGCTGCCTAAGTGCAAAAAGATACATTCTTTAGCTGGCCATGCAGGAGACAATATAATCATACAAAACAAAGTTTAATGCGATTTTCGGACTGTGTGTAGGCTCCAAATAATTGACCCGACCATTTTTGTACCACGACAATCGGCCATTTAGACTACTATATCCAGGACTTCTGTAGGATTGTTGTCTGGCCAGAACATTGCCTGATCTGTTATCTTTCCTACTTTAATCTTAGATTCTAATTGTTAGCTTTAGATTGTTGAATTAAAAAAAACATCGGAATGTTTGCCATAAGACAGATAAAATCTGAATGTGTATGGCCATCTTTACTTTCCCTCAGCATACAGCAGATAATCTGCAAACCCCCATAAACTGTGGAACCAAAGTCAGTGATCCCTCTTGCAAGATCTCATGGGCTGGGACTGGGTCCCTGCCCACCTAGTTTAATTTGTATTGCTGCATGTAGCAATCCCAGGTATGGCATGTTCTTGCGATTAGTGATAACCCGCAACCAACCCTAACCTGAAAAACTTGTAACTGCGCCCAACCCTAAAATGTTGCCATTGTAGGGCCCGTACCCAAATCTTTTCGCCTCTGGTTCCAAGACAGGGACTCTTCGGGTGCAAAAGAGGAATGTACTTCCCCAGTATGACCCACGTCCAACCCTAACTTGAAACGGTCAGCCAACCCAAATCTGCCAAACTGGCGTAAACCCCCAGTTTCCCTGGCGTTTCAAGTGACACATTGAAACGGATTTTGCTCAAGAAATCCACAAATGCTATTGTCTAAAGACCACGCTGATCAAAAGAAGGCTATGGCCAAGACCAAAGAAGAGGTTCAGTCTGGCTGGTAAAAATGATGCTTGATCTCAATGTTATTAATAGGTTAAAATATTTTATTCCAGAATATTCCCTACATATTGCCCAAAGCTGATGGCAACTGAACACATTAAATGAAAAGCAAAACAAAGCACCTATTATTATTTTACCCAGCACATTCCTGTTAAACCCAATATATATATATATATATATATATATATATATATATATATATATCTATATATATATATATATATATATATATATATATATATATATATATATATATTTATTTGGTTCGGACCCTACATCATATATATAAATATGAACAGAATTTCCCTCACTGTCCATGAGAACTTTTCCACAATTAGCAATTTGTTTGCAGAATCCATTTTATTTCCCCAGGAAATTGTCCTTGCATGTACATAGGTTTACTCTCTGCATATTTGCATTCCGAGTGTGATGATTACCAAGATAAACAGAAAATCCAATTTATTTAAAGTAAAGCCAAGCTTTTCTACAAGTCAAAAACACAGGCAAAACAAATCTGTTCTTTATCTGCCGGCGTCAGACAGTTAATCGTTTTATGTGTGCTACAAAACTTCTCTGCATACGGGAAAGATATATTTTTGTGTAAAAAAAATGAAAAACACATGAGAGACAAGCTTAAAAGATGTTGTGCCTTTCATGTTATTTGTAAGAAACGAGAAGACAAACGTACCTGTTAATTGGAGCTATCATTTAGAAGCAGCTACATTTTACAACATTAGGGCTCCTGACAACTCAATGGTTCCTTTTGTGATATTATGTGCTTGCATGATAGCTCATTTCCATAAAATAGTATCTGAAACTGTCACCTGTTAAAGGGACAGCAAACAACCTTTTCTAAATATAATCTCAATAAATAAGGTTTATAAAAACAAAAGGCAAAAAGTATATGTATGTTTTGTTATTTCTTGAACTAAAAAAGAAACTGAAGTCAATTTCACTTCAGCACTTCCTGGTTCTGCAGAGCCAATGTTTTCAGAGGAGAAATTATAGTAAAATAAATTATCAGGGCACCAATAAGGCCACTGTATAATGAGCTGCTCTTTATCTCAAAGTCTAAAATGCTGCAGCTTAGGGCTTGATAAGCCAGAACACATTAACTCTAACTTTATAGGGGTCGGTAGTGGGAATGAGTTTAGGAAGTAACAATTAGTGCTCTATAATGGCAAAAACATGTTTTTTTGGATTAATTTGTATTTTATGCAAAGGTGTTTGTAGCTATATACTGCTCCTTTTAAGCTGTCAATTTTTTACAGGGAAGCCCCAGGTTATATGCCATAATAGGGATGCATCAAACCCTGTAGTTGGGGGTTTGAGCAAATCTCCAAATGTTTAGGAACAGATTTTGTGAAATACCGAGCCATCAGTAAAATTTGCTGCAAATGTATCAGCTTTTTCAGCTGTGCACAGCTGGAAAAACCCAATGCGTGCGCAATAAATGTTACCGTTATGTTACTGTCCAGATTTGGTTTGATCAGGCTCTTGGAATTGACCGAATCCAGCTCAAAGGTTAGAATTCAGTCAAATCTTGAACTGAATCTGGAATTTGGTGCATCCCTAATGTTTAGGTTTGGCAAAGGGAAGGGATGTTTAACCAGAGGTAAACTGGAGAACATGACATGGGGTTCTCTCCCATTCTCCTAGACCAGATAGATGCAATTCCTAGAGAGCTTCAATTTGCCTTTGTGTACCACTCTGGGGGCAAGTTTCGATGTACAGCATGGTCAGTGCAGTACACCACCTACCTCAGGTAAAGGGTAAAACATATTTTCCATCTCTTCTGTTGAGTAAATACTGTGTTTTTCTAATAAACAGATTCAGAAATGCCTTTTATTTGTTTGGAATTTTTCAAACAGAACATTACACATGTTCCTACTCCTTTCCAAGATAAACAGGGTGCATGGAAGTTGGAAATAGATGTAACTCGACAAGTTACATTTCATAAATATTATATTTTGTCAATTCTGTATGTTTAGATAATGACAATGTTGGAATTCCCAGCTGTTTATCTTCAGTGGAATCTGTTTTTGCTTTGTGCCGTTGCATATGTTTGGCAAGCGACACACTCACACCACTCCGCTACTGAAGTTGCTGTGAGCACCAAGCAGAAATAAAACTAGCCCCAGGCATCACTGCTGACCTTATGACTATGTCACATTGGCTGCTTATAAACTGAACCGCTACTGGCCCATTCTTCCTGGAAATTTTTAGTGTAAAGGTCATCTTCTCAGAAAAGGCAACTTTAGGCTAATGGCACAACTGGTAAATTAAAAGCATCAGACAACTACGCTGCTTCCCATAACACCATTCTATCTATGGCAAACATTGGTGGCGGCGATAGGAAGGCACTAGTGATGTGCGGCCTGGCCGCCGCCATTCATAATGCCATAATGTCATGCATGGGTCCATTACTAGAGCTGTCACACCGAGTCGCATAGAGTTTGGTTTGGGAGGATCGAGTTAGGGTCTGGTGCGGGTGGTATTTTTGTCGGCCTAGAAAGCACCACTCAGAAGCACCCACTTTGGTTCTACCAAGTGCTTCTGCCCATACCTTTCCATCTCAAGAAGCATCAGATAATTAAAGTAATTTTGATTGCCACTATTCTACCTCAGTGGTCATAATGCCATGTAAGCCCACAGCCTAAGATACATCGTGGCATAAAACATACTACATGATATTTGCTGTGCAAGAACCTAGCTTCATCCGGCCAGTCTCCACCTTTGCGGCAAACATGAACACCCTTAATTTTTTACATATTTCTGACACTAACGGTATTCACTGAACAAAACAGCTGAAAATATCAAAAAATAAATAAAAAAAATCCTTTCCAGTTTACATTGGTTACACAATTGACAGCAAAAACTACTATCACCTATCTTTTCAGAAGACAAAATAAGCTGATATTGTGCCATTTAACTACTATGTAGGAAGGACGAGTGACCTTTAAAAAAAATGTGTTCATTTCTAGAGCGGCTCCGGACTGGCGAGAAACATTTAACACTTTGGTGTGCTTGTGGGAATGGCATTATGAAACCTTCTGTAGCTTTTCCACACAAACTTTGCAAAGGTTAACTGCTAAAAAAATAAACTGTATACACAAATATTACCCTAATTCAACACAAGATTAGAAAGAATTTATCATTGGAGTTCAGATATACATCATTGTATAAAACTTCCATGGCCATAGGTGGGATTCTGGAAGTTGTAGTCCAACAACAACTGGAGGCCCTCAAGCCAGGAATGCCTGCTATTGATACAGGCAAAGGATCTATATCCGGCATGCTTGGGGCCTGTGGTTTCCGGATAAGGAATCTTTCCATACTTTAACCTTCTAAAAATCATATACACTGTAAATATTACATAAATTCAATAGGATTGTTTTGCCACCAATATGGATTCATGCAGCTTAGTTACCATGGAGTGCAAGATACGGTTTTATTATTACAGAGAAATATTAAATCAATTTTAAAATGAGAATTATTTGCTTACATTTGAGGCTTTGGGAGATGCCCTTCCCATAATTCTGAGTTTCCTGGATAATGGATTTCCAGATCCCATGCCTGTACAAAATCTTAATATTTCCTGTTTGTTTTTCTCTTACACCCTTCAAAGCTTGGGGACCAGTTCAAATGTACTTCAATATTGTAAAACTGGTCCAACCCATGTGACACCAGGCTAAGCATGCTTGTATAGTGGGATATTCCTCCATGAAATAAGCCTTTCCAGCTGCTTTGTTATTCTAAAGAAGTTTATTTTGATGGTAACAGGGCATTAACACTGTGAAAGAAAACACTCTATACAGCTTACTAGGTTCTACCCCATCTCCCCCTCCTGCAAGCAGAAAATCATTTGCACTTCAGAAAGCCATTGTGTGGGCAACTCCAAACACTTGTCTTAATGATATTTATATGCAAATACATCTTCTATACCATGACCCAATGACATCAACAAACATATATACATTGGATAAATGCGTAATGAATTGCTAATGCCGTTCTGTAAATACATGTATAAAAGGCTAATCAGGACAGGGTAATGATCCCTCCATATTTAGATGTAGAAAGAGACAAAGAATCAGTTTGTCCGCTTACGCAGAGTTTCTTGGTACATGATACACTGTGGGTTTCAAGCTATATAAGGACAGGCCAGACGCTGGCAAGTGTTCATCCCTTCTGATAACATATACATAAATACTCTGTCTAAACACTGCTCAATATTGTAAACCCCCTCTCTATATTAATCTTCTTTAATAAGTCATATTATGTAAATGTCTTATTTTTCATCAGAAGGATAGCTGTATGGGATTAAGGATGCCCTGCTGTAAATTATAAGGAAATTAAAATTAACAGGGGGAGTGTCCCTATCTATTATATAATGGATGCTAACACAATCTGGATACCCTTGCAGCAATTAACTGGCAGAAGATACTTAAAGGGATTATGTCATGGTTTGTTTTTTTATTTTTATTAATTACACTGTTTACACTGCAAATAATTCACTCTACCATGCACAATTTCATTCCTAACACAAGTGTATTTTTTTTAGTTGTAATATTGGTGTGTAAGCAGTCATCTCAGGTTATTTTGGCTGGTCATGTGCTTTCAAAAAGAGCCAGCATTTTAGGATGGAACGGCTTTCTGACAGGCTGTTGTTTCTCCTACTCAATGTAACTGAAGGTGTCGCAGTGGGGTATTCATTTTTACTATTGAATGTAGTTTTTACTGGGAGCCATTATCAGGTTTCGTTCCCATTGGTCTGCTGGTGGGCTGCTGAGGGGGAGGGATATCACTCCGACTTGCAGTACAGCAGTAAAGAGTGACTGAAGTTTATCAGAGCAAAAATCAAATGACTGGGGTCACCTAGGAAACTGACAATATGTCTAGCCCTGTGTCAGATTTCAAAATTAAATTTGAAAAAATCTGTTTGCTGTTTGGAAAAACAGATTTCAGTGCAGAAGTCTGCTGGAGCAGCACTCTTAACTGATGTGTTTTGGAAAACAAACAATAAGTTTTCCCATGACATTATCCATTTGAAGTTGTATTTTGGCAATAGCTGTAGAGGTTACACATTGTAAATCCTTGACTAGTACCCTTATATATTTTAGCAGGAGATATATAATGCCTTAGGCTAAGGATAGTGCTACTACACGGCTATTTTTGGCCTCAGAACAAAATGCAGGTAGAGAGCTGTGAATCTCCAGTCCTGAGTGATACTAAAATATGGTGTTTCAACCCTATAAAATCATTCTGCAAATATGGAGACAAAATAGGGAATAGGTCAACATGTTAAGTTAAGTAAAACAACACAACAGAACAAAAAAAAACAAAAAACAAATATGCAATCAAAAACCCAATAAAAACAGGACAATGGCTTAACTGCACTTCTTTAGAAAAAAAAAAAAACCAAATCGATTTAAAGGAACAGTAACATGAAAAAAATGAAAGCATTTAAAGTAATAAAAATATAAAGCAGTGTTGCCCTGCACTGGTAAAACTGGTGTGTTTGCTTCAGAAACAATACTATTGTTTATATAAATAAGATGATGTGTAGCAATGGGGGCAGCCATTCAAAGGAGAAAAGGCTCAGGTCACACAGCAGATAAATTCTGTAGAACATAATGGTGTTCTCCGTTATCCACTATTTAACCTGTGCCATATAGCCTTTTTTCAATTTCTGCAATTGCTCCACAGCAGCTTGTTTATATGAACTATAGTAGTGTTTCTGAAGCAACCATGTCAGTTTTACCAGTACAGGGCAAGAGTACATGATATTTTCATTACTATAAAACACTTTAATTTTTTTGGTGTTACTGTTCCTTTAAGTGGGGGCCTACTGTTCAAAAAATAACTATTTTCACATACCTGTTTTAGGATTGACTGCAAAAAAACCTTGAGGGTTCCCGGTGGAGATTTTATACGTTAGCCTGTCGCTGGAACTGGAGTCGGGATCAAATGCATTGATTTGCACCACAGATACATCCTTTGGAGAGTTTTCCATGACTTCTGGGTAGTACACAGGTTCCACTGTCTGAGGGGCATTATCATTAACATCTTCTATTTCAATGTATATTTGAATGAAGGATGAAAGGGGAACAACGCCCCTATCTGTTGCATAGACGCTCAGCCAATAATGGGAAGTGGTTTCGCGGTCAAGATTATCGGCAGTCCGGATAATACCTAGAAAAATAAAAAATTAACATGTTTACATCTATACAAAACTAATCAAAATGTTCAAGCTACATCATACATAAATATACCATTTGTCTGTTATGAATACAAGCTATATAGATCAAGATTATCCCTATGTATAGCTGTATGTGTCAGGCTGTGGGCCCTTCCAACAACATTGTACAGAAACTACATAGCTACTAGGAAGGTACGGAGAAGTTTTTTCTTAAAGTGGACCTTTCACCCAGACACAAAAATCTGTATAATAAAAGTCCTTTTCAAATGAAACATGAAATCCAATTTCTATTTTTTATTGAAGCATTCATAGCTGTTGTAAACTCATTTAAAAATCAAAGCTGTCAATCAAATATTGTCTGCCCCTCCTCTATGCCTAGATAGAGGCGGGGCAGACAATTGGTTTCACTTTCCATTCAGCACTTCCTAGAAGTCACTGCTCTCCACATATTCCCCCGTTCTCTTCACAGTAGGACTTTGAATATTTTTTTGGGTGATGGGTAGCCTTTAAAAAAAAAAAAACTAAAATACTCAGCCTACAAGATATTAGGAAACAGAGCCTTACAAAACATAGACTGTCACTGTTAATGCTTGGTGCTGCTGTACCATTGCCTAGATGCAGCAGCCCTATACAAGCAAATATGTGCCCCTGGATCTAAGGCTTTGGTTATGAATGTGGATAAAGCTGATGGGACAAATTTGCTCGCCACTGAAAGGTCAGAAATCTCCGTACTCGAATATCGCCACTCTATATCAAACTGATAATTCAGTCCCATTTTCTGTCCTGGGGAACAAGACGTGATACAAAAGGGAGTAGCAGTTTCTTCTAAGCAGCAAATTCCCTTTCAAATATTCTTTTAAAAATTTTGGAAATCTGTTGCACTTAAATCATTTGTGAAGCCCACAAAATACTGTTCGGTATTAGAGAGATTAAACTAGTTCCCCCGGATTAAGAAAAGCCTAAGGATGTTTAAAAGCCTTCAAAGGCTAAGAATTAATCAATAACTGTTTGATTTCTGGTACCTGGGACAGGATGATAAAGAGCTTATGAGAGTCCATACAAAGAGCCCAAACATATCTGCAAGGGCAGCTAGAGCGGCAGAGGAGGCCTTCAAAGCTCTGGGACAATATGTAGGAGGTCTGGGTGCCCCGGCACATTATTTCCAAGTCTGAGGCAGCTCACACATTTCACTTTTCATCATACAATGGCAATAGCTCATGAAACAAATCACTCTTAAAAGCAGTGAGGCCTGTTCCAAGCATGGGGCTTCCAACCTATAATAATTCAGATATTGCTCTAGCTGGGTACTAGGAGTTGTGTTTCAACAAAAGCTGGAGGCTTGATGGATGGATTTAACATTACATTTAATTTATAACCATTATTGGTTGATCAAATCTACTATTCACAAATATAAAGGAGATTCAACGAAAAGTTCTATGAGGAGGACTACTTTACAGGGACCCGAGGGTTAACTGGCCAAAGGGAAGCCCTCTTCATATGGAAAGCCCTGTCTTATAGATTTAGGTCACGGCATAGATCCAGCATTGTCCCAGTCCTCTCGCTCAGTTCTAATAACAATGCTTTTCTTTGTAGGGTTTATGTGCCCTTTAAAGATAATTCAAAAGCATCATGCAAAAGGCACACTCAAATTGCCAGCAGCGCAAACTACAGGATGACAGGAAGCAATGATGCAATTAGGATCTACTGAAGCTGCACCTCAATTCAACAGGTTATTTCCAGTCCAACAATCCTTTTGAGTGGAAAAAAAAAAATCAGCCGGCTTCTGCTATGAAGGTCCATGATAATAGTCACAGCCTATTTTTATTTATTTTTGGAAGGGGAAGAGAATGAGAGGAAGAACACTTGCCTATTAGGCATCCTGTTGCAGCTAAAGCGTATTCATACACACACATGGGGCGGGACCTGTTGTCCAGAATGCTCTGAATCTGGGGTTTTCCAGATAATGGATCTTTCCATAAATCTTCATACCAACTAGAACATATGGGACAGATTTATTAAAGTTCGAGTTGTTTTTTTTTCACGAAAATTCAAATTTTCAAGTTTGTTTGCAGCCCTATACAAGCAAGCATATGCCCCTGGATCTAAGGCTTTATTATGAATGGGGATAAAGCTGATGGGACAAATTTGCCACCTAAAACCTCTCGAGGTCATGTAGAAGTCAATGGCAGATGTTCCTTAAACCATTTGAAGAGGTTAACAGCCGGCTTGATGTTTGAGTTTTTTTTGGAGGGTTTTGGCAGAGAACTTGATTCGAGTATTTTTCTACAGAAAACTCAATTGATTCGAGTTTTCGGGTTGTGGGACTTGGACTTGCACATTCGGTTTTTTGCCATTAAATTTTTTTCTTAAATAAGATACCATTTGAGTTTCGAGGTCATTCGAGGTAAAAAAAATAAAAAAAATAACCTAACACTCGACCGTTGATAAATAAACCCCTTAAAGGGATACTGTCATGGGAAAAAAGATTTTTTCAAAAGTAATCAGTTAATAGTGCTGCTCCAGCAGAATTCTGCACTGAAATCCATTTCTCAGATTTTTTTATATTCAATTTTGAAATCTGACATGGGGCTAGATATTTTGTCAATTTCCCAGCTGCCCCTGGTCATGTGACTTGTGCCTGCACTTTAGGAGAGAAATGCTTTCTGGCAGACTGCTGTTTTTCCTTCTCAATGTAACTGAATGTGTCTCAGTGAGACATGGGTTTTTACTATTGAGTGCTGTTCTTAGATCTAACAGGCAGCTGTTATCTTGTGTTAGGGAGCTGTTATCTGGTTACCTTCCCGTTGTTCTTTTGTTTGGCTGCTGGGGGAAAAAGGGAGGGGGTGATATCACTCCAACTTGCAGTACAGCAGCAAAGAGTGATTGCAGTTTATCAGAACACAAGTCACATGACTTGGGGCAGCTGGGAAATTGAGACTATGTCTAGCCCAATGTCAAATTTCAAAATTGAATATTAAAAAATCTGTTTGCTCTTTTGAGAAATGGATTTCAGTGCAGAATTCTGCTGGAGCAGGACTATTAACGGATTAATTTTGAAAAAATTTTTTTCCCCATGACAGTATCCCTTTAATGAGGCTGGGTTTGCTTCAAATAAGGATTACTTACATCTTAGTATAAAAAAGTAGCAAAGAATAGCGTAATAGTATCCCATTACTATTGCCATATTCCAGTAGTCAAGTCACTGGAAAGCAAGATAATTACAGAGAAACAGCAGTAAGATAGCGCTCTCCTTCCACTGAACAATTTTCTGTCATGACACTTTTGTGTTGAGTGTTAACCAAATGGATTGTGACTTCCACTCTAGTAAGTAAGCTGGTAGTCTGGTGCTCCTGTGCTCAGAGCTGGAAATTCGGTGAGCTTTTAACAATCATCTTGACATGCAATTACATCTATCTTCAGTCATTTTCTAATGCCCACCCACAAGAAGTCCACTACATACAAACCTAGGCTTCCTGCTCAGACACGGCTTATGTAGCTTATATTTAGAAACATGGATAAACAACCCAGAATTACCAAATCCCAAAGTTTTCTGCAAGATTTCCATTTTGGCAGATTTCATTTGATATTTGGACAAATCATTTATGAAGGATCTGATATTCGTAAGAAGCTAGGATGCAGTTATAAAATAGGGATGTTTATCTCGCTTTATAAATAGGATTATAAAAAGGGTCCATTCTAGCCTTTTGGGCAGACACACACGTGGAGATTCGGGGGGGTTTAGTCGTCCGGTGACAAATCACCTCTTCTTCGGGCGACTAATCTCCCCGAACTGCCTTACTGCCGGCTAGAACAGAAATCGCCTGGCGGGATGGCACTTATTTTTCGGAAGCACTCAGAGAGCCATCCCGCCGGTGATTTAGATTCTAGGAGATTCTAAGAGATAAGTCACCGAAGAAGAGGCGATTTGACGCCGGGCGACTAATCTCATCTGAATCTGACCGTGTGTCTCTGCCCTAAAGGGTAAATATACCCCAAAAGACATATCTGATTTCTGGAATTTGGTACAGTGTATGTCTGCATTTAGATTTGTATCTATGTGTTATGTACAGATATATAGCAGGAAATCAACATGAAGGGCATAATCAGTCTGATCTAACCGTCTGGCCCTAGGACAAACCCCGGGTACCAGAGAAGGCCAATACAGAGCTGTTGCTTGTAGAATACATTCACAAACCACATGGTACTCTGTTGGTGGGATTTTCCACCTGCAAAACTCACATCTAAATAGAACCCAACCAGATAGAGTAATTTTGGGCCGGTTCATTTACAGGTATAGGATCAGTTATCTGGAAACCCATTTTCGAGAAAGTTCCAAAGCATGGATAGTCCATCTACCATAGACTTATATTTTAATCAAATAACGCAAAATTGGAAAAAATCCTTTTTCTCTGGAACAATATAACAGCACCTTATTACTTGATCGTAACTAAGATGTAGTTAATCCTTAAATGGATTGTTCACCTTCCAAACACTTTATTCAGTTCAGTTGTTTTCAAATTGTTCCCCAGAAATAAAGACTTTTTTCAATTACTTTACATTAATTTATTTTTTACTGTTTTTCCAAAATCTAAGTTAAAAGTTGAATGTCCCTGTCTGTGGTGTTTGAGTCTGGCAGCTCAGTAATTCAGGTGCAGATTCTACAGTTTTGCAACATTTAATTGATCCATTTCTCAGCAGCATTTCTGGAGAATTAGCAACTATTGTATCAATTCTAACAGCTGCCTGTAATGAAACCCAGGGATTCTTCTCAGCAGGGACAAAGATAAGAAATTTATCAACTAAATGTTTCAATTTAGAACAGTTTAAAGGGTCGGCGACCCCCCCTCAGAGCTGCTAGAAGGTGAAAATGACACGTTAAACTTTAATATTAGAAAAATGGTGACACTTAGAAAATAGAAGTTAATTGGAAAAAGTTGTTATTTCTGGTGATCTATCTTAAACCAACTAGTTGTTTGAAGGTGAACAACCACTTTAATGGAGACCATACAATCCAATTGGGTTTATTTCATGTTTAAGTGATTTTTTTTTTTAGTAGACTTCAGGTATGGAGATTTCAATTACGGAAAGACCCCTTATCTGGAAATCCCCAGGTCCCAGACATTCTGTATAATAGGTCCAACACCTGTACTCATAAATTCCCAAGTATTCACTTCTCCTGGATACAAACCTATAAAATGGCTCGGCCTGCGCTAGCTTTTCAGTTCTGTTATATTGCTGCATTCATATCTAGAGAAAGCAAGCAAGGTGATTATGAAACTAGAGTTAAAAAATTCTCATGGCACCATAAGCATAATTAGAGACCTGAGAAAACAAATGAATGCATTATCTCTTTCCTTTCCCGAATTGGCAAGGAAATAAAACACAAAAGTCATTATTCAGGTAATTTTGCATGTCACAGCCAGTTCTCTGGCTGATTAGTTTTTCCCATCCCGTGATCATAAAGAGGGGAAAATGTGCAGGCAGGAGTTACCAGCAAGAATACAGATTTATATTCACTGAAAGAAACTCATCACAAATAATGTATTCCTATATAGAAAATCTAATAGAGCTGCAGTGACAACTAAAAAAGCACATTTAAATAGCTTATGGCAATACGCATGGGATCTATTAACAGGAATGCTTAGGCTCTGGGGATTTCTAGATAAGGGGTTTTTCCATTATTTTTGATCACCATATCTTAAGTCGATTTAAAAGTAAAAAAATAAACACAATAGGATTGTTTTGCCACCAATATGGATTTATGCAGCACCATCAAGTACAAGCTCCTTTTTTATTTTTACAGAGAAAAAGGAAATCATAAAAAAATGTAATTATATGCATAAAATGGGAGATGGCCATACTGTAATTTGTAGCTTTCTGGATATCAGGTTTCCAGATAATAGATCCCATACTACAGTAATGATGGTTTTCTTCCTATATTTCGAATACTGAGCTTGCTCCTATCACATCCCTTACATTTCCAGGTCTGCTTGTGTGTCAGGTGCTGCACCTTATAGTTCACTACCTATTTGAAAATGTAAGATATGTCCTTATTTAAAAGCAGTAAATTATGGCTTGAATGCTCCCAAAAGCACATGGGAGCCACATCCCTTCTTTATATTGTATTGCCTATATATTCCCTACTAATTAGGTAGGGATGCACTGAATCCACTATTATGGATTTGGCCGAACCCCCGAAACCTTCGCCAGAGATTCGGTTGAATACCAAACCCGAATCTTAATTTGCATATTACATAGTGGTGGGAAGGGGAAAACATTTCTCCGCATATGCAAATTAGGATCCGGATTCGGTTCGGCCAGGCAGAAGGATTCAGCCAAATCTGAATCCTGCTGAAAAAGGCCAAATCCACAGAAGCAAATCCTGGATTTGTTGCATCCCTACTACTAATAAAGCAACAGTGCTGGGAAATATTAACACAAGTATTCTATAATAAGGAGTTTTATTTAAACTTGCACACAGGACCCTCTGATCTCTTTGTCCCTACATGTTCAATTATTCGTTTTTTGCTCTCATCACATTGCACAGTAATATAGATAACATTTGGGCTTAACATATAAACAGCATTTCTTTCATCTATTATGCAGGGTCTGTTTTGAAAATCAATATTAATTGCATTCCATGTAGGAATCTCCCCCCCCCCAGCATTACATTCTACCCCAAAACAATATTTTTGGGGATATAGACATATACCTCCCAACATTTGAAAAATGGGACAAAAATTATTTTGACCACCCCCATTTTATGGTCACACCTCCAAAATACCACATCCTTTTTACAAAATTTGGCAGCTTATAAAACATTTCTATGTGTTACAGGCATGGGACCTATTATCCAGAATGCTCGGGACCAGGGGTTTTCCGGATAATGGATCTTTCCATAATTTGGATCTTCACACTTTAAAGCTGGCCATAGATGTTGAGATTTTTAAAAGATCAGATCCTGATCGTGCGACCACGATCTTCTCAGAACGATCGTACGAATTTACCATCAACTAAAAAGACCAATTTGCCAGGAAAACAAAGGGGAGCTGCCTGCTTGGCCCTGCAAACATAGATAGATTGCACTGGGATCGACAAAGATTTTTTGACCTGGCCGACCAATTTCCCGACAGATGTCGGCCGAAAAATGGTAAGATGTACGATCGTTCGAATACCACTAACCGCACAATAATTTCGAAGGACTTCCCTAAAATCGTTCGTTCGGCAAGAAGAATCGTCGTGTCTATGGGGAGCTTTAGTCTACTAGAAAATCATGTAAACATTAAATAAACCCAAGAGGCTGGTTTTGCTTCCAATAAGGATTAATTATATCTCAGTTGGGATTAAGTACAAGATACTGTTTTATTATTACAGAGAAAAAGGAAATTATTTTTAAAAATTTGGTTTATTTGGATAAAAAGGAGTCTATGGGAGATGACCTTTACATAATTCAGAGCTTTCTGGATAACGGGTTTCCAGATAACAGATCCCACACCTGTATTACAGTTTTGATCATGAAATTGAACAGGGCCGGATTTCATGCTCAGGGCGTCCTTGCATGTGCAAGTTTACTTTTCATTTGGAATAGCCGGCAACATCTTCCAGCACAAGGTTACCAAACTGCCCAGTCACTAGAGACAGTGGGACACAAAAACAACCAAAATCAGCCTGTGGCTCTGCAGATTCCACTATAGTCAATGGGACATATGTACATGGTGATGATAGTGGGAACTTTACTCTAACACCAATAGTTTATACCTTTAAAAAAAATTATATTTTTTTCAACGTTACACCAAATTTTGAAAAATGCAGGGTTCACCAAGCATAATGGAATGTGTTTTTTATTAGAGGGCGCAGAACCAATACATATATTTTTTGCATGGAAGCACAAAACATCCATAAGTATGTAATAAAGATCAAAGCATGCATAATGATAATTATGCAGCTCTAGAGCAAATGCCCTTAACTTACGCAACAATTTGTTCCAAGAAATTGGCTTGGAGAAGTAAGATCCATTAACTTATTCGGTTCCACACCATGCACCGCAGACGGCTTCGGCTAAGAAAAAGGTGTTAAGCTGAAAATCCTCTCTTACAGCCCTGCTGCACAATAAACATTATTTGGGTAACCAACTGAACATTTGTTAATCATTAAACAGCGGACTAGAGACTTGCAAAGCTTTGCCACACAAAGGAATCCAGTACAGATCTGTCTTGTGTATTATCAGTGAGTACACACACACACATACACACAAGTTGGTATCCACATGAATAAACCTTCTCACGTTAAGCCTAAACATAAATGACATATTGCTTAAATAAAAAGGAACATATCAAGCCAACATTCAGATGGTTCACATATAGAGCTTTGCTGCCGTGGCCTGAAGCTCTGCATGTGCTGTGCTTAAAGGGCAATTGTATCCTCAAACTTTCTGGCATAATTATGTTTAGAACAGGGGGAAACTTATGCTGGAATAGCTTTAAATGGAGGGAAGAGAGCCCTCTTTGAAGTTTATCATAATGTAGTGTCCTTGTCTAGCACTGCACCAGAGATCGCCTACCAGTGGTTCATTACCAACATGTTGCTCACCAAACCCTTGGATGTTGCTCCCGGTAGCCTCAAACCAGTTGTTTATTTTTGAATTCCTGGATTGGAGGCAAATTTTGGTAGCAAAAAAAAAAAAACAGGTGTACTGCCAAACAGAGCCTCCTGAAGGCTGCCATTTCATAGAGGCTACCGAATGGCCAATAACAGAACTTATTTTGCACCACCTGGGAACATTTTTCATGCTTATGATGCTGCCCAACTTTTTTTACATCTGAATGTTGCTCATGGGTAAAAGCAGTTGGAGACCCCTGTTCAGAAGTGCATGTCAATGGGCCTCAACATCACCCTCAAATCTTGAAGGCTGGAGAAGTGCATATGCCAAGACATATATTTCAGTTCAATAATCAATGTTTGTTTGCTTTGCCATTGAGCTAGCTATACAAGGGATGAGAATCACAGGAGGTGTCATTCAAAACAGATGGCGAGCTACAGTTTTGATATCCTCACGAGAATTTTCATATCACAAGTTTACATATCCTCAAGAGAAGATGGTCTTGAGCTCTGACATTTCAGAGAAAGTTCCTGTATTTACGTCACTGAAGAAACTCCATTTCCAGCACATTACTGGTGTCCATAATACTAACCAGTCTCATTAAACTAAATATATAAAGACCTCAGTAGTCTTTATAACACTCATTCAAAAGCCAAAGAATAGTAAATGATATCTACAAGTAAAGGCAAAGAGCATGATCAGTGCTTCCTTATCTAATAACACTCTGATAAAAACCTTCCTTTTATTACAGGAAGGAGTCAGTAGAGCTTGACCAGCCGCTGCTCTAGATTTAGCCATGTGCCTTACAGACAGTAGATAACATTCCTGCACCAACTGGTGGAAATCCACAGACATGTTCCTGTACTGTAATTTTTCCTAATAAGTCCCTGTACTCTCTGCATTGCTTTTGGCAGGGTGAGGCATTGTTTAATAAATGACTGTTCAGTTGGGTTAGAATTACAATAATTACTGTAAACTAGGAAAGGCTATAGGGGTAGGGTAAGGTTGTGGGTAAGCGTTTGCAGGTACTTGACATTCACTTAATTGGAATGAAATCTTTAAAGGACATTGTCTCTGCTTCACGGTTTTCGTCTCATGTATATGCTACATGCCACAGAACGTGCTTGTCCAAGACACGGGTACTACTATCACAGGTAAAATAACCACTGTTTGTGTATATTGGGAAAGGTTATTCTTTCCAGGGAGTCATCTTCATTTTTTTACATACAAGTGGAAGCAGCCATACTGTCCCACCAAATAGATACCGGTTAAATCACATTCACATGTTCTTTCCTTTTCCCTAACCTCATTTATCCCTGGATAAAGGACTTTTGTTCTTCTGGTACACACAAGGCTGTTGTACAAATAAAGTCTTAACTCCAGACCATGGGGGAGACTGGTGAGTATATATCTGTATTCCATCCTATCAATATCACAGCACTGAGAGACACATGAGGTTCAGACACAAGCAACTAGAGATCAGGGTTGGAGGCAGTCCCAAGGTTGGCCATAGCAAATAACGGCCAACTCAAAAGCGTATTGGCACATGTATTAAGCTAAAAAAAACCCCCTGAGAATCCAATGTTGTGGTTCAATGCCAGCACTTCTGTGTCACCTCTGCCCCTAAGAATGAAACTTCCAGTAGGAAATAATGCACTTTAGGGGGACTAATATGTAATGCTAGATATGCAAAGTCTCCAAAACCAAGAATGGCAGGATTCCAGAAATAGCATCTAATCGAGGCTATAAATATTACGGTCTCTATATTAATGAAAACACTTTGTCTTGCCTGGTACAGCATGAAATGAGATACTTCAATTACAAAGCAAACACTGTTTCTCACGGTCCCTACTGTCGCTTTCCAATATTTACTGATTCTGCCAGGACGAACACAATTGGGCAAAAAAAAAAAGATATTGGAAATGCACTGCCTATAGCTAGGGCTATACACATGTTTCAACGAATTGGAGCTGGTGTTAGTGATCAGATAATATGTAACAACAATCTCCTCAGATCATTGCAAATTGCTTTCAATGGCAAGTTTGCAAGCTGGATTCCTGAATCAGAGCGTGAAAATCAGATCAGCAAGGCCAAGTTGCTGTCAGACATGCTGATCGTACTCTAATGACAAACAGAGCGCTAAGACTGGGTGTCACATGGCATCCAGAATTACTTATGCACGCTTCATTCACAAATCCAGTCTGGTTACCCGATCTGGGACGGAAATACTTCCCTGGGACTGATGAGAGGCGGTTGAAGCCTTGTATTCTTGCACTCATCTTACAGATAAACAGAAGCCCCTTCTGTTATGTAGGGTCACCATAGAGGTCCCCAATAAAGAAGCTTTATCAAAAAAAAAAAATTTCTAAGAATTCTTTTGCTTTTATGGAGCTGCCAACACATACTTGAAAAAAAAAGGAAAAAATACTTCCCTTCAAAAATTCTTTGAGTAGCAATAAATACCAACTCTATAATGTAGAGGATCAAGTGTCTGGTTTTGAAGTGAGGGTTATTTTTATTTAAAGATAACAAACCCATGACAATATAACAAACCAAGGGTATCAATAAGATGAGAATCCTCTTGTAACCCTCTACTTTTCTGAGAAGGCTTTCCATTAGATGTTGGAACATTGTTGGTTGGGATTTGCTTCCATCAAGGCATGGGTCCCTGACCTTTTTTACCCGTGACCCACATTCAATTGTGTGAAAAGAGTTGGGGAGCAACACAAGCATGAAAAAAAGCTCCTGGGGGAGGTTGCCAAAAAAAGCATATGATCTAGTAGTTCTTTGAGGACTGGCAGCCTATAGGAGCTTCTGTAGCTCCTGGTTTGTATGCAACCAAAACTTGTCTCCAAGCCAGGTACAAAATGAAAGGAACAGCAACATTAAAAAATAAATAAAAGTGTTTTAAAGTAATTAAAATAAAATGTACTGTTGCCCTGCACTGGGGTGTTGTTTGTGTTTGCTCCAGAAATACTACTATACTTGAACTGAAACCAACAAAAATATTTGAACAGTGCAGGGCAACAGTACATTATAAATGAATGAAAAAAAAAAAACTTTCATTTTTTGGTGTTACTGTTCCTTTCAGAAGCCGCTCTGAGGCCACTGGGAGCAACATTTTGCTTACAAGCCACTGGTTTGTGAACACTGCATTAAGGTTTGTTTGGGCCAGGCCTGTCTCAAATCAGCATTCTAATTCATTTCGGTTGAGGTCAAAGTTCTGTACGAACCACTCAAGTTACTCCACTCCCATCTCAGCATTGCCTTTGTATATAGAGGCATTATCACTAAAAACAAGAAAGGGACTCTCTTGCTAAAAAAATGTAAGAAGCACAGAAATGTCAAAGAATATCTACAATGATGGCTGTGGCTTACATAGCCAATTCTAATAACTAGAAGGGGGGTGCAAATACTTCTAGCCCTGAAATGTATACATAATTATTGGAATGCCGTGGGTTTTTTTGACTTGCCATATACTAATTATCCTATTTTTATTCTATAAACTTTGTTCAATTATTTCAAGATAGCTGGTTGTTGTTAACTAGTGCAAACTAGTAAACTAGACTTGCAGGTAATATAAGAATTCAAAATTTAAAAAACAAAGGCAATTACAATACGTTTGCTGGTGAATTGCAACCATTTGAACATTAATACATCAACTCCTAAACTAATGACTCCGTCTTCAAAGAAAAATGGACCCACTTATTGATCGTTACCGAAGCGCTTTGACTGTGACCCAAACAGGAACCCTTTAAACCACAGCAGAAGTCCCACTTTTAGGGCTAGTCCACACGGGGAGATAGCGACGCGTTTGCGGTCGCCGCGACGAGGCGATGCGCTTTTCAACAGTCGCCTGAAAGTCAGGCGACTGTTGAAAAGCGCATCGCCTCGTGTGGTTAGCACAGGCGTTTTTACATAGGCGCCCATACAAAACTGTCGCCTGCGCCGGTCGCGGCGACTGTCGCGGCGCTTTGTCGCTGCGACCGCAAACGCGTCGCTATCTCCCCGTGTGGAATAGCCCTTAAACAAACCCTCAATTCAAAAGGCCTCGTTCTCCCACTAAGAGCAGCAACTGTGATTAAGGTTTTGATTTGGATTCCTTGAAGTTTTCCTATCATTACATGGCCGTTACCTACATTATATTGTGCTGCTAATTACTGTTTAGGCTCATTTATAAATCCTGTGAAACGCAGCACAGATCACAAGGCATCCCTATGCTTAAGACACCTGAAACCTTCCATTCAGAATCGGACGATCGGCAGCTGACTAAACAGAGTTTACAATAAAGTTATGGCAAAAAAGAAAGGGAGGAGACAAAGTGGCATTTATTTACCTGTCAGGTTGCTTTAGGGTAAGGCCACACGAGGAGATTCGGAGAGATTTTGTCGCCTGGCGACTAATCGCCTCGTCTTTTGAGCGACTATCTCCCTGAACTGCCTCAGTGTTTTTCCCCATAGGCTACAATGAAAAGTAACCTGCGCTAATGCACACGCAGTGATGAGTTTTCAATAGTTGCCTCAGTGAGGCAATTTCAGGCGACTATAGAAAACGCATCGCTGTGTGTGCATTAGCGCAGGCGACTTTTCATTGTAGCCTAGGGGGAAAACGCTGAGGCAGTTTGGGGAGATAGTCGCTCAAAAGACGAGGCGATTAGTCACCAGGCGACAAAATCTCCCTGAATCTCCTCGTGTGGACTAGCCCTTAATCAGCAGGATGTTCAAACATGCTGAGACTGTTTCAGCAAATTCCCAGCTCGTATCAGAAAAAACATCAAAGCATGCTATGGCAATCTTATAGTGTATGGCCACCTTTAGGGTCTGGCCACACAAGCAGATTCGTGGGGGATTAGTCGGCCCAGCGACAAATCTCCTCCTCTTCGGGGCGACAATCTCCCCGAACTGCCTTTCCCCTGCCCTCCACCGGCTAAAATGAAAATCGCCTGGGGGAAGGCATACGCGGTGCATCGTTTTACGAAGTTGCCTGAAGTTTCCTCGTGAGGGCATGACCCTTAGGGCAGAGACAAACTTGGAGATTCGGGGAGATTTAGTCGCCCGGCGACAAATCGCCTCTTCTTTGGGCTATTAATCTCCCTGAACTGCCATCCTTGTAAGGCAACTTTGGGCGACTTCGGAAAACGATCCCGCCAGCGATTTAGATTCTCGCAAGCGAGAAGGAGATTAGTCATCCATATCTCCACGTGTGTCTCTGCCCAGTCAGTAAGGAATGCAGAAAAGATTCTTAGGTGCTAATCCTAACCTATGTGTTAATATGCAACAATTAACGAGCGTTCTAAGTTTTGTCACCAAGAACAGTCATAAAGGCAAAATGGAGACAAGCTGCCACTTGTGAAGTCACCCTGCACTTAGAAGCTTGATCCAGGTTCCATATAGTTTTTTTCCCTTTTGAGTAATTTTAGCCCTGCAATTTTCTTGCCTTTTATCTATGATCTGAAATGCCTGTGAGAGCTTTGATTCTGTAGCATTCACCCCCCCCCCCTTTTCTTTTACTGAATATAAAACAACTGCAGGGCAAATGATCTTCTTTCTGAAAAAGAGAAAATTAGAAGAAGAAAAAAAGAGAGAAAGAAAAGGTCTTATTTTGTAAAGAGGCACATCCTGCTGCCTCCCTGATACGGCTCAGCTAGACACCTCGTTGGCCAGTCCCCGGCAGGAGCTAATTGTAACAGGGCTAAAAATACAGCATATTACAATGAAAATTGCTGCATCAGGTAGTTTGGCTTTTATTCCAAAGCCCTACGGTTGTCTTCTTGGTGCTCCCTATATGAATAACTGTGTTGTGTGAATATGAGAAGTATTACTTACGCAACATACATGCTAAATTTAGTTACAGGTATGGGACCTGTCATCCAGAATACTCTTCATACCTTAAGTCTACTAAAAAATGATTTTAAATAAATGATTACATAAACCCAATAGGCTGGTATTGCTACCAATGAGGATTAATTATATCTTAGTTTGGATCGAGCAATAGGTACTGTTTTATTATTACAGAGAAAAAGGAAATCATTTTTTGAATTATTTGGATAAAACAGTCTATGGGAAGTGGCCTTCCCATAATTTGGAGCTTTCTGGATAACAGATCCCATATCTGTACTAGTAAAATATTTATAATTGTTCTTTGTTTTTATCAGTTTCTTTGGACCTTGGACCTGGCCATCCAGCCAGTGAGGTCAAACTATTCCCAACTAACTAGGTCATCCTCATATTCATTTTTCGGTGATTAAAACACATGAATCAGACTAAGATGAGATGCCGGGGACTATGGAGCAAGAGGAACTCAATGGATCTCTATAAGGAGAAAGTCTGCAAACTGAGTTAGTCTTATCTTTATAATAGCTAGGAATGCACTGCCACTGGAATACGTATCATTTTTTCTTGCTTCTTCTAGAATAAAGATTAATAAATGGCTAATGGGATCATTCTATCAAGGCTATTATAGGAACAACTCGTATCTAAATAAATGGTTTATAATACAGAATGGCTTCATGCCACTGAAATCCTCAAACTTTATTAACATAGGTATCACAACCAGCTAGAGATAATACACCCAACAGAAGACTGACATATTTAAAAGAAGCTAAAAATGCATGTTGCCAGTGGATTGATATGTAATCTATTTATAAACAGCCATTCCTAGAGCTGTACAATTAGAACTGAGTGACAAACACCTAACAATTCAAAGTGCCCTCCATATTTAATTAGCATCTAATCCCTTCCCCAAAATAGGGAAAATGCCAACCTTTCACCATAACTGTAATTATGCCCAACAAGTAGGAGTCTTTTGAAGAGAAAAGTTTTCTACATTATGCTGGAAAGCACTTCATCAATTATCCAGTTGATGGCAAACATGATTTATGGACAGCAACTGCAGAGATAATGCCTACTTTTCTTTTTATTCATGTAACCTGAACGCAACGGAGGCTCACAATATTTCCAGTGCAACTTCTATTGAGAAGCCCAGACTTCACCGACAAACCAATCAGAGAGGAAAGCACCTATTGCAGCTGGTGGTAGGGCATGCATGGATCAGACATGACAAAGGCAGTGATCCCCAACCAGTGGCTCATGAGCAACATGTTGCTCACCAGCCCCTTGGATGTTGCTCCCAGTGGCCTCAATACAGGTGCTTGTTTTTTCATTTCTGATTTGGAGGCAAGTTTTGGTTGCATGAAAATTAGGAGTACTGCTAAACCTCTTGTAGCTGCCAGTCCACATATTGTCTAATTGCTAATCACAGAATTTAGTTTTTGCCACCCAGGAACATTTTTTAAGCTTGCTTTTCTCCCCAACTCTTTTTGTATGTGGCTTACAGGTAAAAAAGTTAGTGGACACCAGGTCTAAGGCATGTTGGAACCCTACTGGTCAGAATCTCAAGGTCAAATATAGTCTTCGTGTGAAGGCACTACTCCTGTTCTGTTTGATTTATTTTAACTATTATTCTGTTTTCGAACACAGCTTTTAATAGAAGGGGATGGTTGCCCTGTCAGATTAAAAGGTATACAAGGAAGGTGGTGAGTTAGGTTGCAGGGTCAGAACAGCTTTGTTGGTGGCAGTATGAAACAAATGTATTATTTGTGCCCTTTGCAATGTTAACATGTTGTTAGCCAATTAATTTACTAATGAGGCCATTAATTTCTCCACAGTGTTGGTATTGCTATTGTTAGGCACAGCAATGTAATCAGGTTTGGGTGCTTTCTGCTGAGTAGACATGTATCCACCACGCCTGTGTGTATTTATTCACTTCACTCAATTCTTTTCACTGGCTTCTTGCATAAGAATAGAAGTTATAATGCATGAAATTTGATGGGAAATATACAGTTAGGGTTGCCACTTGCCTGGTGTTTTACTTTACCCATGGTAAAAGATGATTGTTTGGCTGGACATCATGTTGCCCCCTAAGGTGCTAGGCCAGTGATCCACAAACAGTAGCTCGTGAGCAACATGTTGCTCCCCAACACCTTGGATGTTCAGGCCCGGATTTGTGGAAAGGCCACCTAGGCCCGGGGCTAGGGCGGCAGGATTTTAGGGGGGCGGCATGCTTCCCAACCACACCCACATTGTTTCAAAAACACTGGGGATGCGCTGGAGATACAACCATTTTTTAAATTTCCCATGCACCAATCCCCATTGCTCTTGTCCGTCTGGAGGGGACAGGGGTGACGAACCGCAGTGGGCCTAGGGGCGCCCACTATGTAAATCCGGCCCTATGGATGTTGCTTTCAGTGGGCTCAAAGAAGATGCTTATTTTTGAATTCCTGGCTTGGAGGCAAGATCTGGTTGCATAAAAACCAGATGTCCTGCCAACCAGAGCCTCCTGTAGCCTGCCAGTCCTCATAGCCCAAGCAATAGTCAATGACAGCCTTATTTGGCACCACCAAGGAACATTTTTCATTGATTGAAGACTTCCATAGATATGTGCACACATACAAAATATTACCTCATACTCAGCATCACAACGTTTACAGAGCTTTGACAATGCAGTTACTCTTAGTTATACTGGGGTAGGACCCACAAAAATCTAATGTTTTGGGAAGCAGAAATTTTTCATAGAATGTTTATTCTACAAAAATAAAATTCAGTTACTAAAGTTCCCAATTCTCCCCTATTTTTTTTTCTTTTAATTTGATCTACAACAGAATTTGTTTTTTATAACTACCAGTACAAATGTGCTGGTGCCACAAATGTGTGTGCAGTAATGAAAAGGCATAATTAGCTTTCTTCGTTGACGCTTGCAATTATCGCCACACAAAAGTGGAATCTTAACACATATAATTGCTCAGAGAGTAGCACCTGGTTTTGCCTTTTTTTCAAAAAACATTTATGCCTCATAGTTTTAAATATTTAAATTATAAATGTTAACTCTCAAGGTAGCAAAAGCTTGCCTCAATGAAACGAAGGCTGTAAATACAAGGTATTCCAGGTGGTACTTTTCCTCTGCATTTTTTTGAAACTAGGTAAAAAGTAATAAATGCAATATAATTTCAACATATATTTCTATATAAATACAAATGCTATCCCCTATTTTAAATCCATGACATATATTATACAAGGGGGGAAATGACTGATTTTAAATATCGAATACTCAGCTGTACATCAACAAAGCCAAGGAAATTCAAATATTATCTAAAGTAAAAGTAATACATTTTGGCATGTATTATATACTAGTAGTATTTATACTATAGCAATAAACTAGTATACAAACTATAGAGTCTAATAATGCACACTAAATTCAAGAGGTCAGATGGCAATAACTTCTAAACCTCAAATTCTAAAATGTTCCTATTATCATCCATCTGCTCCTACAGCTTCCCATTACATAAGCAAATAGTTTTAAAGAATAGCAAAAGCATTATTACCTTTTTCTTCATGTATCGTAAATACTCCAACTCCTGATCCATCCCTGATTGAATATAGGATTTCCCCGTCTCTTCCTGTATCCTCGTCATGAGCTGCAACAGTCATCACTGGTGTCCCAATGGGAACGTCTTCTCTAATGGAACCTTTACTTACAAAGTCTGAAAATAATGGCGTGTGCAAATTCTCATTCACATCAATGAGTTCGACATCAATGTAGCAAGTAGAAGACAAGGAAACAGGTTTGCCACGGTCCTTTGCCCGAGCAGTCAAGTTGTAAACCTGCTTCTCTTCAAAATTCAGCTCCTGAATGATGCGCACGGCTCCGCTCACTTTATCCACTTCAAATTTCCCATCACCATTTTCCAAAAGGCTAAATCGAACTTGACCGGAAAGTCCTACATCTGGGTCATAGGCATCCAGCCAGGTTATCACTGTGCCCACTGGAAGATCTTCTCGAACTTTGACATGATAGTTTGAAGGAATGAATACAGGAGGGTTATCATTCACATCTTCTACTGTAACTTTTAAAAGAACAGAGGAAAATAACAGAGGTTCGTTATCTGCTTGGTCCCTGGCTTCTATTTTTATTAAATGCGTGTGCTGTTTTTCCCTGTCTAATGGTGCAACTGTTTTGATAACTCCAGTTTCGCTATCAATTGTAAAGATATTGGTGTCAGTAAGAATAGAATATTTTACTTCTCCATTAACACCCAAGTCTTTGTCCACAGCCTGTACCTGAATTATAGCATGGTGCCCTTCCTCGTTCTCTTTTAAATGAACAGAGTAACTATCCTGCAAAAACTCTGGCGGGTTGTCGTTCACATCAAGAACACTGACATCTAAAAGACGCCATGAGGACTTCTGTGGTATTCCAAGGTCATACACTGTAATATTTAAATTATACTGATCTTTGAGCTCTCTGTCAAGTGGAGATAAAATTTTTAACCACCCAGTTTCCATATCCACAGCGAAACAGCTATCATCATTGCCTCCTGAAATAGAATAGAGTAGTTTCCCACTGAAACCAGCATCAAGGTCATTGGCTTCCATATGGATTATACTTGCTCCCAGGGGTACATTCTCTTTAATTGCTATTATGCTAGGGAGAGTGGTTTTAAACTGAGGGGCATGAGTGTTTGTCATGTGAGAGCCAAAGTAGACCTCCTCCTGTGTTCCACGATTAAACAGTTTATTTGCTTGTAGAAGGCGCTCGGCAAGCATTTTAGCAACACCAGTCTCCTCACAATTTAAGTGAACGCTCTTGCGGCTTGAAGTCACAGTAATATTAATGTAAATTGGTTGGGCCAGGTTTTCTCCATCTGTAGCTGTAATCTTCAGACTGTAAAAAGAGACTTTGCTTGCAGGTCCTTCTGAAAGAGGCTGTTTCAAAGAAAGTACTCCAGAATTTGGATTCAGTGTAAATAAATCCAAGTCATCTCCGGATTCAATTCTGTACTTTACCAACTGAAGTTCATCAGCATCTATAGCAGAAACAGTAGTTATTTGTTCTCCAACACCAAGGTCCTTAGGGATGGTGCCTTCACAATTAATTTTCTCAAAGAGTGGTATGTTGTCATTTAGGTTATTTAAGGTTATTGTGACCGGGATTTCGATCTCTCTGCGATAAGGCAAACCCCAATCTGATGCTCGAATTTTTAGAGTGTATATTCTAGGCATCAACTCATAATCTAATTCTTCTAAAGTAGTAATCACGCCAGAGAAAGCATTGATGGCAAAAGGCTGAGCATTGAGGTTAGCAATGCTATAGGTAATGAACCCGTTCTCTCCTTCATCGTGATCAACAGCATGGACACTGAACACACTGCTCCCAACTGGAGCATTCTCATCTACTACAGCTTTGTAAGAGGTCTGTGTGAATTCAGGGGTATTACTATTCGTACCAAGGACTTTGATCAACACTTTTGCAAAAGCTTTCTTGTCGCTTGTCACAACATCTAGTTCAATGTGGGATAAGATTTTTGCTTTGACTGGCAATAAAGTGGAAATGAGGCCCGTGCTTGGATTTATACTGAATCTGGTTTTGTCTGCACTATTTTTGAATGCATATTTTATGTGGGTGTTACTGGGCACTGCTTTTACTAGAACCACAGGTGTATTAGGAGGGGCAAACTCACTTATTTCCGCCCTGTAAATGTCTTTTTCAAATTTAACAGCACCGTGTTTAAATCTGGAGGATGTCAAATGGATAACTTTAGTAGCTGAAAACTGTGGTGGTGAACCCTTGTCTTTTGCTTGGAGTGTGAGATTATACCCAAATGGCTGCATTTCCCATTCAGTCTCTCTAACTGCTACAATTTTGTATTCCTTACTTCCAGGTGAAGTCCTAGTTGTTTTGAAAAGTTGCAGAGGATCACCAGCAATAATACTCAGAGAGGCAATTTCACCATTGGGTCCTTGGTCATTGTCATCTACTGTTACAATGGCATATGTTAGATCTTTATCCAGTTCTGAATGAGTGAGCCGAACAGCAGCGATGACCGGGGCGTGTTCGTTGGCTTGTTCTATGTAAATATTCAGTCTAGCCATACTGCTAATGCCACTGCTTCCATACAGTTTCAGTCCACGATCCACAGCAAGGATTTCCATTTCATAGTGGTTGGTCTCAGAGTAGTCAAGTCTTCCAGTCAATACTATAGTACCACTGGTGGGATGAATTGCAAACATGTCTGTTCTTTCCTTGAAGCTGTAGTAGAACTCTCCATTTGTCCCTATATCTGCATCTGTAGCAGTAACTTTACCAATACTGCTTCTTGTTGCTGTGTTTTCTGGCAAAGACACACTGTAGGATGTTGGTGAAAATAATGGTCTCAAGTCATTTGTATCCAGTACCTGTACCCTAATTCGTGTGCGGGCTTCAGAATTTGAGTTCTTTTCTACTGCTTTCACAGTAAGGAGGTAGTTGTCTCTAACCTCTCTGTTAAGGATAGCGGTATTACCGCCTTTGGTTCGTATCCTTAAAAAACAAAAATCTCCCAGGTTGTATTCTTCAGCTTTAAAGATGTTCTCATTGTCACCAGAGATTATTTTGTACTTTATATCCCAGGAAGGATCTTTCAGGTAAATCCCCATTTTTGTTGGGGAACCAACATAGGTCTTGGCAGCTGAGTTTTCATACACAGTGGCATTGTACAAGTACTGAGTAAACTGCATTGATGAAGAAGATGTGTGCAGTCCATGGCTTCCTTCACAGTTGCCAAGATGCTGCAGTATCAGCAATAATAGCAGCATGATCAAGTATCTCCCCATGGTGGTTGAAGAATGTATTATCTCCTGTTGAGAAGAGATAAAAGAAAGATAAGTTTCTGAAAAAAAGCAAGCCAAGTCATGTACATAAACAGATTTATTTGCAAGTAAAAATCTCCTGGATCTGGAATATCCTTATGCTCTACATCAGGGATCCACTACCAGTGGCTCATGAGCAAAATGTTGCTCCCCAACCCCTTGGATGTTGCTTCCAGTGGCCTCAAAGCAGGTGCTTATTTTTTTTTTAAATTCCTGATTTGGAGACATGTTTTGGTTGCATAAAAAAACATGTACTGCCAAACAGACCTCCCTATAGGCTGCCAGTACACACAAAGGGCTTCCAAATAGCCAATCAAAGCCCTTATTTGGCACCCCAAGAAATTTTTAATACTGGTATTGCTACCCAACGTTTTTTTATTTAAATGAGGCTCAAGAGTAAAAAAAAGGTTGGGGGACCTGTGCTCTATGATATGAAGTTTTTTTATTATATGGTACATGCAGAACCTTTATCATACTGTATCATTCTTAATAATCCTCATCCCACAAAGACAGATGTAGCTGTTCACAAGGGATAGATTATTATAAATTCTGAATGTCCATAATCAGCCACTTCTATACAATCTGTACAATCCTTCCCAACCCACCATTGAGCAAAGCTGTCATAAGGGGTGCTGCGAGATGTAAAAGATCAAGTGATGGAAGTTGCCTTGGCTATCAAAAGCCTAGTTCCTTCATGTATCAATTTGCTTTTATGAGTGTTTGTTGCTTTGGATACATTTTTATGGAACCATGTGCCTCCTTTCCCCACGAGGATCCATCTAGGAACACAGACGAATGAGTCACAGAAACAGTACATAACTCAGATGTAATCATCATAGGTCTCAAAATGGGTCAATAACATATTCTCTTTGATATTGTGGGAATTTACAGCACCCGGAAAGCTTCTCAATCCTAAACACACGAGTACCACAAATGCTGTCAACATGTCTGTATACAATAAATCAACATCTTGGGTGTAACAAATGATTACAGTGCGAATACAGCATTGCTCATGTAGAGCTGTCAAAATCACAGGAAACTGCTTTACATTCCAGTGAATTCACTTGTTAATATTAACAGACAAAGCCTCTTGTGGCTTCCGCATGTAGAATCCTGCATAGTGTAGTATTCCTAATCTCTCCCTGAGCGGACCGTGGTTACCTGCCCAAAACAAACATTTAGATGACAAAAATGTAATAGATATTTGTAGAGGGCAACCAGTCAAGATATACGTAGATTTACATTTATTCTGAAACTCAAACAGAAATGTTATAGCCTCAAGACAGCAGTTTTATACTAGGAATGCAGCAGATCCAGCAACTTTGCCATACACAAGAGCTATGAAGAACCTGTAAACTTGTGATGTCATCAGTTGTAATTTATGATCATAAATGTCACTTGTTTCACCGAATTTTAGTTATACAATGTAATGTATAAACATCGCCTTGGAGTTTCATAACTATTCACCCTTCATCTAAAATAAACGGATATGTGCTGTAATTGAGTCTTTACATACTAAAATTGTAAAATTTCCACTTTTAGAAACCTTAAAAAAAAATTCAAAATGCAACAGCCAAGGCCCTTTAGTTAGTGTAAACGGTATTTATTGAGGCCTGCCAATAACCGCTTTAGAACTGAAAAGCACTAATATGGGTGCTGCCAGGCATTCCCCCAAGTAAATGGGAAGTGCCAGAGTTGGGTTCATGTATATGAGTAAAATACACCAAAGGAGAAAAGATTTGTTATGCCATCAGCCTAGCTTTATTATACAGTAGTTCAAACATGAAAACCAATAAAAAGTAGCTGATGACATTTAAGAAAAGTGCCTGAAACGGCCTCTAGCAGCACCCAATGGAAATAGCTTGAAACCTGGTGCTCCAGTAAGAAAGCTTCTCAGCCTGAACATGTTCACTAGATTTTAGGACTGAAAAGTTTTTCCCATACAAGTTAATGATTGCTGATAATATTCCTTTGGGGACCTCAACACACCTAATTCACCACCACATTAAGGCACAGATAATCATAAATCAGTCATAAATCTGTCCAGAACTACAATGGCAAGATCTTCTGCCAAAACCTCACTTTCTGATAATGAACACTTGGGGCAGACATTTTGCAACTAGGCCTATACTTGACCAGCTTAAAGGGAAATTGTATTTTTTTTTTTCAAAACGCAGTTAATAGTGCTGCTCCAGCAGAATTCTGCACTGAAATCCATCTCAAAAGATTTAATTTTGAAATTTGACATGGGGATAGACATGTCAGTTTCCCAGCTAACCTCAGACATGTTATCGTGCTCTGATAAACTTCAGTCACTCTTTACTGCTGTACTGCAAGTTGGAGCGATATCACCCCCTATACCCCCCCACCCAGGAGCCTAACAAAAGAACAATGGTAAGGTAACCAGATAACCGCTCCTTTACACAAGATAACAGCTCCCTGGTAGAGCTAAGAACAGCGCTCAATAGTAAAATCCAGGTCCCGCTGCGACACATTCAGTTATATTGAGTAGGAGTAACAACAGCCTGCCAGAATGATTCCATCCTAAAGCACTGGCTCTTTCTGAAAGCACATGACCAGGCAAAATGACCTGAGATGGCTGCCTACACACCAATAGTACAAGTTAAAAAAATACACTTGCTGGTTCAGGAATGCAATTTTATATTGTACAGTGAATTATCTGCATTGTAAACATTGTAATTCAGAAATAAAAACTACATCATAAAAATCATGACAGAATCCCTTTAAAGTCAATATAGAAAGTGTCTTTCTACCCCGTAAAGCTGGCCATACACTATAATATCTGCTTGTTTCACAAGGTTGTCTGCCTGACCAAGATCTGGACGAGTTTTGGCCCATCTGAGGGCCCCATACACTAGCAGATAAAATGCCAAATCTGTCTAAAGGACATAAATTGGCAGCTTAAACATGTCTGGGTATGGACACCTTTAGATGGGAGGCAATATAAATGGCCCTCCATTGCCCTGAATGCTAAACACTTGAACCTTACTGATGTGCTTTTGGGCCAGGCAGACTCTAAAATGTTCACTGCCCTTACATGTTTTTTTCAAAAAATAAAAATTTGCAAACTAAAAACTTCAAGAAAGTGAAATAAAACAATGCTTTTCTAATTATATTTTATAATTATTTCTAATTATAAAAGAAAGCTAAGTCACTTTATAAATAGCTCCAATTTACGACAGGCGTTAATAGGAGATAAAACACTATAGTCAGTACAGGCAGTAACAGTTACACTGTTAAGCAATTGTTAAAGGATGTGAAATTCAGCCTAAACAAACAACTGTCAAGGACACAATGGAACATTCCAAGCTTCCTGGACAGCCTTTAATAATTTCCGATTGCATTTGCTGTAGCATACTTCACACTTTCTTGTCGGAAAATGTCTGCATTGTTTTCTTCTCTTTCCACGGGAGCTTTCAACTGCAGCCTAGTATTTCCGCTTTCAGCTTCCCTACCCATGTTCAAACATCCTGAAGTGCAGAGACATCAAAAAAAAAAAAAAAAAGCCCAAGAAGAATGTGAGCACTTGTATTTGCACAGGTTTTCTCTTGCACAAGAGCCCTTCCAGTATTTTACTTCCATTAGAATAATCCATTATGCAAAGAGATGTTTTCCAGCTTAAAAAAAATATTGTTACCCTCAACCGGTATACAGGCTTTATTAGCCCGCACCTTTGGTTGCAGATAATATTTTTTGACAAAATTAAAATTTTACCTAGCAGAAAATGTATCTTCTTTCTACAAAACTACCGTTTACACACAAATATACTCTGTTTCTCTACTTATGGTATGGGATCTATTATCCAGAATGCTTGGGACCTGGGGCTTTCCGGATAACGGGTCTTTCTGTAAATTGGATCTTCACACCTTGAGACTACTATAAAATCATGTAAACATTAAATAAACCAAATAGGCTGGTTTTGCTTCCAATAAGGATTAATTATATCTTAGTTTGGATAAAGTACAAGCTACTGTTTTATTACTAAAGAGAAAAAGAAATTAGTTTTTAAAAAATTTAATTCTTTTATTATAATGGAGTCTATGGGAGACAGCCTTTTTGTAACTCGGAACTTTCTGGATAACAGGTTTCCGGATAATGGATCCCATACCTGTATAGCTTAATAGGACAACTGTAGTATAGAAGAATAAGGAGCACATCTGTGTTTATTTGAAGCTTGACAAAGGGGTATAGCCCTGAAACGTTGTATTCTTGTTAATAAATACGCAAGGGGTCCTCCCTGCTTGAATTGCTGCGAGTGCCAGTGTACTTTTCTCTTTATTTGAAGCTCCCCATTATCTTTATCTTTAAAGGAGAACTAAGGCCTAAAAATGAATATAGATATGTTATACACAATACAAATATGAGAGCTGTTAATCAGAAACCTGTTATCCAAAAAGCTCTGAATTGCAGGAACGCCATCTCATAGATTCCATTTTACTGAAATTTACTGAATTATATCACTTTTCTCTGTAATAAAAAAAACAGTACCTTCTACGTGATCCTAATTAAGATATAATAAATCCTTAAAGAAACCCTATTGGTTTTTTGAATTTCTAAATAATGTTTTTTAATAGACAAAGTATGGAGATCAAAATCATGGAAAGACACAGAGCATTCTGGATAACCGGTTCCATACTAGTAATAAACTTACTGTACCAGCAGAGTGGTTAGTCACCCCATAACAGTAAGTATCCAAGTCTTCGAATTGATTGTCATGGATCACTTTAGCCAGTTTTGAGTGTCACTGACACTGCACATGCTCAGTGTGGTCTGAGCAGCTAATAAGAGCCTTAGGTTAGGAAACGTCAGAAGTCACAGAAATTAATGCTACAGAGCTGATTCTCATGAACTGGTTTCTAAGTTGCCCTGTAATGTGAATTTTCTATTATACATATTAAAATGTGTAACTGTGCCTTTTATGTTACATATACCGTATAAACAGTTTCTGCAAGAGCACAAATTACTAACCACGAAGGTCATTTTGGTACAGGGTACCACACACTCAACAATGGGCTGCAGATATGAAAAAAAAATGACTGGTACTGGTCTAAACGATTGAATAAAGACCAGTTTTCAGAGCTCCTAATTATAAACTCTTCTAACAAGAAATGAAAAATACAATAAAATAATGAACTGTAAATTGTTGTTTATATTTCTGTCAACTCAGTTTTGAAAAGCCCATTTGCACAATGTTCAG
Source organism: Xenopus petersii (assembly GCA_038501925.1). Taxonomy (NCBI): domain Eukaryota; kingdom Metazoa; phylum Chordata; class Amphibia; order Anura; family Pipidae; genus Xenopus; species Xenopus petersii. The sequence continues at coordinate 46,806,756 of CM076672.1, read as the reverse complement.
CTGAATGCAGACAATTAGATTAGATGCCAGTATTTTCCTGTAAGCTCTAATGGGCAGGGACCACCTTTACCTCCTGTATTGGTCAATGTTTGTAGATTTGCTCTATACACACACATCTATTGTATAGTGCTTTGGATATATTGCCACGTTGGCTAAACACTTGTTAATAGTAATTCTCGGAAAAGTTAAAAACTCATATTAGTGATGTACATATTGCATTAATGCAGGTTTTAGGATGTTTCCAAAATTGGTTCTTCCTAGACAACCTTCAGCATCCCACCTCCTGTCAATATGACGGATTTGCATTGTTGCACACAAAGCAAGAAGATGAGTATGAAGGTGATAAAAGAATATTGCCCTTAGTTAATTAAGCCTTCCCGTAGGCTCTTCTTTTCAATAAGAATCCTAAGAAAACACAGCTGTAAAATTACACTTTGTATAAATGTATATTAAAGGAGAATTCAACTCTAAAGTAAAAAAACCCTACCCTCCTACCCTACATAGATCCCCCTCCCTCCTTCCCCCCCATCCTAGCTGCTACCCCGGGCAAATGCCCCTAAGTCTTTACTCACCCCTCAGTGCAGATTCTGTCCAGTGGAGTTCATGGCAGCCATATTCCAGCTTTTCTGTAATCTTTAGAATAAGAGCGGCATATCCGCAATTTCCATGACTTTCGGGGGATGCACAGTTGTAGTGACGCGGAAGATTGCCCCAACTGCACATGCACCAATACAATGATCTCATGCCGAAGATTGCTGCCGTGAACTCCGCTGGACAGAATCTGCAGCAAGGCTGGGCAGGGGAGGAGGGTCTATGTAGGGTAGGGGGTTAGGGTTTTTTTTAGGGATGCACCGAATCCACTATTTTGGAATCGGCCGAACCCCCGAATCCTTCGCAAAAAATGGGCCGAATACTGAACAGAATCCGGATCCTAATTTGCATATGCAAATTAGGGTTGGGCAGGGTAAAATATTTTTTACTTCCTTGTTTTGTGACAAAAAGTCCCACCATTTCCCTCCCCGCCCCTAATTTGCATATGCAAATATGCAAATTAGGATTCGGCCTAATCCAAATCCTGCTGAAAAAGGCAGAACCCCTGACGAATCCCGAACGGAATCCTGGATTCGGTGCATCCCTAGTTTTTTTAATTTACGGTTAATTCTCCTTTAAAGGAACAGTAACACCAAAAAAATTCATAGTACAAAAGTGTTTCATAGTAATGAAAATATCCTCCACAGTTTCTCTGCACAGGTAAATCAGATATCTTTACTTCAGAAACACAACTATAGTTCATATAAACAAGCTGATGTGTAGCAATGGCAGAGACTGAAAAAGGGCTATATGGCACAGGTTAAATAGTGGATAACAGATAACACCATTCTGTTCTACAGAGCTTATCTGCTATCTGCTGTGTAACCTGCGCCTTTTCTCCTTTGACTGCCCCCATTGCTACACAGCAGCTTGTTTATATAATCAATAGTAGTGTTTCTGAAGCAAACACATAGTGCAGGGCAACACTACATTATATTTTTATTAATTTAAAACACTTTCATTTTTGTACTGTTCCTTTAATCCCCAGCTACAAGCTGTATAAACACACGTTGGCTCTGGCTGAACAGACGCTTGGGACATTCATAAATTGCGAAAATTCACAAGTAAAGTGTACCCAGCTGAATTGAACAACTCCTGAGGCCCCATTAACAATACCCCAATGGAAAATATAATGTCCTATGACCAAACAAAAGTAAATTGAAACGTTTCCTCTCCGTGACCTACAAATGGTTATTATGCTTGCCCTGCATTGCATTCCTGGTTGGGTGCAGCCTGTTTGCGAGTCTTTAAAAAAACGCCCGAAATGCATCAGGTGACACACTCTGCGTGCTGTTTTAATGTGGATTAGTAACAGTAATTGTTTTTAAGCAACAAACGATGTTACGGAACTCCATTCTGAACTCCTGTTCGTGAATCATTACTTGCTTTAAAAATTAAAGTGAATTAAATGCTCCTTCCACTACACCTTAGAACAACCACATCCCAAGTGACTCCTTAGCATCCTACAGTTAAAATCACTGGAAATCCTTCCTTATTATCAAACTAAATGTCATATCATCCCCATGCAGATCAATGGCAGTGACAGCTTTGGGAACACTTGCAAATCAACAGCATTACAGCTGTGACAGGTCACCATAAAGATAACACTGAATGGGAACTCTACAAAAGGGACTGACTTCAATCATAACAATCCATCTGTCCATTGGGGAGCCTAACAATGGTGACACACAGCAGATGTTCCTGAGCAAGGGAATCACCAGGCGTAATAGCTAATCGCTATAATGGGTTGAGAAAGATTGGCAACGCTGAAATCCCAGTTGATTCTTCCTATACAAATACATTTAAAAAGTCTTGGGACTGTGGGGTGAAAGGAGTGAGAGGATGCTGGGAGTTGTAGTACCTGTACAATAGCTACAATAAAACATATGACCCAGACACTACTCTATAATGTGTCCAACATCACTTTTCCCGACTACAAAAAAATAATGTATACTCCCAATGGATAGCACTGATTTTACTTTTTGTATACATAAAACATGTTGGGGCAGTGGGTAGACCAGATCAGCAGCACCAACATTTAGAGGCACATTTATCAAGGGTTGAATTTCGAATTGAAAAAAAATCGTAGAATTCTGAATTCAGACCAACCAAAATTAAGTCAAAGTTTTTTTTGGGTTCGAATAGGTCCGTATTCGGCGGAATTCGAATTGTACGAATCAAAGGAATAGCGCATTCAGTCAAATTTGATTCAAAGTTTTTCCCCAAAAAAACTTTGACTCCAGATAGGTTCTAAGAGGTCCCCCATAGGCTAAAACAGCAATTCGGCTGGTTTTAGATGGCAAATAGTCGAAGTCTAGTTTCTAAAGAGACAGTACATGATAACTTTCGATATTCAAATTTTTTGCAAATTCAATCAAATTTGGACTATTCCCTAGACGAAGTACACAAAAATAGCTTGAAATTCAAATTTTTTCAATTACAAAATTCACCTCGACCTTTGATAAATCTGCCCCTTATTGTCTCTGGGTTTATAATCACCGTAAGTAGCTGTCAATCTAAATATGCCTATGCTGCTTGGATCTATAAAATGAACTTGCCCTTTACATAAGCAAATCAATGACAGCAAGGTAACAGTTTCTGGTCTGCTATCAATGTTTTTTTGTCTGAAAGAAAAGAAAAACGGCCAGACTTAAATCCCCAAGTTCAGTGGGTTACAGGCTCCCAGCCTTATTTGGTCAAGCAGTATCTGAAAATGAAGTAGAAAGAGCTGAAGTTAAGCCTGAGAATTCTCCTATAAAGTAAATAGCTTTGGGGGCTGGGGGAAAAAGTGCAGAGCCTGACAGATGCCTTAGCCATCTGGCTAAACTTACACCAGGGACCTACAACTTGTTGGCTTCCCAGCTGTTTCTGAACTACATCTCCCAGAAACCTGTAGTGCAACCACAACTGGAGAACTAGAGACAAGTAGAAGGCAAATGACCGACTTGTGCCCTGTCTGAGATGCTGGAAGTTGTAGTTCAACAAGCGTAAGGTCACAGGTTGTCCTCTCCTGCTGCAGTGCCTCTGCTTTACATCAAGACTGCTCACTAAGAATAATAAAGAAAAATCAGGGCAACATTCCTTCTATGCAAAAACCTTTGATGAAATGTAAACAGGGCCGGGTTGTTTGTTTCAGCCGTCTCAGCACTAATGCAACACATGGAAAACAAATAATCAGCGGCAGAGCCAATAGCAGGAACTTATTGTGTGAATTTACAAATGTACTTGACAAGCCACATGCTGGGATGTGCAGTTCTGTATCAGCTGGAGGGCCCCAAGCTGAATGTTCTGGATCTGAAAGGGTCCCAGGTTCCCAGACCTAACAAGAAGCACCCTGCTGTATGCAAACAAGACCTGGTAAAAAAAAAAAAAAAATCAGGCTCTGCATATTTCTCCCATTAACACATTCACGGCTAAATGGAACTTGCTGTGCCATTGCCACAGGCAGTGGAAAGGTTAATGTTGCAATTAGACCTATATCCCCCTTTCCAGTGTTCTACGTTTACTAAAGAGTAAAAGAGCTTGGCGGAGGCTTCATGCAGCCCAGATTGGGTGACACTCATTTGGACTCTTTTGTGAAAGCCACAGCGAGGTAATAAAAGTTTCCCTTTCTTCTCTCCATCCTAAAATGAGCCTCATTGTGCTTTCCCAGCACACGCCCTCGTAAAGCTTCTCCCCAACCCCCACCCACTAGGACTTGTGCCAGCAACCCCCCCCCCACTCACTGCCAAGACCCTCAATCTCTCTGCCTCCCTCAGAAACCCTAAACTATTTGCCCTGAAGCTCCAAATGTTTCTGCACCAAATCACTTCTGGAACTATCTGACTTCTCTCTCTTCTCTGAGCCGCAGAAGCAGCCCCACAAAAGGTACTGTCCCTCTCATTCCAAATCTGCAGTCACATTAACTGTCTGTGCCCCAAACATTACTGGGTTATTGGGGGGGGCTCAAAAGACACCGTTCTACACCGTGGCCTGTCTGACTACTCTTTCCTTTAGAGTTCCCTCCCCCATCCTCTGGGATAGCCACATCGCACTCCTGTTGCATCCAAGTGACGGGTCCCCGGACAGCAAAGGGAGCTATTTTCCTCTGGCACAGTAAATCCAACCTCTATTCTTTCCAAAAGCACAAAGAACAGTGTGGCTGCTGGAAAATTATAGCCCTTTAGGAACAACAGCTCACGCCTATAACTGTACTGCAGTCACTGCCAGGGATATCCTACTTACACAAAGGAGAGTAGGGAAAGGGAGAATAACCATTCTAATGCTACTTTCCTAAACCTGCATCTGTCCTGCTGTAGCTGTACTATAACTCCCAGAACTAAGTGACCGGTTAAACTTTCCTGTTTTGTTCAGTTACCCTGGAGGTCAGAAAACGCTTTCTGGGGGATGGGTCATTATACGAATTTCCTAATCCATAGCAACCAGCTACTAGCAGAAACAGCAGAAAAACAATTGGAAGCATGGTGCAGATTGGTTGCTATGGGTCACTACCCAAGTAAAGTGTCCCCATATTTGTTGCTTATTAATTTTCTCTGTTGCTTGGGGAACAATTCTGGGACAGTCACTAATCACTCATGTATTCCTAAGCCTGACACAGGGGGTATTTTCTTCGTAAGACAAGCACCCTAATGTACCCCATCCACATCCCACTGATGTCAGTCACCTAAAAGTGATAGTACACAGACTGCAAACATGCCTACAGTCTAAAGGTTGTATCACACTTCTGTTCTCAGATCTAACACTTCAAAGGAGGGTCTGCAACTGTTGCAATTTTGTTTTCAAACACGAGAAGGGAATAATAGTCCCTGCTGAAGCCTTTATAGCAATTCATACCCAGAAACAATTCTATAGTTTTGCCAAGTAGCAAAAGCAATTGGTTTATGAATACCAGCAGAAAACCGAATTGCCGCGTTGATCTCACCCCTCCACTCTCCATAAGCCCGTGGGGGTCAAAAACTAGACCAGGCCGATTTTCACAGGCGCGGGTTTCCACAATGGAACCTCACCAAACAAATGGATCTCATTGCATACAGCCCCCTTAGCAATTGAACTACAAAAAAAGTGCTTTTATCATGCGGCAAAGTGAGAACTTAACTCGGGTATTACCCAACTAACACAATGAGCAACTCTGCCTAGGAGAATGAATCAGAATCACAACCAAAGAGGATGCTAAATTGGAATGTAATTCTCCTCAAAGAGTTAAAGCGGATATTCCTCTACGGGATATTGAACTGTTGCCACTAATTACTTATACAAACAGCAGATTTTTTTGTTTTACATTTTTAAAGGCATTGTTCAGTGTAAAATTAAAAACTGGGTAAATAGATAGGCTGTGCAAATTAAATAATGTTTCTAATATGGTTAGTTAGGCAAAAATGGAATGTATAAAGGCTGGAGTGACTGGGTATGTAAAATAAAAGCCAGAGCACTGCTTTTCAGCTCTCTTACAGACTGGTTTACAGACTGGTTACCCTGGTTACCAGGCAGTAACCAATGAGAAACTTGAGGGGGGGCCACATGGATCATATCTGTTGCTTTTGAATCTGAGCTGAATGCTGAGGATCAATTACATACTCACTGAACAGATATGTCCCATGGCCCCCCCCTTCAAGTCGCTGACTTAAGGTGGCCATACACGGGCCGATAAAAGCTGCCGAGTCGGCAGCTTATTGGCCCGTGTATGGGGCCCGCCGACGGGCTTCCCCGATCGAGATCTGGAAGGGATCTGAAAGTCGGCCAGATCTCGATCGGAAGGGACTAAAAATCCCGTCGGATTGCGGCCGCATCTGTTCGTTGATGCAGTCCCGCGATCCGACCGCCCGTTAGGCATCGTTAGGATCCGATCGTTGGCCCCTAGGGCCCACTATCGGATCAGCCCGATATTGCCCACCTCAAGGTGACATCGCCAAACAAGCGGATCTCTCCGTGTATGGCCACCTTAACTCAGAGTTAGAGAGCTGAAAAGCAGGAAGTAGTGTTTTGGATTATATTAGACATCCAGCAACTTCAGCCCTTATACATTACATTTTTGGCTAACTAACTATATTAGAAACATTTTTTATTTTGCACAGCCTATCTATTTACACAGTTTTTATTTTCACACTGAACTGTTCTTTAAAGGGTTGTTCACATTTGAGTTAACTTTTAGTGTTATGTAGAGAGTGATAGTCTCTCAAGACAATCTGCAATAGGTTTTCATTTTTAATTATTTGTGGGTTTTATTTAGCTTTTTATTCGGCACCTCTCCAGTTTACGTCAGCCGTTTTGTTGCTAGGGTCCAAAGTACCCTAGCAACCATGCACTTATTTGAATTAAGGTGGCCATACACAGAGAGATCTTCTCGTTTGGCGATGTGTTGCCAAACGAGCAGATCTCTCCTTGATATGCCCACTTTGAGGTATATCGGATATCCGATTGTGGGCCCTAGAGCCCAACGATCAGATCATAATACAGGAGTAAGGGTGGTTGGATCACGAACAGATGCGGTCTGCGATCCAACGGGATTTTTAGACCTGCCCGATCGACATCTAGCTGACTCTCAGACAGATATTGATCAGGGAAGCCCATCGGAGGGCCCCATATACGAGTCAATAAGCTGCTGACTCGAAGTGTCTGCAGCTTTTATCGGCCCATGTATGGATACCATAAGAAACAGGAATATGAATAGGAGGGCGTAAATATAAAGATGAGTAATTAAAAGTAGCAATTACAATAAATGTGTAGCCTTAGGCTAGAGTCAGACAATAAGGATTCTCCACATGCAGAGAATCCACTTCCCGGCTGCTCACCCTCACTTCTTCACTACAGTGGATTTCGGGCCGAAATGCTAAATTTTGCTTTTTGGAGACAAAATCAACCGAGTGTGTTCTCACTAGAGCCGACACAAGACTTCAAGACACAAACACAGAATTCTGCTTGAGGTCGGGGGCTGAAATTGGCCTACGGATCTCAGCAGGCTGATTTCTGCCCCATCTAGCCCTAGACTTAAAGGGCATTTGTTTTTATATGGGGCCAGTGAGCCCAATTTGAAAGCTGGAGAGTCAGATGAAAAAGACAAATAATTCAAAAAACTATAAAAAATAAATAATAAAGACCAACATTCTAAACGTTAACTTGAAAGTGAACCACCCCTTTAAGACTTGTTTTCAAACATAAAACAAAGTCACATTAAAATCACAAATGGATATCAAATGTCAGGATGTGTAGCTCAGTAAAGAGAATGGTTCTGAATCATTCTGCAAGTCACTGTGTATTAGTTGCCGGCAATGCTTCACACTGTAACTAGCAGAAAGAGTTCATTAGTTCTTAGTTTTTGTTTAGGCTTCAGCCCATTAGTGCTGTCCTTAATTATTAGATGATGACCTCTCGTGCTACTATAGTGCCGCTGATGTATACACAGGTGGGAATCCACAGCAAACTAAATATTCTGCAGCCATGAGAAAAGAAGTGATGGTGTGCCCTGCAGCAATACCTCCCCGGACTCATAAATCAGGAAGGGGGAGGATGTATGGGTTGCACACAGATCAGAACTTTGCACCATGTATCACTCGGCAGTTAATAACTTCCAGAGAAGTCAGTGACACCGAAGGGTGAGGCTCTATACATGCACTGTATATATATACAGAGCTGGGGGTTAAGGGAGCTTGCAACTCCTCCTTAATCAGTTATCCATTAATTCTATCCTGAAATTCCTTGCATGGAGTACTCAGGTCACAGACTAAGCTTTCTTCTCAGTGCAATGTCTAAAATTGCAGACAAACATCATGGAGGGGGAAGCAACAGCGCCCCTCTAAATTGTCTTCATCCATAGTTCTACTCCCGCAAAAAATATATTTGAAGAATGAAGACAATTTAGAGGGTTGCAGTCTGGCTTCCCCCTTGAGGCTTGCCTGCTGTTGTATATTGAAATGGAGTCCATAGAGAGTCATATTTTGCCAAACTGAAACAATACATGAATAAGCTACATGTGCAACTTCAATTGGCTTTGACCATGGATAAATACGGGTATGGGACTGGTTATCTAGAATGCTCAGGACCTGGGGTTTTCTGGATAACAGATATTTCCATAATTTGGATCTTCATAAATTACGTGTATTAGAAAATCATGTAAACATTAAATACAAAAAATAACCTGGTTTTGCTTCCAATTTGGATTAATTATATCTAAATTTGGATCAAGTACAAGGCACTGTTTAAAAATTTGGATTATTTGGATAAAATCGAGTGTATGGGAGATGGCCGTTCCGTAATTCAGAGCTTTCTGGATAAGTGGTTTCCCATACCTGTACCCCCAACAGATCCCATACCTGTACCCCCAATCTGGGTAAATGATTGCATGTATTATGTATAGTCTGCTGTAGTGCTCATCATCCCTTTGTAAGGGCTTTACATTCAATCTGTAAAGGTACATACACTTTATAGGGTTTTACACCACCCAGCGTGCATTGTGCTGCTTTTCTGATGACCACCAGATGCTCAGTCGCCTGGGAGTATTTAGCCTCCGGCATGGAATTCTGTCCTATGAATCTATTTTGTTGATTCAGCAACTGTACTGTGCCTGCATTATAATGAAGCAGCCCAGTGGCTTAAACTGGCCATAGACCTGCAGATTATAGCCTAGACAGCAATCGTATGTAAGTTATTTCCGACATAGAAGTGACAGTTTCCCATTCATATTATCAGATACATGCAATACATGCAGAGATATTATCTGTAGCCAATATAAATCTTTTAACCAGTCCTATTGAAAAATGTCAGTCCACACGGTCCAAAAATCGTACGATGGTATCGTTGTGTCTGTGGCCAGCTTTAGTCATGAGACAAACGTCACCCAATGGATGCTACTGAGATACAACTCCCAGTTTCTCTGCTAGGTAGGATTGTGGGAAATGTAGTTCAACAGCTCATGATGCAGATTGGGTGTAACGCAAGACTCAATTGATCCACAGGATTGAGCATTTAATACTGGCATCAGAAACCTGCAAACTTGGGTGAATAGGGTTTATTTACGAACACTGGGCAACCAATCCTGAATCAGCTTTGATTGGCCTCCTGCAGGTAAATTACTTAACAGAAATCTCAGTCTGGTTGCAGTAGGTTACAGCACTAAGGCTAATGTGTCCAGTGTTATTAAAAGATACACAGCTATTCCCTCGGCATCAGAACTAACTGCATAAAGGCTGAATGAAACAATGCACCCCAAATTCAGAGTAGCATAGTTTTTCCCAAAGCAAGTGTTGCATTGCCTAGGAACAGCCCTTTCATAACAGGTATTACACATAGGGATGCACAAATTGAGTCTAGCAGTTTTACTTTATATAGCAACTAAAGAATGCCCTAAACTTACAGATTGTAAGCTCTTGTGGGCAGGGCTCTTGAATCTCTTGATTCATAGTAGGACACCTATTAAGCATCTGTGTGTTAGGACATCATTATACCGCATTGTATAACTTGCTACAAAACAGTGGCTGTCCAAACAAACTAAATATACATTTATTGCAATTATAATACCACCAGTAGGTTCAATACAGTAATGTGTGTCTTGGCCAAAGGAACTAAGGGTGGGCACTATGAGACATGTTGAATAATAATATATGCTCATCCTTTTAATATCCTCACATTTTCCAACAAGGGGTACTTTATTTATTATAATACACAGGTTTTAGTGAGTCATGTGACAAAAATGACATCACTAAGCTCCGTTTATAACTGATGACATCACTAAGAGCCGTTTATAAGGGGATCATTCATGGCTTTTGTGTATTATAATAATATTATGCACCAACAATATCTGTTAGTGCTGGGGCTGTGATATAGACCAGCATTTCCAGACATGAGCCTGTATGAGAGCCAGTGCATACACCCGACTCCAGAACTGGATCGGCGCCAGCTCATATGTGAAATACCAGTCACTTTATCCAAACAAACACTTCCTGCAGCTCCATACAATAAATGAAGAACAAACAGACGATTAAAAAAAATACAGTTTAGATCATTTTCATGGGCGTGTGTTCTTTCAAATATACACATTTTTCTATTGTGCGCTGAATGCCACCTTATCAGCCCCAGCCGACAGAAAACGAAATAGCAGGCAGTTTTACTGACCTTTCAGCTATCAGTCATGTGCAAGAAGAGTTACTTATTGTAAGGGGCTCGCCAAATTCCCTGGTCAAGTGGATCTGCAGAGCTGTGATTAGAGCGGCACAGAGATATTACTGCTCACTGTCACTTCTCTGCCTGACCCTGCTCAATCTCACCAATGGATTGCAGCAATCGGCCACTTAAACTCCCTACTTTTTTTGGGACTGGTAAAAAACAGTTACAAGGTTATGACTAACCTTGTGTGATCCTATATTCCAGCAAAATATTGATTTTATTAGATCAGCCGTGAAGTATACCGGCTGCTCAAAACTACAACTTCCAGCATCCTCCGACAGCCAACTGTTATATGGCAAACTGGGTCCCACAGAATATGAATATTTATTGTGGAGACTGCAAACGCAAAAATAGTTGAAATGCATAGATTTTAGGGGTGAAATATAGCGTGTGAAATATAGGTCACATTCAGGAATGAACTATGAAGTCATAGTTTGGGGCTTTACATTACTTTCCATTATGTATTTTTTTCCTGTGTTTCCAAAACCTAAGTTTAATGTCCCTGTCTGGTGTTTGAGTCTGGCATCTCAGTAATTCAGGTGCAGACTCAGGACGGTTAAAATTTTGCACCATTTAGGGGCATATTTATCAAAGGTTGAATTTCGAATTGAAAAAAATCGAATAGGTCCATATTCGGCCGAATTCGAATCAAGCGAATCGAAGTAATAGTGCATTTGATTGATTTTTCAAAGGCCCCCATTTGACTCCAAATAGGTTCTAGGAGGTCCCCCATAGGCTAAAACAGCATGTCTGCAGGTTTCAGATGGCGAATAGTCGAAGTCAAATTTTTAAAGAGACAGTACACGATATTCAAATTTTTTTCAAATTCAAATCGAATTTGGACTATTCCCTAGTCGAACTACACAAAAAAATAGCTCAAAATTCTAATTTTTTTTCATTCGAAAATTCACCTCGACCTTTGATATATCTGCCCCTCAGTTGATCCATTTCTCAGCAGCATCTCTGGAGTATTAGCAACTATTGTATCAAATTTAACAGCCGCCTGTAATGAAACCCAGTGATTGTGCTCAGCAGGGACAAAGATAAATGTATCAACTAAATGTATCAATTTAGAACAGTTTACAGGGTCGGCGATCCCCCCCCCCCCCTCCCAGAGCTGCTTTAGAAGGTGAACAATGACACTTTACACTATTAGAAAAACAGTGACAGAAAATAATTGGAAATAGTCTTTACTTCTGGTGATCTCTCTAAAAATAATTAGTCGTTTGAAGGTGAACAACCCCTTTAATGAAAATGTTTTGGGGCCGTAATGATTTTGCTATGGGCCCCGGCAATAAGACACATTGAAAGACACACAAAGAGCACGTTTCGCCCTTTCATTCTCCCCTTGGCTGAGGAATCCAAACACACAAAGTGCTTTCAGGCTGGGACAAGCCTCTCCCTCACGCATCAAAGCCCCGCACTCAGAACAAAGCTCAGCGCTGCCGGGAGGCTTTTGGGATAAGTCGCGTCTTCAAACCGGATCCATTAGCGTCTATTCTTCCGCAGTCAGTCGCAATTGCATAGCGTTACTTTTAGCTCCACGTCTTTGTTGTTGTACAACTTACCAGCCGGGAGCGACCGATTGTCTCCTGTCCGTTCCCCACGTGACTACACGGATCCCCATTGGCACCGGGGCGGTCGGTGTTGCAGAACATTCACCTCTTTCGCTTCTTTTTTCAGCAGCATAGCCGCACGGGGGAGAAGTCAGTCACTGCGATTATATCTCCAGACAGGGCTCAGCGCACAGATACAAGTCACTCCGCGCTACGGCTGCACGGGGAGAATTCCACGCGATGAACACGGAGAGGAAAGTTGTATCCAAGTAGTTGAGGACAAGCCCAGGCAGCGGGGAAGGACTGGAGTGGAGGAGCTGCTGGAGCGGTGTGCGTGGCTCTCCCTGCCCATTTGCTGCCCCCTCCCTTCCTCCCTCTGCCTTCACCCCCCGCCTCTCTCTCTCCCAAGTCATCGCTGGGACACGGCTCACCAGAGGGGCCAGTGACGTCACAAGCTACCCTCCCCTTCACCAGGGACAGGGGCTTCCTACAAGGCATGCCTGTGTTTTAAAGTCTATTGTGTCCCCCTGCAGGGTTGCCAGGTCTATATTTCAAAACCAGCCCAAAACTAGCCAAGAGGCACTTTGAAAGTAGCCCAAAAACAGCACAATATGTGCAGTGAAAATGTCTTAAAAAATAAATAAATGAATATGTGTAAAAATACGCCTTTTTCAAATTTCACATCTTTTTCCCATGATGAAAAAATGGGATAGTTTTGCCCATGACCAGGGGCGGCCCAGGAGGTATAGGGCAAGAATGTGAGAATGCTCAAGAGGGAGGGGAGACTGGGGTACACAGTTCAATATCTGTTAACTCACAACTTCTACACGTCAGTCCCATTGCATGCTGGGTATTGTAGTCTTACGTTTAACTTGGCAAATTGCTAACAAAAACGACATTACCCAACATGCATTGAGAGACGCAGGCTTGGCACATTATAGCAAGAAAAAAAAAAAATGTTGGCTGGTTTCAAAAGTACAAACCAGCCAAAGGCCCAAAAAGTAGCCGCCTGGGCTTTAAATTAGTAGCCCAATTTGGCTGGAAACCCAACCAACCTGGCAACCCTGCATATTTGCAGCCACTCGCTCTATAGGAAAGTCCATGTGGCAGTGAAAAAAGGTGCTACTTTGAATTATGTAAGGTTGCAACTAGTTCTCCCTGGCTGAGTATAAATACTGACAGTTTCATGCTGGGTTTTTCCAACAGTTTTATCGATGTAATATTTTTTTTCCATGGTGTGGGCGGATTCTGCTGCATGTTCATGGGCTGGTGTGCTTTTACTATTATTAGCCTTTGTTTATATGGCACCAACATATTCCATAGTGCACTACACACCGGAAAGGACAGCTATCCCACAACCATACCCACAACCCTACCCAAAACTGCCTTTACTCAAAATCCAATCTGGTGGCCGTACACTCAAAAAAAGTTGCCCTATGGGCCTTCCCGACCAAAATGTGGCCACTAATAAGCTAAATATTGAACAGGCGGGTTTATCCTGCCAGGGCAAGGAGCAGATCGGCTCATGGATGGGTGGTAAATTGAGAATATAATGGGCAGCTGGGGGCATAACTGGGTGCATCAGAGAGGTATAGTTGTGCAGCCAGAGACAAAAATGGGAGAGCTTACATTAACAGGTAAGTACATTACTAGTAAATTTGTAACACTGGCTGACTTAGCTTAGGTGTTTTATCAGCAATGCTGGTGTAACACCAGCCAGGTGGCAATCCTACATCCAAATAAATACCCATATTACTGCAGGTACCCAGACCATTGCAGGAATTTACACTAGTGCTTTAATAATGAACACAAAGTAAGGCTGGGGGCACACAGGGCAGACAATGCTCCACCTGCATTTTGTATGCACTTTCATGCAAAAATCCATTCCATGTAGCTGCACACAGGCAAACACCATGGCTGCCAGTGGAGCTACAAAAAGGAGCTGATGGAAGCGGACCTGCTCTTCTCCATCTGCTAACAAAATGTAGATGGAGAAAAGTGAATCGTCCTCCTAGTCTAAGGGAGAATCCCTAAAAAAGTCAAGTATAATCTGAGGGAACCAATATGTTGTTTATCTGCACCATCCTTTGATAGCATTCCCCACCATAACAGCTCCTTCAGAACCTCTACATAGCTTCACCCAGTTGCTACAAGGATGTCGTCTACAGGGTTGTCGTCTGCAGGGATGTCGGCTGCAGGCTGGAATTGGCCATCCAAGTGAATATTTTACCTCCCAGAATGGCCAAGTGTTCTACTGACATCATCATTCCTTTAGTTTATGGTCCCTAAACTTGGGGTAGGGAAGATCCTGACACAGTTGTACCATCCCATCCCTCAGTGAAACACTGCTAACTGCCCACACATAGTAGCTTTTTCCCCTCTTAAAATATGGTGTCAGAATGCATTTCTCAATGGCTAAAGGAGACAAAATCATATAAATGCTTGGTAGAAGCAAACTTATTTCAAAGCAACTCAGTTGATATTACAATGATCTTTTATAGTCATTTAATAATTTACACAGTGAATCTGTAGGACAAGAAAAACATTTAAATACACTAGTTTGTAAAGAAATTCAAAATCCCTACATGATTTCAGATGTTTGCTACACAGTCAGCCATTGTGTCAGTCAACGATTCAATTTGCTAAGGGGACCAGAGCACAAAGTCTGATTAGAGTTCATTATATAATGAAAAATTGCATTTGGAAAGGGGACCAGTGGTCTCAAGTTCAGTCTCATAGGATGAATGGTTATCTCTATAGGTGCTCTAGAACACAAAATAATAACCTTAAACCCACCAAGATTTGCATTGACATCTCTGCATCTCCACTGCTCACAATCACTCTCCCATCTGAGCTTGCAAAGCTGACATTTATGGTAGGGAGGCTCATAGCAAAACATACAGTCCATGGAAACGCGCACTTGTACGACTGAGCAGGGAAAGCAGGTAATATGGCGTTATTTTTCATAGTGCTCTCCTTGTTCATCTTTAGGTCTGTTTATTACTATGATAATTAAGGCCACAAAATATAAAACCATCTTCTTCAACATGCCCCCATATTCCATAATGACAGAGTAGAAAATTAAAATAGAAAGGCAAGAAGACCCATAATTTAATCAACACTGTACAATCATCAGTAACCTTGTATTTGTAGGAATATTCAGGACAGCAACAGGTATTTACCCGAAATCTTATGTCATTAGCCCCTGCCAAACACAACCATCATCTCGCTGTTCCATAGTTTAGAAAGCTAAGGCCTAAGCTCCAGATTGAAAATTGCCCCTATACTCATCTGAACACTGCAAATAACTTTTTATGCCACCAGGATTAAGTGGCTAAGTCTAAAATCCACTTTACCTTCCTCTAGAGGATGAGCATATTCTAATCGTCCTTTCCTTCTTGATTTCTTAACCCCTTAAATCCCCAAAACGGCTGTTGTCTGGTGTCTTACAACTCATTCAGTAGTATCTTCAAATCAGGTCGTAACCTAACACCCTTCTCATTGTGGTCTACGAGTACCCTAGGCAGCATATACATTCCTCTTCATACATTATTATTTAATATCAATATTTAAATTACCAACATATTCTGTAGTGTAGCACAAACTGTGTGAGGTCACACGTGTAAACTTTCAAACAGGCAAATAATAGGTACAATGTTAAAATAACCACATAACTGACAGGGTTTGTTCATAAAGTGCATCAAAATAATCAAAGTTTTGGCCTACAGGGTTGGACTGGGCCGGTGGGACACTGGGTAAAAACCTGGTGGGCCCAGCGACCCAGACCCGCACCCATCTACAGCCCACACTGCCCCTGATCTCTTCCCTGCCACACTCACCATTCTGCTGGAAGATATAACAATTAGTATTGCTGACCATAGGCCTCTGAGGCTGACAGTTAGTTCAGGATTTGCGGATTGCATCAAGCCTACTAGCTCTGGACATCAGCATTCCCAAAAGCTTGTCTGGAGATGTCATTTGCTCACCAGAGGTCAGATTGGTCACCCCTGTGACCCGACACTTATATTACTGTAGGCCAGACTTTTAACAACAGGGGATCTATTTTAGCACGGATATCGCATAAAGGTCTTCCTCTGCAAACAAACTGTCAGCTGTAACAATATCACTAAAACTCTAACACTGAATATAGCGAGGCAGGTTTCATTCAAAGGGGTTGTTCACCTTTACATTAACTTTTAGTAGCATGTACTGAGTGGTATTCAGAAAGAATTTGCACTTTTTTTTCATTTTTATTAGTAGTTATTTAGCTTTATATTCAGCAGCTCTCCAGTTTGCAAGTTCAGCAATCTGGTTGCTAGGGTATAAATTACCCTAGCAACCATGTGTTGCTTTGAAGAAGAGACTGGAATATGAATAGGACAGGGCCTGAAAAGAAAGATGAGAAATAAAAAGTAGCAATAACAATACATTTGTAGCCTTAGCGAGCTTTTGTTCTTTTAGATGGGTTCAGTGACCCCCATTTGAAAGCGTCAGAAGGCGGAAAATAATACAAATCAATAAAAATGAAAGGCCAGTCGAAAAGTTGCTTAGAATTAGGCATTCTATAACATACTAAAACATAACTTAAAGGTAAACCACCCCTTTAAATACAAATTCTTACCATGTCAGGCAAAACAGTTGCAGGCACCATGAGCAACAAAGCAGAGCAACACCCCAAAGGAAAGTTTACTAATAGACTCTTAATAAATGGAAGACTCTTTCCACAATCTATTTTATTTGTTTAGTATAAAGTTTTCTTGAAGCTTACATTCCCATACTATGAATTTGGGCATCTAGGTTCATACTAGTAACTGAAGTCCAGTTTGTGTGATTGCTTATCTGATGGTTTAGATATTTTTTACAATAATAACAGATTGATACGTCCACAAATTTCCAGAAAGCATTTCTCTCCTAAAGTGCAGGCACAAGTCACATGACTTGGGGCAGCTGGGAAATTGACAATATGTCTAGCCCCATGTCAGATTTCAAAATTGAATATAAAAAAAATCTGTTTGCTCTTCTGAGAAATGGATTTCAGTGCAAAATTCCGCTGGAGCAGCACTATTAACTGATTCATTTTGAAAAAAAAAAAGTTTTTCCCATGACAGTATCCCTTTAAGGATCAATGACAGA
Organism: Xenopus petersii; assembly: GCA_038501925.1. Classification (NCBI taxonomy): domain Eukaryota; kingdom Metazoa; phylum Chordata; class Amphibia; order Anura; family Pipidae; genus Xenopus; species Xenopus petersii. Next base: position 46,789,321 of record CM076672.1, on the reverse strand, counting down.
TACTGTTTTATCATCACAGAGAAAAAGGTAATCGTTTTAAAAAATTCTGATTATTTGGATAAAATGAAGTCTATGGATACGGGTTTCTGGATAATGGATCCCATGCCTATATTACGTCCTCTGAGTGTAATGGAATTTAAGAGTTAATACTTGAGATACATGATGTGTATTTTTCTAACACTGAGCAATTGTGGAGGAAAATGAGACCAAACGATTGTCTAGCACAGGGGCCCTTTAATAACTCATTCTGCCCCTGCTTCTAGGGTCTGGTCTTTGCAGCCAATTAATAAAGGACCCTATCTCATGTGTATAATGGGAAGGCAAAATATCTCCTCTCTACCTATAGAACTCCGGTGAGGACATATCCTTAGCCTAGACGGTCAAAATCCTCTAGGTCTGTAGCTGAAACTTACTGAATCTGGTGTCTGCAGTTGTGGGAACACAAGGTGTATGACTGAACTGACAGCTAATAGTGTATTAAAATAAAATGCCCTAAATGTATATAATTTTAAACAGAACAGAGAAGCTGCATTCTTTTTACATCAAGTGACTGAAGTCCCAGAGCCGTTGCTGAGCTGAACGCTATGCTGTGTGAAGTTCACTTATATCAGGAGGATGTCAGATTTTTCTAGCCTGACATGAAAGTTTGACCTCATTTTTCTATCCACCTGGCAGTTGCTATTGCGGTTTACTTTGCCTGAAAGAAAAAAAAAAAAAAAAAAAAAAAAGTATAGAACTGCATTAAACAGAGTTAAAGGGATAGACCACCTTCCACAAAAAAAGAAGTGTTTTTGTTTGGACTTTATAGTAGTACGAACTATGGAGGGGAGATCACTAAGCTTCTAAACTGTCAATGTATTAAAATCTAATAAACCATCAATGTATTAATGATACATTACTTGATTTCTTAACAGCAGTTCTTACTGAGCCTGCTTCCTGAGCTTTACTAATGTTAGACATTACATTTGATACATTAGTTGTTGATGAATCTGCTAAGTAATGTATCAAGTCCTGAGCAAATTACAACATGGTTTCCCAAGCTGCTACTGGCCAACACCAGAGAGAAATGAAATTAAAAAATATATTTTTTAGAATAGAGAAACAGTAAAAAATAAATAGAAAACTAAAAAAAAAAAAAAAAAAAGGATTTATTTCTGCTATACTATTTGTACAGGTATGGGATTCATTATATGGAACCCGTTATCCATAAAGCTCTGAATTACAGGAAGGCCATTGCCAATATACTTAATTTTAATCAACTAATTGCAATTTTTTTATTTAAATGTACCTAGTACGTGATGGTAACTAAGCTGCATGTATTGGTGGCAAATAGGGTTGCCACCTTTTCCGGAAAAAAAAAAACGCCCTTCCTATATATTTAACTTTTTTCCCTATTAATAACAATGGGATCTACCATCATTTTTACCGGCCGGGCCGGTAAAATACCGGCCGGTGGCAACCCTAATGCCAAACAATCCTATTGGGTTTATTTTATGTTTTTCAGCAGACAAATTATGGATCCACTTTTCTGGAAAACCCCAGGTTTAAGCATTTTGGTCCCATAATTGTGCATTAAAATGTTTGAATGGGTTCATCCTGCCATGTTTTGGATCAGGTTTGAATCCTGAAAAAAACACGTCCATAGACTTTAATAGCAACAAAACTGTAGTGAATTAGCAGTTATAAATTATAATAGTTCTTCATCTGTACCAATCACCCTGAAAACACTTTCAGAAACACTTTAGGAAACAATTTCCAACATACACACAAGAGTGAGAGAACACTGGACTGTAGCTCATCCATTCAGCCCAATAAAGCTGAACATTTTTCCCAGCTCATCCTCACTATGTCCATCCATTTTGCCAAGGAAAATTGGATCTACTTTACCTCTTCTTTTCCCTAACAAGGACGTACCCCTCCTAAACAGTATAAACAATACATGGAATACAAGATATAATTGTTCTGTCTTGCCTCTTACAACCTGCATCGGCAGAAAACATTTTTGGTTTGCTCTGATCAACTGCAATAAGACTTTAAAACTGACCCCGAGATGGAATACATACCCAGACTGGCCAACTTAAGAAGAAGAAAGAAAAAAACTGTGTGTATCACCGAGTAATCGAACAGACATTTTCCTGTGAGTAGAAATAAACTGTAAAATAAGCAACAATGGAAGTGAATAGCTGCGGTCAGGAATGGGTTACATAATGGAATGCTTTGGCTTTATACACACAGTTCCATGACAATGAAGGTTTATAGGAAAGGCTGTGCCATAAAAGAAGAGCGGGCAGCTGTTTTTTGATCTGCAGCAAAGAGATGCAGGTCATATGACAACCTAAAAATAAGATGCCCTCCTCCTCGCCAAGATACAGGCTAGCTACAAGTAGGAGCAAAATAAAATCTTTACTACATTTTTTACAGCCCCGTTTCACTAACAATTTACACATTGCTCATCCAAGCACCAAACAATGGGACAAGAAGAAAGGAAAGCTACAGAATGTTGCATCATATTTTGTCCTATACCGAATAGAGGGGAAAAATTAATCAAGACAGCCGTTTATCACAGAGTTCTGCCGTTTTTCTTCTTATGAATCAGGACAAATTATGTTTTTGAGTTTTTGTAAATAGAGAACAGGTTGAAAGCAGGTTTTTGTTGCATCTTTTCCCGACAGAAACGCATGGCACCATAAAAGGCATTTGGATTGGATTCATTAGGCACAGACGAAGAGCGTACAGGTACTACAGGTATGGAACCTGTTATTCAGAATTATTAGGACCTTGGGTTTTCTGGATACTTGATTTTTCTGTAATTTGGATCTTCATAGTCTACTAAAACAAGATTTAAACATGAATTAAACCCAGTAGGACTATTTTTATAACTACAGAGATAAAAGCTTTTAAAAATTTGGATAAAATGGAGTCCATGGGAGATGGCCTTCTGGATAATGGGTTTCCGTATAACACAGGCCATAATTTTATTTGGACACAACATGCAAAGGTAGCCCTGGAAGAAACCCCTTCTTTTAAAGGGGTTGTTCACCTGCCAAAACGCTTTTTCAGTTCAATTGTTTTCAGATTGTTGTCCAGAAATAAAGACTTTTTTCAGTTGCTTTCCATTTTTTAATTTTACCGTTTTTTCCGAAAAAGTTCCGTCTCTTTTTCCGAAAGTTCCGTCTCTGGTGCAGATGAATTTAGGGGCTTTAACATTGTTCATTTTGCAATATTAATGCACATTTACCATTGACATGTCACACAGCAAATCTATTGTCATCCATTCACCATTATGTAAAATGCTCACGATGCTCGCCATTGGTATAATCGGAAAATGTATGAATAAGCATTGCACAAACTCCACTAAATATCAACATTTGCATTCTGACTCATTAAAGACTCCATTTCGGCAATTTCCACCTACCCATCTCTTTAGTATTTAGCTTGACATCCATCAACTCTTTATTCCAAGTTAAGAGGAGGAAGCAGCTCTGCAATCACGATCCACATTCATATTTCCCATCTTATAGTCTATCTAGTCTGCTCTTGATCATCCACACAGCTGAGAAATGGCTTGTGACACAAACATCTCTCTCTCTCTCGTGGGTATTGTGCCGGCCTGCACATCACTAATATATATATATACTTTTTTTCCTGCTAACAGTAATTTGTGAATTCTAAGCCAATGTTGAAGATGACCTTGTGCGGGAAGCTGATTACTGTAATGCGTTATTTAATCAAATTTTCTTTAGAAAGCGGACACAATACCAATGCTTTATCTTAGGCAGACAAAAGGTGTGAATGTCTTTTGGACTTATCTATTCTAATGACTATCTATTAACTCATAGATATTCTGTATGTACTGTATTGTAACAACACAATGTAGGCTGTTGGACTGTAGTCTGTGGAACTATTCTGGTCAATTAGAGTGGAGTATCTTACCACTAATGCATAGATGATGCATCTCAGTATTGCAGCATACATGATAGATTGTCCTTATTTAGTTATTTAAGAAAGACTTCTTCTTTCACCATATCTGAAAAAGGGAGTTTAGATTGCGTAACAGGTACCAAAGTGTCAAGTTCAGCCTTACAGAACTAACCCATCAAGAGACATTATAGTGCTCAGGGACATGTTTTTTTTTCGTGGATTACTAAAGAATTTGAGATTTCAGTTGGATGAAGGGGACTAGTACCAATCCTGTTGCAAAATAACCATCCTTATAAATGGCCCTGATGGGACCTGCACACAGGACACTTTTGGGTGCGACGTCCACCACATTTTTCATAGCTCACAGGTGCAGGCCAAAATACCCAAAACAGCATATACAGGTATGAGAATTGCACCGTGTTTAACTTGCCAGAGAATTGCACTGTGGGTTAACTTGCCAGAGAATTGCACTGTGGGTTAGCTCAACAGAGAATTGCACTGTGGGTTAGCTCAACAGAGAATTGCACTGTGGGTTAGCTCAACAGAGAATTGCACTGTGGGTTAGCTCAACAGAGAATTGCACTGTGGGTTTGTTCAATAGAGAATTACACAGTGGATTACGGTGCAAAAACGGTGGATTAGTTCAATTGAGAACTGGACTGTGGGTTAGTTCAACGGAGAATTCAACTGTGGGTTAGTTCAATGGAGAATTGCACGGTGAGTTAATTCAACTGTGGGTTAGTTCAATGGAGAATTGCACTGTGGGTTAATTCAACTGTGGGTTAGTTCAATGGAGAATTGCACTGTGGGTTAATTCAACTGAGGGTTAGTTCAATGGAGAATTGCACTGTGGGTTAATTCAAGAGAGAATTGCACAGTGGGTTAGTTTAACAGAGAATTGCCTGTAAGTTAGTTCAACGGAGAACTCAACTGTGGGTTAGTTCAACGGAGCATTGCACTGTGGGTTAGTTCGACAAGGAATTGCACAGTGGGTTAATTTGCCAGGGAACTGCACTGTGGTTTAATTGGCCAGGGAACTGCACTGTGGGTTAATTTGCCAGGGAACTGCACTGTGGGTTAATTTGCCAGGGAACTGCACTGTGGGTTAATTTGCCAGGGAACTGCACTGTGGGTTAATTTGCCAGGGAACTGCACTGTGGGTTAATTTGCCAGGGAACTGCACTGTGGGTTAATTTGCCAGGGAACTGCACTGTGGGATAATTTGCACTGTGGGTTAATTTGCCAGGGAACTGCACTGTGGGTTAATTTGCACTGTGGGTTAATTTGCCATGGAACTGTACTGTGGGTTAATTTGCCAGGGAACTGCACTGTGGGTTAATTTGCCAGGGAACTGCACTGTGGGTTAATTTGCCAGGGAACTGCACTGTGGGTTAATTTGCCAGGGAACTGCACTGTGGGTTAATTTGCCAGGGAACTGCACTGTGGGTTAATTTGCCAGGGAACTGCACTGTGGGTTAATTTGCCAGGGAACTGCACTATGGGTTCAATTGCCAGGGAACTGCACTGTGGGTTAGTTCACCGGAGAATTGCACTGTGGGTTAATTTGCCTGGGAATTACATTGAGGGTTAATATACTCGAGAATTACAAACAGTTTTTCTATTTAACTGAAGCTCTATAGTGTTGCCTTCTTTTAATTTAGAAACTGCGGTTCCCTTGGCTCCCCCTGCAATACAAGCACTGTGGTTTTCTATTCTTGGTTTACACACTGTGTTTTGAATGCCAGTTAATACGTTACACTATGGAAATATGTCTCAATGTTACTTAATGGGAAAGGCTATTTTTATACTACTTTCTGAAACCCTTTTGGAATCTCCCTTCCAGCGTGTTACATTTGGCCCAGTGGGACAGACAGCAGCCTGCAGATGTGCTTTAACATCCAATCTCCAGATCCCCTACCCCCCCGACTGTTATTTTAGCTTCCAAGTAAAACTATCTAACTTATGTACGCTCCCTTATTATTTTCACCTCTCTCCCATCTCGTTCATTTTTCATTCTCACTTCATTTCTTCATCTCCCATCTCCGCATACAGTTTTCCACATTCAGGAGTATTTTGTCAAGCCTTGCTGGCAGACAGCTGCAGATACTGCCTATTGGCTAAAATGTCACAGACACTAATATGAACAAGGATATAAAATTATGAAATTAAAATGTGTCTGATCCATTGAGTTATCAGTTATATACGGAATCTGCGCATTCTGCTTATAAACAGACAGAGGGATTGGTACCAATTTGCCTCCCATATCCCTCTGTCAGTACAGGCATGGGATCTGTTATCAGGATACCTGTTATCCAGAAAGCTCCGAATTATGGGAAGGACATCTCCCATAGACTTCATATAAAGCAAATAATTATTGTTTAAAAAAAAAAAAAAAAAAAAAAAGATTTCCTTTTTCTCTGTACAGGTATACGATCCATTATCTGGAAACCTGTTATATGAATTACAGAAAGGCCGTCTCCCATAGACTCCATTATAATCAAATAATGCAAATTTATATAAATGATTTCCCTTTTCTCTGTAATAATAAAACAGTACCTTGTACTTGATCCCAACTAAGATATAATTAATCCTTATTGGAAGCAAAACCAGCCTATTGGCTTTATTTAATGTTTACAAGATTTTCTAATAGTCTAAAGGTATGAAGATCCAAATTGCAGAAAGACCAGTTATCCGGAAAAGCTCCAGGTCCCGAGCATTGTGGATAAATGGTCCCATACTTGTACTAATAAAAGTGCCTTGTCCCAACTAACATACAATTAATCCTTATTGGAGTCAAAACAATCCTATTCCTATTGGGTTTAAACAATGATTTTTTAGTACGAAGATCCATATTGCGGAAAGTTCCTTATGCGGAAAACCCCAGGTGCCGAGCATTCTGGATAACAGGTCCCATATCTGTATTAGCGGCTGCGTGAGACTAATAAAAGCAATAAAGAGAGGCAAGAGTAATAAATTAGGATTTGGAATACATCCACAAAATGACACAATTAAATAATATCAGGAGATAACCAAGTTCTGGTGCCCTGATCTCGATTTAGTTAAGAGACAAGACCAGTGTTTGTCACAACTCTCCCAAATCAATCACCTCTTTGAGGTCCTTTGGCTTGGGCCCCTCTTAGTTCACGAAAAGGTTAAAGATATAGGAAAACACTGTTGAATCAATCATTGTTCATAAAATATCTAGGACAGCGAGCGTCCATGCTATAATTTACCTTCAAGCTGGGGTTTTAGCTTTGTCTATGAAAGAAAATCAGACGACCGTGCCAATGATCTAGCCCCCAAAAGTTAGCCCCACTAGCACAGACTGAAGCTCTTGCATATGTGGGTTGTGGGCTTTGTGATAAGTCACCAATTAGTTGGGATGGGAAAATTGTTTTGCCATGGAAATTACGCCCATAGACTTGTATGGCATTATGCGTCAAAAAAAAGACACTTCTTTTGGATGCCCATAGACTTTAATGGGCGTCTGCAACATTTCGCCGGTGGTCTAATTCGCCCAACCCGCAATTAAGTCATATTTACTGTATGTAAAACGTTCCATTGAATAACATCTTATTTTCTGTATGTTTTAGCAGACATCGGGAAAAGATTGTTATAGAACCCCATGTTTCCAGAACAGTAACATTCTACCACCAGCTATAAGGAAGTGCATATGTGCATATGCGTGTGCAGAAATAAATTCGGTAACTGTGTTCAAGAAATCTTCAACTTTATCTGCACATTAAGTAGAAAATGCTTTTTTAATGTTTTATTTATGAGAAGTTAGTAAAGATAAGGAGAATAATTCATGGATTCTTTGCTCTCTGCTACCCACCTCAACAATTACTTATTTTACAGTTCTTCTGGAATCTCAGCTAAGACAAGAAGGATGATTATGCTTAAAGGCACAGTAACAGCTAAAAATTAAAGTGTTTTAAAGGAGTGACAGTATAATGTACTGTTGCCCTGCACTGGTTAAACTGGTGTGTTTGTTTAAGAAACTCTACTATAGTTTATATAAACAAGTTGATGGTAGCCATGGGGCAGCCATTTTAGCACAGGGTATACAATAGATAACAGATAAGCTCTGAAGAATCCCATTGTATACCACAGAGCTTATCTGTTGTGTATCCAGTGTTTTTTCTCCTTTTTCAACTTTGAATGGCTGCCCTCATGGCTACACAGCAACTTTTTATATAAACTATAGTAGAATTTCTGAAGCAAACGTGTCAGTTTTAACAGTGCAGCAAAACAGTACATTATATTTTCATTACTTTAAAGTACTTTCATATTTTGGTGTTACTGTTCCTTTAAACATAACAATAAATTGTCTGCATTAAATGCAAGCATCGAGGCCTATTTGTCAAAATCAATTTTTTTTTTCATTGAAAAACCTCCCAAAACGTATATATACAAAACCAAGAAACTGAAGACTCAATCATGTAAAAAAAAAAAAAAAAATAGTGACATCACATTCTATCCATCATTTTCTCAAAAACTTGAATTGTAATATAGCTTGAATTTTTCTGATACAACTCCTATAGTAAATTTTTAATTTCAGGTGTTTTTTGCATTTTTATGTGTTTAATGAATCTCAAACATTCCTGTTTTGGAAGTCCACATTCAAATTTGCGATTGTTTTGCCTCAAAAAAATCTCAAATGTTGATTAATGACTCCCATATGCAGACATTGTATCTTGTGCAGAGAAACCATTTTGCTCTCCTTGCTGTTTTTGGCATTTATTAATACCTTTTAACCAGGGGTGTAACTACAGAGGAAGCAGATCCTGCGGCTGCCCAGGAGGTGTAGGGGGGGCCCCATGAGACCCAAAAGAAAGAGCTATTTCAACATATATTTGTAAAACAGGTCACCCTCAGTATATGTTGAGGACCCTAAAATTAATTTGCTGTGTTACATCTAGTTACGCCACTGCTTCTAATACTTACATGAACCAGTCAGTGATGCTAAAAGGTCTGCTCCAATATTCTGCCTCTCACAGCTAACCCATATAACTTTATTCAGTTCTCCTTGCCAGATTGGTTGGTACCTTTTGGGAACTGTGCAAATAGCTATGGGCAAATATTAGAACAAATACCACGTTGGATACCAGCATTAGCATATAAGCATAGCACACACTAGGGCAGATTTGAATTTTTGAGTTGGCTTTTTTGGTCAAAACTCACAATTTTGAGTTGGAAACCACCAACTCAAATTCGAAATTGGAATTTAAATTCAAATATGAGATTTATCATCCTCCAAACCTGGAAGTTACTCAAAATTCGATAAGTCACCACCTAAAACCTGCAAAGTTCACGTAGAAGTCAATGGCAGAGGTCCGCTGACCTATTTGAAGAAGTTAACAGCCTTCCTGATATTTGAGTTGTTTTCGGAAAAAAACTCGATTAGAATTCAATTAGAGTTTTCGAGTCGGTAACATTCGTTACAATTTTAGATGTTCGAGTTTTTTCTTAAATAAGAAACCATTAGAGTTTCAGCCTTCCTGACATTTGAGTTGTTTTTGGAAAAAAACTTGATTCGAATTCAATTCGAGTTTTAAGGTCAGTAACATTTGTTTAAATTTTAGACATTCGAGTTTTTTCTTAAATAAGATACCATCGAGTTTCAAGGTCATTTAAGTTCATTTGAGGTAGAAAAAAACTCGACCTTTGATTAAAAAAAACCCCAAAGAGATGTGCTGAAGTGGCCATAGACAAAAAGATTCGCTCGTTTGGCGACATCGCCAAACGAGCCGATCTTTTCCCGATATGCTACTAATGGGCATGGTTATACCGGGGGTAATCTGAACGATCAGATTACGATGAGATCAGCAGGATCGGTCGGGACAAAATCAAACCTGTCCGATCGACTGACCTCAGCCGGACGATAAAAGTTGGGACTCTCTACACATGAATCCTCGATTCTTACGATAGGATCTTTGCGTCTATGGCCACCTTAAGACAGAAATGTTTAATCTGTTCCATATTCTATGTTAAAGCACAAAAGGAGTGCGAAAACAGCAGGGTACAGGTGTGGGGAAGAGCCGAGTATCTACTGCTATTTTAAGAAGACATCCCTAATGGCCCACAGACTGATTTATATGTTGGAAGCAGTGGTTAGCCACATAAAAGTATTCTAGGTTTATGGAGGCTATGAGAGAAACTAGGGGATTCCAACTGGGAGATGCATTAAGTGGAGTACAAACTAAAATGAAGGTGTGAGAGGCCTATTTGTGGAAGCCGCAAAACAAAGCAGAACTTAAGGACATTACGGCTCCAGCGCAGCTGCATGACTTTACTTGGCAGATCCACAAACACCTTAAATGCTGGCCTGTTTGTGTACCTGGGGAAATACAGTGCAGTAGCTGAAAGCTCTCCAATTCATTTATTATGCTTGGAGCCTCTTTAACAAAGTGTCTGAAAATGTGATTGCAAGAAAAGGAAGGTTAACAGAAAAACATGGGGACTGGAGAAAATATATCATAGCTGTTCTGTAATCCAGGGCCAGTGTAGGGCATAGAAAGCATTCACCCTGTGCTCCCAACATCATAGGGGCCCCAATGGGAAAATAAAGAACATTGTCAGATGTATACAGTATAAAGTAAAGAAAGAGAGAGAAAGAGAGAAAGAGCACCAAGACCAGACTTATACCACTGATAACATTTGGCTAACCTGCTTTGAGGTACACACCCCTGTTAGCCAAGCATATACTATTTGTATATATAAATTGACTGTAGTCTGTGGCTGAAATATAGGGTCAGATTCAATTCAGTGAGAACGACTTAACTCTCATGGTTTATCATGTGAAAACTCATGGATGAGATTCATTTTGAGGAGAAAAAAAAAAAAGTTCCAGATTTTTTCCCATAGACTTAAATAAGAGTTTTCACATGATTTTTTTTAATTGAATTGCATCTCAAATTGAATCTCATCCATGAGATTTCACCTGATAAACCTTTTTCTCACTGAATTGAATCTGAGCCATAATGTGAAAGGGAATTGAGTACTTGTATAATAGCATGCTACCATTAGCTTGGAACACATTTTTGTGTACAATATTCAGACTGAAGGACTCCAATTACAGCTCCAAGTATTCCCAAGGAGCACACAAATATGGTAAGCCTTTACCCAGACTTCTTCAGCGGTAACCCTGCCAGGATGCCTCTTGATCAGCACACAAATGGTAAGTTCTCCACTTCTAAGAGTTTAATAGTCTTATTTGAATGTCCATACCTTGAAATTTTCCCATTAGAAGAACATCAAGGGACCTTTGCATATTAGTATTCCATGGAACACACTTTAAGGTACCCAGTTTCAATTTTGCTGAATTCACTCTAATGTTCTTCTAAATTAAACTGGAGAGCAAAGGTGGCCATACACAGGCAGCTTTAAGCTGCCAATTCAGGTCCTTCAAACTCATTTGGCATCTACCTGTGTATAGGTCACCAACCCAAATGATATCTGGCCGAAAATGGGCCAGATGTTAATCAGGAAGGTTTGATTTTCAGGTTGGATTGGGGACTGCATCAGCTCATTGATGCGGTCTTCGCTCCTAAAGGATTGAAATCCAATTAGCCCAATATTGACATTTTAGGTGGTCGTATGGGGGAAAGATGGGGACCTTGCCAAACTAGAGAATCTTATAGCGTAAAGCTGATCATACAGGGGCCGATATAAACTACAGACAAACCAAGTCAGCAGCTTATTGGGCAGTGTATGGGGCTCTCTGACCTGGCCTCCTAGATCGAAAATAGGCCAGATGTCGATAGGCCAGGTATAAAAATCTCGTTGGATCAAGGACCGCATCAGTTTGTTGATGCAGTCCTAGATCCGACCACCTGTATTTTCAGCATTGTGATTCTAGGGCCCAACGATTGGATCAGCCTGATTTCTCCCACCTCAAGATGGGCATATCTAGGAGAGATCCACTCATTTGGTGACCTTGCCAAACGAGTGGACCTCTACGTGTATGGCCACCTTAAGGCTGTGCAGTCTACTAAAGTCAATCTAGTATTTTGAATGCACTACCAATGCACAGTACATCAGGCTCCTCACATGTTTTGAGCCAAAAGAGCATCTTGGAGGTGTCTCTTGGTAGAAACATTGCAGATCAGTTAATAAGTAACTAAGAACAAAGTGCTGTAAACAAAGAGTGGACTTTTTTTTGGCCATTTCTTTGGACAGAGGGTATAAGAAGGTGGCTGGATCATACAAGGTACATATTTTTATGCTGACCTCTTAGAACCAGAAGCATTCCATAAGCTTTTAGATATATCTAAGGAACCTCACATTGTTATAATATATAGATACTGTGTATTCCTTCAATGATAAAACAAAATACCCAGGGCAAAACGGTTTTCAGAAATAATGGAGACTATAAAAGGTTTCAGATTCCAAAGCATTGTTGGAGAGGGGTGGAAAAGGTTGCTGAACAGTGCATAATCGGGTCAGATTCCTTTATCACAGACATGTAGGTCATTGTTAAACTTTGTTTGGCTAAAGAAAAGAAGAGAGAAACTAAACTTGCACTTCACTAAGTCACTGAGTTCCAGTCACTTTAGCATAGCATGGTTCGAAATAATAATTCTCAGAGTATATGTTAAGGGGGAAGTTTAAGCATATTTAGACAGCAGTTTATCTTGAACAAAGAAGTAAACACTCCATATACATATTTAATGTTTATGCCAGAAAATAAGATCTTAGAAATCAGTTCTTATCTCTAACAGACTTCATCAGGCATGCATAAATGTTTAGCCAATCACAAATCTGCAGGGATGGTGCAAAAAACTGGGTACTCCATACCCATCTGCTCCTGGCCATAAGCATGTGCTTTGTGCCTTAGCTTTCCACCATTACCTTCTTCATTATGCTTAGTGAAGAAGATTTGATAGAAAACTAAGCAAGTAGTTTTGAACAGTAGGCAGAACAGACAGAAATAGGTGGGGGTTTGTAAGTGATAAAGATAAATACCAAGCCATCAATGTTATTAGAGCTCTTACTTTATCATTATGCAGCTGGAAATAGCATAGCACTTCCAAAAGAGTCTGTGATTGCTTTGAGTTTTAGTTTCCCTTTAAATAACAGACCTATGCTGATTGTTAAATTTTTTTCCCCTAATTTTTATTATAAGAAATTAAAACACAATGACTTCCGCAAGCTGTAAAAAGTATCAAATATGTTCCTTAACCCCTTCCTTGCACTTATTAACAGAATAAAGGTCACCCGTCCTTCTGATAAATGCCAGGTGTATGACAAAGCAAACAAAGTGAACTTTGATCCAATGTGTTAATCTAAGTGTTTATCATACATCATACTCTCAGCAACCACCATCTGAATTACACCAACAGGTGAGATAAAAATCAACATTTTGACTGGAGGGTGAAACTCAGTCCTTTGATTATGGGTATGGATATAGTGAGCTGTGGGAGTCGTAGAAAAAGAAAAACAAATTGGCAAACTTGGTCAGTGTCAAACGCAAAAGTAGTGAAGTAACAACTCCCAGACCTTGGAAAATTTTGTGCTTCTATTACATTACTCTAACATGACTCAGAGTCTTTGCCATTGGGGTTCCAATTAATTTGCAGTGACAGAACATGACATAGAATGACATTTTAGGGGACAAGTCTTCCTTCATCAGAAGGTCCAAAATCCGTGGTTCAGATCAATATCAAACAGTAGGGGCAGTAACAGGAATTTACCCCCTTGAGAAGCCTGCGTGTTTAGGTCCTTACCTCCCTCTGTGAAGCAGCGGCTCTCCTGTCTGGGCTGCTGGCCACATCATAGGTTTAGCAGAAGCCTCATGAACACAAACATTTTGGTTCTCAAGTCTTATGGCCCCATCAACAGAGCAGCGTTCAGGGTATCGGATCAGTAAGTGGCAGCCATTCTAATCGTGCCAACTAGCAAAGCATCTGTGCCTGGCACAGTTAAGGAAGATGAGCCGTTTTGTACATGTAGTAATGAACAAACAAGTGAAAAAAATGTTACTGGTCAAGTAACCCAACCAATAAGCAGTTTATTTCACGGCCTCCTGTTTGAAACATGAAAAATGTGCAGTGTTATTTATCCGGGCTCCTGACTAATCCAAGTAAAGCACATAACTTGTCTCTCTCTCAAGTGGGCTCTGACTCACCAGTTGGGCATACGGTTTCTGTCACTATCCTTAGACATAACCTAATTTGCTTAGGAATTGGTCTTATATAATGATTATACAAAGTTAGTTGTGTATCCAAATTATAATGTCACAGACAGGGTAGTGCAACACAGGAATCTCCCAGAATTTGCCCCAAACGGCTTCTCTCTACCCTGAACCTATTCATTCAAATCTCAACACCTTGGAACCAACATTTCTGGTCATTCAGCTGGAGATGTGGACAATTCTCCAATCTATCATCATAGTTTATGAGGTCCTCGCCTCCCTGACTTCCACTGGGGTTCCTCTCTTAGGCCTCCCTTGCCTCAGATAGGTAAGGGAATTTAAAGCTGCACAGTCCTGAGATAGAATATTTAGTGAATATATATTCATCGGATGAGTAATGAAATGTTTCTCACCCTGTAACAAAAGTGACCTGGGTGTAAAAACCCCAGGTCTAACACTTAAATGTGGAGTACAACGTAAAACCACTATTGGAAAAAGGGAATGACACTCACCCGACGTCTCAAGTGGTCCGGGTGCATCGCCCCGAACCCGTAGCCAAGGGTGTGTGCTTAGAAGTATGAAGAAAATCGGCGAGCACTCCGGAAGCCTATTGTAGTAGGTAAAATTCAAATTTATTTCAAATACATTAAAACCATAGCATCCTGACGCGTTACATATCTAAACAATACATAATCCCTTGCCTCAGCCTCCTTCTCCATGAGTGAAGTCCAAAAAGACCTAACATGGCTCTACCGCTACATTTTTTCCACTAGTAGATTCCATGTGAAATCCCTTGGCAGCTGGGCAATGTACACAATCCTAAGGGCATGCCAACACCATGAATGGGAACACCTTCTCCTATCCATACAGACCCAGCTCACATTAAGGCCTATACCCTACAGCATATACTACAGGATAAGCCCCTTTTAGAAGTATCTTATGCTTTAACTGTAAGTATTGTCTTTGGTTGATGTCAACATTTGCCTGAGCATTACATTAGTGTCGGCATGAATACAAACATCTTAATGTTGTACAAAGCATACTATCAGAATATATATATTATATATGTAACTATAATTTTTTAAGCGTGCTCTCAACAGCTATTTTGACTAGAAAAATGGCTTTTGCACCCCCTGCATCTCACATCATGATTAGAAAATAGCAGGCAGCTGCAAGCAACAGTCTTGATAGCACACAGTTACTTTAAAGGCCACGCACTGCCAGAACTTAGATTTCAAGCAGAGCAGACAATTCACTGGCATTGCTAAATGTTATTCTGAGCTTGTACTGTACACATTTGCCATTTTATGCCTTTTAAGGGAACAGCAAACCTTAACTGTTCAATGGGTCTGAAAAACCTTTCTCCTAATAGATTGTAAGCTCTGTTGAGCAGGGACCTCTTGTATCAGCAATTGTTTGTCTTTATATATGTTATCTGTATGTTCAATGTATATTACTTTACAGTGTCGCAGAATATGTAATAATAATAATAGCTTAGTAGAAGTATAAGATTAAGGCTTTGGTGATGACCCATATGCAAAAGTGTGATTTTGAACCACTGCAGATCTGCACTGTAGGTTATCCCTTACGTCTCCAATGAAGAGCATGGGAATATTTGCTGGTATCAACAGTTAGAATTCACATATAACTATCAGTTTGCTTTTAATTATTATCACCAATTCGCCCATCCCTAATTTACCAGTCATTTGTTAGCAGTCCCATTGGAAATGAGTCCCTGTGTTGGTTTCTGTATACAAACAGCTGGCAGTCCGGAGCAATTCAGTCTGCAGTCAGGGAAGAGACAGGCACAATCTCCCCTGCAGCAAAACAACGAACAGGGCTATAGCCAAAGGTAACAGACAAAGCCTGCCCTGAACACAGTACCTGAAATTCTGCATTCAGGTAGGCAGTAGCGTAACTAGATATTACTGGGCCCCACAGCAAATTATTTTTCAGGCCCCCAAAACGTTTTGGGGTTGACTTGTTTCTCCAATATTTATTGAAATTTTATAGAATTAGGGCCCATGGGGCCCCGATACCTCCTGGGCCCCCCTGCAGCCGCAGGGTCTGCTTCCTCTATAGTTACGCCCCTGCAGGTAGGTTCCCTGTATCAGTCCATCCCATCCCGGGTGTAGCAGCCACCAAAACATGAAGCAGTGCTCTGGGTTATAAATATCACCCTGCATCTTCAGCTCTGATCATCCAATGGCTGGTACTGGCTCTTGGGAGATTATAGGGATTGTAGTTCAACAGCAGCTTAGCATTGGTGAAATACACTCAGCACATTTGAAACAACATAAATGAAAGATTTGTTAATTCCATATTATGTACACCTACAGCTGCATCTCCCCAATGTCTTTCTATAGTCACATATATAGTCACCTCACACTTACAGCCCTAGTTCCCTAAAGGGCAGGTCTTCTTACTAGACATGGAAGCCCTAAGGTCAATGTCACACAAGAAATTTAAATGTAGCTACCTTGCTGCCGCTTGCATGACTGGCAAGTGATGCGTCTAGGCATCTTATCCCTCAATATTGCAAATACAGGTATGGGATCTGTTATCCAGAATGCTGGGGACCTGGGGTTTTCCGGATAATGGACCTTTCTGTAATATATTCTACTAGAACATGATGTAAACATTAAATAAACCCAATAGGCTGGTTTTGCTTCCAATAAGGATTAATTATATCTTAGTTTGGATCAAGTACAATGTACTGTTTTATTAATACAGAGAAAAAGGAAATCATTTTTAAAAATCTGGATTATTGGAGTCTGTGGGAGACGGTCTTTCTGTAATTCAGAACTTTCTGGATAACAGGTTTCTGGATAATAGATTGCATACCTGTATTTGTATATATCAAATTCTCTAGGTGATACCATCTTACAAAAGGCTTTGCTTTTTTTTGTATCGTGCTCACATTTACTCCTAGTACTGTATGTTTGCTAATAACCTTTGTGATGCTATATCCACACGGTTATGAATTACAAAGCCATCTGTTGCTAAAATACACATTCGTAGCCTTCCCTAGCCACTGGGGAAGGCTACGAACAAGGACTGCATTGAAAGGCTACCTATCCATATGCAAGTCAGGCAATAATTGCAAAGCTTTCCCGGAAGGAGTTAAAGGCACAAGGAAAAGATCACTACTAGAGAGTGTGCACTAATGGAAGTGCTCAGGCCACCCTTGCTTTAACGCCATCATTCAACCCACGGGAGTGTTAGGAAAACACAGCAAAGCCAAGCTAAGCAAATACATTTGTGGCTCTTAGTGTGAAAAGTTTCTTTGCTAGTGTGAGGCTCCAATCACCACTCAGACTACATGACGGCTTCAAGTACCTCCTAAATCCACTGAGAAATAGACAATTCCGTGTTATCCCAAGAGCCTCAATGTGCCCAGTGTTTGCAAAAAGATTTATCGTACCAAGTCTAATCAGAGATCGCTTGTGGCCAAATTGTGGTGAACTTATGGGAACAAGGGCAGCCATCCTAACCGCAGGATACATTTATCAAGTGAATGCTCCAGCCTCCTTCTGCTAATAACCGTACAGGGAACAGACACAATGATTATAGCCTGGATAAGACTGCTACATAAATATGTGATGCGCTGGTTGGCAGCTTTTATTCCTTATAGCCCAGGGGACAGTTCTATAATAAACAACGATGGTTACTTGTAGTTCAGCAGGAGTTCTTATAATAATTTATGTCAATTTTGCCTTTAATAACAATTAACAGCACAAATTCAAAAGGAAGATTCACATCTAAATATACACTCACGCGTCGCCTGGAGGCAGCTGCTCATTAAAGTAAACTGATCATTCCCCAGAAAATGCAGAAAATAGTATTGCGATATCGTATAGCATTTACATGATCAGAATTAGAACTGTTAAGTGGGTGATGTGAGCTGTGTAAGGAATTTAAGTAACCTACAGCATTTACAATAATGTGTAGTACATCTCAAAGCCATCTGATGACATTAGGAATCGCAGACACAGATCAACACCTAGTGCACATGCAAATACACTATCAACCCCCATCTCCCCATACACAATATCTATTATACCAAGTTACAACCATAATGCCTTCAATGGGCTATTACTACTATTACTGGGGCAAACATAATATTCAGGTCTACTATGATCTCAGTGTGTGAGTGTATGTGCTGGGGGATCATTTGGATGGGGTTAAACTTTATCATTTTTTTTTTTAACTAACCATGTAACCCCCCTACATTTCTGCTATACCCAATGTTACCTCCCCACACATCATACATAATTCATCCAATACCCCCACCTCCAAGCACTTCATTCCCTTCTTGAAATCATCACATCTGTATATCATTATAAATTTTTAAATACTGGGGGGGGGGGAAGGAATATTAAACCAAAGCAGCCAAAATGAGAATCAGGAATTAATAGGAATATGATGGAAAAAGCCATGGTTAACTTTGCCTTGCCTGAGGCTGCAGTGCCCCGCACACACCATAGAGGTCGCTGTTCTACAATACATTAAGTTCCCCCGCAGCCTCTTCAAAAAGAAGTTGGAAACAAAAAATTAAAATAAATGGAATGTTGCTGATTCCCTCGCCTCCATTGTAAGGAAAACCATACCCCCCCTCCCATGATAAACATTCCAAAAAGCTGCTGCCGGTGAGTGAGTGCCAGGGAGCCCATGATGTGCTAAATGCTCAATATAAAGGGAAACTCACCAGACCAGCTGGATGTTTATTCCAAATATCACGCTATTTTGCCTTGATCCCCCATCGGCTTCAGCTGAGCGACCTCTCGCAAAGTTTCCCCCCCCAGCGTCTCCAGTGGAGCATACCCACGGGGTCAAGTGCACCCACCGCTGTCAGGGAACTGCAGCCGAGCGGGTCTCACCATTCCCGGCAGAAATAGGGGGAGCGCGCGGAGAGGCAGTAATATATACACATTCCCAGGCACAAGAGCCAGATCCAGGGAAAGAAGGAAATTCCAAGTTGTCAGGACAAGCCCAGGCAGCGGGGAAGGACTGGAGTGGAGGAGCTGCTGGAGCGGTGTGCGTGGCTCTCCCTGCCCATTTGCTGCCCCCTCCCTTTGCCTGCCCCTCTCTCTCTCTCTCCAGCCAGCGCTGGGACAAGACTCACCGGAGGGGCGCTTACGTCACGAGCCTCCCCCCATCACTTTAGGGACAGGGGCTAATAGGGGATTTTTACAGACGGAGTGCGCTGTCTTCTTCTTCTTCTTCTTCTTCTTCTTAGTCCTACACATCGACTGCTTGTACTACTCCCGGCTATGGGCTCAGTCCCCAGTCTCACCCAGGTACCTGGTCACTTGGCCTTCCATTAGCCCATTAGTGCCCTTACTATGTTACCTGCCCCCATTACTGGGCTACAATACAGCTGCAATGGCTCAGCTGAATCCATATTGTCTAGCAAATGATCTGTAATCAGCAGCATTCATAGAAATAGCTTGTTACATCCCTAATCCTGGCCTTTAGTTTGTACTGAATACAAATATGATTTGGGCTGGAGGGCTCTCCCTATCAAGGTCTCATAATAAATGGCAGCTGATTGGCTGCTCTGATTGCTAAGTGATTGCTCTCAGTAGTGCAGTCCTGCTGGTAAGCGTGTCCTGGTTGTTGGGGTGAGTAGGAACCTTAGCTGGAGATGACCCTATCATGCCTGTTGTTATATAATTATGTACTAGTGATGGATGAATTTGTCCCGTTCCGCCTTAATCAACCGCGAAGTTCGTGAAACTGGCGAAAAATTTGTGAAAAATGGTTGCATGCGTCAAAATTGGCACAGACATCAGAAAAACATTGACGCTGGCATCGGAACCGTCGCCGACGTCAACGTTTTTTTGACGCATGCCAATTTTTTTTCAGCAAATTTTTGCGGCAAATTCACAAGTTTATTCGGCGGCGAAACGGGCAAATTCACTGTGAATTTGCGCCTGGCGAATAAATTCGCCCATCACTATTATGTACTTATGCCTCCAGACTAAGGGCTCTTACACACGGGCATTTTTTACTGAGCTCCCCTGCGTTGCAATTTCTTCCATTCAGCCGCAGGGGAGCGCAGGAGTAGACGCAGTCAATTGTTGTGAAGAGGGCTGTACTTACACAGACGCATGTATGCACCGAACACAGGTGAATTGCAACATGCTGCTTCCCACCTGCATTTGGCGCTTGTGTGCGTCTGTGTGAGTACAGCCCCCTTCACAATAATTGAGTGCGTCTACTCCTGTGCTCCCCTGCAGCTGAATGGAAGAAAGAAAGAACAGAAGAAATCACAACGCAGGGGAGCGCAGGCAAAAATGAGTGTAAAAAAAAAAAAAGAGTGTAAGAGCCCTAAGGTTGCCATCTGGGCGGTATTTTACCAGCCTAGCCGGTAAAAATGATGGCTGATCTCAATGTTATTAGTATTTCATACTGACTGTCATCTTTCAGCAGTCAGAGGATGCTGAGTGTTGCAGTTCAAGGCAAGAAGGCAACAGGTTGCGCCAAACAATGGTGATCAGCAATTAGTTTAGTGAGACAACTGATAAAAGGAAATATCTGGTGAGGAACACACATGTATCTCTAGTATCAGGTGCATACGCTCAAAGGGTCCTTGTAACAAGAAATCTTCATGTTGAGATTGAAGCTGCTGCAGAACCTCTTTGGTCAACCAACAGAGCCTTATAAGGCTGCATGAAAGACTGTACTACATTGTAATTGACTAGGAACATCAGATGATTCCAGAGGATTTGCATCAATCACCAGTTTTTCTTATTTCTTGATTCAATGACCTCCATCGGGCAGTTATTAATAAATACCAGAGCTGGACTTGCATTGTTGTACTTCTGAACATTTTTTTTTTATTCAGGTATGCCCAACCTGCGGCTGCCTAGCTCCTGTCAAACTTCAGTTCTTTACAGGTGAAGAAGCATCGCTAAAATTAGGGATGTACCAAATCCGGTATTTTGGGATTAAGACGAAACCCTAATCTTTCATGAATGAATTATTTTAAAGGGGAAGTAAAGGTTAAAAAGAACTGCGCACTCAGTGAGGTGGCATAATGAATGGAATTTAGGTGTCACAAGCTTTTAAGCCAGAAATAGCATTTTTTCCCCTAATATAATATATCTTTGTATTTTAAACACTTAGTTGCCACCCTGAAACCAAAGTTGTATGTTATAAGTGTACTTATGAGAGGCTGATCCCTGTTCAGGCAGGTATTTGGATGCTGCAGTTCCTGGTTATCATGGAAACATCCCGAGTCTCTTGTGGTAAGGCTGCTGCAGGCTCTCCTCTCCAATCCTCTCCCTCTCATTCATTCATCCTTTTTCATATTCATTCTTGCTTATATCTGTCTGCTTCTCTCATGTATTGACAGGCAAACTGAAATGAGAGAGGAGGGGGCTGAGAGGACAAACAAGAGGAGAAGTCCCTGGGCTAAATTTAAAAAGCACTGATCATTTGTCGCTATTGACTTGGGAAGGGAAGGGGGGGAGAAAAAAAAGGAAAGATTTGGAGGAAAATCCTGCTGATCTGAATGGTGGCGTTGCGAATAGAGATCCCACGGGGAAAACTCAGCATCTCATCCTGACACAGTGCAGAAGGGAGTTATTAATACAAACAAGACTGTGGTGCCAGAATGAATTGCGCTCTCGTCTGACATGGAGGGGTCTCGCTCTCTGCCTTACCAGAAGGGAAACTGAAGGATTGCTGAAAAATTGTTAAAATGGTATAGATAAGAGATATGATGCCAATATGGCTACAAGGTGTATTATTAATGTATTATCCTTTTTTTATTTAGGGCAGGCATATTTACACAGTGCTTCACAGTGAATATACATCATTCATATCAGTCCCAGTGGAGCTTACAGTCTGAGGTCCCTATCGCATACACCTTTCTCCTGGAGCCAATTAGCCTTCCTTTATGCATTTGAAGTGTGGGAGAGATGCTACTAATATAGCTGCTTGATTCCCTTTACTCCCAGCAAGAGCCAATCCCTATCACTGTTTTCTTTTTGCTTTTATCAGTATAAATTATTATTGGGGGGGATTGGTTTGCCACTACTTAATCCTCACTGCTTACATACTCATATATCATTATTTATGTATATTTAATTAAACAGTGCTTTAAATTAATTTATAGCACACATGGTTAAATAATCAAAATTAAATCAGAGGTCCCTGCTCACAAGAGCTTACAATTATTTCCTTTTGCTTTGTAATACTTCATAAGTAGTAATTGAGTAAGTTAACAATCTGCATTTTATAGATATGATATAAACTAGAATTTCAAAAGTGAGTTTTACGGGAAAATATTTAAATAATTAAAGGGGAAGTTCTAGCTTTTTGTAAACAGAATTAAACTGGTT
The DNA here is from genome assembly GCA_038501925.1 of Xenopus petersii. Classification (NCBI taxonomy): domain Eukaryota; kingdom Metazoa; phylum Chordata; class Amphibia; order Anura; family Pipidae; genus Xenopus; species Xenopus petersii. The sequence continues at coordinate 46,766,914 of CM076672.1, read as the reverse complement.
AGGGGATCTAAACAGGGATGTGCATACAGGTGTAGGGAAGAAGAGTAGTACTTATCCTTTATTACTTATCTTTCCTATCAGACTGTTTTCCATTTATCTATCAGGGTGTTATTCTGTCTAAATGCTGCTGGGAAAAGACACAATTTCAATACCAAAATGGAGAGCAGTAAAAAAGAACATAAAAAATTAGCAGATGAGGATCAACTCAATTCATTCCTGGTGCAACGTGTTGGTGTCTGCTTGTTCATTTGATCTCATTATGTTGATTTTGTATCTAGTCTTTTGCCATACTGCCATAGGTCTACTGTATGTGATTTTCATGTGACATCAGGTAAGTGCCACTTCAGATGAAGCCTGAGATCATTTGCAATTGGTTTTCATTTTTTATTATTTGTAGGTTTTGAGTTATTTAACTCTCCAGTTTGCAATATCAGCCCAAAATACCCTAGCAACCATGCACTGATTTTAAAAGGGACCTGTCGTTCGAAAAAAATATTCAAAATCCTATTTTATCATATTAGTCAAGCAAAATGATCTTTAATTAAACTATATACATTATATGAATCTTGTTTCCTTCAGTCTGGAAATTCATAATTATGACAAGCAGGCAGGAGCCATTTTGTGGACACTGTTATTAAGACAAGCCTTGCATCTTCTCAGAATCTTGTTTGTGCACCAGAATGGGAGACCTGATGTCCATCCCCATGCCCTGGCTATACATTTAAATAGGGAAGAGAATGGGGGAATGTGGGGAGAGCAGTGACAGCTAGGAAGTGCTGAATGGAAAGTGAAAGTAATTGTGTGCCCCGCCTCTATGCCTAAGGCATAGAGGAGGGGCAGACAATATTTGATTGACAGCTAAGATTTTTAAATAAGCTTACAACAGCTATGAATGCTTTAATAAAAAATAGAAATTGGATTTAATGTTTAATTTGAAAAGGACCTTTATTATACAGCTTTTTGTATCTGGGTGACAGGTCCACTTTATTTATAGGAGACTGGAGTATGAATAAGAGAGGGCCTGATTAAAAAAAATGAGTAATTAAAGTAGCAAAAGCAATTAATTTGTAGCTACACAGAGCATGTGTTTTTAGATGGTGTCATTGACCCCCATTCAAAAGCTGGAAAGAGTCAGAAGAAGAAGGCAAATAATTAAAAAAAACTATAAAAATAAATAATGAAGACTAATTGCAAAGTTGTTTAGAATAGGCCATTCTTTAACATACTAAAAGGTGAACCACTCCTTTAATAATAATAATAATAATAATAATAATAATGAAGAAGATACTGCTAAATGAATTCAGGAATGGTTCCATGAGCATTAGGAAGAAACTACTGTACATATATTTTATAGCCTTCAGGATGTGGTTTCACAAACACCACCAAGAAACCAAACACCTTTCACAACCTCCTCAGCCGACAGATCTTAACACCATTAAAGCACTTATGGGCAATTCTGAAATGTAGAGCGCAGGGTTGTTTGGCTTGAACAAAAGGAGTCTTTTAACAACCTGTGTGACTGCACTGACCTACTTGCAGCTGTCAGAGTCACTTTACAACTTGTATAGTACTATGTCAAGAAGGACCAAATCTTTTCGAAGTTCAAAGGGTAACCGGAACTTTTATTGTTTCCATTATATCTGACACGTGTAGTCATAAAGGCAAATAGAACAGTTCTATGCATGTGTTCATATAACAAACTTACTGTATTACTGGACTGAATGGTGCAGAGCTGAAAAAAGTCTGTATTTTATTTTGTAGGTGCTACCAAAAACATAGTTTGCGACTTTATTATAATGGGAATGTCACCTTCTTACCACAAATTCCCTTTCTTCTAGTCCCGACATGTCAGTACAGATGGGTAGTATTGCCCTGCCCAGACAAGGAGGTAGGACCTATACCATAGCCAATCAAAATTAAACACGAGCTGAAGACCACCTGATTTCCTCCTCACCAGCGTTATACAGTATATTTGACATAATAGTACAGAAAACAATAATAATAGGAAACCTGTGGTGACATGTCTGGACTAGACGAAATGGAATTTAAGGTGAGAAAGTAAGTGCAATTCTCATTTTCTTCTGCGTCCCTCCATGTCAATACAGATGGGACTTAACAAGCAATAAAGGGTGGGAACAAAAAAGAACAAACAAAAAAAGGCCATGGCCAACAAGACTAGAATGACAGCCATGAAACCGATAAAACATAAAGCCCCTGAAAATGGAAGCCGAACAAACTCTACAAATCAAAAGTACAAGAATGCCCTCTACATAGTAGATAATAATTCGAACTGTAACTACCAAATACAAAAATAATTAAGCATCACAAAGCACGAAATGCCCGTTCCCTCCTTAAAGTGTTTCCGCTGACCAGAGGGACTTTCAAAGGGAGAATACTCTGCCACTAACAAGAAAACAAGACAAGCCACAGACGCCCATTAGCAGACACAATCAGAGACCTTCCAGTAGCCAGATTGCTAGTGTAATCACCCTAGCAACCATCAGGCAGAACTTGACAATCTTTGATAAATTTACAACTACAGATGGAGCTATGTACCGAAAACTCAGCACTAACCAGTGGTCTATAAAACATGACTTGGCTGTAACTAGCCTCTAGCCCCATAGATCACTGGTAGCAGCACACACCAGTGTTGACAGAAGTCAACCCTTAGTATCAACCAGAGATCAGCAAGCCTGCTACAGCCCATGCAAGGCTGGGACCAAACCACTGGCCTCAAAAGGCTACCGAACTAGCAAAAAAAAAAAAAAGGGAAAAATTGGTGTCAACCTCAGGTACTACACATACCAATTGCTGATGCTTGGTCTAACCAGCCTGCAAACCCCTGGAGTCAACCAGCAATCATACATGAAATGACTGGTCCACCAGCCATCATGAACACAACCTTTAGTGCCTAGGCTTACCAATGTACAAGCTACATGTGCTGCAAACTCTCGGCATGCACTTCACCAGCACACAGGACAGAAACCCCACATGCAACCACTGGCGTACAAGCCAGCTACAGCTCATACTCACATAAACACACTGAACAGCTGCCACTCCTGTAGACATTGATGCTCAAGCCAGTTGCAGTGCATGCTAATCCCCAGAAATAAAGACCTCTTGCACATAAGCCGTAGCACATAAATTAGCACTGCACTTGCAGCCCCTGTTGCAAAAGACACCTTCTACACATGCAGACAATATTACACTACTAGCTAGTTACTGCGCCTGCAAAACAGTGACCCATAAGCCAGCCATTGATAATAAGTATCACACACAAGACCAGAAACAGGCACAGAAGACTGGAACAAGGCTCAGATAAAAAAAAAAGCTGCTGCTGAAAACCAGCAGAGAAACTAGCTACTGCCCACACAACTCAGGGCAACTACCAGCTGGCATGTAAATCTACACTGGAGCACCCAGCTGTCAAGCATACAAAATACTGGTGCAAGTCAATCACCATGCAACAGCCAGCAACCATGCCTGCTAAAGCAAAGGCCAGAGCCCACCTGAGTCAAGGGCCACAGCCAAGGCTAGCACCCACATCACACCAAAGGCCAGCTGCCACATGAGCCAAGGGATAGTGATCACGCAAGCAAAGGGCTAATATAGGTGTCAGCAGCAAGCAAAACCAAAAGCCAATACAGCAGCAAGCAGAGCCAAAGGCCAATACAAGGACCAGTGGCCAGCAGAGCCAAAGGCCAATAAAGGGGCCAGCAGCAAACAGAGTCAAATGTCAACATAGGGGCCGGCAGAGTCAAATTCCATAACAAGGGCCTATGAGCACCAGAGCAGGGGGCCAATGGCCACGCAAGCAAATTACCATAACAATGCCTAGCAGCCATGTGAGCCAAGGGACATCGCAAGGGCCAAAACAAGGGATAGAGGCAACTTGAGCCAAAGACCATAACAAGGGTTAGTGCCCATGCAAGCCAAAAACCATAACAGGGGCCAATGGACAGCAGAGCCAAAGGCCACAATAAGGACTAAAGGGCATCTGAGCCAAAGTCCATAACAAGGACCAACGGAAACCAGAGCTGAGGGCCAATCACAAGAGCCAGCGGCCACCAGAGCAAAAGGCAATCACAAGGGCCAGAGGCTACACAAGCCAAGGACCATAGAAGAGACAGTGACAATGCAAGGTCAAAAATAGACAAAACCCAGCAACATTGACAATCCAAGCCTAAGGTCAAAAAAACAAAACCCAGCAGTGTTGCCTGCCAAATACTAGCCAAAGGATGTTGGCTCCTAATGTGCTAGCAGACACCAGAAAAAGTCTGCCAATACACTAAATAAAAGCAAGGATTCTACAGCCAACAAAAACTTAGCTGAACTACAACTGGGCTCACACCTCAACCCATAAAGTTCTGAAGAGAAACACACTGGAGCTGTAGAGGAAACTGCCTGTTAAATACAGAAACTAAAATAAAAAAGAAGGAGGAACCATACTGCTTCAGCAGTGCAAACCCCAAGGCAGACGTGGAAATGCCTGGTGTAATAATGAGCACACAACTCTGCGTCTGTATCTCTCAGGCTCAAATATATAAGACTTCTGGTATTAAACCACAATACAAAGTAGTCAGAGGAAAACATGGACTTAACTAGTGATGGGCAATTTTATTCGCCAGGCATAGATTTGCAGGGAAAAAAAAAGTTTTTGTGAAACTGCAGTGAAAATTTGATAGTTTGATGCGACAAAAAAAATTGTTTTGTGAAAACTGTCGAGCATCAAAATTATTCGGACGCCCATTGACTGTTGAATGCATTTGGACAAAAGAGTCATTTGTATAAAAATTATCGCTCGTGTCAGAATTGCCGCTCGTCAAAATGATTTTGATCCCATTGATTTCAATGTGTGCGATTTTTTTCTGAGTTTCGTAAATTTTTCGGCTAAGTGAAAAGGGACAGATTCGCCCATTACTACACTTAACTAAATAGCATGGGCTTGCCAACAGGATGAAAACTCCACACAGAACCCTGGAGTAAGGCTGTCGTGGTGCAGACTCATAGTAAGAAAAGAAGGAGGAACAATATTGCTGCAGCAGTGCAAATTCCCAGCCACTCCTGAAAGTAGGTGTGTGATTTAAAGCACACATATCTACTGTATGTAGAGGCTCATAATCAAAACTTTAAATATCAAATAGCAAGAGGTCCAGAGCAGCACCAGACAGCAGTGACTGGTCAGCAGGAGAGAAAACTCCAACCAGAGTTCTGAGGGACATAATTAGCTAATTAACCTACAGACTTTCAAGTGCACTGACAGCATTTCAAACCCACAGTGGATACTGGGGAATCACACTCACTGGATTCAGGCTATGTATCGCTAGCCCATGTCACTAGCCCATATCCATACTCTGTTTTTTTCCAAACAGATTTAATTAAGGAACGCTAGGAACATTGGAATACTCACACCTGTATCCCTTCCCAATAAGCACCCGTTTCACTGTTGTGTGTAGTTGGGCATATAGCAGGGGGGCTATTTTAGCACAAGCCTAGGACCATGGATATGCCCCCACCTGCATTTCCTCCAAATCAGTAAGAAATACTTGTGCGTCATGGGGCATCACGTAAATGCTTCTCCGTAACCTGGGAAACTTGCCTCTGTGTCTACATGGAAGTTTAAAATAAAGTGAAAAAATAAAGTAGAAAATGAAAAAAAACTTTAACCAAAAAGAGTGAGGCGGAAGCTCCTACCTCCCTGTCCAGTAGGACAAAAAATAACGCTGGGGAACAGGAAGTCAGGTGATCTTATAGGTCATGTTTAATTTTGATTGGCTATGGTATAGTCTTACCTCCAAAACCGGGGGGGACAATACTAACTGTACTGTACTGACATGGAGGGACGCAGAAGAAAAAGGTTAATCTTTAAAGGGATACTGGCATGGGAAATTTTTATATTGTCAATTTCCCAGCTGCCCCAAGTCATGTGACTTGTGCTCTGATAAACTTCAATCACTCTTTACTGCTGTACTGCAAGTTGGAGTGATATCACCCCCCCCCAGCAGCCAAACAAAAGAACAAAGGGAAGGTAAACAGATAATAGCTCCCTAACACAAGATAACAGCTGCCTGGTAGATCTAAGAACAGCACTTAATAGTAAAAACCCATGTCCCACTGAGACACATTCAGTTACATTGAGAAGGAAAAACAGCAGCCTGCCAGAAAGCATTTCTCTCCTAAAGTGCAGGCACAAGTCACATGACCAGGGGCAGCTGGGAAATTGACAAAATGTCTAGCCCCATGTCAGATTTCAAAATTGAATATAAAAAAATCTGTTTGGTCTTTAGAGAAATGGATTTCAGTACAGAATTCTGCTGGATCAGCACTATTAACTGATTTATTTTGGAAAAATTTTTTTTTCCCATGACAGTATCCCTTTAAAGTCAATTGAATGGTCTCTATTTCCAGTTTCTACTGCAAATTGTGGCGTTTACAAATTGACATGTGAAATGTGGATTCCAGTCTCCTGTAAGATTCTTTTTTATTGCAGTGCTGTGACATTTCCAAACCCACAAGAAATCTGTGCATTTATTTACACAAACCTGTGCCTGCTTCAGAACACAAGTACTATTAATACTTATGACACAGTATAAGTGCTTTGGATTTTTAAGATTATACACGTCATTAAATCCACATTTCCAAATTGATGTAGTTTATAACGTGGCCAGAACTCAGAGGCCATTATCAGCAGTGCCGTTCTGTTCCATCAGGGGTGTGCCTGTTATCAGATTAAGGTGGCCATACATGGATAGATCCGCTCGTTTGGTGATGTCGCCAAACGAGCGGATCTCCCTCCGATATGCCCACCTTGAGGTGGGCAATATCGGGCAGATCTGATCATGGGCCCTAGGGCCCAACGATCGGATACTAGCTTTCACAAACGGGAGGTCGGATCGCGGGACCGCATCAACGAACAGAGGGTTAATTAACCCTCGATATTTGACCCTTAGTAAATGTGCCTCATAGTATCTTATAGAATCGCCAGTACTTACCAACTTTTCAATTGTTTTTTATTATTTATTCTTTATAGTTTTTGAATTATTTTCCTTATTCTTCTGACTCTTTCCAGCTTTCAAATGGGGGTCACTGACCCTATCTAAAAACAAATGCTCTGTAAGGCTACAGATATATTGTCAATCCTACATTTTATTACTCATCATTCTTTTCAAGCCCTCTACTATTCATATTCCAATTTCTTGTTCAAATTAATACATGTCTGCTAGGGTACCGTAATTCGAATCCAAGCAACCAGACTGCTGAAATTGCAAACTGGAGAGCTGCTGAATAAAAAGCTAAATAACTCAAAAACCAATTGCAAATTGTCTAAGAATATCCCTCTCTATATCCTTCTAGAAGTTAATTTAAAGGTGAACAACCGCTTTAAACAAAAGAGGTGTTTTAAATTGATTGTGAACCCAATGGACAAAGGACAATTATTATGTCCTATATGTGTCTTTTTGAACAAATTATTTACATTTCTAGGTGTTTTTTTTTTTATCATCCTCGCTCTCTTCATCGTATAGCTGCCAGCCAACTATTCACATACAGTATCCACCTGTGCGGACCCTGTATATTTTCTCCTGCACAGCACGTTTTTCATTGCATTCTATATTGTTTCTCTCATGCCCACAACAAAGCTATGCCTTTGCTTTCTACCACCCAGGGTTTTTAAATTGCAGTATTAGATTGTTACTATCTGTGTTCTATAGGTGCCTGTTGTGAGGTAGAAAGCATACAGAACAGGATCCTTACTTGTGAACTAAATACAAATATATATCTGCAAAAATAATAGTAGAAACAGGATCTGAATGCTTCTCTTCCTAATTGGAACAGATATATCTTATCCTATATTTTGTTTTCTTCATTTACTCAGAATGGGGGAAGAAGTGCAAGAGCACTAAGGGGTGCAAGAGCGTCCCCCTTCATTAGGGCACTGGCTATGGTCTTGTTTACTTGTGTTAATATAATATTCTTCTCTAGGCAACCATTGCAACAGATCCGTATATGAAAGTGTATTTCCATTGTACTAAGCCTTCTCTGATATACTGTATTCTGTACAGCTGCCCTGACATACTGACATGCTTATGTAGAGCAAGAAGGCTAACTGCACAGAGTAAACTACAGTTTTTAAATCTGGTTTTATTTTCCTTGAGGCTTTATACTGCTATCTCCACTGGGAAGAAAAAGTCTGAGATGATACTGTCAGATTAAAATATACTTTATCTATAAAATATTATGTTTTTGTCCCATAATCTATCTAGGTTGTCAAAATCCAATACGTTAGAGGAGAGCTGTTTTGTAGAAGTAATAATAGATAACAAATATTGTGCGCTAATGTCCATAGCATGCAATAATAATGCAGCTTCAGGAATGCATGGCCAGGTCTTCTGCAGAAAGAATGCTGTATTTATATGCATTTACTTTAGTCCATTGTCTGGGGTGGAACCCGGCTGTCAGTATGTTCCACGCTGCAGTGTGAGTCTTTTTGAATCTCAGTTGAAGGTGATTTCAGGTTGTGTGGGCTTAATGCAGTAAAAAAAAAAAATGTAAAATGTGTTTATTATGATGACATTATGACATTTCAAAGATAAATATTCTTTAAAAGCAACAGTATCTTGTTGCAGTAAAAAGTAGCAGGAGATGTCAGTACAGTAATCAGAAAAAAATTCAACGTGATGAATAAATATCACTAAATAAATATACTGTAAATAAATAGTGATGGGCGAATTTGGGGCGTTTTGCTGTGCCGAAAAATTTGCAAATTTACAGCGAAATTCACGAAACTGCAAAAAATTTGCGAATTTATTAGCCGCCGGCGAATCGCAGGAATTCGCAGTGAATTCGAGCCTGGCGAATAAATTTGCCCATCACTAAAAAAAATAACGTCTGATGTATGTTCATGTGCCACGTTAAGACCCCTTATCTCATGTGTATCTTATACTTGTACTGATTCTTATAGAGCATCTAAAATCAGTACTCCCCAAACAACATTATGTAGTACAGGTATTGGACCTGTTATCCAGAATGCAACTTGGATCTTCATACCTTAAGTCTACTAGAAAATTGTGTAAACATTAAATAAACCCAATAGGCTGGTTTTGCTTCCAATAAGGATTAATTATATCTTAGTTGGGATCAAGTACAAGGTACTGTTTTATTACTGCAGAGAAAAATGAAAATAATTTTTAAAAATTTAAATAAAATGGAAAACGGCCTTTCTATAATTTGGAGCTTTGTGGATAGCAGGTTTCCAGATAATGGATCCCACATCAATAAGGATAGGTAATATTTAACAGAGCTAAAAAACGTACATTTGCCCTTTACTCAGAAACACTAAGGGGCCGATTCACTAAGGGTCGAATATCGAGGGTTAATTAACCCTCGATATTCGACTAGGAACTAAAATCCTTCGACTTCGAATATCGGAGTCGAAGGATTTAGCGCAGGTAGTTCGATCGAAGGATAATTACTTCGATCGAACGATATAATCCTTCGAATCGAACGATTCGAAGGATTTTAATCCAACGATCAAAGGATATTCCTTCAATCAAAAAAAGTTAGCCAAGCCTTTGGGGACCTTCCCCATAGACTAACATTGACTTCGGTAGCTTTTAGATGGCGAACTAGGGGGTCGAAGTTTTTTTTAAAGAGACAGTACTTCGACTATCGAATGATCGAATAGTCAAATGATTTTTACTTCGAATCCTTCGATAGTCGTAGTCGAAGGTCAAAGTAGCCCATTCGATGGTCGAAATAGCCCAAAAAAAACCTTCGAAATTCGAAGTTTTTTAACTTCGAATCCTTCACTCGAAGTTAGATTTTTTATACACGCAGATTTATTACACGCATAGGCAGTGTAGGACTTATATATAATCAGGGGCCTTGGTGTGGCACGTGAGCTTACATATTTTGGCAATAGTGTACTATTTTTTTATATATAGATATTTACGCAGGTTGATGCTTTTTTCTGTTATCAGTGCCATAATGTATATCACCCTACTGAGATCAAGGCGACCAAACTCCTCTTCTGCCACCACCCTAAAGCTCCCCATACACGTGTCAATATATGCAGCCGACAGATTAATGCGGAAACCTCAAGGTGGGCATATCTGGAGAGATCTGCTTATTTGGCGACGTGTGTTTTCACCCTTAAGCTTGCATTTTTAAAAACTTCTCCTTTTTTTTTTTTTGCAGTTTGAAAAACTGAGGCAGGAAATGGCAGAAATAATGTATAATCTCTTTGAAGCAGTATAGAATAATAGAATAAAGCATAATAATATTAATACATATATTATTTACCACTAAGTTCTATTTTTTCTTGCAATTTCTCTTTGTTTAAGGTGCATTAAATGTTGGAAAATCTAAAACTCAATTAAAAGAAACCATAGAAGGATTTATGAGTGATCATAAAATAGTGAACACTATCCCCTGGATACATAAAGCCATTAATTGTAATGAATGTGCCTGAATGACATAACAATAATAAAAGAAGCCCATGATCAACCATGACTTTGGCACAACTTCAATTGCTCTGTAGTCAGGGCTTTATTTCTAAAGATCTTGTTGAGGCCAGATATAAAAAGGAGAGGGGAGGTGATTTTTTTTTAAATATTCTGAATAAATGGAGCCTGAATGTCCAGGACTTTTGGATGCTTTCTTCACTTGAGTTCATTAATTAACAAGAGCAGAATTGCAGTTTGTGAAATCACTGACCTGCGAGTCTGGGTCAATGAACCATCTTGCTCTTTAGTTTTGATGGAGACTCTTCCCTGTCTCATTGACAAATGTCGTCAGTCCGTTGCTTTGTTATCAATTCTCGAAGAAGCAATTGGATCTTGTTGCTAACATTCTTGCTCTTTAATTATTTTAATGTATTTATTCTTCCTATGACTGCAATGTACGTAGAACAAGAGAGGCAATACATGGTCAGAACCAATGCTGACACCCTTTAGAACCAAACCCTAAATGTATATCCTTTATGTGCCACCATTAATTTAAGTCGTGGTTCAGTGTGACAGCTTTGTAACAAGATGAGAGAGAAATTGTTTGGATTAGTTAGAATTTCAATTAAGTTTAAAAACAGAAAATGTTGTCAGGCATCAGTTACAGACCCCTATCACTGAGGTTAACAACGTTACTGTTGGGACGCACTAACCAGCCGGATTAAAAACCTGCAGGGATGGTGGTTAACCCGTAGAGATTTATATATAAAATGTTTGTGCTGCAAATATGGTAATTATTGAAATTAAGCAAGAGGAGGCAAATAAATTGGTCCAGAGGAACATCAGAACATAGGTCCTTATCATTGGTGGCCAATAAAATTGTTAATTTTCATTATTTTGAATCCTCAGCAAAAGGACATAAAGATTAAAGTAATTACAGATACATTTAATGTGCACTTCTTACCATACTATACAATATCTATTTCAGTTATTTCTTTTTTCCAGGCCTAATTAATGTATACATTGCTAATTAACCCCAGTGACCACCTATATGATGCTGTAGCAAAAGATATATATATGTAATATTCACCCCAAACTCGCTACCATGTTTGTATCCACAGTTGTGTGTATATATATATATATATATATATATATATATATATATATATATATATATATATATATATATATATATGTGTGTGTGTGTCATGAAAGGCACCCTAAACTCAGAACTGAAGTCAAGTTCCTGGTCTTCACTCACTTTTCTGCCTTTAGAAGCCACCTTTGGTTTCTGGAGGAGCCTTCAGCTGCTCAGATGCTGCCAGGACGTAGTGGCACATTTACTATTGGTCGAATATCGAGGGTTAATTAACCCTTGATATTCAAACCCTCAAAGTAAAATCCTTCGACTTCGAATGTCGAAGGATTTACTGCATTTTGTACGATCGAACGATCGAAGGGAAAATCGTTTGATCGAACGATTAAATCCGTCGAATCGAACAATTCAAAGGATTTTAATCCATCGATCGAACGATTTTCCTTTGATCAAAAAAGCTTCGAAAGCTTATGGGGACCTTCCCCATAGGCTAACATTGGTGCTCGGTAGGTTTTAGGTGGCGAAGTAGATAGTCAAAGTTTTTTTAAAGAGACAGTACTTCGACTATCGAATGGTCAAATAGTCGAACGATTTTTAGTTCGAATCATTCTATTCGAAGTCGTAGTCGAAGGTCGAAGTAGAAAATTCGATGATCGAAGTAGCCAAAAAAAATCTTCGAAATTCAACATTTTTTTCATTCAAATCCTTCACTCGAGCTTAGTAAATGTGCCCGTAGTGTGAGAGAAACAGGACAAAAGTTGAGCAAGCAAAGAAGAGGCCAATCGTAGTGGATTGGGAACACAGTAAAGATCAATGGTGACTTCACACAGATGCACAGTCTGGAAACAGGCAAGGTCGGTCGAGGCAGAATTGAGACAAAGTCGGTATACAATCAAGAGTCGGTCCAGGAGTGTAATAGCCAGGGTAAGGGGCGATATGTCCCCTAATTATCAGTATTATCAGAATAAACAGATCTTCCCAGAGCATAGTGATTCTTCTGAATAATTCATGAGTTCTTGAGCAGTTTGTTTAATGCACAGAAATCACCAGCATGCCACCAAACTAATGGTGGCCCATGAAATTCAATCTCATTATTTCCTGTTTTTCCCCATATTTAAATAACAGGTGATATTCTGGTTGAAGTTGTCTATATACGCCATTGAAATATAAGGATTTCAGTAGCATTTAATACTTTAGCCACATTTCCATTACTACTTCTTTGACATCCCTCTGACTTTGCCTGAGGACAGGTGGAGTCTAGGGCACATGAATACTTGGAATCTACTTGTACAGAATTGAATACATTCTGTGCCCAACAGGGGAGACTTTAAAAACTGAGATTAAAAAAAAGCAAAGAGGGGGGTGGAGGTGGACAGCAGTACCAGTATAGTTTATCTGCACCATAAATGAGCCCCTGGGAGCTGCTTTTTTTCATGTGCATAATTAATACAGTGTTAATGTTTGATTCAGAAATGAAACTTGTGTTAAATTGTCAGCCTAACTAGGGTGATATAAAAGAAAATATTTAGCACCTACAAAAAGAATGTGATAACACTTTGGGCTAGAATTTATTAACGCGTACAGTGTGCTCTGTGAATGTTTGATCATTGTGGAGCCTGCTTTCATACATTTTGAAAAGAAATATATAAATAAAAGAAAAATAAGAACTTTATTTATGATTTATTTAATAAGTAGCTTTTATTTTTGCTGGTAAGATAATCATGAAAATGTACTATGGTTCTTAGAATTGACAAACACGAATAATGCAAATAACAAAAAAAAAATCCAGTATACGAAAAGATCTTCCATTCCCAGTACTGCCCTTGGTGGCCTTTAATGAATGGAACCCATAGGTATTTGGGTGCTAATTAATGGCAACACTCCATGAAGTATTCTTAAATGTGTAGAAATAGTATTTGGGATGAGTGACACATCTATTTACACCTCAGACAGCATGCCTATTCAAGTTAACCTGGCGTATGACACTGCAACTGCCACTTCAAAATATAAAATACAGAAGGAGGCTGACGCTATATAAAAACAAATTTTCACATAGCTTTAATTTTCAGTAACCGTCTGTCAATAAAAGTAAAGATGGTACCTTGGTACATAGGGCACCTTTATAAATAGAGTAGGCATAGTATAACACAAAACCCACCTCCCCTATATTGTGCTATAATTTTTGGGCTATATAATGTAATTATAATGTTTTTGGTAGAAATAAATGGAGTTCACTGACACTACATGGAGACCCGTTCTGGCCAGTTAAAATTGGGCCCTCCTTGCTCCCTCAGAAGAACAGAGGAGCCCACCACCCAAAAAAGATAGGAGCCCACCAGTGCAATCTTTGCCTGTTTGATATTTCAAGGTATATCCATGCATGCTGATTGACGGTGGGTTTGGGAGAGACAGTAGTGACCTGTTTTATTTGCTAGTGGTATTTCATCATGATGTAACAGCTATGAACCAGCAAGCCTTTCTTGTATTTTAAACCCCATATTATATTTACACCCCGAGATAATTTCTAGTTAAATGCAGCTTTGATCAACCACGTTTTACCCTGAGCCAACTTTTTAGTCTGGTTTTTGTGAAAAAATCCACATTTTTGTCAGCAGAAATAAAAACTGTAAATCCTTGCTAGAATTTCAGCATTATACACATTTCACCATGTGTTTCTTTCACTGGAAAAAAACAACCACTGTCATTAAGAGACTTTTACATTGTGTTTAGCTCTAGACAACTTCCTAGTGACTCCAATGCATTTAGGCGAAATTTTTGCAGAAAAAAAAAACAGGCCAGTTTCACTCGTGACTAGTTGTGGGGAGCTATACAATGAAATACACATAAAATATACCTTGTATTAGGAAGGATACCAGAGGGAATTTGTAGGATTCCTTTTCTACTAAATTGTCTCTGTACCCAGGGGCGTAACTATAGAGGAAGCAGACCCTGCGGTTGCAGGGGGGCCCAGGAGTGTAGGGGGCCAAGTGAGATCCTAATTAATTAGCAATTTTAATATATCTTGGTAAAATAGGCCAACTTATAAATATTTTGGGGCCCTAAATTGAATTTGCTATGGGGCCCAGTAACAACTAGTTACGCCACTGTCTGTACCCCTGTAAGTAAGCTATTTTTAGACTATTCTCAACAGTCCAGGAGTGCTGGATATAGTAAGTGGTACAGGTATATTTACTAGTGAAGAGCGAATCTGTTCCGAAAAATTTGTGAAACTGCTAAAAAATTTGTGAAATGGCAAAATTTTTTTTTAAAAAAAACACATTGAAGTCTATGGAAGTTTTTTCTTATGGTGACTCTGTTTTCCCAATTGCATTAAAGTCAAAGGGCGTTTTTTCTTATGGGCGCTTTCTTGCAGTGTTTTTTCCGCTGCAGTTTTGCGGAAAAAAATTCGCACATGGCAAAATTTGCCGCAAATCCATGGCTGCCAAATTAATTCACTCATCACTAATAATTACCTACCTTCCCTCTTGGCCAACAAAGCAATATACAAGAATTTAGTTGTTATATCTTTCATGGTTACAAGATTACATAACAATTGCAAGGATTTTTATCCAGGTACAAGATGTCAAATAAAAAAGTTGTGATCAATGTTCCTATAATGGCATTATTTCTGTGCTTAGCAAAGTGTGGGAGGATACAAAGGTGTTCTATAAATGCTGAGCCTGTGGCTTAAATGAGATAAGAAGCCAACGCTGAAGGTGTTCTTGTCTTATACAGTATGCAAAGCTGATCTATAATACCATCCAATAAAATCCAATGAAAGGAGACAAACCTGGAATTTTGAATTAAGCTTGTCAAGGAACTCTCCAAGGGAAGTAAAACAGACTTTCCAGAGGGTGAATCTGACTTACAAATGCCTTCATATGTTTGCTGATTCTCTCTCGTGAGCTTTTTGTTTTTACCTTCTTTATCATGAATGAGGAATCGGGTAAAAGAAAAAAGAATGAATTATTGATAGTGCCCCAATTCAAAGTCAAACCGAGAGAGGGAGGAGTATTTCTAAGTTCAGATGAATGTTTTTTAATATGACTTTTACAATATGACAATTTAGAAGCAGAAAACCTAGCAAATACCAAATATTCTGTTTGAACATGCTTCAATAAATCTCTACTTCAGATTCAAAAGTATTAGAAAGAAATAAGGTATTTGAATTTTTGACACCCTCTCCTCCCCATCTTAGCCAACTAAAATGAAATAAAATGGGTGGTTAGCTCCTGCGGCGACCAACATCTCTTGGAAGGCCTTTAAGTACAATTCATGTCTACATAAGCTAACGTTGTGTTGCTATAGTAACCTGGGCTGCACAAGAAGGTCGCCAAACATCACACGTTTATAGAGAATCCCTTACAATGGAATAGACCAAAAAAGTAATTTTGCTATATGTTCTATTCTTTGCTATCTATTTACCCATTTCAATTTAAAGCGACTCCTTAAAGGTGCAGTAACGTTGTTCTTCTCATTGGGATGCATACCACTTAACCTGCCCCAGCTCCATATAACTAATTCCAAGGTCTCTTTCTTTCCATATCCTTTCCCCATTGTCCATTAGCTTGAGGTTGACTAAATTGCCCATTTTCTTTCTCTAAAATTGGCAGTCAATGTGTATCGTTGATCATTGCCAAATGGTTGATATAATAATGATAAATGCTAGAAAGGCATCAAAGCATTTGCCACTGATTCAATAATGACCATTTCCATTTGTAATAAAGTGCAACACTTAAAAAACAAGGAAAGCCCTATTCATTGAGGGATGGCAAAAGGTTAGCCCCCCTTCCCCCCACAGTGAATAAAATCACTAGCTTTGTTCCAGGGGTTGGTGCTCCTGATAGGAAAAACCACATCTGGCTAAGGAAGTTTGAATCACAGTGCTGTGACGGTATCCAGTTCTCAATCAGACTTAAGACAGACCAAGTAGGCAGCTTATTCGGCAGTATATGGGGCTTTCTTGATGCAGTCCTCTCACCAACCACCTGCATTCTCAACATACTGATAGGACCCATGATCAGATGCACCAATATTGCCCACTCAAAGTGGGCATATCGTGGCAAGATCCACTTATTTGCCGACCTCTCCAAATGTACAGATCTGCAAATGTATGGCCACCTTTAGACCGCCAGACTTACCGTCGCCAGCTCAGACCAGGTGAAGTGCAATGGAATGTATAGGGCTTCTTCAATTTTTAGTTGAAAAATTTGCTAAGTCCCAAAAAACACTGGCATCTTTTACTTTTTCAAGGTGATAGGCTGCAAAAGTCCCTTTTGGGTACCCAGGCTCCCCCTACATTTCCTACCATACGTCCATTCAACTTTTCGTGAAAGCGTTCTAATTTCATGATTTTTTTAATGAAAACATTCGAATTCCACGATTTTTTCGTGAACTTCCATTTCATTACTTTTTGCAATTTTTGCATCGGTTCGCGAACTTTGCAGGAAATTTGTGAATTTTCTGCGAAGCGAAACGGAAGAAGCCCATCACTAAACACAAGTAAGATGTTGTTGTGGCTTTCTGCTACTTTTTTCCCTGGTCTGGTGTATTTTTGAAAAGGAGCACATCCTGGGGAAAATAATTAGCGATTCACTTCACTGGGAGTAGTTCCTAACAAATTAGCACCCCCCCCGCAAATTCACCTTTCCTTATCCTTTAAATCATCCATTCTGTTTGAATGGAATTTTCCTTTTTTAGAATTAATCTATATTTTTGATGTATTGGTAACCAGCGACCCTGATGTTGTCTAACCAATACATTATACATCCAAGGAATTACATCTGCTATTCTTCTAGGTGCAGAGAGATCTTATCAATGAACACAATAGGCAGTAAAATTGTAGGCATCACACTGTTATTTACTGCATTCAGAATACAAAATCTTATGGGATACAAATTAATGAGTACATCTTCAAACCATCTTTCCTCCATTCTTATAGATTCATACTCAACATGCTTCTTTCTAAGAGATGGACAGGCAGGGAGCTGTCAGTCTTAATCTCTCTAGAGTGGGATATATTGTCAGTCTCAGTCAGAGAACAGAGGAGAAGTCACACACTGTGAAGAAGAGCCAGGGAAATTAGTCACCATGAAAAGGAAAGAGAGCAAAATCACATATTATGGATGTAATCAGCAGCTGCATAAGCATAACAATAGGAAAGCCATTTAAAAGATCAAGCTATTTTAAATTTTGTTTGCTCGTACGTGAAAAGGCCACACTGCATGTTTCTTCAGATCAATATGATCTTAAAATGTGTGTCATAATGAGTCCTTTGATTTCAGGGGCTGTGATAAAGCCTTCCCCCATGCCGGCCATTCTTTTCACATTGTCAGAAACATGATAGAATGTTTTCTTGAATTATTGTTACATGCACCCATTGAAGTAAGGGCATGTTTTAAATTTTAACAAGCGCTGTCCTTGCCTTTCCACCTTGTTAAATCCACACAGCTTACATTTATTTTACAGAAATTGCTGTAACAATTACACAACTGCACAATATGTCTGACAGCGGCAATGGAAACAATTTCATATATTTATTGTGTAGCAACGAGCAGGGGATGAGTTCAGTTTCATACTGATCTGTATATGTTACTACATGATCTCTTGTTTAATTCCGGACAAGCCTGTTTCTTTTTATTCCTCATTATAAAATTTATAGTTTTAATCACAACCCAGCAATGCAATTTTACATTCTAGTTGGTACAGTTCCTTATTGGCCCACACAGTTCCATTCCATACAGCACCATATAATCCTTAGCACCCTCCACTCCCAGTGGTTAAGAAGCTCTTTGCCTCTGTTAGGGCTCTTACACATGACTGTTCCGACCTGCGCTCCCCTGCGTTCCGTTTTTTGGCGTTCAGCCGCAGGGGAGCGCAGGAATAGACGCAAGTAATTATTTGAAATGGGGCTGTACTCACTCAGGCGCGTGTAGGCGCCGGACGCAGGTTCAGACTTTTTCCTGCGTTCGGCGCCTACACGCGCCTGAGTGAGTACAGCCCCATTTCAAATAATTACTTGCGTCTATTCCTGCGCTCCCCTGCGGCTGTACGCCAAAAAACGGAACGCAGGGGAGCGCAGGTCGGAACGGTCATGTGTAAGAGCCCTTACTCATGGGCCATGTTTTGCATAAGCATAATTACTGTGCAATATACAAACATGGAATCCATTATCCGGAAACCCATGATCCAAAAAGCTCAGGATTAAGGTAAGGCCATCTTCTATAGACTCCATTTTAATCAAATAATTCTCAATTTTAACAATGTATTAAATAAACAGCACCTTATACTTGATCCTAACCGAGTTATAACTCTGTAATGGAGGCAAAACAATCTTATTGTTTTTTTTTTAATGTTTAAAAGATTTCTTAGTAATCTTAAAGGGGTGCTTCATGTTTTCGTTAAATATTAGTATTTAATAGAATGGCGAATTCTAGGCAACTTTTCAATTGGTCTTCGTTATTTATTTGTTTATAGTTTTTTAATTATTTTTCTTCTGACTCTTTCCGGCTTTCAAAAAAACAAATGCTCTGTAAAGCTACAAATGTATTGTTATTGTTACTTTTTGTTACTCATCTTTTTATTTCAGACCCTCTCCTATTCATAGTCTAGTCTCTTATTCAAATCAGTGCATGGTTGCTAGGGTAATTTGGACTTAAGCAACCAGATTGCTCAAATTGCAAAATGGAGAGCTGCTGAATAGATGGCTAAATAACTCAAAAACCACAAATAATAAAATATGACACTCAATTACAAATCGTTCACTCTCTACATCATACTAAGGAGCAAATTTACTAAAGGGCGAAATGACTAACACTGGCGTTATTTTGGACATCATTTTGGAACTTCGCCAATTTACTAATGGTCGCTGGTGTAATTTCACTAGCGAAGGAGATAGACTCTAGTTGTACTTCGCTCCCTAACGCCAGGCAAATTTGCTCTCCAGCGAATGGACGTAACTACGCAAATTCACTAAGATGCGGATTTTAATGAACGTTACCTCTTGCACCAGACTTGCCTCAGACCAGGCAAAGTGCAATAGAGTAGATAGGAGTTCCTAAAAAATAGTTGAAAATGTTTCTAAGTCCCAAAAAACGCTGGCGTCTTTTACTTGTTTCAGGGTGATAGGCTGCAAAAGAGCATAAATTGTTTTTGGGGTAACCGGCTTCCTAACACATGGCACATAAACTATACACTGGGCTCATGTGTAGGGCAATGTAACAACTCTATTTTATTTTATTAAGCTTCCCTGGGCTTGTGTAGTGTAATGTATTTGCTGCAACATAAACATCCATTGAACTTTAACTTCCCACCATATGCAAATTAGGCAACGCTAGTGCAACTTCGCTATGCTTGGCGCAGTAACGCTAGCACAAATTCGCCAGCGTTCGCCACCCTGGACGCAACTTCTGATTTTAGTGAATTAGCGTTGTCCTGGCGAATCTACGCCTGGCGAAGTGTTGGGCTGTGAGCGAAGCCGTCACTGGCGTATTTTTGGAGGTTAGTGAGTTTGCCCCTAAAAGTTAATTTAAAGGTCAACAGCCCCTTAAAGGAATGGAGATCCAAGTTAAAGAAAGACCCCTTATCTGGAAAACCCAAGGTCCCAAGCATTCTGGATAACATGTCCCATACCTCTAGTCATATGTACAGTATACCCCTGTACTTAACCTGTGACCATAATTAGACATTAAGTTCAGTGCATTAGTGGTCACTTTAATTTTTTTTTTACTCCTTGGCACCAGGCACAATATATATATGCGCGGCTCAGCCTGCCCACTGATAAATACAAAATAAAAATAAAAACAAAATAAAATGTGACATACCTCTAAGGATTGATGTCTTTCTCCCTCTATTGCAGTGTAAAATGTAGGACACGCATGAGAAGATCCAACAGTTCTACTTCATTGGAGCTGTAAAATCCATATTAAATATACAGTGCAATATGTATCACTGAAGGGTAGCAGAAAAAAGAGTTTATAGTTAATCGCAGTGGAATAAATAACTCTATAAATGCCAAAGTATATTCAAGCTTCTATATTCCTTGTATTCGCTCAAAAGAACAAGAAGGAATAACCTTCATTTGAGCAACTCTAGGCAAAGACGTGCTTAATGTACTTACTTCCTAAATGTCCCTTTGGGTTTCTGTGCATTCAGAGCTCTTTCAGTACACAGATGCAGCTAACATTTGCATAGAAACATGTTTTCAGTTATCCTGTTAAAACCCCAGCAATATGTTACCATGCGTGAAATATGGATAGAGAAGCATGGGCGTAAATGCCTTCTGTCTCTATACTAAAGGTTTTTTTTTTTTTGCAGATAGACCCATTATTTCCATTTTGTAGTGTTGTGCACCATATTAAAATTGCAGGTAAAGTTTCTAAACATTATAGTTTCAAAAAGTTTTATTGCATCATGTAATTTTTTATTTGGCTCTGTTTCACTTTATCTTAATGACATTGAAGCCTTTCCATGCAGATCTAAACCTGGAATCAATCAATCTTAAATTATTTCTGGAATGGTTATTTTGATAGGCAGATCTACCAATAAGTATCTAGTGCAAATAGGTATCGGGATTTGAATTAGATCATTTCATCTTATTAAAAAATCTGTAACAACATTACACAGTAAAATGGCAATATAACACAGCACCCATGCACAGTATGGGACAAACAAGAACCGTTTTATTTGATGATACTAGCCCTGTAATCCTTGATGGGATTTAATAGATAATATGAAAACAGATCTAGTTATAGGATTTTAAACAAGACAATGGCATTTAAAGTATTTTCGAAATGGCAATTTAATTTAAAAGTGGAAGTGACATTTGTAGTTTCAAGCAAACATAACAATGTTCCCTTAGTGTCGTTTGGTTGCTGTCTGTGCTGCTGGACAAGCAAATAAAAATGGCAAAGAACAGTAGAGGTTGGACATCACTGGTCTTTTTTTTATTCATTTATTTATTTTTTTCAAACTTCTTTATTGTATTTCCAAAAGAAGATAAAATAAATTAAAATTGTTAAACCGTACATTGTGTGTATATAAGTTCCATTTCTTGAGTTTGTTGATCAACATCAACACTTTTAACACGGTTTCATTATAAGTCAACACAGCACAATAAAACTTGAAAATAAACAGATAGCAGGAAACAGAACAAAGAGAAAGAGGAAAGGGGAGAGAGTAAGAAAGTGTTTGAGAGGGAGAGTTAAGAAGGGGGGGAGGGAAGAGAGCTTCTTTCTCATGTCGTTTGTGACAATTAGGGCTATTCCACACGGGGAGATAGCGACGCGTTTGCGGTCGCGGCGGCAAAGCGCCGCGACAGTCGCCGCGACTGGCGCAGGCGACAGTTTTGTATGGGCGCCTATGTAAAAACGCCTGTGCTAACCACACGAGGCGATGCGCTTTTCAACAGTCGCCTGAAAATGCCTCGCCAGGCTTTTTCAGGCGACTGTTGAAAAGCGCATCGCCTCGTGTGGTTAGCACAGGCGTTTTTACATAGGCGCCCATACAAAACTGTCGCCTGCGCCGGTCGCGGCGACTGTCGCGGCGCTTTGTCGCCGCGACCGCAAACGCGTCGCTATCTCCCCGTGTGGACTAGCCCTTAGGAGGTAGCTTTGGGGGAGAGAGGGAGGCGGAGGCAAATCTCTTTTTTGCAGTTTTGTTCTTGAGTTGCTAGGTAAGTTCTCCTCTGAGAGAGGCTTCTGCCCACCATTTAGTATATCTGAAGGGGGCTAGTAGTTGTTGTTGTTTCTGTCCTTCCAATGTAACTAGGTACTTTCTCCAAATATCAAAGAAACACAAGCCTTTGAATTCCTTGTCTTGCAATACTAAGACCCATTGTAGTTGCATCGTGTACAGTAATTTGCGTTCACATAGTTGTTTTGGAGGTGGTTGTGTGTTAGTCCAAAATTCCAAGATGGTCTGGGACATCCCTGGTCTTAATGTAAGGCTTGTTACACATATATTCACGAGAAGTGCAGTGTCAAGATCTGCAGTGCCCCCCATAATGTCAGAAAATGACACTATTTAATTTGCCAAACACTGTGCAAAACACAAAAAGGCTAGCAATTTGTAATTTTTTGCACTTTGCACACTGCATTTAGCTCTGTCTGAATTGCTGCAGGTCTTTGTGCTTCATTTATAGCACATATATCTGAGGCTAGTCCCTTGTATAATGCTCTGGCAGATGGTAAGGACAGGGTTCCCCTGCATCTCTTGATGCTGCACTCTGCTCCTCACCCCAAATTTTTAGTCTGGCACGAGGAGTACAGCTTTCTCTGAGGCTTAAGTAGCTGTTATATGAGCATTAAGACTAGTGCCACATGGGAGCTGAAATCAGCCTACTGAAATACACAGGCTTGTTTCAGGCCCTACGTGGGCAGTAGCCTCCTCTTCTTTTCACAACCGGAACTGTTGTGTTGGCTCCAGCACACAGTTGGCTGATTTTGGCGCAAAAATGAAAATTCTTCTAAATCAGCCACTGTTACAGCCATCCAAAAGCCATCCAAAAATAATTTGTAGATCAAACATTAACATTAGTAAACAATGCAAACATATCCTCCAAGAGGACTGACCCTGAACCAGAGCCTAAAGCCTAGTTCATGTCTTTCTTCCCAAGTCCCCATCCTGGGTTGATCACCTTTTCAGACTGTAGGCCTACACAGTTAACCAATCACCATTCCAATTACCCATTTCAGTTCCTCTGGGGCTCAAAATCAAACAACCCCTAATTCTAACTAATGCCCTTAACAACCCCATTGGATGGAGCTACTGCAACCATCCCTAATCACTAGCCAAGCCCTACATCCCTACATTAATTTAACATTTTTAAAAGTGCAGCCAAGCTTTATATGCACCAACTGAGCTAGCCATTATACTACTTTACATGTATTGGTAGATTGCAAGGCAATGATCCCCATATGTAATAAAAGACACAAAGTTTGCCCAGGAGTATTAATCCATAGCAACCAATAAGATGCATGCTTTAAAAAGGGTGACTAGTAAATGCTACCTGATGATTGGTTGCTATGGGTTGCTGCTCTGGATAAACTTATTGTGTCTTTTATTACATAACCCCCTTTGAGAGTTAAGGGGGTCTTGTGCTACCGTGCACTATTGGGGGTGCACATGCGCAACCGTGGGCATGTGCTACCTTGCACAACTGATGGCGCATTGACACACTAGAAGAAGAACACTAGTTCCAACCCTGCCCTAAGGTGCTTTTTTGTTGGCTTTCAGCAAGACATTTGCAGTATTTATTATAAGAGATTAAGAAAGACATTTTTACTATTAGAACATTTTTACTATTAGAACAGTAAAGAGAGCCTAACAAGCAACAAGACCGCTTCATATGTAAATATCAAATGTAACAGTTTTTTCAATATTTTATTTTCAGTGTCCATTCAAAGAAATATACACACACACACACACACACACATATATATATATATATATATACACCTTAGTATAATCTATAAAAATGCATAGCCAGTTTCAAATCAAAAGCGAGTGCTACTACTTAAACAATGAATGCAGAAAATATCATTAAATAAGAACAGTGACCACCTCTAGATACCTTGTCCCATTAAATACATAATCATTCTGAAAGTGCACCTTAAGTACTTTATGTTATTATTCTGCCTGCTGAGGAGAATTTAGTGTGGGAAAAGTTGTAGCCATGCACCAATGATCAAAAATAATAATCTGCTCTTGTTTCATGGCTGAGTTTCTCTCACCGAAATAATGTTGGTGCTATTGGAATCACTATACCATTTATTTTAAAAACTACTTATGTTATTAATTTTTTTTTTGCATTTGTACTGTAAAATAAGACATATAAACAATGTATCTGAAGAGAAGATAGATGTGGGAAGTAGCAGTCCATTTTCAGCTCTAAAAATAAGAATACGGCAGTTATGGAATAGGAACATTAAAGTTGGCATGAATGGTAAGAACTGGGCTCCAGACAGTAAGGTGATACAGTGGTACAGTTGATATTCTAGGTTTGCACACTATCTGCAAAGAGTTTGTATGCTCTCAGTATGCGTGCATGTGTTTCTTCTCTGACTCCAAAAACAAACAGAATGGTTCATTGGTTCCTGCTAAAATTGACTGTATTGTGTTTGTATACAACAATATAACATATATATTGTTTCGTATCGACATTAGATTCAGTTTCAGATGATCTTGGACTGATGTTGGACACTATCTTTATGGTATGGCCAAAGCTTTCCAGTATTTATAATTTAACCTTAGTGCCAGGTACTGTGTGTATATATAATATCATATATTAATAGAACTTGTGTCATTTGTGTTCACAAGCAGTAGTGGTGATCAACAGCTGACATGGAATAAACCCTGTTTTCCTGCATTGAATTGTGGGGGATAAATGGGAATAATATAGAACACACAGGGCAGGGTGAACACAGGCATTGCAAAACACCTTACAGTGTCATCAGAACTACAAATTATCTACTATCCTGCAGTTTAATATAATGTCCAATCACTGATCTAAAACTTACCCTTTTTAGATTAAAAGTAGACGTACAGTTAGTGATGGGCAAATTTGGGCTGTTTGGCTTCGACGAAAAATGTGTGAATTTCCTGCAAAATGGCGAACAATTCACGAAACGTTGCTGGCGTCTCGTTTTTGATGCTGGCGTCCAATTTTTTTACACCGGCAAATTTTCGCGGCAGTTTCGCAAATTTGTTCACCGGCAGCGTATCACAGGAATTCACTGCGAATTCGCACAGTATTTCCCACCCAGGATAGTACAGGATAATACAGTTCCAAATAGCAAGGCTACACCAATAGGGGTCCTGTTCTGACTGAAGTTTAATGGTTAAGCTTTTTACCAGTTGCTATATAAAGCTTATGATGCATGATTTAAAATGTCCATCTCTGAGAAAGAAACCACTGGTGATTTGTGTAACTCATATTGCACCCTTGACCAGTTTCTAAATGCTACAACCAAGCTCACACTGGGCCAGAGGGAGACTGGGAGAAAACCTGGAGGGCCCTAGCCCTTTTGGGCCCCGCCGACCCAGGCCTGCTCTTTGCTCCCTGCTTCGATCTGCCCACCCCGATTGTGGTGACAAGGTGACCACAAATATAGGTAAGCGGCACACTGGAAGGGGCGAGGGGAAGTGAAGGCTTGCAGCAAGTTTAGTGACCGGTTTAGTGACAGCCCCCATGGGTCCCGGACACCCCGGTCCAATACTGGCTACAACATGCCAACACCTGACATAACATTTATTAAATCAGCTTCTAGAAGTGATATTCAGACACCTGTCCAGATTCAGTTTGCCAAAAACTAGTCATAGCTGAATAAATTCGGCAGGAGCAAATTTGCAGCAAATTTCCACGTTTTGCCGCTGTGTAATAAATATAGTGCCACAAAAATTCACTGTTGAAAAATCAGCCGAGGCAAAAAAAAATTTGGGTGCGCGTCAGAATAGTCACGCGCATAAACATTGGCGCGCATCAAAATTATTCAGACAGCCATTGACTTTAATGCATTTGCCAAAATTAGGCGCGCATATAAAAATTGTTACGAGTATTGAAATTAATGTGTTTCAAAATAATTCTGAGGCCCCTTGACTTCAATGCGTTTCACAAATTTTGCACCGTTTCATAAAATTTCACGGGAAATTCAGAAATTTTTCGGTGAATCAATATGAAAAACTTATCTCATAGTTTATTTCATGAAAACGCAATAGCAGATTGCAGCAAAGTAATAGCAGCCAATCAAACCTTTTCTTGCATGTCATAAATTGTAGTAGAATAATCAAAACTAATGGCTGTTTGGTTGCTATTGGTAAATGCACTGGTACAATTTAACCCATATGTTACCTAAATTGGTAAGTAGTTATAGGTGAATCTGACCCTTTTCAGTTCGCGGAATATTTGCAAAACAGTGAAAATTTGCCAAAATGCATTGATCTATGGACGACAACATTTTATTTGATGCGCAGCAAGTTTTTCTTTTTTGCCAAGTGACAACTTTTTTCTTTCATTGGAGTCTATGGGTATAATTTTCGCAGAGTAACTTGGCGAAAAATTTTTGCTTATCAGTAGAAGGTGAATTTGCAAAAAAAATCACGAAACGGCGAAAAATTTGTGAAAAAACGCATTGAAGTCAATGGCTTTTTTACCCACAATATTTTTTTACACACACAACAATTTATCTCATTCCAAATGCATTATAGTCAATGGGAGTTTTTTCTTGTGGCAACTTTTTTCGTCTCTGCCACTTTTTTGTCCCAATGCACTAAAGTCAATGGGCTTTTTTTCTTGATGATGACTTTTTTTTGTCTCTGCAACTTTTTTTGTCAAGGCAAATTTTTGCAGAAAAAAAATCGAGATAGGGAAATGCAGAATTTCTCAGCGAATACATGACTGGAATTAAAACTCTAGAAAGTCATTCCTGCATTGTACACTTGGATGCAGGTAAACATTAAGTTCACTTTACTACAGAATCTTTAGTGAGACAAACAGGTATGATTGTACTCCAGTTAATTATTTCCTACCTATAAGGGAATATTTATATGTAAGACTAAATGACACCTAGAAGCATTATGAGAATTCACTTTGTAGACCATTCATAAAGAAATTTCAAATACGGTCTTGCCAATACTGTCTGTCAACCTTGGTTGAACCTACATTCTAAAGTTGGTTCGATCCTAGAAGTGATATACAACTATTATTTGTACAAAGAAAGCTAAAACAAGTCAGCTGGTGCCAGTGTAGAACTGGGGTATGAGCGGCACACCAGGACTGCCACCTCAGGGTCCCCAACATCCCAGTCAAAAAATCTGGAGTCCGTCTACACTCACCTCTCCCCCATGCTCTGCATCTCTTGCCTACCTTTGCTTGCAGCCACGATCAGGGGCAAGGGAGGAGCACATTAAATTCTAGATCATAACGGGACTGGGTCGGCGGGGCCCACAACATTTTTTCCCTGTGTCCTGCTGGCCCAGACCGACCCTAGCTGGTGCTCAAATTCAGCACAGAGTCTGTCAGACCTTAACCCCAGTCACATTAATTTTTGCTGTATTATACTCAGGGTTAGAAATTCTGCTGCAACCTTTTTAATTCAAAATACCCATATTTTTAGGACTACAGCAGCCCTGATACCTATCCTGATCCAATATGATGCTCTGTAAAAGTTGTGCTGTTGACAGATCTAATTCTGATTGAGCAGCCTCTGCAGGCTTCCCAATCCAATCCCCCCTATTTTTGTCTTGCTAATCAGATTTGTAACTTGTATTGGACCCAGCAATGGGCTTTTTTTTTTTTTGCTTCAGTTGGACATATTGTTGCTGCTCTACAAATGAGCAACTGTAGAACTACTGAAAGGAGAAAGGCCTCGACCAACTTTCATGAAAAGAACAACATGTACGAGTAGGACAATTGGTTTAAAACAAATAGGATATTTTCTAAAGGGAGAAATCTGATTGCTGGTATTGGAGCCATTCATTTCTTTTCATTTTTCAAACAAAATTGGAGTTGGCTTCAGAAAGGGTTTTGTTTGCTTTCCTTTGGGTGAATAGTAACAAGATATGGCAAACTGCAAACTCTTTATTGTCATTTCAGTGCTCTATTTCATTCTGGTTCCCTCTGATATGTGAGAAGTGCAGGGTGTATTTAGAAAGAACTTTATCAATTACTTTCATAAAATAATCAATGGAATGGAAAAAGAGGCGTATTTATGCTAGGGCCATTAAGGGTAAGACATAAAGGGCATGTGCTGTGGCCCTATATATATATATATATATATACACACACAATATATTCAGACTATAAAGGGTTGTCCAACCTAGACCTCGTGTGTGTGTATATATATATATATATATATATATATATATGTATATATATATATATATATATAAAAATTGTCTGTGGTGTCCGCACTCCTTACGTTGTGAACTCGAGGTGCAAGATCAATATATCATATATAGAAGTTGGAAGGATCAGCACACTCCATTTTGTGATGAAAATAAGTGTTTCTTTATTGAACACACATAACTCCAACGTTTCGGTTCCGCCTGGGATCCTTGATAAAGGTTCCCAGGCGGAACCGAAACGTTGGAGTTATGTGTGTTTAATAAAGAAACACTTATTTTCATCACAAAATGGAGTGTGCTGATCCTTCCAACTTCTATATATATATATATATATATATATATATACATACACACGAGGTCCAGGTTCCTTTCCCTTTCTCAAGCGTATCACATAGGAAGCGGACCAGCGCGTAAGGAGACACTCCACTCCGCCCATTGGTTGCTACATAATCACCATAGTTACCACATAAATTTACATATATATAAGGTTAGCCAAAAAGCCCTATTTTCATAATAGACAATAGACATTGTTATTGTGATTTTGTAGCAACCAATGGGCGGAGTGGAGTATCTCCTTACGCGCTGGTCCGCTTCCTATGTGATACGCTTGAGAAAGGGAAAGGAACCTGGACCTCGTGTGTATATATATATATATATATATATATATATATATATATACATATATATATATATACATATATATATATATATATATATATATATATATATATATATATATATATATATATATATATACACACACACGAGGTCTAGGTTGGACAACCCTAATTATATGATTATAATGGTGTCCATGGGAGACGGTCTTTCCGTAATTCGGAACTTTCTGGATAATGGGTTTCCGGATAACGGACCCCATACCTGTACTATACATATTGCAGAGATATAGTGTAACTGTGGCTTTCTAGAAATGGAAAAATGGTGGCAGTGTTGCTTTAGCACTGTAAGGTGCATCTCTTTGTATTTCTCTCTATTAAACATGTGTTGCATCTAAAATTCTGCACTGTCCACAAGACATGTAATATTCAGAGCCTTGGTCAAAGCATGCCTTAAAATCAGTGCCCTACTTTAACCATTGGTCGTCACCACATTCCTTGCCTTGTGCTGGATTTCTTAGTTGCTCAATAGTGCATACATTTTCAGAAACAAGGTATTTTAATTACAAGTTTATGATCATAAAATAGTGAAGCTGCTATATTGCAAGGTCAATTCCATATGTTCCTAACTAGTTACCTCTTTTTCATAGGATCAGTTAACTTTTAGCATGTTATAGAATGTTATAGAATGGCGATTTCTAATCAACTTTTCAATTGGTCTTAGTAAATTTTGTTTTTAATTATTTGCTTCTTTCTTCATTCCAGCTTTCAAATGGGGGTCACTGACCCAATCTAAAAAAAACAAATGCTCTGTAAGGCTACAAATGTATTGTTATTGCTACTTTTTATTACTCATCTTTCTATTTACACCTCTCCTATTCATATCTCTGTCTCTTATTCAAATAAATGCATGGTTGCTAGGGTAATTGGGACCCTAGCTGCCAGATTGCTGAAACTACAAATTGGAGAGCTACTGAATAAAAAGCTAAATCACTCAAAACCCACTAATAATTTAAAATGAAAACCAATAAAAAGTAGGCAGTATTTCTATGAATTTTTTGTATGAGTGCCTTTTGTATGATTAATTTTCAGGTGCTCTTTCTAATCTTCTGTCCCCAAGTGAAAGAGACTTAATAAAGCATTTCCTTTAGCCTGACTTAATTACATTTTCTGAGTGGCTTACAAGCAAAATAGAATTTTACAAATGTAAAATAATGGGATTAAAAGGAAATCCTTTCAATAAGCCATAGTATGTATTTGTGCATGTGCGACTTTATTACAGAACACTATATAATGATGTGACACAGTACAGCACAGTATGGCAAACTTATCTTGATACAAATGTCTTTAGACCCAATCTATAAAGAAGACAGCAAAGGTTATTAGCCTCCTCTCTTGATATTTATCAGTATAACATTAATGTTCCCTCAAGGGCAGTGTATATATCTTAGTTTGGAACATAATAAACCAGTGCTTGGTGCAATATTTTAGTAATAGATAGTCAGTATCTCTTGTTGTATGTTATAGACAATTCAGCTATAAAAAAGTGGATGTAAGAATCATGAATATCATTGAGTTAGAAAACTGCTTTTATCTTAACTGCCACCCACTGAGGCTTGAGTTCCAGCTCTCTGGTCAAACTCTAGAGCAGGGGCACCCAAACTTTTTTTTACCTGTGAGCCACATTCAAATGTTAAAAAAGTTGGAGAGCAACACAAGCTTGAAAAGAGTTCATGTGGGTGCCAAATCTGGGCTGTGATTTGGTCTGGCAGCCTATAGGAGGCTCTGTTTGGCAGGATATCTGTTTTTTATGAAATCAAAACTTGCCTCCAAGTCATTAATTCAAAAATAAGCACCTGCTTTAAGGTCACTGGGAGCAACGTCCAAGGGGATGGAGAGCAACATGTTGCTCTCGAGCCACTGGTTGGGGATCACTGCTCTAGAGCCAGCAGTGCCTAGCCTAGTCGGCCGGGCGCCCTAGGCAACCCGGCCGACTACGTCGCCCCCTGCGGCTCAAGCTTGCGAGGAATTGCGCAAGTGGCAAGGAAGCCCATGTGCCCATGCGCAGAAGAGCGGCAAGTGCACAGAAGATCCCAAACTACCTAGAATTGCTGCCACAGCTCTGAACATATCTGTTTGAGCTAGGGGAAGGCGTCAGAAGAGGTATGTGCCTGGCGCCCCTGTGCCTTTCAGTCCTAGGCATGTGCCTCTTCTGCCTACCCCTAGTTCTGGCCCTGAAAGCATGTCTGGCAATACACCCACTGTACCGTATTTATTATCTAATGACAATACAAATTGTTGTTTACCATGAGCTGTGAATAGAGTCCCTGCCCCTACAGCTCTGTGAATCATAATTTACTCTCCTAAAAATCCCATTTTTCAGCCACTAACACATGATTAATCTCCTCTGGCGAGGACAACTAATCTCCTACGAATGCCTTCCCACTGGAAATAATGTAAATCGAAAAAGATACAAGTCTATTTGACTTTCAGACGTTGCCTCTCGAGAAATCTCATTGTGTCTCAGGGCTGTAAAAGGGCAAATCAATCTCATAATAAAAATGTGCCCCATAAAAGAAAGCATAATTCTAAACAACTTTTCAATATATAATTTACTAAAAAATGTCAGTGCTTTTATAAGTTATTTGTAAAACCATTGCTATTGAAAGCTGCATTTGCTTAACTCCCCGTTGCAAAAGTCTTAAGGGGGAATATAATATGTTTCCAGGCCCGGATTTGTGGTGAGGCCACATAGGCCCGGGCCTAGGGCGGTGAAATTTTAGGAGCAGCATGCCGCCCAGCTACATATTGAACTACATTAGGAACTTTGAGTTCCCTTGTGCTAAGACGCATGTGCGTGCTTGCAGCGGTGCGCATGCTTGTGGTGGGGTCGGATGTACGCGCGGCCGGCGTGCCCTAGGACCCAGAGGCCTCAGGGCGGCGAACAGGGAAATCCGCCCCTATATGTTTCATTAGCGCAAAAAACCTTCAGTCAGACGTTTGCCAACATTCCCGACCATGTTTGCTTTTTGACTGATTAAAGACCTAAGCGACTTCATTGCAAAGTTTGCGAACAAAATCGTTTTTGCGAATGTTCGCAGTGGATGTAATAAAATTTTGCAATCACTAAACCTTTTTTGCACCAGAATATTTAACGAAACTCCAGAGCAGATGTTAACGCTTAACCTTAGCGAAAATGCGCAATGTAATATTTGCCAGTAACTGATTTTACATTGCAAGCAGTGTTAAACATTCCAGAAAGACCATTTTAAATAACACCTGTGACTTTTAATTATATTCCCCACATTAGGGTAGGACTACAGGGACG
Organism: Xenopus petersii; assembly: GCA_038501925.1. NCBI lineage: Eukaryota > Metazoa > Chordata > Amphibia > Anura > Pipidae > Xenopus > Xenopus petersii. The sequence continues at coordinate 46,734,592 of CM076672.1, read as the reverse complement.
TTTTCCAACGCTGCGTCTGCATCTGACAGTTGTGTCACGTCGGATCAACGTTGCGACTTCATCCGACATTTCTATCTCTTACCTTATTTCCGTTGCATGCAATTTGTCGCATGCGTTTTGACACAGTGTGTTGTATCGCGCTGAAAACGTCCGTGTAGTCCTACCCATAGTTCCCCAGCAAAATCAGGTCAGTTAATCAGCCTGTCTTACATTGTTTCCACAGTCTGAGTCACCAGTGCAGAGAATAGTAAGGGACAAATAAACACTGCTATATATATGGAAATAACTTAAAAGCCATAGACAAATTGTAATGAATGAATATTGCAAAGCTTCTTAGAATTCTTTTATTATTGGGTTGACATTTCCATTAAGGTCAGTTAGGCTGAGGTGGCTGATTGTCTGTGTGGCACTAGTTTTAAATTAAATACCATTTATGAAAGGGTTTTCATTTTATGTAATGTGTCTGTAAAAAAGATCACTAAACCACTTATTGTTCTTGTATGTGAGTGAGAGTTTCTAAAGTGCTTCTGCTCAGGTAAAAGTAATTATCAACACAGACTCCAATGAAACTGCCAAGGTCATTTTATAGTAGGGCAGAAAAAGCCTTAGCCCTTGGATGGTTGTAGTGGTTGTCCAACAACTGCTGAAGGTTTGATATTTCGGCTTTAATGTATCCCCTCTTCAATTGGGGGCACTATTATAAATATATGGATTTTCTCAGCAAAAACTCATAAATGAGGAAACATTCATGGGAGAAAGGAGGAGAACTGCTCAACTGATCAAGGATATCCGTAAAACAAATGAATTGTCTTATGAATCCATAACTATTAGGTTTATTTACTTTTTATGGGGCAACTTTTAAAAATGCACAAAAAAACTTACAACGTTCATGCTTCTCTCTGACTGTGGCGCTACCTATCTTCATAAGTGCTGCATATGCATGGGTGTTGGTTGGAATGCTAGTTAGCTGGTTTATGATTCAGACACATAGGTTAAGGAGCATCAGGGCACCAAGATACAGGAGGTCAATGTATGGCAGACATTAAATAAGGGCTCCCTGTTTCTGAAAGTACTGCACATTGAGACTAATTCTTAATCCAGTGTAGAGCTCAGCTTTCACAGACCAATGTCCCAGGTATAAATGCTAAGTCAATGGGTCCTAAAGAGTATAATTTGTGCAACCTTTAGTGCACATAGATGGGACGCTCGCCTTACTTTATTGCCAGGCTCCTTCTTCTCTATCTATATGGCAAATTTACATCTTGAGAATACCTAGCGGTTTAGTGGTGCAGCGAGGATGCCCCATGATTCCTCTTCTTTCGCTGGTGGATATGCAATAAACATGCACTCATGCTACTTCCTGGTTTTAATGCGAGTGCTGCTTCTGATATCATTGCGCTTGGTGCAAAATTCAAATATTTAAAGGGCCCATGGCCAATTATTCTTTGCCCAACTTAGATCTATTTCCATAGTTCCTAGGTGTGTTAAAATTGTCTGATCACTTGCCTGTCCATGACCTTGCTGTTCTGCTGCCTGTACTGAACATTCATCGGATCCTGATTTTGTACCACGCAGCTGTTTGGTGTTGATTATGGCCTGTGTCCTTGACTACACTTCTGCTTCCTGATTTGGTACTTCACTGTCTGTTTGGTATTGTTCGGCTTGTTCCACAACTACACTACCTGCTCCCTGTCCCTTCCGTACACATTCGGTTCCCTTGCCTGGCCAGAACTCTCTCCTTGGTCCTCTCATGTTAAGACCTGGTGGCATCTGAGTAGCAGAGGGCTCCTCCCGAAGTGAAAGCTGGTTGTTATAGTCATGACCGGGACCTTGGTGTTAGTTCTGGGTTTGGGATACTGTAAATTACACATCCATTTTTGATGCCTTTACACAAATGGATGCATTCAAGATCATGCACCCTGGGTAAAACATGCTGCCAATTGTGTTTTTAAACAGGTCTAGACTGGGATTCTAAATAGGCCCTGTCACTTACACAGAGGCCCAAACAGTCCCCACCTGCCCACTAAATAGTGACTGTCCATTGCGTCTTATGGCAGCCCCTTTGGCATTTGCCAGGATCCATAGATTGGCAGTTTGGGCCTGTTTGTTTCTCCAAGCCACAAGTAAGTAAATGAGAAAATAGGAATCTAAGCCACTGGCAGACAAATGGTCAATAGCAAAGTCGTTCTAAGGAGATTCTCACTCATCATTAATGCAGAAAAGGTTTCAATTTTCTATTTTGTAGAAGCTTTTCTGGCAAAGGGAAATTGCCCTGATCTTATGAAACCAGCAAACACAGTGAGACTTTCCTACATTTGATGCTGCATGATATTATACCTTTCAACTTTTAAAGATGTGTGATTATACAAAGTATTAGGTGTTTTTCTCTTCTTTCTATTTTACAAAGCTTTTTTTTTTAATCTTCACTTTCTGCTTAGCGGCTGATGGAGCCTAACAGTTTGATGAAACCTTTCCCTGTATCAAAGAACAAGTCATCTGAGATCTAAAAAGAGAAATCACACCTTTTTCTGCACAGTCAGAGACACGAGCTATGCTTATTAGCTTGTCACCGGTATTTTTAACTTTCCCAGAGTTGGACACAAAAAGACGGTATATCAGGATAGACATAAGAGCTATTATTACAAGTGTGTCAGGGGTGGGGGTTAAAAAAATGTGTAACTGACAAGTGATTCTCAACTATGGGCTTTCAAGCTTTTGCTAAACTATAACTCCTAAGAGAAGCCTTTTGGGAGGTGTGGCTCACTGACAACCCGAGAGCCACACAATAAATATCACTATAAAATGATACTGAATTTGACTTTATCTTCTTGAAGGTTTGCACTTAAGGAGCTTATTTTCTAACACTTTCCAAATTTCACCAAGGTAGGAACCCATTTTATTGTAGTGGGGCATGCAGATGGAAGCCTCTGTCATTTTTCCCTTCCCACCCTTTATTAACAGGGCTGTATTCACCATATAGGGACCTGAGGGCCTGTGCCTAGGGCTGCAGCCTTGGATGCCTATATGGTAAATATATTTTTTGCAAAAAAAGGAAAAGAAAACACCTTCTCCTGGCACCAGATATGTTCCCATGAAATCCGGTGGCAGAGGTGGGGTAGGGGGTTGTGGGTGCTAGTCACGGGCATAAGTGATGTCATGTGCATGCATATTACTTTGTGACATCACTTCCTCTGACTTCATTGTGTATGCATCAATGGGCCTTATATATATATATATAGTGCTGCTGAACAATGCTGCCATACTTCTGCCCCTCTGTGGCAATACCTGCAATGGGCACCTTTCAATTGAATTGGCGAGCACCGCCCAAAAATGAGGAAAAATGGGGATAAATTGAATGAATTATTTGAGGTTAAGATACTCTTAACTTTCACTTGGGCCCTCCATATTTTAAACCAAATAAAAAAAAAAACAACTTTTGACCTTTGTTTGGAACAGCATGGTTTTTATTATAATATATGTCAGTACATATTTCCTCTCTTTGTGTTGCCTTTTATTTGAAGCTGTTGTGACATTGCAATAAATGTACGTTACATGAGCAAAATGGTATTTCATTTTGAACTTAAACACTTAACATGATCAGATTGCACTAGACCACCCATATAATGCTCTCAAGATAACTATCAATTGCAACTGAAAATACATTGATATGAGTTAATTTTGTGTGAAAGAACGAATACATGGCACAATTGCTTTAACAGCTGCAAAAAATTCCAGTGCCTCTCGGAAGATTGGGTTTCCTCTCCAGAGCCACTGACTCGAATCCATCACGGAGATCTCACAGCTTTCAAGGAGACAGCGCAATGCCTCCTGGCAATAGAAAGAAAGATTTTGTTTGGCAGACATTTCCAGGTGTGTCCCACCTACTTCCTCTTCAGGAACCAAGCCAGATATTTTTTTCTTTTGCAATAAGAACATCTGCCAGGCAATAACAGGTGCAACCGGGCTCTGCAAGATTGGATCAAAAGATAAGATGGCACTCCAAGCTATCCATAGAAAGTTGATTCCATTGCAAAATATAAAATATCTATGTCAGATCCAAGGGCTGATCAAATAAGGGATTCCCTTGAACAAACAGGACTATATATGACGATCACCATATAATACACATGGTCACATGGGGTCATACCCCACACCTTCAGCAAAAGGAGACCAAATCATACAACAAACAGTAGTATGCGGTAATTAAAATAAATGAGTTAAACAAGTCTTCAAAAAAGCATTTTATCTTTAGCTAGTCTACAGAAAAGATATGACTCCCCAACTATGTGTTAAATATGATACAAATTGACCTCAAAAGCTGTTATTGCTGCAAAGAGCAAATCTCCAAAAAAGTATGAGGATTGAATACTTTTGTAAGTATCTGTTTAACACTTCCAAACTTTCAATAATAAGGAAGTTCCCTGAAAACCCAAACTAGCAATGATATTAAAATACATTCTATTTTACATTCTCATTATCACCCTCAACCTGCCTTGCCCTGCAAAAATAAAGAATAAAGTGTGAGCCAAGATGATTCATACAATACATAAATCACTCTCTTCTCATGCTTAGTAACACTGAGGGTATTTTTTTATTGTTTTCCCAGTCAAAGGAAAAAATATATATAAACTATGCACAAAACCAGGAACTGATTACTGGTTTTTCTACAAAGCAATGACCTAAAGACATTTTGTAGCTTAAAAAAGCAGCAAAATTAAGCAATAAAAGCTTTTTATGTTTTTACATTTATATGTAAAATGTCAGTTTCTAGTTTTAGAAAAGAAATTGTGGGATTTTGCTTATCTATAAAGTTTAGGAAATTTAAAATAAGACACATCTGCTCATGGATTGTTATATTTTCCTGTGTAGTACATTCACACTTATAATAATATGATATAAACTAGACATTAAGCCCGTTAAATTAACGGGCGCTAGAACATATGTAGTCAAACATTCGCCAGAGACGGTAAAGAGGCAAGACGCTCTGTGAGGAGCTGGTGGAAGTCTCTCTCAACCCCGACCCCCCATTTACCTTTACTGACTGTGCTGCGGACTCCCCGGGTCACACATCCCACAGCTCGAGCTGCTGCTCTGTCACATGGTGCCGAAAAATCGCTAGCGTAGGCTTCGCGAGCGTTCGCCGCACTTCGCCAGGCGAATTTTCGCCTGCGCTACGCAAATTCACTAAAGTGAGAATTTACGCTCTGGTTGGCGTCTATCTACTTTGCTAGCATAAATTCGCAAGATACGCTAGTGTAAATTCGCCAGAGACGGTCCGTGGGGCACATGCGCAGTAGCACAATTCCACGGACACAGGGACTGGACGCAGAGACACTTGAACTTTATTATATAGGATGGCATGAGATGTTGGACTACAACATCTCATAAAAAAACCAAGGGTATTAATGATGTTACCCTCTTCTGGGAAGGCTTTCCAATAGATTTTGGAACATTTTTTGTGGGATTTGGTTCCATTCATATATAAAAAGTAGTGATACACCGAATCCAGGATTCGGCCTTTTTCAGCAGGATTTGGATTCACCCGAATCCTTCTGCCCGGCCGAACTGAATCCGAATCCTAATTTGCATGTGCAAATTAGGGGAGGGATGGAAATCGCATGACTTTTTGTCACAAAACAAGGATGTAAAAAATGTTTTCCCCTTCCCTTCCCTAATTTGCATTTGCAAATTAGAATTTCGGAATTGGTTTGGTATTCTGCTGAATCTTTCGCGTATTCGGGGGTTCGGCTGAATCCAAAATAGTGGATTCGGTGCATCTCTAATAAAAAGTTTGGGGACTAATGTTGGGGGTCAGGTCTGGATTGAATTGATGTTCCAGGCCAACCTGTGCAGGTCAATCAAGTTCTTCTACTTCAGTCTGTCTAAACCCAAAATTTCTTTCTGCTTATGGCCTAAAGCAGACCTGGATAGCAGAACTCAAAAAAACAAAAATACATAAAAAAGTACAATTTCAATAGGGACCCTAATAAAACATTTCATTATCAAATTGTCGTTCGCACTTTAACTTAATAAAAAGTAAACATTAAGGGGATTATATAGCAAAGGTCGAATTTTTTATATACCTCAAATAAACTCAAATGAACTCACAACTCGAATGGTTTATAATTTAAATAAAACTTGAATGGGGAAAAACTCTAATCAGTGAGTTAACAACCCGAAAACTCAAATTGATTGAGTTTTCAGCAGGAAAAAACTCGAATTGTTCGAATTGATTTCGTTTTCTGGGAAAACCCTCTGAAAAAAACTTCATGAAGGCTATTAATATCTTTAGATGGTTCAAGGGACCTCTGCCATTGACTCCGCATGACCTCAACAGGTGCTAGATGGTGTATTATCGGATTCAAGCTATTTCCAGGGTCGGGGTATAATAAATCTCGAAAAAAGTTAGTTTTTTTTTTTTTTAGAAAAAACTCAAAAATTCTAGTTTTTTTTTACTTGAAAATGTGAATTTTGACCAAGAAAATAAACTTGGAAAACACTTTATATGGAAAACACTATTTGAAACGTAATAATTCTGATTCTGAAGAATCAGTTTCCAATTTGCTCCCCTATTTTGGATTCGGCCGAACCCCTGAATCCTTTGCGAAAGATTCGGCCGAATACCGAACCGAATCCTAATTTGCATATGCAAATTAGGGATGGGAAAAGCATTTTTTACTTCCTTGTTTTGTGATAAAAAGTCACGAGATTTCCCTCATCGCCCCTAATTTGCATATGCAAATTAGGATTCGGATTTGGTTCGGCCAGCAGAAGGATTCAGCCGAATCCTGCTGAAAAAAGCTGAATCCTGGATTCGGTGCATCCCTAGTTTCTATAAAAGAGACTAAAAACAAAAATTACAGGTATGTTACCCATAGGAACTGATTTCTTGAGAATTAATTTTATTTTTTTTGCTTAATGTGCTGGAGTCTTGGCCCATCGTAAAACAGTTACTGGGGGATTTCCACAGCCATAGCTACAACAATAATGTTTCCAATAGCTGTATATGCTAAGAGACTCAATTTGAGAAACACAGTTTCAACCTTTCCAAAATCCCTTGATCCATATAAAAGAACACGAGATAACATTCAGCTCCTGTGTATTATGGTATCATTATTCTGGAGCGAAAACACAACTGCCTGGTGTCTGCCATCCTGACATGCTCACTAATAAGTGACATTATTTAAAGTGTAAGAAAGTAAGGTAAAACACTTTCATATTCATGTTTCTGTGCGTCCTCTGCCAACAATACTGTAGATTTATTCTGGCTGATTATAGGAAATGTGCATGAATAATACTGTCACTTTCTAGTGGTGGAGTTCTATTTGTAATTAACATTTCATTGTTTCCCTATTATCATATCCTCTGTACTTTAAATAAGGCAATAAGCAAAAAATGCCCAAGGCAAAGCTTCAGGCTCTCTTAATACACAATAGTACTCTATACAAAGCTCAAAGTCATTTACCCGGGATGACCCTGTCACAGAGGCTGATGAAGCAGAAATGAAAGGAAGAGCACTACAGCACTATGTAAATGCTTAAAGCTTTTAAGGTGTTTTGCATTAAGCAATTGTAACTCTGATGAGCATGATGCTCCTTTGCGGTGTAACAATAACAAATGTTTGTTTATTTTTTGTAAATGTCAACTAAAGTATCTGTTTCTTTAGATTTGCATATTTGCATGTTTATAATTGCACTAATTCAACTGCCATTAGAGGGGACCCGTCATTGATATAAATATGTATTCAAACTGTAGTAGGTGCTTATTATTTTTATTTTTTTATGATACTAAAGGATACTATACGTTTTTGCGTCTGACTTATGCTCGAATCAATTAAAGGAAAACTATACCCCCAAACAATGTAAGTCTCTATTAAAACCCTGCTTCATGTAAATGAACCATTATCATAATAATATACTTTTTTAGTAGTATGTGCCATTGGGTAATCATAAATAGAAAATTGCCATTTTAAAAAATAAGTGCCGCCCCCTGGGATCGTAAGATTCACTGTGCACACATACAAACCACATGTAAGGTCACATGAGCCAATTAACAGACAGAGTTCTGCCTTTTGCTTCCTCACTTCTTCCTGTTACAGTTAGTGTTGTAGTATTTCTGGTCAGGTGATCTCTGAGGCAGCACAGATAGAGTCACGAAATGGTGGTTCAAGGCAAGAGATGTAAAAGGGCAATATTTATGTAAATATATATTCCAGTTTGGTAAGATTCTTTAATATGTCATTCAATTTGATATAAACTATCTGTTGCTTAAGTATTCATTTTGGGGGTATAGTTTTCCTTTAAAGTAGATGATAGTTACAAAGCTGGCAGCATTGATCCTCTGTTTTATTGCTGATGCATGGAAAAAAAATCTCAAGATCTATTCATATATAGTATAAATAAATATACATATCTATAAACTCTATATTCATGGTCCTGTGGAGGTGTTAGGTACACATATTAGGGAGAATCCACAGTATATCCACAATTTGCAGTTATTTCTAACAAGAGAATTCTCCCTTACCCGCCTCCTCGTAAGGCAATTTCGGGTGACTTTGGAATGCTGAATCAACTCGTATGTTTTCCTACTAGTGATTTACCTTAATGCCAGTGGGAAAGCATTTTTGGGAGATATGTCTCCCACAGTATTGCCAATTTAAGGGGGTTATTTATTAATGTTATTAATGATTTCTTTTTTTTTTTCAGTGGTTTGCACATGAAAACTCGATCAATTCGAGGTATTCAATGTTTTTTCACCAATAACTCGATTAATCCGAGTATTCACGTTTTTCACAATGATTGCATTCAATCGAGTTTTTTACATACAGATTTTTTCATAAATAGGCAAACATTCAAATTGCTAGCTTATTCGAGGTAGAAAAAACCTTACAAACTCGACCATTGATAAATAACGGCCTAACTGTTAAATGGACCTTTGTGCCATTGCTCTATGTAACAACCATCACTGTTGCCCCAAAGTCTTCATTGTCTTTCAATTACTTTTGCTTCTACTTTCTCTCCTCTTGCTATCATTTGACAGTAAACATAACTGAAAGGTAAAGAAAAAAGAGAAAATAACTTCTCAATAAAAGCAATGCAAAGTAAAATACAATGTGAATATATAGTGAAAACGCTCAAACAGCTTGAAGACAAATGGGTTTAAACCAGATGTTTCTTTAAGAGATGGAAAGCATGAGAATGTTCCAAATAACAGAGAGTTGAAGTATTGCTGTAATAGCTTCTGTGACCATAAGACTGATGCTCATTGCAGTCGGTTGCTGAGCTGCTGTCTTAGGAAGTTAACAAATATGTCTGTCCAAAGCCAGCCATTGGTTTCATCCCTAGCACTGAATTACAAAACAGTTCTGGTTCAGTTGTAAAAATATATGAAATTTATGAAACAATTAAACCCCATAACCTAGTTCTATATGGCTATATAATGGCACTGTACAGTATTGCAGGGAACACCTACTGATGAATCTCCACGCCTCAACCTGGTCTATGGTTTGGCCAATCCACAAATATCTGCATTTGATTCATTCAGAATTCCAAACCTTACCTTTTTGTGTTATTATTATTAGCTGCAACTTGGTTGTATAAGGCTAACACCCATTTATTTAAAACCACAGGGCCAAATGACAGAAGGTATGGGGGTGTGCACATAACAGTTTCAGTGATGATAATTTTTTGTGTAATGGTACATACAAATATATATATATATATATATATATATATATATATATATATATATACAGAGTTTGAAGAGCAGCACCCTCATCCCAAGAAAAAGGTAAAAAAGCCCAGGTCCTGCTGCGAAAAGTAATGTCAGCATAAAGAACACCTGATTTGAATTTGCGGCGAATTTCTGCTTTTCGCTGGTGAATAAATTCCCCAAACTCCAGCGAAAATTTGCCAGCGTCAAAACATTGGACGCATGTTGGCAAAGTCGCTCGCATCAAAACTGACACTATTCAGAGGCCCATTGACTTTAACGCCAGGCATCAATTTTCGAGTTTCTCACATTTTTCACAGTTTTGCATATTTTGTGGGAAATCCGCTAATTTTTCAACTAAGCAAAACAGGAGAAAGAAATTCACCCATCACTACTCATGGGACTTAATTTATCTGCAAACCATGAATGGTGTAGGTTGACATTTCTGTCCTGCACAGAGGACCTTTATCAAGACATCATATATATATATATATATATATATATATATATATATATATATATATATATATATCTATATTGACCAGCACTCCAATCATATCCTATATTTCATTGTGATATATTGCATATCATGTTGTATGCATCATGTCGGTACTCCATGGGGGATAGATGATATGTGTGATTGAAGTCTTCTCTAACCATTTAATAATAAGCATTTAAAGAATGAAATTTGTCTCTGGACCCACCAGTTATTTTTGTTTGCATACAAAGCAATTGTTGTGGACGCAAATCTATAAACATGCAGTTATGCTGGAATTATGGGCAAAGGCATTGCATTGTGGGTAAAAAACACAGCTACCTGCTTTTCAAATTGTACTTAGCGCACTGCATTTGTGGTCATAAATTAGTATATATATATATATATATATATATATATACACAAAACACTTTATATACTATTATTAGTAGACATATTGTATATAGAGAGATTTTTTTAGAGTGCTTTGTGTCAGATGACTTTGCAGTTCCATAACTTTACACCAGACAGCTTCTTGCCATTATATAGTCATGGAGCTATATGGTAACTATTCTTATCTTTAGATTTATACTAGGGGGTACGTTATCCCATATAGATATATAGTATATACACACACATATATATTCCGTTTCCTCTTGCGTTTTGAGAAATAAACAGCTAGGGACTGAATTTAAACCGTAAAATCAAAACCAATGGTCTATAAACACTATGCATAGCAATGAGAAAGAAAAGGGAAGAATACTTTCTGACCTCACATAATTGAAGTAGGCAAGAAATGCTACTGAAAACAGATTTATCCTTTATGTAAATACAGTTGCTGTTTTTTTAGGCTTTCAGTTTGCTCTTGTGTCCCAGTAGTGCTTCACGACTGCAATATAACACACAAAAGTGATTTTCTCGGCACAATTCAAGCTCACATTTCCTTCTTCTCAAAGAGGTAAAGTCATTTGTTCAAGGTCACAGGAAGCTGATTGCTTTACACTCAGTGATAGAGCTTTCAGGAGCTCCGCTAAAGTCTATTCACTAACATACTCCTTCAGGTATAAAATGAAGATAGAATGTACCACGGCAGCTTTTCATTTCACTCAATATTGACTTTCTGAAAGGGATGCAGCTGTGTTGTGCTTCTTAAAAGAACATCTTTCCTCAAATATAATTTCTAATGATATTCAAGTATATTCTTGATAGAACTTTAAAAGGAACAAACTTATTCTATGCACTGGAGTCTTTGGCTGGTAAATGCACACAATATCTTGGTGAGCAGAACTAATATTACTGATATGATACAGGCATGGTGACATGTCATCCAGAATGCTTGGGACCTGGGGTTTTCAGGATAAAGAATCTTACCGTAATTTGGACCTTTATACCTTGTCTTCTAGAAAATCAAGTAGACATTAAATACGCCAAATAAGATGGTTTTGCTTCCAATAAAGATTAATTATATATATTTTTGGTTTAAGTACAAGTTACTGTTTTATTGTTACAGAGAAAAATTAAATCATTTTTAAGTATTTGGATTATTTTAATAAAATGGAGTCTATGGGAGATACAGTATCCTTTCTGTAATTTGCAGCTTTATATAATGGGTTTCCAGATAATGTATCTTGAGCACATCTTAATTCTAACAGTGCAGTTGGGTAAGTTTGCTATATAAAAATGGTGTGAATAGACAGTCACCAATCACATTGTCACAGGCAAAATCATTGTATCCAACTTCTCGGGGATAGGTTCAGGTGATTTGAAGACCACTGGGTTTTAGGTGGCGAGATTTTTATTTTTTTTTTGAAAATCATGATCATAGGGAAAAAATTCCGCTTGTTGGGGGAAAAAGGCCTTAAACTCACTCACGTTTTAGAAGATATCACCCAAACCCTGTGAATGATAATAAATCAGCCCTCACATATAAAACACAGGTACTGGAGAGTCCTGAGCCTTAAGATGGAGTTATATGTCTTTAATACACAAGAGCCATTAATATATCCTTTAAATATATCCTTATAATACACAAAAGCCATGAATATCTTGTAAATTATATCCTTATAAACAGTGAGTACTGATGTCATCAGTTATAAACGGTGAGTAGTGATGTCATTTCTGTCACATGACTCACTGAAACTTGTGTATTATAATAAATACCGTACCCCCTGTTGCAAAATATGAGGCTATTAGAAGTTACCTCGGAGTTTCATTGTATAAAAACACTTGGCCTCAGGCCTTGTGATTTTGTATGGTCATGAAACGCCTCGGTAACTTATAATATCTTTATAATTTACAAGAGGGGGTACTTTCTTCACTATATAAACTGTACTTAATGATGTCATCAGTTATAATCAGAGATCAGTGATGTCATTTATGTCACATGACTCTAACTATAACTTGTGTATTATAATAAGTAAAGTACCCCCTGTTGCAAAAAATGCAAGTTTTTGCCCCCCAAAAGCCCAACCAGAAAATAATTTGGGTTTAGTAAATAACCCTCTAGCAGTACGTTTTATTTCCCTGCAACTCCACGGAGATACAAGGGATTACCAGAGGATGGAAAGTTGGTGAAAAAAAGTAAAACAATCTATACAGCATACAGTAATATTAGTCTGTGTAATGTTAGAGCTGGGATTGCTTCAGCATGTGGTCTGTTTAGAGCAAGTCTGTTGCACTTATTGATGGATCCTGCTTTTCAGACACATGTTCAGCTTGGCAGTAGCACCAATGTCAATAAGAGCACTTGCACACAATATAGTAGACATGAAGACATTGGGGGACGTAATGGTACTTGCAAGTAAGTACCTTTAATGAATGGCTTAAATAACTGCATCTGTTTTAGCTTTACTCCCAAAATGAATAATAAAGCAACAGATATTAAACAGATAACAGATAGTAAAGACTCTTACCAAATGAAATATTGCCCTTATGCATCTCTTACCATGAGCCACCATTTTATGATATTCTCTGAGCTCCCTCGGAGATCACCTGACTAGAAATACTGTAGCTTTAAATAGCTCTGTCATTTAAAGTATTATAATATATACAGTATATAATATATACAGTCAGTGTAAATCAAGCATACAACACATTATTAGTTATTTTTAGATAACATACAACCAAAATTGTAACTCAAAGGCCAAGCAGTACAAGTGAGCAGACACACTTGCCAGAGTCCTTGTAGATGATAAACTTGGCTGTAGCAAGCAATGCCAGTCAGCAGCATCAAGGGCAAATAAGGTCTTGAGCTGTATTAAAAGGGGCATAGAGTCAAGGGAGGAGGGGGTCATTCTTCCACTGTATAGAGCACTTGTAAGGCCCCATCTAGAATATGCCGTACAGTTTTGGTCTCCATCACTCAAACGGGACATTATTGTATTAGAGAGGGTACAGAGAAGGGCAACTAACCTGGTAAAAGGTATTGAAAATCTTAGCTATGAGGAAAGACTGGCTACATTGTTCACACTGGAGAATAGTCGCTTAAGGGGAGATATGATAACTATGTATAAATATATAAGGGGATCATATAATAATCTCTCTAATGCTTTATTTACCAGTAGGTCTTTCCAGCTGACACAAGGTCATCCATTCTGATTAGAAGAAAAGAGGCTCCACCTAAATATTCGGAAGGGGTTATTTACAGTGAGAGCTGTGAAGATGTGGAATTCTCTCCCTGAATCAGTTGTACAGGCTGATACATTAGATAGCTTTAAGAAGGGGTTGGATGGCTTTTTAGCAAGTGAGGGAATACAGGGTTATGGGAAATAGCTCATAGTACATGTTGATCCAGGGACTAGTCCGATTGCCATTTTGGAGTCAGGAAGGAATTTTTTACCCCTCTGAAGCAAATTGGGCATTGATTACAAGGTCACTGATTCCTCTTTCACCGGGCACTGGGGATTCGCATTGATCGGACGGCCAGGGTGTGAGAGGGTAATTCTTTTTTCAACCTAACTTACTATCTTACTATGTTACTATCTTACTATGTTACTATGTTACTATGATAACCCAATGGCACATACTACTAAAATGTATATATATATATATATATTGTAAATGCAATATATTTTTTATAGAGATCTACACTGTGTGGAGGTATAGTTCTAACTGATATTTACTGTCCATTTAAGGAAACCCTGCATGAGTTTACTAATAACGTGCGGTTTTGTCCCAAAAACACCCACACAGCACTCGTCTTTATTTTACCCAAACAGGCATTTGAAATGAAAAAGAACTTTGGCAGTTTTTAGGTACTGAAACTTTCTTCATTTCAAAAGCTTGTTTGGGTAAAATAATAAAGGTTGACAATGTTTTTTTTTGCATGAAACACTGCATGATGAAAACTCACACACGGTTTACTTAAAAATGGCTTGTGCCGGCACGAGCAATGTCAAATGGACTCCTAAGTAATCTATTATCAAATGTAAATAATATTTTTTTTAAGTTTAAAGGCAGAGTCACAAGTGGCAATAATGGTGCATACTGTTCTCTGGACTCACCCTCTGTTGGCCTCTGAGATGATTATGTGAGTAGGAATCTTAAAGGGATTCTGTCATGATTTATATGGTATAGTTTTTTGTTCTAAATTACACTGTTTAAACTGCAAAAAAATTCACTCTACTGTGTAAAATTTTATTCCTGAACCAACAAATATATTTTTTAGTTGTAAAATTGGTGTGTAGGTAGCCATCTCAGGACATTTTGTCTGATTCTGTGCGTTCAGAAAGAGACAGCGCTGCACTATGGAACTGCTTTCTAGCAGGCTATTGTTTTTTCTTCTCAGTATAACTGAAAGAGTCACAGTGTGACCTGGATTTTTACTAGTGGGTGCTATTCTTATATATATATATACCAGGGAGCTGTTATCTGGTTACTTTCCTCTTGTTCTGCTGATGGGCTGCTGGGGAGAGAGAGAGAGAGAGAGAGAGGGAGTGAGGAGGGTGATATCACTCCAACTTGCAGTGCAGCAGTAAAGAGCAAGAGTCACATAACTGGGGGCAGCTGGGAAACTAACAATATGTCTAGCCCCATGTCTGATTTCAAAATTCAATATAAAAAAAACAGTTTGCTCTTTTAGAAAACATATTTCATAATTTCAGTATTAACTGATACGTTTTGAAAAAAAACATGTTTTCCCATGACATTATCCCTTTAAGTCTAGTAAGGGTGATATAGTATGTGAGCTTAGAAAGCAAAATAGCAACAGTAAAAATACCCCAAATCTCCTTCGATCACATCCAGGTCCTATTTATGGCAGAGAATAAATCCCTCATTATTTACCCTGGTAACTGCTTTGCCCTCCGGCTGCAGTGGTTATTATTGAGTGATTTCTCAATGAAAAACTGTACTTGGAATGTGTTACTCCAGGTCACATAAGACCTACTTTATTAGTTACTTGTAGTTCAGATGTTTGCACAATCAAGCCGAACATTTCCCTTTGCATTTTCAGCTATTAATAAAAAATAGAAATTTGGCAACCCTATGAGGGATTCCTAGCCTATAGACTTTATGATACAGTATAATCAAGTCATCTTTATTGCAGAAATCAGATGGTAATTACTTCTTATCATTGTATATTAATTAATTTCAGCATAGCCAGAGCAGCTAATTAAATTTAAAAAAAAATTGAATCCATGGGGCATTGCTTTAAACATGTACAACACATCTTAGGCACCGTGGGGGTCATTTACCATTTAAAGACTGAAGATGTTGTCTTTCTCTTGATTCATATGAACTGCATACAGTTCTGGGCAAACATCCATGCTGCTTTCTCAAAATAGCTTTTAGTTTTAGTGGCAATTTTATTTTATCTCTATATAATGAGATATCATCTATAGACCCTTGAACCCCCCATTGGTAAAATGAAAGAAACAATGTTTAGATTCATCACTTGTCTTAGATATGGGAGTAAATTCATTTTACTCTGTAGGACAAGCCATAGGCAATATCTTCTCCTACTCATAAATTCATAAATGGTCTTGAAGTGGTGCTGGAATGTTTGGAATCCCTGGTGAGATCATTCTAGATTTTTTGATTATTAGGCCACAGATAGAGTAGTATAGCTATCATTGCATACCTGGATGAACTATTGGCAGAGTAGGCTAAGGTGACTCATTTCAAAGGGTCAGAGGTGCTAAATTCTATTAATGAGCTCAAAAAATTCAAAGACTGGGATCCCTTCAGTATTATACAGAATGCTAGTGAACTCTGTCTGGAATTAATAGGATTTTGAGTTCTCACCAGCATGAGTGAGATAATAACATTTAGCAAAACAATGGAAACAAATCTACAATCGTTTTTTAAATAAGCTGTTTTATAAATACTTGATGATTATGTAGGATAAAACTACCCACAGTTCAAAACGGTAAGGTATGGGACCTGTTATCCAGAATGCTCAGAACCTGGTGTTTTCTAGATAACGGCTCTTCATACCTTACATCTTCAAAAAATAATTTAAACATTAAATAAACCAAATATGCTCCCAATTAGGACTGATAATATTTTAGTTTGGATCAAGGACAAGGTACATTTTTATTATTACAGAGAAAAAGGAAATCATTGTTAAATATGTATTTTATTTGAATAAAATGGAGTCTATGGGAGACAAACATCCTGTAATTCAGAGCTGGATAAAACCGAAAAATCATGAAGGCAAAAAACCTCTTCAAATGGTTAAAGAGACCTTGGCAATTGACCTTTACATGAATTCGACAGGTTTTAGTTTTAGTATTTTTGGATTTGGACTTTTAGCAGCTTCAGGGCATAATAAATCTTGAAAATTTCTAGTTTTTTTTAGTGAAATTAACCATGAAAAACTCAAATTTTCTGAGAAAACACAACTTGACCTTGTCAGGGCTACTCACCCTGGTGGTCTAGTGGGCCGGGAGGGACGACCGCCGCACTCTCGGCAGGGACGCTCCTCCCGAGGTGAAAGGTGGCTGTTAAAGGCGGAAGCAAGAGCCAAGAACAGGGTTCTTAGCATTGGATCTGGAGTGTGGACCGTCATAGACCTTTACTAAATAAACCCCTAAGTCATAGAATGTGTAATGCTTTCTTGTTCCAGAAGTATTTCTGTCAGTCTATAGTTCCTTTATGAACCGGGTTATGGATTTATGACTACTGATGTGGTTAACTGAGTGTATTTAGAAATTGCTATAATATTGAATTGTTGCTGATGGTTCATTGATCATTATTTTGTTTGGGAATGTGACTATAAATAGATACAGATTTTAATATAATGTGCTGGGCAATGTCGTCTCAGGGTCACTGCTAGAAATGTTATATTTGTCCTTAACTGAGGATAATGCTTGGTTTTAAAAGTCATAGCAACCAATATAAAATCTGTTATAACTGGCACTGGTATGAAACCTGCTATTCAGAATACTCCAGACCTGGGGGTTTCCGTATAACGGATCTTTGCGTAATTAGTATATTTATATTTTAATTATATATCTTATTTTCAATTAGAAAATCCTGTAAACATTAAACACACCCAAATAGGCTGGTTTTGCTTCCAATAAGGATAAATTATATCTTAATTTAGATCAAGTACAAGCTACTGTTTTATTATTACAGAGAAAAAGGAAATCATTTTTTAAAAATTTGGATTTTTTGGATAAAATGGAGTCTATAATAATAAATTAATAAATCCATAATTAATAAAAGTAAATGGATCCTGTACCTGTATAATGAAGTGAGAAATATTAAATGATGCATTTGATAGCTATGGTAGCCATTCGTGATGGGCGAATTTGTGCAGTTTCGATTCGCTGAAAAATTCGAAATGCATTGAAGTCAGCGGACGTCAAAATTATTTTGACGTGCGTCAATCTTGAGGTGAGCGTCAATTTTTATATGTGTGACAATTTGGTCCACATGCATTAAAGTCGATGACCATCTGAATAATTTTGATGCACGAAATTTTTGTGCGCATGCCAATTTTGACGCATGTAAAATGTTTTTTGATGCAGCAGATTTTTCACAATCGAATTGTCGCCTCAGTTTCACCGATTAATTCTCTAGCAGCGAAATGTGGAAATTTGCCGCAAATTTGTGTCTGCCAAATTTATTCGTACATCAGTAGCCATGGTTTACTGGGCTGGGGTATATGTGACTTGTGTTTTATCAGCTCACTGCTTGCGACCATGGGGCCTTTTTTTCGCAGGGCTTTTAGCTAGGTGGTGTTGTGGATGGGCTACAGAATGATGTAATTTATATTGTGGGGAAAAATCACTAATTCAATGTGGGTTATAATTGCTTGGATCCAATAGACCAAAATTTAATTTGAAAGATTTGAGGTATGAGCTATCTTTATAGTAAGAACTGTGCACAGGTCCACTTCCAAATACACATGAATTATAAATTTGCACAGCTTCTCACTTAAGATACAAATACTGGGAAAAGTCAACGTTTTCGTAAATGTTTAATGTTAACTTGAGCTCAGTTAACCTTTATTTAATTTATTGTACATATATATAAAGTATTATAGTAGAAATGCAATTACATTTTAATCTAGACGATTATGTCAAGGCTGACAAAGCTTAAAGATGCATTTCATGTGATTGTTTAATAATACCCACCAGCAGTGCATTCTAGTATGACAAAAAAATACAATTACTACAAATGACTTCATTTTTTTTGCCATCAACTATACATATAAAGATTTTTTTCCTTATTTATGCAATCTAAGTTTATTTTAAAAATAGGTTTTCTGGTGGTGTTCTTTTAAAAGTATGTGTTTCACCCAAGCGAAATGCTTAAATAGAATATGTTTTGAATGGGACGCTGAAGCTGCGGAAGAATCAATTCGAGGAGATGTCACCTGAGTGAACTTATTAGAGAACTGTAGTCCATATTATTGATTTGTTCGCAGAATTTAAATTGTGCTAACATTTTCCTCCACAACACTTTCTCTTGCCTTGCCACGAAATCAATGCCATCGGTAATAACTGCGTTTTTATAAAACAGGCGGCGCCACTACTCATTTTAAGCTAACTATTGCAAGGAAACATCCACAAAGAATGGGACAGAGCAAAACCAAAACCTTTATTTTTAAAGATAAGGCAACTAAGGACAAAGGCGCTGAATACATTTCTTTAAATTTGCTTAATTTTTTTTACTGTTTTTTACAGCTACTTGTTGAATGTGTGCTGCTCATGACACAGAGCTGTCAACCCCCTGAATTTTTCAGGAGTTACCAGAATTTGCGTTCTTTTCCCTGGTCTCCTGTCACTCAAACGCATTCCCCCGATTTCTGACGACTTCGGGCGATTTTCCCGTTGTTTTTGGCATTTCAGTGACGGCAGCTGGAGCTATGCACTCAATAATACAGTCACATTACAATGATACATTTACATTAATGATTAAGGGGCACATTTACTAAAACTTAAATTAATTTTTTTATGAAAATAAACTTCTTGAAAAAAAACATAGCGACAAAACATCACGACAAAATCAAGCGCCAATTAGTTTTTTGTACGATCGACGCTCAATTTTATTGGTTTTTATTGGTTTTTGCTGCAAAAAAACTTTTTCGAAACCACACATTTTTCGGATTATCCAGTGCAGATCATGATGTCAAGAAACATCTTCAGGGATATCTGCCATTGACTTATACATGACTACAACAGGTCTGAGATGGCGATTTTTCAAATTCAGATTTTTTAGCAGCTGTGGGGTATGATTAATCTCTAAAAATTCTAGGTTTTTTTCCATGAAAAATTCTAGTTTTCCCCCTAAAAAAACAGAAAAAAATCAAGGTTTACTAAATGGATCCTTATGTGCTAAGTATCTATGATTCCTGCCGACTGCACAAACACTCCACAAAGTGCAACCAGTCCATGGGGCACATTTACTAAAGAGCGAATTGTGTTTTTTTGGTGAATTTTTGCTAAAAATACAATATGCCGCAGCATTGCCTATTTACTAAAAGTCAAATAAGACAGTTCGGTAGAAAAATACCTTGTCGCTGGGGAACTTAGCGTTGTTTTGCCAGGCGAATTTTTGTTCAGGTGAATGATCGTAAAGTATTTATAAAAATGCGAAAATTTTAATTTGTTACCCTTTTCACCAAAATCTGTTTAGCCAGGTTCTGACTGGCAAAATAATACAATTATGCTACATCCTCAAAATTATTATTATATGTCATTGACATCAAATCCTGTAGTCCAAAAAAGTCATAAGCAAAAGTCCAAAAGCTTTCGTTTTTTTTAAAGTGGGATTATGTTTACAAATTGTAACTGTTTAACATATGTTATTTACAGTTTTATTTAACACTTGAAGCTCATTTTACATTTGATTTAGGGTGGGCTCATGTCTAGGGCAAGAGATAGAGGATCTCTGTCTTCCTTTTAGTTCCTTGGACATTTTTAAAAAGAAGTGGCCACTTCCAGCAATTTTACCAACATCACTAATAAATACATACATACAACCTTTATATACCCACTGCATTTAACTTGACGTAAGCATAAGTTAACCAGGTTAAGAAAGTTTCACCAGAAAAGAACGCTAGAGAAAATTCATTATGACATTTTCACATGAATGAATCATTGCTGATAAGTACGCCAACGTTCTTTTGCCGAGATTTAGGGGCCGATTCACCAAGGGTCGAATATCGAGGGTTAATTAACCCTCGATATTCGACTGGGAATTAAAATCCTTCGACATCGAAGTCGAAGGATTTTAGCGCAAATAGTTTGATCGTTCGATCGAAGGAATAATCCTTCGATCGAACGATGAAACCTTTCGAATTCGAACGATTCGAAGGATTTTAATCCAACGATCGAAGGATTATCCTTCGACCAAAAAAACTTAGGCAAGCCTCTGGGGACCTTCCCCATAGGCTAACATTGGGTTCGGTAGGTTTTAGATGGCAAACTAGGGGGTCGAAGTTTTTTCTTAAAGAGACAGTACTTCGACTATCGAATAGTTGAACGTTTTTTAGTTCAAATCCTTCGTTTCAAAGTCGTAGTCGAAGTAGCCCATTCGATGGTCGAAGTAGCCCAAAAAACACTTCGAAATTTGAAGTTCTTTTACTTCGAATCCTTCACTCGAAGTTAGTGAATCGGCCCCTAAATTTCACATTTTGACGACTATGCAAATTCATCATGAAATAATGTCTGATGTAGTTGCGCTAAGTATGGCGGAGACTTCCGAAGTGAAAATTCTCAGTTAAGTGTGCCCCCATGACGACCACTCTTTTAATAAACAGCTTCATTGCCTCAAAAATAGCTATAGTTATTGCTTGCTACAATTCCTTTCACCAGCTGACATTCTATTTCTCCTTTTAAAGCCATCTCCCACTATTTACTTAAAAATCAAAACAATTAAAAAAAAAAAAAATATCTCTCCCCACATTTAACAGTGATCTATTCCTTCTTTCAGATTATAATTTTTTCCTATGTGGCAGACTCCCCCTTCAGCTAACCTTCAGCCTAAAATCCCTCAGTTCTCCTCTGATCCTGATTTACTTGTCAATATGTATAAGTAGTGATGGGCGAATTTGGGGTGTTTTGCTCCGCTGAAAAATTAGTAAAACGGCGTCGGGGTCCATTTTTTAAAAAATTTTCTTGGCGATTTCGGAAATTTTTGCACCGGTGGCGAATCGCTGGACTTCGCCACAAATTTGCGCCTTGCGAATAAATTCGCCCATCACTATGTATAAGTCAATTATGCTCTGTATTATTGACCCATGTCAGCAACCATTGCTCACGATCTGCAGAACTCATTTGGAGGAAACTCCCTCCACTATATATATATATATATATATATATATATATATACATACATATACATATTTGTATCATGCCTCAATTCTGCCCTAGGTTTTATGACAAAGAAAGTTAATTTTGCAGTTGAATGTGATTTTGGAGTGCTCTTCTCCGCTTGTACATGTTTCTACATGTTTCATGAGTGATGTTGGCATGAATGTCTGATAGAAAACCCAAACTAGGAACAAGTGTGGAGCAAATTGCTCACTCATCTCCAATGCTATAGACAGACATGCTAGACAAAATAGGGAAGCAACTTATATGGCTGCAAAGTAAAGCATTAAAAAAGGCATGGGGTTGTCCACCTTTAAATTAACTTTTAGCATGATGAAGAGAATGTTATTCTGAAACAATTTAGAATTGGTCTTCATTTTTTCATTATATGTAGTTTTTGAATGATTTAGATTTTTCTTCACCAGCTCTCTAATTTGGAATTGTGACCCCCATTTGAAAGCGGAGTCTGAAGAGTAAGGCAAATAATTCAAAAACTATAAAAAATAAATAATGAAGACCAATTAAAACTTGCTAAGAATATGCCATTCTATAACCTGAACCTGAGTTAACCGAATGTGAACTTACCCGTTAAAGCACTGCGTTTCCTCAAGGACATCAAGTCGTTCATAGACAGGGTTAGTATGGTTATGTTTTTGTGCATAAACCTTTAATAAAACCTGAAAGTACATTTTAAATAGCAAAGTGGCATAGCAAGTAGTTGTATCATAGAATTACCTTATTATTATACAGGTAGAGAAACCTGTTAGCATTTAATCGTTTTGAATTGTTCATTTATGGTGCCATCTGTTGTAAAATCTTGGCACTAAAAGGGTAAACCAATAAACTGTAGTTCTAGACAGAAGATCCCATTGTTGCACTGGCAGAAGCAAGCTCCAACATGCAGATTATCTGAGTTAAATAGGGAGAAGAGTGATTTATGTGGAGTCACAGAGATAGACTGCATATGAAAAAAAAACTTTCTTTAATATAAATGTGCTTTTGTTGTGGAGAAATCATACAAATTACACCTTCAAGTATAGGTTTTCATCACTCTTGTGTCCAAATAATTTACAAACTCATCCACTGTATTTAAGAATGCAGAAATAGTTTCGCTCTCTGCTGTCATAGCTATGAGCAAAACGATAGTGCAAGGCTTTAGCCTGTACATGGCTAAGTAGTAATTGATTCCAGCTAATGACATACAGTTTGAAAGAAATCTTTACATGATATTGACCTTTTTGTTTGCTTTACTTTTTTCTTTTATTATTGTGAAAGCTGTGATAGTTAAGCACTGGATAAAGTAAGCCCTTACGAATTTATAAAATAACGTTCTCTACTTTTTTTTAATGGAAGCTTATCTGCTACATATTTTTTCTTATTGCTTTCTGACTTTCTTCTCTTTATCTACCAGTCCCCGATGCACAAGATACTGAATATATTTATAGATAGTGGGATTCATCTGTTTGTCTTGACAAGGGGACTCCTCAATTGACCTTTTGCCTTCAGTTATCCAATTGAACCCCATTGTTACATACCGTAATGAAACACCTGGGGGCAGATTTAATAAGCTCGAGTGAATTTTCGAAGTCCAAAAAGTTCAAATTTCCAAGTAGTTTTTTGGATACTTCGACCATTCGAATTTACTTCGACTTCGATTTGAAGTAAAAATCGTTTGAATATTTGACCATTCGATAGTCGAAGTACTGTGTCTTTAAAAATCCTTCGATTTGAATACTTCACCAAATCAAAGCTACCGAATTGCTATATGGCCCATGGGGACCTTCTAGTGCATTTTTTAAAGTTTTTGGCATCGAATAAAAATACTTTGATCGCTAAAAATCGCTGGAATTGTTAGATTAGAAGGATTTAATCGATTTGAACGATTTTTATTCGATCGATCAAATGCTATTTTAGAGCTAAATCCTTCAAATTCGATATTCGAAGGATTTGAATTTGATGGTCGAGGGTTTTAACCCATTGAAATTCGACCCTTGATAAATCTGCCTGCTGGATTCAGAAATGGTAAAAAATGGCCACAGCATTTATTAACATTTTATCAAATAAATAGGACCTTGCCAGCCTCACCCGAAGGCAATATTCAAAGCCAGAATTCCATAACAGATTGCTACTATGCTCTGCCGCTCCTCAATTGAGATCAGCACTATGTCATTATATCCACCACTGAGTATTAGGCTGCCTCTACCTACAGAGAGGATGGCCCCAAACTCTGCTACGAGCAGGAGCTGCATCTCCCACCATGAGAGAAGTTCAGCAGCCCTGCTGCTGCTAATTAATCTGCAGTATGCCGATGATAGGAAATCCAAGCAGTAGTAGCACAAGCAGTAGTAGCGACTGTATCAATCAACCCACTGTGCAGTCACAGGAGAGAACCTCCTGTCTCCCTCTTCTAAATGTACCTGTGCAGTACTCTGGCAAGGTCCTACCGCTGCTGTGACAAATAAAAACTCTTATCATATATCTACTTTTCTGATCCAGAGTAAGGCAAAAAAAAAACCCAGCCAGAAGCCACTGCCAATTATGCCTCAAAAGAGAAAAAATTCCTTCCTGACCCCAATGGCAATCGGAAACATTCCCTGGATCAAGAATTTGACATTCATTTAACATGAATAATAACATGCAAACCCTCTCATGATCATACTGAATATCAGTACCGAAACCACAATATAACAGTACATGCAGGAATGCATCCACATTTGCTTATTAATATATAATATAAGAACATAAACAGAAACTCCTGACATTTCACAAAGTATGCAAAAAAGGGGAGGGTGGGTGGGATGTTTGTACCTGCTCAGAAGATAAGGAAGTGAACTGCTTCTTCCCCTGACATCACATCCCTCTCTTTCTCCTGCCTTAACTCACTCCATCTCACCCAATCAAAGCTACATCTGCTTTTACCAATCTTTAAATGTAAACTAGTTGATATATTTCATGGGAACAGCCAATTCCTCTGACGGGTGAATGGTTAGTGTCAGAGTGTAATAATAATATAGGGTTTATATCTATTATCTAAGTCCCCCATTCACTCTGACGCCGCAATGCCAAGGGCCCAAATCAGGTTAGGTAAAGGGAGATGGTCAAATGTTCATCTAGATGGACAGTGGTCACATAGATAAATGATACTAGGGTATGATAATAAATCATCTTCATTCTGGTATTAGAAACCAGAGTGTCAGCATTGTTTCTTAGGGCCCTGTGCAGAAGTGTTGCTCAATAACTGATTTCGCCTTCCTGTCTGAAATTACTAGACACAAGCTCTTGAGGTTGTGTGCGGTTGGGACCAGGAAACTGTCTTATCTTGTAATACTGCACATCTTGCAAGAATGTATAAATGTATATGTCAGTAAGTGTCCATGCCTTACAATGTTTAGACCATTTATGGTATGTCCGTGTACCCCCACTTCTGTCTTACCATCTATGCCATCAAAAATGGTATAAAAGCTTATGTCAAGTGGGAGTATCTTTGGTAAGTCCTTGGGTGACATTCCGTGTGTTACTCCAACAGCTTACCCAGACAAAACTGCTCATTATTACTAAAGGTTTTCTTTTACTAAGCTTTGTCTTACACAAGGTCAAAATGGTATTACTAAAAATACCATCAAAACCAGTGTAATCTTGCTGCTGATCATTCGGATCCCTTGTCATGCAGCCCCTGCGTTTGTATCTCCAGGGCTTTCCTTTCATGGACAACATGTTCAATGGTTATTCATTCTCCTCTGTTTACTTCACTTTAACCACCATTCCATGTACAAAATCAGTATATTCAGTAGGTTTATCACTCTTGGTCCCGAATAAAACTCTCCAGTCCTCTAATCCTGTTGGAAGTCCTCCAGTCATGACATATTAGACAAGTGGCCTGCCAGCATATATACACAAACTTTCACATGGTAATAACTTACTTAATAGAGAAATTGTACATGTGAAAAATCCCTTTCCTTTAAAATACTTTGTACCCTTCTCTATTCAAGAGTATCATTAATTTCAACTCATAACTTGAGTTTTCTTGTTAACTCTATTGAATATTTCAGTTTCTCATATCTGTTATTTACTAACATTTTAATTTCTATTTTAATCAACAAATGAAATTCTAAAAGAAAAAAAAAAAAGAAAAAGAAATTCTAAAAACTCTAAAAAATTGAGACTTATCAAGTGTTAAAACCACAAAAAACTCTAATACAAAACTTCGGCAAGTAAAAGCAGTTGAGGTCCCATAGAAGCCAATGGTTGCTGCTCTGATCCAATCGGACCTTTTATTTAGCCATTCAGAGATTTTCATTTTTTTTTTTACTAGAAATTGTCTAAAAAACTTGAATTTTCAGAGGTTTTCATATATTTCAATGCATCTTTTTTTTCATTCGTACTTTTTCTATTCTGATATTTTAATAAAGTACATGACATTAGTGTTTTTGAGAAAATCAGTGTATTCGTGGTTTCAAAAACTTCTAAAACCACTAAAATGATTTTTTTTGCGGGTGAATAGGCTGTATTCGGTCGAATCGAATACAGGTCTCCATAGGCTAAAACAACAATTCGGCAGGTTTTAGATGGCGAATGGTCGAAGTCAAAGTTTTAAAGAGACAGTACATGATAAATTTAGATTTTCAGATTTTTTTCCAAATTCGAATCGGACTATTCCCTAGCCGAAGTACACAAAAATAGCTTGAAATTCAAATTTTTTTACTTATAATTTTTAATTCAACCTTTGATAAAACTACCCCTTAATGTTATCTTAAAACTCACCACTGCCCGATAAAATGCTCTTTTGATCATTAGTGAGACGCGTTTCGCGTAAAATTTGCGCCGTTTCGTGTAAAATTCACGAAATGGCACTGGCGTCTCGTTTTTGACGCCGGCGCCCGTTTTTTTGAAGCTGGCGGCCATTTTTTTGACTAATTTTTGTGGGCGTTTCGCGAATTTATTCGCTGGCGGCGAATCGCGCAAATTCGCAGTGAATTTGTGCCTGGCGAGTAAATTTGCCCATCACTATTGATCATCTCCAACCACTAAATATCAAGGCTTTGTACAAATTTTAACACAGTCTTGTGGGAATCTAACATAAAAAAGATTTTATATAAGGTTGGACTGAACTGCTTAACCTGCCCTCTGCACAAAGTGCTGGATTTGTAATCTGGTACTCGGTGCCACATCCCCCAGAATGAGCAATAAATGAGCACACTTGCATCTCTTAGTGCTCCACCATTTCTACCACTTGTTCCCCACGAAGCATTAAATTGCCTCTAAATTGCTTTCTTTATTTAGTTTTTTTTTACTATTTGGTATATATTGTTCATTTTGTTTTGAATACTGCTTAATATCATTTCATTTTATTTAAAAAAAAAATCCAATCAATATTTCTAAACGATATGAGCTTTAAGAATTCAAATCAGGAGAATGTTGACTAATATATTGCAATAGTGATATTTTAATATTTTTGTCTCCTCTGATTAAAATTAGGTCTTTGTAAACATGAATTGACTTAATTGCTTTGATTTGACATGCGTTTGGGATTGCTTTTATGAGAGATGCCGGATAAATCTTATCAAACATGCAGAAACAAGGGCTAATGATGAGAAAGAATAGCAATGGAGTTATTAAACTTTTTTCCCAATGAATATACTTTTAATGTTTTCCATTAGATTAGGGAAACAAATATTATTAGCATTAGTATTCTGTTTTCAATCCATTGGTGCTCTTTTTAAAATAATAAACTAGAGACTAGAGGGCTAATTATGAATACAAAGCAGACCATGAATGCACTTTTTTGGATTCCATTAGCAAAGTTTTTGCTCCAGAATTTCAGTGTAATTGTTGCAGTTGGAGAAAGTCATGTTGTGTCCATTGCAACTTGCAGATGATGCACCAATATGGACACAAATGTAGCATCAGTTTAGCAAAATCCTTTAAAGTTGTGACAACATTTCAGTAAGATTTGTGAATCACTTCCAGCACTCAGTGAACCAACAACTCCAAGCTGACATCCCATTGCTTCATTGAGCTCACTTGTGCACTAGTCATTAGAGCAGGTGGGGTAGGTGCTATAGCACAAGTGCTTAAACATACAAGTAGCTATGAGCACAAGTATCTTTAAAACTTTAACTAAACTATAAAAACTGAATATGCCAAAAATGTCATATTTTATATAATGACCTTATTACATCAGCCTAAACTTTCAGCTTCTCAATCGGAGCAATGATCCAGGACTTCAAACCTATCACAGGGGGTCACCATCACATGATCAGCGGGCTCTGAGCAGCTGTTGAGAAGCTAAGCTTAGGGGTCGTCACAAATTATCAAGCAGAAAATTAGGGTTGACCTGTAATATAAGCTGATGCTACAAGGCTGATTATTAAATTCTGATGCTAATTGCAGTTGTTTCTGTGCTGCCATGTAGTAATTACCTCTATTAATTACGAATTAGCCTTATAGTGTGACTTTATTTTCTATGTGTACTGTATATTTTGAGTTGGTCCATAAGCTCAGTAACTGACAGCAGCAAAGAGCATGTGCAGTGAATCCGCAGAAAAGAAGATGGGGAGCTACAGGGGCATCTTTGGAGACACATATCTTTAAAGTTAAAGGGCCGTGGTTGCCTTGGGCTGGTACAGAAGCCCAAAACATAATGTACAACATTTCTAACCTACTTCTTTAGTTAAGCTTTGGCTCTCCTTTAAGAATGGCCTCGATGCACATTCAGTTTTGAGTCCATTTTAGCATGTTGCAATTGCTGTTGCTTTAGTAAACAAGCACATATATATATATATATATATATATATATATATATATATATATATATATATATATATATATATATATATGCATACATCTTCACTAATTATGAGTGCTCATCTTCATTACTAATATCTATCACTTTTTGACGAAGCACCCAATCGTTCAAGTCAGAGTGCGGATACACATCTGGACTTATTTGCCTTTTATTATAAAATGCCTAAGGCTGATGGCACAGCCAACGCGTTAGGCATTTTATAATAATAGGTATTTTATGTTTATGTGCTCATGCTCATCCTACCCCTTTCAATGATGCCAGAGAAGGGTCAGATTGGGTGCAGGTATATAAATTGGCACAGGTTGCGGGACTAATATATTTCTAGCTGTACATCACTAATGCAGGCTCATTTTAAAACGCGGTGGAAAAACAGACAAAACAGGCAGAACCTTTCGATATCAGTGGGCGTTAGCTGAAGGACTGCATTATGGGCACCATGGGTATATAATGTTACTGCTGTCAACTTCATCTACTGTCTTCAGTTTTTTGATAGTATAGCTGCTATTCCCCAGCTCTCTTGCCATCTTGATCAGCTTTAAATTGCTCTATGCTTTCAAACCCCCAACTAATACATACAGAGGCATGTTTATTGCAACACCTTTATAAATAGACACCCACTAAGATATAAATAAAGCTGTGTTATAAACGACAATGAAACCAGCAAATATCACCACTTGAATGCTGTGTGAAATAACATGTATTTGCCAAGTTGTGTAATTATTGTATGTAAATGTGTGACTGAGCATACAATTCTGATGTAAAAAGGTATTAGGCAAAAAACATATTTAAAAACCATCCTTGAATGAGTACAGCATTTAACACTTTTCATTCCAGAAAAACCTCGCCACCTGAACTGTATAGCCTTCTTTAAGTTTTCAGCCTGGTACACCATTTGTACAGTGTATATAACATGATCAGCTCTTTGTAATGGATTATTTTTTTTATCGAAATGCATGGTGTTCATTTGTTTGCCAATAAAACAACAGAGTTTTAAAATATGCCATTTAATTTAACACCAATATTTACAATGTCATGTAAAATGTTTTACATGTCCTTATAATATGCTCCTTGCATCTTGCCCTATTCTAACCTCATTGCCCTATCTACAAATGCTGCTCCTACCAATTTGCACATGATTGTTGCTCCAATGCCGATAACTATTCTCAACATGCTGTATCTATAAACCGACGGTGCTCAGTGAAATCAGTTGTACAGCACTTTGGAGATGATATGATTAAGAAGTTCATTTGGATTTCACCTCCCGCAGGAACGAATCCCAGAATTTCATTGCATTCTCATGTTTTTACAAGCAGTCAATCATCTGTCACCGCAATGGAGCATGTTTCTTCTGTGATCTAATTGTTTATTCAGTATCTGTGCTATATATAGATGGGAGTTTTGAGGCCAGATAATGACATGCCTGCTACCATGAGATACTGACATCTTGGGTGTCCTGGGCTAAACCTGAAAAAGTCCACTTGTTTTAAAGTTAAGCACACATGTTCTATCACTCTGTAAACACAAACCATAACAGATATGCTGGTCTTACAGCTGTTCAACTCGGGCTCTGTTTTCCCTCTGTCATGTTCCCAATATTCCATTTCATGTCTCCTGATAGACTGACTGTGTTTGCACAGAGTGAAGTCAAGGGGTGAAAGAATCCCATGTGTGTGGGGAGCTGAAAGTAAAACTGGAAAAGAACTTGTTTTTATGTCATGTATCTGCTGTATATTTCAAATGAGTAAGGAGTATATTGCTCCTCTGAGGTTTGGATTATATGTGATTCTATTATTTATTGCTGCTCTAAAGTGAGCTGTAGGGTTGATGAACACTGAGGGGGTTATTTATTTGTCCAAATGCCAAAACTCTAAAAATTCAAGTTTTTTTTTACTATAAATTCCGAATTTTTATTGGAAAAAAAAACTAAAGTTTTTCGAGACTTATTATACCCTGAGGATGGAAATGTCAGAATCCGAAAATCCAGCATCTCAGACCTGCCGAGGTTGTACATAACAATGTAATTATCCTACCGCACACCTGTAGTTCACCAATCCTGCAAGCTGGTGGGGTTGTACATAAGTCAGCGGAAGAGGTCCCTATCATATTTGAAAGTTTCTGTGGTCTGCGCTGAAATTAGCTGCCTTTTCCGGAAAAACCCTTGCTCTATTTTATCAAGTTAGTCCCCGATCAATTGTGCTTTTTTAATAATAAATAAGGTCCAATCATGGATTCTAGATTGGTAAGACTTTTTTTCATTTAAATACTTAGAAAAATTAAGATTCAAAAATGTAGTCAAAATTTGTTATGCATTTACAGAGTTCAGTGTAGCGGTGGGGTGTAAATCTCAGGGGCCCCAGTCGCTAAGCCTGCCAACCTTCATCTGCAGTGAACACCCCCCCTCCCCCACGTGTCAAATCACATCATGTGACACGTTGTGCTGAATTCAAATCTACTTGCGACTGGGGTGCGGACAGGGAGTGGGCCTGGGTCAACAGAGGCCCAGTCGGATCCTTCGTAGAGCTCATTTATAAACACAGGGTAAATTTGTACCTGGGCAGTAACCCATAGCAACCAATCAGCGAATAGCTTTTTTCAGCCAGCTAAAGGTAGAAATAATGAATGCAAACATCTGATTGGTCTCCTTGGGTAACTGCTCAGGTACAAATTTGCACAGTGTTTATAAATGAAAAAACAAAACTTTGAGTGCTCTCATCTGTATTATAAAAAACCATAGTTCTCGAAGACCCAATAAAAAAACTACACTGTAAGGGGCAGATTTACATAGGGTCGAATATGGAGGGTTAATTAACCCTCCATATTCGACTGCCGAAGGTAAAAATTTTTAAAGAGACAGTACTTCGACTTTTAGTTCGAATCGTTCGATTCCTTAACTCGAGCTAAGTAAATGGGCCCTAAATGTCAGCCAAAGGCACCTGTCATTTGCATAGACACCTGTGTTTAAACAACATGTTGTATAGTTGCATAGAGTCAAAGTAACCTACAGGAATGGAACCTGTTATCCAGACCTGGGGCTTTCCAGATAGGGGCTCTTTCCATAATTTAATTCTCCATACCTTAACTCCCCTAAAAATCATTTAAACATTAATTAAGAACTGTTTTGCCTCCAATAAGGATTAATTATATCTTAGTTGGAAGTACAAGGTGCTGTTTTATTATTACCTAGAATAAAAAATCATTTTTAAAAATGTGAATCTATCGGAGATGGCCTTCCTGTAATTTGGAGCTTTCTGGATAATGACTTTCCGCGATAATGGATCCCATACCTATATTTTAGGGTGACAAGTTGGGAACTATAAGTTGTTCTGAGCATGTGAATTTTGCTTTCCATTTAGATATACTTACAACTGACCTTTCTGTCAACCCATCCTAACCCAGATTGTTCCATTGAAGGGTATTTGTTGATCACTCACACGGCAAAGAATTTATGAGGTCTGTTCATGTCCAAAAGAGCTGCTGTAATTAGAGATGTCGCGAACTGTTCGCCGGCGAACTTGTTCGCGCTCGCCGGAAGTTCGCGAACGTCGCGCGACGTTCGCCATTTTGGGTTCGCCATTGTTGGCGCTTTTTTTTGCCCTCTCACCCCAGACCAGCAGGTACATGGCAGCCAATCAGGAAGCTCTCCCCTGGACCACTCCCCTTCCCTATAAAAACCGAAGCCCTGCAGCTTTTTTTCACTCTGCCTGTGTGTGCTGAAGAGATAGTGTAGGGAGAGAGCTGCTGCCTGTTAGTGATTTCAGGGACAGTTGAAAGTTTGCTGGCTAGTAAACGTTTTGATACTGCTCTGTTATTGGAGGGACAGAAGTCTGCAGGGGTTTGAGGGACATTTAAGCTTAGGTAGCTTTGCTGGCTAGTAATCTACCTTCTACTGCAGTGCTCTGTATGTAGCTGCAGTGGGCAGCTGTCCTGCTTCTGATCTCATCTGCTGACTGCTGCAATAGCAATAGTCCTTGTAAGGACTGCTTTTATTTATTTTTTTGTTGTTTTACTACTACTACTACTACTACTACTACTATAAGAGCCCAGTGCTATTAGTCTAGCAGTGTTGGGGAGTGGGACTGGTGTGCTAATCTGCTGCTCCTAGTAGTTCAGCAGCACCAACTTTAATTTTTTTTTATTTAACTTTTTTTTATTTTACTACCGCTGTAGTAGTGTATAAGTTGACCTTTTAGGCATTATTTGCCCTGTAGGCATTTTTTGCCCAGTGTGTTATTCAACCAACTGCTATCTAGCTGTGTGACCGTGTTCACATTCTGTCTAAATATCCATAATATTACCGTCTCCAGAAAAAACACCGGAGTGACTTTTTTCAAGCAGCCATAATAAATTTTACGTAATCCGTATCCATCGCTGTAGTAGTGTATAAGTTGACCTTTTAGGCATTATTTGCCCTGTAGGCATTTTTTGCCCAGTGTGTTATTCAACCAACTGCTATCTAGCTGTGTGCCCGTGTTCACATTCTGTCTAAATATCCATAATATTACCGTCTCCAGAAAAAACACCGGAGTGACTTTTTTCAAGCAGCCATAATAAATTTTACGTAATCCGTATCCATCGCTGTAGTAGTGTATAAGTTGACCTTTTAGGCATTATTTGCCCTGTAGGCATTTTTTGCCCAGTGTGTTATTCAACCAACTGCTATCTAGCTGTGTGCCCGTGTTCACATTCTGTCTAAATATCCATAATATTACCGTCTCCAGAAAAAACACCGGAGTGACTTTTTTCAAGCAGCCATAATAAATTTTACGTAATCCGTATCCATCGCTGTAGTAGTGTATAAGTTGACCTTTTAGGCATTATTTGCCCTGTAGGCATTTTTTGCCCAGTGTGTTATTCAACCAACTGCTATCTAGCTGTGTGCCCGTGTTCACATTCTGTCTAAATATCCATAATATTACCGTCTCCAGAAAAAACACTGGAGTGACTTTTTTCAAGCAGCCATAATAAATTTTACGTAATCCGTATCCATCGCTGTAGTAGTGTATAAGTTGACCTTTTAGGCATTATTTGCCCTGTAGGCATTTTTTGCCCAGTGTGTTATTCAACCAACTGCTATCTAGCTGTGTGACCGTGTTCACATTCTGTCTAAATATCCATAATATTACCGTCTCCAGAAAAAACACCGGAGTGACTTTTTTTCAAGCAGCATTCTTATATTTTACGTAATCCGTATCCACCGCTGTGTATACGTTGACCTTGTAGGCATTATTTGCCCTGTAGGCATTTTTTGCCCAGTGTGTTATTCAACCAACTGCTATCTAGCTGTGTGACCGTGTTCTCATTCTGTCTAAATATCCATAATATTACCGTCTCCAGAAAAAACACCGGAGTGACTTTTTTTCAAGCAGCATTCTTATATTTTACGTAATCCGTATCCACCGCTGTGTATACGTTGACCTTGTAGGCATTATTTGCCCTGTAGGCATTTTTTGCCCAGTGTGTTATTCAACCAACTGCTATCTAGCTGTGTGACCGTGTTCTCATTCTGTCTAAATATCCATAATATTACCGTCTCCAGAAAAAACACCGGAGTGACTTTTTTTCAAGCAGCATTCTTATATTTTACGTAATCCGTATCCACCGCTGTGTATACGTTGACCTTGTAGGCATTATTTGCCCTGTAGGCATTTTTTGCCCAGTGTGTTATTCAACCAACTGCTATCTAGCTGTGTGACCGTGTTCTCATTCTGTCTAAATATCCATAATATTACCGTCTCCAGAAAAAACACCGGAGTGACTTTTTTTCAAGCAGCATTCTTATATTTTACGTAATCCGTATCCACCGCTGTGTATACGTTGACCTTGTAGGCATTATTTGCACAGTGTTTTCTTCAAACCGCCATCTAGCTGTGTGAGCTTGTTCACATTTTGTCTAAATATTGATAATATTATCGTCTCTAGAAAAACCACTTGAGTTACTTTTTTTCAAGCAGCATTCATATATTTTACGTAATCCGTATCCACCGCTGTAGTAGTGTATACGTTGATCTTGTAGGCATTATTTGCACACTGTTTTCTTCAAACTGCCATCTAGCTGTGTGTATTATCGTTTCCAGAAAAACCAACTGAGTTTTTGTTGTTGTTGTTTTTTTAAAAATAATGCCAGGCAAAGGCAGGCCGCCACGCAGAGGCCGTGCTAGGGGCCGTGCTGCTATGCAATCCTGTGGCCCTAGCAAATTGCCCAGTTTTAAAAAGCCAATGACCCTGAACTCCCAAAATGCTGAAGAGGTAGTTGACTGGCTTACACAGCACACCCCATCCTCTACCGTTTCTAACTTTACCACAACATCCTCCTCATCCTCCACTGCTATGGCCACCCCACGTAACACTTCCTCCACCACCGGTGCCCCTTCTTCACTGGAGTCAGAGGAGTTATTTTCCCATGAGTTTCTTGAACTGAGTAATGCGCAACCATTATTGGCAGAAGAAGATGAAGGAGATGAGGACGTTACACCAGATTTAATTCTGGCAGAGAACACGACAGAGATGGACATAATGATGAGTGATGAGGAGGAGGAGGAGGTCCCCGCTGCTGCTTCCTTCTGTGATGTGTCAGAAGAAATTGATGCATCTGAGGAGAATGATGATGAGGAGATTGATGTTTTGTGGGTGCCTAGTAGAAGAGAGCAAGAGGAGGGTAGTTCAGATGGAGAGACGGAGAGTCAGAGAGGCAGTAGGAGAATAAGACTTAGAAGAAGCAGGGAGGCCAGCCCGCAGGGATCAGTAGGGCAACAACATGTATCGGCACCTGTGTTCAGCCGGCCAACGCACCCGCCATTGCCGCCAATGCCGCCAACTTCTACTGTTACCGCCAGATCGCACACTTCCAAAAAGTCAGCAGTGTGGGATTTTTTTAATGTGTGTGCCTCTGACAAAAGCATTGTAATTTGCAATGAGTGCAGTCAGAAACTGAGCCTTGGTAAGCCCAACAGCCACATAGGTACAACTTCTATGCGAAGGCACATGAGCGGCAAGCACAAAGCACTTTGGGAGCAACACCTCAAAGGCAACAGGCAAACTAAAAGCCACACTCCTTCTGGTCCAGCATCTTACTGCTCTACCTCTGCTCTCCTTGACCCATCTGAACCACCCTCCACTCCGCCTTCCACCTTGACCACCTGTTCCCATTCCCAGTCATCTGCCACCAGCCAAGTTTCTGTGAAGGCCATGTTTGAGCGTAAGAAGCCAATGTCTGACTGTCACCCCCTTGCCCGGCGTCTGACAGCTGGCTTGTCTGCACTCTTAGCCCGCCAGCTTTTACCATACCAGCTGGTGGACTCTGAGGCCTTCCGCAAATTTGTAGCAATTGGGACACCGCAGTGGAAGGTACCCAGCCGCAATTTTTTTTCTAAAAAGGGAATACCACACCTGTACCAACATGTGCAGAGCCAAGTTACCGCATCTCTGTCACTTAGTGTTGGGCCAAAGGTCCATATGACTACTGACGCATGGTCCTCCAAGCATGGTCAGGGCAGGTATGTCACCTACACTGCCCACTGGGTGAACTTGGTAATGGCTGGGAATGGGAAGCAGGGAATGGGTAGCTCAACAACAACAACAACAGTGGAGTTGGTGTCACCGCCACGGATTGCACGCGGTTCTGCCACCACCTCTACTCCTCCATCGCTCTCTACCTCGTCTTCTTCCTCTTCTTCTTCTTACTCTGCTGCTGGGTCCTCCTTCTCCTCCTCCACACCTGTGCACCCCCAGCTCCCCCTAGGCTATTCGACGTGCCAGGTACGCCGTTGTCACGCTGTCTTGGGGATGACGTGCCTGGAAAGCAAAAACCATACCGGATCTGTACTCCTGTCATCTCTGCAGTCACAGGCCGATCGGTGGCTGACCCCACACCAACTGCAGATCGGAAAAGTGGTGTGTGACAATGGAAGCAATCTGTTGGCAGCGTTGAGACTGGGAAATTTAACACATGTGCCCTGCATGGCACATGTGTTAAATTTAATAGTCCAACGTTTTGTCTCCAAGTACCCAGGATTCCAGGACGTTCTCACCCAGTCCAGAAAGGTGTCGGCCCATTTCAGACGTTCCTACACAGCCATGGCACGCCTTGCTGACATTCAGCAGCGCTACAACATGCCAGTCAGGCGTTTGATTTCTGACAGCCAGACTCGCTGGAATTCAACGCTCCTTATGTTGGAACGTCTGCTGCAACAACAAAGGGCCGTCAACGAGTACCTTTTTGAACTGGGTGGTAGGACTGGATCTGCAGAGCTGGGGATTTTTTTCCCCCGTTACTGGGTGCTTATGCGCGATGCCTGCAGGCTCATGCGACCTTTTGAAGAGGTGACAAATATGGTCAGTCGCACCGAAGGCACCATCAGCGACCTAATACCCTTCGCTTTCTTCCTGGAGCGTGCCGTGCGACGAGTGACAGATGAGGCTGTAGACCAGCGTGACGAGGAGCTGGAAGCGCACGATTTATGGTCGCAATCACCAGAACGAACCCAGGCACCTGCTGCAACGCAGGGAGAGGTGCCAGAAGTGGAGTCAGAGGAGGAAGGTGGCTTTGTGGAGGAGGAGGAGGAGGACCAACAGGAGCAGGCTTCCCAGGGGGCTAGTGGTGACCTTTTGGGGACCCCTGGTCTTGTACGTGGCTGGGGGGAGGAGACCGTGGATGATGCAGTCCTTGATAATGAGGAAGCGGAGATGGATAGCTCTGCATCCAACCTTGTGAGAATGGGGTCTTTCATGCTGGCATGCCTGTTGAAGGACCCCCGTATCAAGAGGCTTAAGGAGAAGGACCTGTACTGGGTCGCAACGCTACTAGACCCTCGGTACAAGCATAAAGTGGCAGAAATGTTACCAACATACCACAAGTCCGAAAAGATGCGGCATTTACAAACCAGCCTGCAAAACATGTTGTACAATGCTTTTAAGGGTGATGTCACTTCAGGAACTCATCAACATTCCAGGGGCAGAGGTGCCAGTAATCCTGCCACGAGCACACCTGCAAGGACAAAGCCCTTTGGCCGGTCTGTAACATCAGACATGCAAATGTTTTTCTGTCCAAGGCAGCGCCACAACCCTTCTGGATCCACCCTCAAAGAACGCCTCGACCGGCAGGTAGCGGACTACCTGGCATTAACTGCAGATATCGACACTCTGAGGAGCGATGAACCCCTGGACTACTGGGTGCGCAGGCTTGATCTGTGGCCAGAGCTGTCACAATTTGCCATGAACCTCTTGTCTTGCCCAGCCTCAAGTGTGCTCTCAGAAAGGACCTTCAGTGCAGCAGGAGGGATTGTAACTGAGAAGAGAACTCGCCTAGGTCACAAAAGTGTCGATTACCTGACCTTTATTAAAATGAATGAGGGGTGGATCTCGGAGGGTTACTGCACGCCGGAAGACTTGTTCTGACTTCTATGCAGCTGTCCTTCTCTTCAAGCCTCATGACTCCACACACAGCTGTCCTTTAGCGTCCTCCTCCCTCCGCCACCGTTACAAACTAGGGTGCAAACCCTACTGGTTTAATTTTTTCTGGCCTCTGTGCTTCAGTGGCTGCGTCCAAAAAAACGGGGCAAACAATGTCTACAAGGTCAACGTATGGCGAAAAATTACTATTTTCAGCATTTATATGGCATATTTTTTCTGGCAACTGTGCTTCAGTGGCTGCGTCCAAAAAAATGCATATTTTCTGCATTTATATGGCATAATTTTTCTGGCCTCTGTGCTTCAGTGGCTGCAACCAAAAAAATGCATATTTTGTCCATTTATATGGCATAATTTTTCTAGCCTCTGTGCTTCAGTGGCTGCAACCAAAAAAATGCATATTTTCTCCATTTATATGGCATAATTTTTCTAGCCTCTGTGCTTCAGTGGCTGCAACCAAAAAAATGCATATTTTCTCCATTTATATGGCATAATTTTTCTGGCCTCTGTGCTTCAGTGGCTGCAACCAAAAAAATTTATATTTTCAGCATTTATATGGCATAATTTTTCTGTCAACTGTGCTTCAGTGGCTGCGACCAAAAAAATGCATATTTTCTGCATTTATATGGCATATTTTTTCTGGCCTCTGTGCTTCAGTGGCTGCAACCAAAAAAATTTATATTTTCAGCATTTATATGGCATAATTTTTCTGGCAACTGTGCTTCAGTGGCTGCGACCAAAAAAATGACTATTTTCAGCATTTATATGGCATATTTTTTCTGGCCTCTGTGCTTCAGTGGCTGCGGCCAAAAAAACTGGGCAAACAATGCCTACAAGGTCAACGACGTTGACCTTGTAGGCATTGTTTGCCCAGTTTTTTTGGCCGCAGCCACTGAAGCACAGAGGCCAGAAAAAATATGCCACATAAATGCTGAAAATAGTCATTTTTTGCCATACGTTGACTCAACGTATATGGCAAAAAATGACTATTTTCAGCATTTATATGGCATATTTTTTCTGGCAACTGTGCTTCAGTGGCTGCGTCCAAAAAAACTGGGCAAAAAATGTCTACAAGGTCAACGTATGGCGAAAAATTACTATTTTAAGCATTTATATGGCATATTTTTTCTGGCAACTGTGCTTCAGTGGCTGCGTCCAAAAAAAACTGGGCAAACAATGTCTACAAGGTCAACGTATGGCGAAAAATGACTATTTTCAGCATTTATATGGCATATTTTTTCTGGCAACTGTGCTTCAGTGGCTGCGTCCAAAAAAACTGGGCAAACAATGCCTACAAGGGCAACGTATGGCAGTTGTTTAAAGAGAACAGTAGATTACTAGCCAGCAAAGCTACCTAAGCTAAAATGTCCCTCAAATCCCTGCAGACTTCTGTCCCTCCAATACAGAGCAGTATCAAGCAGATTACTAGCCAGCAAACTTACTATCATCTGTCCCTGAAATCACTAACAGCTCTCCCCCTACACTATCTCTTCCAAGCACACACAGGCAGATTTTTCAGATACATTTTTGCCCTTGATCCCCCTCTGGCATGCCACTGTCCAGGTCGTTGCACCCTTTAAACAACTTTAAAATCATTTTTCTGGCCAGAAATGTCTTTTTTAGATGTTAAAGTTCGCCTTCCCATTGAAGTCTATGGGGTTCGCGAACCGTTCGCGAACCGCTCGCATTTTTGCGCAAGTTCGCGAATATGTTCGCGAACTTTTTTTCCGACGTTCGCTACATCCCTAGCTGTAATCGCCCTATTACTGGCCCACATTATCTAGCTTAATAATGGCAACTGCTTCCACTGTACATTTATGAGGTTAGAGTTTAAGGATTAGCAGCAGCTTAGAAACTAGCCATGCCAAGCTGCTTATAGTATATGGCATATTTTATTTATTTGTAGTGGAATCTGTCACCGCTAAGAAAGGGATTTAACATTCATGGGAGGGAAAACAGAGCCAAATGTGTAAATATAGTAACATATTAAGATGCATTGTTTGTCCAGGATACACAGTAATACCATAGAATCTCAGTCCCAGGATCCTTGCATCTTAGATAATCAGGTTATTAGGTGCCTCAGCTTGGACCTTGCCTGTTTTCTTTACAGATAATAAAATACCAGCCAGAAAGTGAGACATGGAGCTAAATTCCACATGATGATGCCTTCTGTAACAGCTTATTTGCTGCGGAGTCAGAATGGTGCTTTCTTGTGCACGATGTTTTATAGTTCTGTCGGAGATACACTTTGAACTAATGGTGCCATTTTTCTGGCTGTACTCATAAAAATACCATCATAAGAAACAATATGAGTAAAAGAGAAATGTAAGTAAACTGCATATGTAGCCATATGGTTTACAGAAGTCTTTGGTTTCCAAAAATGTTTCTCTAGGGCAAATGCTATATTATCTTTCTGCCTTAGATAGAGCTGTAATGCAGTGGAAATGTTAGACTCCCAGTGTAGGTGTGCTAAACTTTGATGGTAACATTGCATTACTTACAGTGGATATGAATGCTTTGCAATAGCTAATTCTTACAATAAACATCTCCAATATGAAGCCACACCAGAAGGTGCTAGCATATCTACCCCTGTCATATTCCCAGCAGCTGGGGATAGACTTCTGCTACCTACATGGTGCTTGGCTGCTGCACATTTTGGCAATGGAGTGCTCATAAAGTATCTGTGCTAGATGACTTCAGGTCATCTAGTTATCCAGAAAGCTCTGAATTATGGGAAGGCCGTCTCCCATAGACTTTACCCAAATAATTCAGATTTTTAAAAATGATTTCCTTTTTCTCTGTAATAATAAAACAGTACTTTGTACCGGATTCAAAATAAGATATAATTAATCCTTATCTGAGGCAAAACCAGCCTATTAGGTTTATTTAATGTTAAAATAATTTTTTAGCAGACTTAAGATATGAAGATCCAAATTACGGAAATATCCATTATCCAGAAAACCCCAGGTCCTGGGCATTCTGGATAAAAGGTCTCATATCTGTTCTACAAAAAATAAATATAAAACAATATATATATATTAAACAAATATAAATGCTATATGGTTGTGGATAACCTTATAATGTTGGGCTGCTAAATATATATATATATATATATGAGAAATTTTGTGTCTTAAGCTACTAAAAAAAATCCTTACCCTTTAAACGAAACAGGTATATATATACAGGTATGGGACCTGGTGTTTTCTGGACAACTTATTTTCCGTAATTTGGATCTTCAGGCCTTAAATCTACTAGAAAATCATGTAAATATTAAATAAACCCAATAGATTTGTTTTGCTTCCAATAATTATACCTGTTTAGTTTAAGTTTAAAGGGTAATTTATATATATATATATATATATATATATATATATATATATATATATACATATATTTTATTAGCCAGTGTGCTCTTTCAACCCCACATGACGGAGGGGGAATGTAATAAAAATCACAAGTGGTGTATAAAATCATGTGAGTGTTTAGCGCTGCTTGAAATGCAAGATAATTTGCTGGCAAAAAAAAAGCAGAGTTTAGCGCTAACACCTGCTCACGAGTTTCATTAAATAATTTGTTGCAAAAATCGCTTTTATTACATACACAAAATCTATTTGTTCACAACTTTGCAAGGGAGTTGTTAAGGTCTGAAATTGGATAAAAAGGATGCAAACAACGTTAGAATTGGTCGCAATGGTTACTTTTGCATGCTTATTACATTCCCCCATATGAGTGTTATTAGCCATGAGCAGTGTGAGCCCAGATTTTGACTCAAATATTTGGTCATGGTGGTTTAGGTTAGATGACAGATTTTTAAAGCTGGCTAAACAACAACATACATACAGTATCACAAGTAAATTTAAAAACAAATCTGTTAGAACAAGTAATTAAAACAGTAAGATTATTTCCAGGGCTGATCCTATCAAATGTGGGGCCCAATTGGGACCATGTTGGCGGGGCCCCTAGACAAAGTGTTGCTGGCTACTGACACACCAAGTATTTAGGAAAATAAGGGCATACAGGCACAAAATAGAAAGGAAAGGGGCAGACAAGGTAAGAGAGTGAGAGGGATGAAATAGGGGCACATAATAGGGGCACACAGGGTAAGAGAGAGAGGGAGGAAATAGGAGAGTGGACTGGGTAGTTTGGGGCAGGCTGGGCCGATTCAGCTTGGGAGCAGGCTTGGTTGGATTGGGGGCAGGCAGGGCCTATCAAGGTTGGATGAAAGCTGGGCCTATTAGAGTTGGGGGCAGGCTAGACCTATGGAGTTGGGGGATAGGCTGGCTTATCAGAGTTGAGGGTGGGCTGGACCTATGGATTTGGGGATGGGCTGGACTCTCAAAGTTG
This sequence comes from Xenopus petersii, assembly GCA_038501925.1. NCBI lineage: Eukaryota > Metazoa > Chordata > Amphibia > Anura > Pipidae > Xenopus > Xenopus petersii. The sequence goes on along the minus strand of CM076672.1, from coordinate 46,692,087 downwards.
GGGGCAGGCCAGGCAGCATCATGTGCTGAGGGAAATTTTATCTGTGCTGCCCTGTGGTGCGGGGCCCCCAGAGGTGCGGGGCCCAATTGGTCCAATTGGCCTAAGGCCGGCCCTGATTATTTCATACATATATTCTGCATCACATATTGAAGAATACCATTCTCCGAAGCAATCTCTATGCAGACATTTTGGGGCCGATTCACCAAGGGTCGAATATCGAGGGTTAATTAACCCTCAGTATTCGACTGGGATTTTAGCGCAAATAGTTCGATCGAACAATCGAAGGAATAATCCTTCAAAACGAAAGATTCAAAGAATTTTAATCCAACGATCGAAGGATTATCCTTCGACCAAAAAAACTTAGGAAAGCCTATGGGGACCTTCCCCATAGGCTAACATTGACTTTGTTAGTTTTTAGGTGGCGAACTAGGGGGTCGAAGTTTTTTCTTAAAGAGACAGTACTTCGACTATCGAATGGTCGAATAGTCAAACGATTTTTAGTTCGAATCCTTCGATTCAAAGTCGAAGTAGCTCATTCGATGGTCGAAGTAGCCCAAAAAACACTTAGAAATTCGAAGTTTTTTACTTCGAAGTTAGTGAATCGGCCCCCTAACCTGCCTGACTCTAAGGGGGTTATATACTAAGCCCGAATGCAAAAATCACAAAAAATGCATGATTTTTTTTATAAAATAGGGCTTTTAAAAATTCACAAATTTTTCGCAATTTATTAAGCCCCGAGGCTGGAAAACTCAGAATCTGAATCTGCCGGCATCTCAGACCTGACCTGTATAAGTCAATGGGAGAAGTCCCAATGATTTTATTGATTTGCGCTGGGTTTTGTGTCAAACCCCAGAGTTTTCTGAGGTTTCGGGCAAAAATCTGAGGTTTCTGGTGAAAACTCCGAACAAATCGGGTGAAACCTCTGAAACAATAGTGAAAATCTTAGTATTTAACGCAAAGCAAATTTTCGGGAAAATGTATTAATAAACCCAAGCGGGTTAGATCGGAGTTTGTAGCAGCCTATTTGAGATAAATTCAGACCTTGATAAATAACCCCCTAAGACAAAGTTTAGAGACTTAACACATTATATACAGAAGTGAAGGGATTCTGATTTAGCTGATGCCAGTGCAGCCTGGAGAAGATAATGTAGATTATAAGAACAAGCTGAGTGACATGGAGGACCACTTGAGGTATAGTAATGTGTTATTAGAGAAATCCCAAAAATAGTACTGACAGAGGGAACATATAATAATCTCTTGCAGCTGATACAATACAAACTAAGCAAACCAAGTTCCTAAAACTATGAATCCAGCAGCAGCTGACAGAGGAACAGAGATTTATTTCATGTTAAAGCAATAGCAGGAAACAAATAACAGAGCAAGCATATAATGAAACAAATGGAACCTTATTGGCAAAGAATTAGAACATAAGCATCTCATCTGACAATTACAGTAGTAATAATAATGGGTGGATTGCAATGATATAGTAAAGGTAAATGTCTTACTCAGGGCTGGAACTAGGGGTAGGCAGAGTAGGCACGTGCTTAGGGCACAAAGCTGGGGGGACGCCAGGCACGTACCTCCTCTGTCGAGTCCAGTTCCCTTCTCTGCCCAACTATCTGTGGTATTTTTACCCCTTTTGCGATTGTGCGCATGTGCACATGCACGCAAGAGGCAATTCACGCATGTGAACGCGAGCGGCAAGTCGTGCATGCTAAGCCGGCACCACGACTGCCCGGCTTGCCTAGGGCGCCTGGCCAGCGCAGCCCGGCTCTGGTCTCACTTCTGCTGGAAAGGCTTCTGACCTGCTTCAACATGGGTCCTGCCACTTTGGGAGAAATCTTTGAGCTCAATCCATAAAACTTCTTGTGCGATGAGAGTAAGAGAAATTAACTATAAATTAATTGCGAGGTGGCATTATACACCAAAATTTAAGTAGACGTATCCAAATAAATCGGATAAGTGTTGGAGATGTGATCAGGATAGTTTTTTTTGGTCAAATAAAAATCCTTCGATTGATCGCAAAAAATCATTCAAATCGATCGATCGAATACGGTAAAAATCCCTCGACTTCGATATTTGAAGTCGAGGGATTTTAATTCGAGGGTCGAATGTCAACGTTTTTTTAACTTTGAAATTCGACCCTTAGTAAATCTGCCCCTTAGGGACTGCTTTACTATCAAAGGAAACGTGAGTTCTTTTACCCAATCTTGTTTTCTTGCATCCAGGATCCATTGTTTTTTTCATTCCTCAATCATGATGATCTGTGATTGTCGTTCTTCAGAAATAAAAATCTTAAAGAAGGTTTGAAAAGAGCAATACATGCAAGAAATACTAGCAAGTTAAAGAACTCAGCCCCTTAGTGAACCACATCCTACAGCTCTTGTCAAATGAAATACATTCAACTTAAACTAAACCCCTGTTAAAGAGGTTGTTCACCCTTGAGTTAACTTTTAGTATGATATACAGAGTGATATTCTGAGACAATTTCCAAATGGTTTTCATTTTTTTTCATTTGTGGTTTTTGAGTTATTTAGCTTTTTAGTCAGCATTGCAAGTCCAGCAATTTGGTTGCTAGGGTCCACGTTCACTGAGTTGAATAAGAGACTGGAATGTGAATAGAAAGAAGAGAAATAAAAAGTAGCGATGACAATACATTTGTAGCCTTACAGAGCATTCGTTTTTAGATGGGGTCAGTGACCCTCATTTGAGAGCTGAAAAGAGTCAGAAGGAGGGAAATGATTCAAAAACTGTAAAAATAAATAATGAAGACCAATTGAAAAGTTGCTTAAAATTGGTCATTCTGTAACATACTAACTTAAGGGCTAACCACCCCTTTAAATGGGTATTATATCTTTTATCTTCCCTATGTATTTTTCTAAGACAAATATTAGGAAGCAAAGAATGAATCTTTTCTACTACTGACTCAGCTTGAAACTCTAGTTATGACTACGCACCCTTCCTTGTTACATGGCATAGCCAACAGGGTAGTAGAGATTGTGGCCTACAGGTTGGGGTCTTACATCATTGCTTGCACGGCCATTGAAATGGAACGATAAGTGAAATATTCCGTAGGGGATATACGGCTCTAGGGGTCATTTATTGCATGTGCTAGAGCGGGACAGGGTTCTGTTGCAGGTTGCACCTTCTGCCATTTGCTAATTGGCACGTCTAAATGACACAAATTATGGGGTGGGTTGGGACGGGCAAGGGGTTGCCTTCTTGTCTCCCCATACCTGTCCCACTTGGATAAAGTGCTCCCTAATGCAGACAGACCTGTATATACTTTGGATTTCCTTCTACGCTCCTAAAACATACAGATTGTAAGCTCCTCTTGAACAGAGACTGATGTGAATGATGTGTATATATTATCTGTAAAGTACCAGAAATGTGTGGACACTATATAAATTAAGGATGAATATATTACCTTTTTTCAGGAAACAATCCTGTTTTAGAACTCTAGCTAATTACAACAAAAAGTCTGCCCAGTTTTTGTTTTTTTAAAGGTCATTACATTTGTAGCCTCAGTATCTTATTAGTAGTACAGATCAGCAGCTGTATTGTTGTGGTACTGCAACTAATACTCTTTAGCATATCATTAGCACATCTTGCAATTATGTTTGACTGCAATCACTTTGAATTAAGCATCTTACAGAAATGGCTGACTTCTGAAATAGTGATGGCCGAATTTATACGCCAGGCATGGATTTGAGGTGAATTTGTGCATTTCGCAAGTTGTTTTGCAAAACTGCTGTGAAAATTTGCTGGTGAAAACATTTTGCTGCAACAAAATAATTTTGACGTCCGTTGAATTTTAAGCATTTGGACAAAAATGTCATACGTGTAAAAATTGTTGCGTGTCAAAATAATTTTGACGCCCATTGACTTCAATGTATTTCGCAAAATTCTCACTGTTTTTCAGTTTAGTCTGAAATTCATAACCATATTCACAAGCAAATGTTATATTTGACAGAAGGTAAAACATGCCTTTTTATGAAGCTGCAGCAAAGACAGGAGCAGAGACAATGTAGCATTGTAGCTCACAACCAGCTTGGGTAACTGTTAGGTTAGGTCCCCTAGAAGTAATGGGAAAATATAAAAAATTTGCTCTTTAAAACCATAGCAACAAATCATAGCATCTAGTGTCTGTTGTTTGAATACAAACTTCTAATTGGTTGTTGGCTGACTTTAAAAAAATATGGGCAAAGGTCAATGTCGATTGCCCAACAGTGTCAAAGGCAATTCCGGAGGATCTGACAAAGTCAAGATCAATAATATGTTTACCAAGTGTAGGGAGAGAAAGTATATGAAGGATGACACAGGTAGTAGTCAATGGCAGGCAGATGATCAATATTATGAATCAGCATTCCATGATTCAGGCCTGGAGAGACTATCAATATAAGAATTAGAATGAGATCAGCGACACAAGAAAGAATTAGCACAGTGTAACATCGAGTTTCATAGATCCCATCAATAAAAGACTATAAAATATATGATAAGATATGATATTAAAAGTATATAAAAGGAGCACAGTAGAAAACTGCATACCATTTGTAACTGCATTGCTTCTACATGAGTTGTTACTACAGGTATGGGACCTGTTATCCAGAATGCTCAGGACCTGGGGTTTTCCAGATAACAGATCTTCCCGTAATTTGGGTCTTCATGCCTTAAATCTACTAGAAATTCATTTAAACATTAAATAAACCCAATAGGCTGGTTTTGCTTCCAATAAGGATTAATTTTATCTTAGTTCGGATCACGTACAAGCTACTGTTTTATAATTACAGAGAAAAAGGAAATCATTTTTAAAAATGTGTATTATTTGGATTAAATGGAGTCTATGGGAGACAGCTATTCCGTAATTCGGAGCTTTCTGGATATCGGGTTTCCGGATAAGGGATCCAGTACCCGTATATGACTATATTACTATATGACAAGGTATGAGATCCAGAAACTCAGTATCAAGGTCCCAAGCATTCCAGATATAGATTCCACCGCTGTAACACAAAAGAATCTTGAATAACTTCCTAAATATACCCTTAAAGATGGTGCTTTATAATGTCACTTATGTCACATAAAAAGTTATTGTTATAAGAAACAATGGACCTCTTCTGAGAATATTAATACATGGGAATTATAGTCAGGGACTAATTATATCCTTATATTTTACAACAGGGGGTTTATTATTCCATATAATAATCAGTACACATTATACACAGAACACAAAGGGCTCTTTCCTTCCATTCCACCCCCACTAATCCCTTTTAGTATGAAATGGAACTATTTGGAAAGTTAAGCCAGTATCTTATGGTGAGTAAATGGGCGATTAAAATAACATTTTCTCCAAAACACTCAACATGTATAGATCTTTATAGATTTCTAAATATATGCCTTATGTTACCTAAGAATGGTGGGCCAGGAATGCGAAGCCATCCAGTCTTTATGAATGCTGAAAGCAACAACATATCATTCATAAGTATCTTTCATAAGTACTCACTTGACTTTTCCGCTTAATCCAATTGAAAAGCATTACTGGTTCCATCAATAGACACTATATATAGCAAGCAAATATGTACATCGTTTTTTTTCTGTACTGGTGGGTATCTGAACTCATATGACATACGGCTCCCTGTGTTTCTCAATTTGTATGTATTGACAAGGTATTGGACTGTCAGCTAACCATCAATTGCTAATGTTCTGGTTCATTTTCCTCTTCAGTTACAAGCTGAGATGATCATTCCCTATGGACTGCAAAATCTATGAATCAGTTAATGAATTGAAAGCAGCCTACTATGCAGATCTGGTGTTAATGTTGTTGGTTTACACCAACACCAGTTACAGTTTGCATTTATCTATCTTCTATTTCAGAAGTAAAACTGGAGAGCTGCTGAATAAAAAGCCAAATAACTAAAAAAAAAACGCTAATAATAAAAAAATGAAAACCAAATGCAAATTATCCCAGAATATCACTCTCTACATAAGAGATTGGAAGATGAACTGAAGAGGGCTTGAATGGAAAGCCGAGCAATAAAAAGTACCAATAACAATACATGTGTAGCCTTACGGAGCATTTAGATAAGGTCAGTGACCCCCATTTGAAAGCTGGAAAGAGTTAGAAGAAGAAGGCAAATAATTTAAAAACTATAAAAAAATAAATAATAAAGACCAATTGAAAATGCTTTCACTAATCTCTAAACTGGGAAACTAGCAGCCCCATGAACATGACATACTATCATTCCCTATGTTTCTCTACAGGTCATAGGGCCACAAAAGTATAGGAGTATTTTACTCACAAGCCAATCGCTGCATTGACAGTATAAACAGCAGTAAATACTCCCAGCAGAATGCTGCTTACAGCAATCAATAATTTGAAAAGTCAAGGAGTCTCCTGAGAACAAGTGTGCTAAATGACTAGCAAGATGCAGTTGAAATGCCACAGTAATGTTTACTGACATGTTGTGTTTATATAAAACATCCTTACATACAAGTATTACTGGAACATGTATTACAAAACTGGGCAAAAAAAATTGAATTCTGACGGTTTTGATACTGAGGACAATGCTACATACAGTAGGAGATGGTGCTGGAAACTGTGTTACTTAATAACAAAAAATACAGATTGTGTTAGTAATAATTTAGTATTGTCAGGTAATGCTCTTTAACTTGATATGAACTAGGCTATGTGCACTCATCTCCATCTGCAAACCAAGATTTTATGATCAGGAATAGGGATGTAGCGAACTGTTCGCCTGCGAACTAGTTCGCGCGAACTTCGACCGTTCGCGTCCGCCGAATGTTCGCGAACGTTTGGGAACGTTCGCATTTTGAGTTCGCGTTCGATTCGAATAAAAATCGTTCGACCATTCGATTCCTTCGACCGCTAAAAATCGAACGATTTCCATTCGTTCGAACGATTGTAAGCATTCGATCGAATGATTTTCATTCAATCGAACGCTAAAAATCGTTCTAATCGAACGATCGAACGATTTTAAAACGTTCGATCGAATGATTTTTCATTCGTTCGAATGCTTAAAACGTTCGATCGTTCGATTCGAATGATTTTAGCATTCGATCGAATGAAAATCCTTCGATCGAATGATTAAAATCCTTCGATTGTTCGAATTGAACGATTTTAGCGGGTGTTCGAAGTTCGCGAACTGTCCGCGAACGTTCGCATTTTTTGCCGGTGTTCGCGAACCAAATCGGCAGTTCACTACATCCCTAATCAGGAACACATACTGTAGCAATCTAGTTCTGTTAAGTAGGAAAAGTCAGCCAGCTACAGCCATCTAGCACTGATAGACGCAAGTAAGTAGCAGAAGTCATGTACAGACAGAGGCCTGTGTAAAAAGGGGTTTATACATTGGTGAGGAGAAACCGTGTGACTTAAATAGCAACTACAAATAAATAGAAACCTTTATAAATTGCCCAACACTTTCATAGACATTGTTCATTGTTCACATTAGTTCCTGCCACTATGGACCTTACAGTACATGTTCCATTTCACATTCATGCACAATATGGTCAGTTTCATCACCAATTAATCTACCCAAATGTGTCTGGAGGAGGAAACTAGAATACATGGAGGAAACCCACATAGACACAGAACATACAAATTCTTTATAGATAGTGCCCTGAAGTATCAAACCTAGAACTCCAGTGCTGCAAGGAAGCAATGCTAACCACTGACATAATGGGGATGTAAAGTCAACAAAGTAAAATCCCTTTTACAGGCCCACTGCCTAAAAAGAATCTTAATTTAATTATAAAGCTGTACAGTTTTCATAAAAATTGTTATATTCTACGTTCCAGTTCCCCCTTCCCTCCATTTACAAGGACTTCAGCCTGCATGAATTCTTCCACGGCTGGTGGCTGCTCCTCTGAGTTTTGAAGGTCAGGGAAGCAGTGTGTGGAGTTGTTTCTCATGTAGGTTAGCAGTAGTCAGAAACAAACAGATAAATGAACCCGATCCCCTGCTTTGCTGTCCTTTTGAATTTGGAGTAGTGCTAAACATTTTGAAGAAGAGCAGCCTAAGAATTCATGCAGGCTGAAGTCACTGTGAGTGGAGAGAGAAGGGGGAACTAAAGCACATGGTTTTTATGAAGATTGTACAGGTTTTTAAAAGTATATTGAAGATAGGTTTCTTTTTAGGCAGTGGACCTGTTACTTTACTAATGTAAAGTCTAGGGCACAGTTACTGGAAACTCAGTAACTCATGATACCTCCCCCCAGTCAAAAAAGTCTTAAGTACACTGCTTTGTGACCTATTCATTTATCTATTATTTCTTTGTGTGTTAGCACCTGCCTAGTCTACAATCACAGACAACTGACCAGTGCACTGTCTAGTTGACCCACAGTTCTTTCTATAGACTCAACTGTATTAATAACCTTGGTAATCTTACGTTAGATCTACCATCTCTATAGATAAGGCTAGGAATTGCCTCATTGCCTTCTACTTACTCTAACTCCTGGCCTTTCATTGAACTTTCCTCTCTGCCTGCCTGGCCCTTGACTTGACCCATGGCTCAGTTTATCATGAATCACCTCAATAACTCATATGACAAATTATAGGGTCAGTGGGTGAGGACAGGTTTAATTTATTGTCCCAGCAGAACTCTGAGCCTTGCACAACACATTTCTATAGCCAAACCACTATGCCACAGCCAAAACACTATGCCACACTCTTACCAGGCCCCATGTTGCCCCTTGTTTCTTTACATTTTATTGAATTATTGACTAATGCATAGATAATTTTAGAAATATCTGTGTGTAAACAGAGATCGAAAGAAAGAAAGAAAGAAAGAAAGAAAGAAAGAAAGAAAAAAAGAAAGAAAGAGAAAGAACGAAAGAGAGAAACAGAAAAACAAAGAAAGAGCAAGAAATAGAAATAGAGAATATGTAATTTTAGAAATATCTGTGTATGAACGGAGATCTATAAAGAAAGAAAGAAAAGGAGAAAGAAAGAAAAGGAGAAAGAAAGAAAAAAGAAAAAAAGAAAAAAGAAAGAAAGAAAGAAAGAAAGAAAGAAAAGAAAAGAAAGAAAGAAAGTAAGAAAGAAAGAAAGAAAGAAAGAAAGAAAGAAAGATAATGCAGGTGGGTAAAAAGGAGCATGCCCATCTTGAGAAAAAAAATAATACATTTTCCCTGACACTGTGTTATACAAAAATGTGTAAGAATATCATACACATTCAACAACTCACTTTGAAGCTTTATATTCTCAAATCAAATAATTTTGACATTACACATTATGATTTGCTAGTGGCAATAAAAGTTCTCCGTGGTTCCCACAACTTTCTGGTTTTATCTGGTTTGCCATATAAGTTGGCGTAGTGGAGCTCATACTGTGTGTTGATACTGGTTGACACTGAAGTTATATAAAATACTTAATCAATGAACCAACTGTCTCTTTACCCATTAGCGGATTTTTCCTTCATACAAAGTTCTATCCAGAATTAACCACTGGGGACCTACGTTGGGGGAAAAGGCTCTTTGGGGCATGGCAGCTCACCTGGTTTTATATACGGATACAGCTGTGGGATTTGTTATCCAGAAACCCATTATAAAGAAAGCTCCAAATTATGGAAAGGCCATCTCCCATATCAATTTCCTCCATTTCCCTTTTCTTTGCATTAATAAAACAGTATCTGTGCATTCCTAATGTTAAAAACCCTAAAAAAAGCATTTCTGGGTGACTGACATCTCTGAGCTGGACAGGTAAAGTCCTGGCCTGGGGAGAAAAAAGAATAGCTATGTTGCTGTTTAGAACATCAGCCTTTACTTTTTGCTTTGCGACTCCCTATATTCAGAAATCATATTCAGTCTGTGAAGGATTTCATAAACATATTCAGTTCTATAAGTCTATGTGCAAAGTGTAAGAAAGAATTCTTCAAATGACTGCATCCTCCTGGCACGAAGGTCAGACCCTGCACCGTTACTCAGGAATGAACAAAGAAATGCGGTGCTGGTGATATATGTCTTTGGGAAACTCACTGTACAAGTTGGAGAGCACTTTGATTTGATTGACTTTATACTGACTACAGTCATGTACCACTATAAACATGGCATTTTTGTATCATAAATGTGGCACCTGACAATGCTTCTTCTTTTTTCCATGGCATGTGAAGATTACATATTGACCCTTGGGTTGACACAGGGTTTACAGGAATCCAGAAACCAGTTATCCAGAAAGCTCCAAATTAAGGAAAGGATGTCTCCCATTAAAATCAAATAATTCACATTTTTAAAAATGATTTCCTTTTTCTCTGTAATAATAAAACAGTACCTTGTACTTGATCCCAACTAAGATATAATTAATCCTTATTGGAAGCAAAACCAGCCCATTGGGTTTATTTGGGGGGCAGATTTACCAAGGGTCGAATTTTGAAGTAATTGGAGTTTTTTTGAACTCCCATAACTTCAAAATTTGAATTAAAAAAGACCAATCAGAATTTATCTAAAAATCAAAGTTTTTTTTTTGGGCGAATAAGTCAATTTTCGATCAAATTCGAATCGTACTAATCAAAGTAACATTCAATCGAATTTGATTTGAAAAACAAACATTGGATTTTTCAAAGTCCACCAATTGACTCCAAATAGGTTCTAGGAGGTCCCCCATAGGCTAAAACAGCAATTTGACAGGTTTTAGATGGCGAATGGCGAAGTCTAAATTTTAAAGAGATAGTACATGATAAATTTCGATATTCGAATTTTCAATTTTTTTTCAAATTTGACTATTTCCTAGTCGAAGTACACAAAAAAAATAGCTTGAAAATCGAATTTATTTAATTTGAATTTTCACTTCGACCTTTGATAAATCTGCCCCTTAATGTTTAAATGATTTCTAGGCAGCATTCTGGATAACAGGTCCCATACCTGTAATTCGACAGCCCTTTTAAGGTAAAATACTATTCTTCTCCTCATACTGATATAATGATATAATGCTGGTGGACACCCACACATCTACAGAGAACAAAATTATTTTTAGAGGGTACCATCTTATGATATTTTTTTGCATATGTATATTTTAATAATTACTTGAATTGCTCTCAGTCACTATATTCATGCACGAGGTCTATAGAAGCTGCACCTTTCTGCTTTAGATTTAGTATAAACCACATAACTGAACACATTTTATTGCTAAAAAAAAATACATTCATCTCCTCTCTGTGATCTGCACTAGCACACATAGAAAAATACAAGTATGGGCATAAATTGCTTGCAAGAAAACATGCTGAAAATAGATGGTACAACAAAAAAATAGTAGTGAGAATCATAAATACTGCACTGTGTGCCAAAGTGTAATAATAGACTGTATATAAGTGAAGAATGTGCAATCTGTTTTGGAAAATTAGAAAATTCAATATTGATAAAAATCTAAAGGACATATCAATTCTCTGATGTCTCTGGGTTTCTGATGTAAACCGTGTCTGCTGTTTAAGCCCTCTTTGGATTTCAGATGCTAGATTACTTTTAGGCTTTAGGGCTGAAAAAACGTGCAGTTAGAGTGATCAGCTTAAGCGAAAGGGTTTTGGGAGACAGAAATGTTCCCTTTGCTGTTGTGCCAGCTTTAGATATATTTAACTTCTATCAAAGACATTACTCATTCACAAAGTATTTTCCCTTTTTAGGGAGGGGAAATCAATTCCCAGATGTCAGGCCTTGTTATTTGGTGCAGTATATGCTGAAGTCCAGGTTACCTATACAGTATATATATATATATATTCAGGTTGTATAAAGCAGTACAATGCAATAAGGTGGAGAGAATTAATTAAAGGTGTATTTTGAGACCAAGTTATTCTGAAAGTATACAGTTTTATTTAACATTAAAATTCTTCCAATTAAAATCTGGCAGGCCAGAAACACAATAAATAACAATATAAATACATGGAAGATAATTATCAAATTGCTTCAGGTAGGTGGTCACTTATTTAAAGTCTTAATGATACAATTTTTCAAATGCTCCAACTTGGAAATAATATGGTGTGAGTTTCAGTTCTTCAATTCGGTGATTAGGTAAGAAGTAACTTTCCCAATGGATTGCCAGGCTAGTTATATGAAGATATATGTAAAAAAGGTATCCAAAGGGGTTAACTGGGGCATCACCCACTTCCTCTCTCTTTCCAGTTATAAGTGCCCCCCAACAAATAGGATTGATCTCACCAGATCCTGCGCTCTTTCCTTCAGGGGTACAGCTGGGCACAAACATTGATTCATAAGTCCCGATTCAGTAGCCTGTTCACAATGTCTCCACCTTAAGGTTACCTCTTCAGGAAAATCCAAGAGCGCAAGACTACGAAATTCCTCACACCAATTTCCACCGATTTAGCGTTTCACGAGGTCCCGACAGCTTGCTGATTTTCAAAATTTTCACGATACAATATAGTTTCAACCTTAGGAGTGACACCACGTCACTGCTAAGGTTGAAACTATATTTTCTGGTGTTTTACCCCAAAATCGGCAAGCTGCCGAGACTTCGTGAATCGCAAAATCATGAAAACCGTGCAAACTGGTAAATCGGTGGAAATCGTTGTGAGGAATTTCGGAGTCTTGCGCTCCATAGTGGAATGCACGCGCTGAAACACATCAGGCACCATCTTTGATTTTCGTGCTCCAGCAGAATTCTGCACTGAAATCCATTCTCAAAAGAGCAAACAGATTTTTTTTAAATTTAATTTTGAAATCTGACATGGGCTAGACATATTATTAGTTTCCTAGCTGCCCCCAGATAGCAGCTCCCTAACACATAATAACAGCAGCCTGGTAGATCTAAGAACAGCACTCAATAGTAAAATCCAGGTCCCACTGTGACACATTCAGTTACATTGAGTAGGAGAAACCTGCCAGAAAGCAGTTCCATCCTAAAGTACTGGCACATGACCAGGCAAAATGACCTGAGATGGTGCCTGCACACCAATATTACAACTTAAAAAAATATACTTGCTGGTTCAGAAATTACATTTTATGTTACAGTGTAAATGTGTAATTAAGAAATAAAAAAATCATAAATAATGAGAAACCCCTTTAAATAACACTAAATAAACCCAATATGATTAGTTGGGATCAAGTACAGGTATTGGACCTATTATCTGGAAACATCGGGACCTGGGGCTTTCCGGATAACGGGTCTTTCCGTAATTTGGATCTTCACACCTTAAGACTACTAGAAAATCACGTAAACATTAAATAACGCCAATAGTCTGGTTCTGCTTCCAATAAGGATTAATTAAATCTTAGTTGGCATCAAGTACAAGCAACTGTTTTCTTACTACAGAGAAAAAGGAAATCATTTTTAAAATTTTGGATTATTTGATTATAATGGAGTCTATGGGAGACAGCCTTTCCGTAATTCGGAACTTTCTGGATAACGGGTTCCCGGATAACGAATCCCATACCCGTACCATGAACTTTTTTTTAGTAGAGAGAAAAAATAAATCAATTTTAAAAATTTGAATTCTTTTCTTAAAATGGAATCTATGGGACATGGCCTTCCTGTAATTTGGTGCTTTCTGGATACCGGGTTTCTGGATAACAGATCCTATACCTGTACTATGATTTACCATTGGATACACACAAAAGGCTACAGCATATACTTACACAGCATAAAATGCATTTTCAATGAAATGAACAATAGTGATGATCGAATCTGTCCTGCCTAGTGAAACAGCAAAAAAAATTCACGAAACGCATTGTGTGTCAAAAGTCATTGGGTGTCAAAATGTTTTACACGTGTGACAATTTTTATAGCTCCAAATGCATTAAAATCAATGGGATTTTTTTCTTGTGGCAACTTTTTTTGCCTCTGTGACTTTTTTGTCCAAATGCATTAAAGTCAATGGGCGTTTTTTCTTTGGCGACTTTTTTGCAGCAGTGAATTTTTGCTGCAGTTTCCTGAAAAAATATTGCAGATGGCGAAATGTGGAATTTTTATGTTAATCCATTGCTGTATATGGTCAACATGCTCCTTGAATATCCATATACTGGTGCTTAGGGCCATTGTGCGAGTGGGAGTTTGAGAGGCAGGTACACCATCCAAGGAGGACTTGACTTGGCTAGTCTGCATGTTTAATTAATCTTATGTTTTTTTTAAACCAGACTACCCTAGTATAAACTAATTTGTGCATTGAATAATATACTGCCACAAATCTATTGGGGGTTGTTGTGCAAGGTCCCACCAAAGGGATCTATGCCCACCAATACCATAAGGAGGAACTGGATTATTTTAGAACAGTGCAATAAACAGTTTTTTCTCCAGATAAGAAACTGATGATTGAAATGGAAAAAGAATAACGCAGCAATGACAGATGCCTTGTTCTAATCACCTACAGCTGGAAGAACTGTTTAATATATATTTATACATGTATAGTTTTCAAATAAATGCAGTACCACCCTTTTTTCCGTAAACTACTTCATGGTAGTTTTTTCATTTTGTACTTTGCCCTTACAGACAGCTAATTGTCACGCATAGTTTGCTTTCCTATAATCACCTCTTTGGACATTTATATTGCAGAATTTAACAGTAAAGCACAAAAGTATTTGACTGGACATGAAGAGGGCATGGTTTGGGGCCCAATGGAATGGCTGCATAGTTGGACTAGATTGAGGCCAAAATGGCAAATGCTTCTGACATTCCATTGCCATTGAAAGTATAACTATTTACTCATTAATATGTTTATTGCAGATTAATAAAGATGTACACAATATTAAAATTGCACAAATGTCTTCTGTTTTGAGTCCCATATTAAGAAAGAATACATCCGAAGCTCCATATGGTGTTAGGGGACATAGGAGTCCGTTTACTAAAGTGCGGTAAATCTGACTTTAAGTTTCCGCATGTTATCGCTGAGAATATTTTTTCGCCAGTATATTCGCAGCGACTAAGTTTACTTAACAGCGATGCGCTCAGAAGTCATTGCGATCACTTGCGGTAACTACATTAAGGAACCAGCTTACGTTAGCGGTAATTTTAGCGAGTTGCGAATTTTCTGGCGAAAAATTACATTTTTGTGAATATTTATGCTATAAAATAGTCTTGTTTTATGGCGGTTATTATGGCAATTTTTACTGTGACATTTATGGCCAGAAATGCACCTTCAAAACTCATAAACTTTATTAACTCATAATTATACCATCCAACAACATTACCAGAGTGCCAATAGAATTATAGGAACAAGAAATGATACCAGTCAATCTCTTTGCTTTATAGAAATGCACAGTTTAATGTAGCCAATCACATTGAAACCAAAAAAGCGTAGAGGCTGACGAATCCTTGGACTGTGATGCCGCTGCCAATAATACGACTCTGAGCTGAAACTGCTGCTGTTGCACCAGATAGAAGCAGAAGCCAAAACATCCTGTCAGCAATAGCTACAAATCTGTCTCCTGTCAGCAAAGAATGATGGGTAAAAAAAACTATTATTATGGGATATTTCCTGCCCCTTGAGAATTTTCTGGTGAAAAAAATACTTTTACGCCACTACATAGGTGGCGGTAAAAGTTTGCGAATATTCTGGCGTTAATTTTGTCTTTAGCACATTTCGCTGTTTAGTAAACCAGGCGTTAATGTATACGTAGCGTTATTTTCATTGAATGCGATTACTGGCGAACAATTATTCTTGCGCAAGAAAATTCGCAAATTTATATTTACCGCAGGTTAGTAAACTGGCGATAACATATTTGGCGAAAATTCTGTCTATATTTTGTGCGAATATTTTTAACGCACTTTAGTAAACGGACCCCATAGTGTCAGAACTTGCGGAGCCTAATAAGTGAAGAGTTCTAGAATGATTGTCCGCTGCAGTGTAGAAGAGGGATAAACAATAGGAAACTGCACTTAAACAAGCTGCAGTCAAAAGACGGCTGAGATTGGCGTAGTGGGAAACAGGCAAAAGTAGGTTGGTCAAACGTAGTCAGTTTAGATCACCAACAGCAAGGAAAATAACCAAGCGCTGTTCACCTCCTGTGACCTCAATTTAAGGGGACAAGTATGGTACCAAACGTCAGAGGACTCAGCGTGTCGATGCTGCGCATCAACGTAGTGTAATCGCTACAGACGCGGAGCGTGGGTGCATGAACAAGCGCTCATGCATGCGAAAAGTTGCACACAATGGCAACAATCACCAAAAATATGCATTAACCGGCACACCCCTGCACCTGCGCAAGGGCAACCGCTACTACAACAGCTGGTACCTTACACATAGGGTATATAAGTTGTTACTAAACTCCTTAGTAATTCGGGAAATATAGGAAAGTAAGAATTAGGAGGTTTATAAACTGTTAGTATGGGTCTGTTTGATGAAGAGACTGTAGGGTGACAGGAGAAGCAAGGTGTTATGGCACCATTCAATTTGGCCTTTAGGGTTGCAAAGATCACAAGATTTGTGAGCAGTTAGCACACTGCTTTATTATTTCGATTTGTAGGTTGAAGAGATCTGAAGGTGTATACGCATTATTTCTTAACAAGAATGTAGGGTGGTCTCAGAGATGATGAGTGTGGTGTTACATATAAATGTAGCGTAGAGAGGCAATAGCTGTGCATTCTATGTAATGTTAGAATGTTCTATAAATAGAAGTTGGAGAAGTAGATATTTGCACGTACATTGCATATTTCAGTTGTTTTATTTTTTTTATATACACTAGGTAACAAAAACAAAAAATTCTTACCACAGTACGGTATGTAAGAATATTGAGGGAATGTGACTTTATTACTAATGAACTATAAACTTCCCAAGCCAGTATTTTTAAGTCTGTGAATACGCTTTGCCCAGCTGAAATGAACTCAGTAGAACAAATCATGATGGTTGCAGACATCCAAATTGGTGTTTGGACTTTTTGGAGCACTGCCAGTAAATGTTGACATAGAGAGAAATTCTAACCTCGTGGAGAAATATTTCAGAAAGGGAGAATGGAGCCAAAACTCTAACAAGACTTCAGTGATTGACTGATAGTGGTATATGCCTGCTATACTTTTACAGAGAATCAAATTGTTAAAAAAAGTTAAAAGGTTGAACTTGATGGACACTTGTCTTTGTTCAACCTAACTTACTATGTTGCTATGTTACTATGTTTGTGCATGCAATCCCAGGTGGATTTACTTTCTGGACACCCACAGGCCAATGTACAAGGATACAACAAGGGCACAAGGATAATTTATTGGCATTACAAACTATAACTTGTTTCAGTGTATTGAAATTTCATTTGACCAAGACTCCTCAATAAGATAAAATAGATACAGGAATTTAGCATTTACAATACATACAGTACAAAATAATAATTCCCAGGAGATTGGCCAAACAGGACAATATAATTCAATCTCCTATTTTATTTCCATTAATCCAAGGGTTCAAACAAAAAAACTACAAATATAAAAAAAATCAAGCACCGACGAGTATTCCCATTCCTATCAACAAGTTTTACTTCATTCAAAATATATACCCATTTATTTATAATCCGAATATCATATATCTATACAACCTGAGCAAACAAAAGATTAAGATTCTGTACCCAATAAATCCTTAACTATGTGCCCCAAACCTATCTGTTCCATAAAGTGACATGTGCATAGTGGTATATAATTTTATTATAAGTGAATCCCCCTCATCATCTCTAAAAAAGTTCCTAGTCATAATAATGAGTTCAGGATCCTAATAAATAAACTTTTATAATATCTAGCTGTTTCAGACATAATACTACGGAACCTTCTACCCAATGGTAATAGAGAATATAAATATAAAAGAATATATGAGATGGATGAAGTATGTCCCCCACTATGCTATTTGCTTATCTAATAACCTGCTTCTTATAACTTTGAGAAATAGGCAAAAGGGGGCTACCTAGAATTCTTTCTGCTGTTCTAATTATTCTCTGCAAGGATATTTGCTCATTTACCAGGCTATTTCCAAACCAGACTGTGATATTACAACATAAGACACTCTCAATAGTGCAACGGTGAAACAATGTTAGAATTTTGTAAGGAAAGCCGGCTTTTTTAAACTTACACAACAAATATAACCGTTGATTTGCTTTCTTGGTAATAGAAACAATGTTTAAATTCCACGTAAGTTTGTCTGCCAAATTTACTCCAAGAAACGTCATGTTTCTAATGTGCTCTACTGCTTCCCCCCACACCCTACCCTGTGAGAAGAACTCACCCAAACCCCTCTCCTCCTGGGTGAACAATTGCATTGATGCAGAAGAAGACATCTAAGGTTTTAAAGTCTCCAAAAGAGGTGTCCATTGTACAGCAATTGGCCTTAATAACTAGTCTCATTTATTTTTAAAACCAGTTTGTATTTTTTTTGGTGCAATCAGTAAGAATTGTTAACCTACACTTCACACTGGCACAAACTACTAAATACACAGCATTTTTCTTAGTTGATGAATGAGTTCCTAAATAATTTTAAAGGGGAACTATTGCGAAAATGAAAATTCAATATAAGCTTCAGCATACTGAAGTAAGAAACTTTCTAAATACAATCAAACATATTTTCTGGTTTATGAATTGCATTACGTTACTGTCAGGCTCTGCTGGGATTCATGCCAGGGACCTTTGGGTTTCTTGCTCGATGCCATTGGGGCAGATGAGCAGCATGTTGGGTTGCTCACTGTATGTTTCCTGGCCTCTGCAGCCCCAGCCCAGCAGCAGCCTGATTGGTTGCAGTCAGCCAATCAGGGCTGACTCTGCCCTTTATTAGACCAGCCCTCCAAACACTCCTTGCCGGAGCATTGTTTCCCAGACTAGCAGTGTGGCATCGTCCCTAGCTAAGGTTTCAGCTCTAGCCGCCTTGTCCTGTCCTGTTCTGCCCTACCTTTCCTCCTTATCTTTCCTTGTTCTGTTCCTGCCTTTTCTTTCCCTCCCAGTTCTACTCCAGTCCTACCTTTTACCTTGCCTTAATCTATTTCTGCCTTGACCTTGATCTGACCTTGCTTTGTCAGTTCTGACTTGTAACCTTGCCCTGCTTTCCTTGCTATTCTGTATCTTGATCTGCTTCTCACTCCAAACCTTTCCTTGCCTTGACCTCGTACTGACCTTGCCTTGCTTGTTCCTGATTCTTGCTTCCTGTCCCTGCCTTGTACCTTGTACCCCCTCATCTCGCATTGCATCTTGCTCTGCCTTTTCCTCCCTCTCCTGCTATCCAGTCCAGTCTCCTTCTGCTCCAGTCTCCTTCTGCTCTAGTCTCTTTTTGCTACAGTCTCCTTTTGCTCCAGTATCTTTCTGTATCCTGTCCTTTTGCTCCAGTCTCCTTCTGTATCCTGTTCTCCAGCTATCTCCTTCTGCTCCATTCTCCATCTGTATCCTGTCCTCCCGCTATCCTGTCCTCCCGCTATCTTGTCCTCCTGCTATCCTGTCCCCCAGATCTACGCCCGCACCGTCCTGTCTCATCCTTGCAGTCTGCTCCCGATCTACGCCCTCATCGTCCTATCCTATCCAGTCCATTCCTGACCTTCGCCCTCTCCGTCCTGTCCTATCCAGTCCATTCCTGACCTTCGCCCTCTCCGTCTTGTTCCCCCGTTCAACCGTTCCAGTCTGAATCAACGCCCTCTTCAACCTGTCCCTGCCTTCCGTTTACGTGTTTCCTAGGCACATACATCTCCTGCCTCAAGGACTCACTCTTCCCTCATCAGTCTCCTTGACAGTTACCCTATTAGAGTTTTGGGCTAGACTGATTTTACTGCTATATCAGTAAAATAGAAGCATATTTAATCCCATATATCACACATCCACACACCAAGGTCTTATTTGCATGCTTAAAGGGGGTGTTCACCTTTACGTTAACTGTTTGTATTAGGTAAAGAGTAATATTCTGAGACACATTGCACTTGGTGTTTATTTTTTATTATTTGTGTTTTTTGAGTTATTTGGCTTTTTATTCAGCAGCTCCTCAGTTTGCAATTTCAGTAATCTAGTTGCTAGGGTTCCAAATTAACCTAGCGACTATGCACTAATTTATATAAGAGATTGGAATATGTAAAGGAGAGGGCCTGAATAGAAAAATGAGTAAATAGAAAGTAGCAATAACTATAAATCTTAGACTTGCAGAGTATTTGTTTTTTTTAGATGGGGTCAGTGACCCCCAGTTAGGAAGTTGAAAAGAGTAGGAAGAAGGCAAATAATTCTATATCTATAAAAAATTTAAAATGAAAATAAAAAATTAAAGCCAATTGAAAAGTTGCTTACTAAAAGTTAACTTAAAGGTGGCCCAACCTTTTAAATAAACACACATGCCATATTTTTTGAAACATTGTTGCCAGAACTGTAATATAGGCTGCAGAAGTCTGCATACATTATTTATTTTCTAATAAGTGAATAACAAATGTAATGGAATGTTTCAGCGTAGAAATACAAAACAATACATTTTGGATTCTCATGAGTGCCACAGCAGTTCATGCCACTTCTTGGCCTTTTAGCACATTAAATGCTCCAAGTTGTGCAATATATCACTGTTCCGAATTTTAAAACAGAAACTTTTCACAAAAGTCCCGCAGGTAGTAATTAAACATAAAATTAATTTACACTGTATTAAAAAAAACAACCCTGCTTCAATTAAATGAATATGCCAGAAAACATAAGAATAAAAGTTCATTCAACATGGAAAGTTTGTTTTTAACTTTTACATTTAGACAGGCCAATCCTAACTCATTTTGTAGTTTGTCTTCATTTGAATTTTGTACAGTTTTACAAAGTTACAAAGCTGTTTTGTTATTGGAGTCACTGACTACCAACAATATTTAAAATGATATTCTTGAACTTATAAATGTATTATTTTTAGTATTAATATTGGTGTGTAGCCAGTTATCTCAAGTCACTATGCCTGATCCTGTGCTTTCAGAAAGAACCTGTACTTCACAATGGAACTGCTTTTAGATAAGCTATTGTCCCTCCTACTTAGTGTAACTGAAAGAGTGACAGTGAGGCTTAGGTGTTTTACTACTGGATGCTAGTCTCATATCTACTACTAGGACATGGGACCATTTTTAGTAAAGCAGGTGTCAGGGAGCTGTTATCTGGTTACCTGCCCATTTTTCTGTGGATAGGCTGCTGGGGGGGGGGAGGGAAAAAGAGGGATGCAATATCACTCCAACTTTCAGTGCAGCAGTAAAGAGTGACTGAAATTTATTGAAGCAAAAGTCACATGACTAAGGGCACCTGGGAAACTAAGAACATGTCTAGCCCGATGTCAGATTTCAACATTAAATATGAAAGAATCTGTTTGCTTTTTGAAATATTATGTATTTCACTGCAGGATTCTATGCTGGAGGAGCACTATTAACTAATTCATTTTTTTTAAAACATGTTTTCCCATGACAGTTTATTATTTGATTTTGAATACTGCGGTCTACATTATACTTTGGGAGAGATTTATAAATATTCAAGACAACATGTTTTCAGTGATTTGAATACATTTTGGCAAAAAAATCTTATCTTTTTCAGTTTGTCTTTTCTTGAACTTGGATTTTCCATCAATGGAAAAAAAGCAAAAACCTGTCAAGCTTATATAAAAGTAAATGGAAGTTGTATTTTCAGCATTCAAGCTCTGCACATCATGCCTATCATATAAAGGCTGCCATATATCGTATTTGATGCACTGGAAAAGACTAATTTACCATATTCATAAATGCTATATTGCATCCCACAACATCCATCTGTTTTTGGCACTGTAATGGTAATTTTGTTTAAAAACATATATTAAAACATTTATTAAAAAAACATGCAGAGACAAACAAAATGGCAGCATACACCCATAATTTCATGTGCAACAATATAAACATACGGAGACAGAGTATGCTTAAATATAGTGGGTTATATCTCTATTATGTTTGTTGCAAAATCAATGAAATCAATGGAAGTTACTTACTTACAAATATGGTATATTTCACTTTAGTAAGGGCTGTCCCTTAAAAAAATGGCAGATCTGTTCTGTGTAATATCACCAGATTGTGGTTCTGCTAAAATGTTCCAAGTGCATGAGTGATTTACTGATACGGCTTCTGCAGTATAAGACCATAGCTCATAGATCCATGATTTTTAGAGCACTTTTATGGGGTAGTTATAACGTTTTATGAACACTTTATAATGTTTTATAGACAGCTTAATCATTAGTCAGGTCTTTCACTACACCAGGTAATTGTATCAATAAAAAGTGGCAACCCCAGCTGTTACCTATCATCTTCAATCTGATTCACCTGTTGTGTTATATTTCACATTATCAGTGCTCATCTGTTAAGTCTGGTGTGAGAGTCACTGGAACCATATCTTCTTCTCCTTCTTCTCAGGGTCATTCATTAGATTCATTAGATCTTACAGGGAATATGGTGACTATTAACAAACTGTATTGGAGGAAATTATTCTTTAATAACAAGGGTTATAAGTGCAGTGCAAGGAGTGACCAAACTCAAGCTACAAATGGAAAACATACACAAATTATTGAAACAGTTATAAACAAAGGCTTGAGAAAGGGCAATAATAAGCCTGAAATTGTGCCTGGTTGTTTGAATTAATAAATTCAAGTTTTCACTTTTTGCAAGAAAGAGGTGCTGCAGCTGAATATTATCCTGTATGTCTATGAAAACCCCTTGCAAGGGTTACTGGACTGCTTTGCACCCAACCTACGAGGTTAAACAAGGTGGTTGAAGCACACACAATATTGTCTATGTATAAATAGGAAATGCATGAGACCATAAAAACATGCATAACCAATTCAAGCAAAGTTTTATTACTCAGAGCAACAAACAGCAAATGTTACTGGTTTAGTTACCTTCTGCAGGGAACCGCTTGGGATTTCTAAATCAGAAAAAGACATGAAGGTAAAAGCCATCAGTAATTTCAGTGAAGCAATAAATCACGTATTCCTTATTTGGTTAAATAAAGCCATCTAGATGGAAAAAAACGTGTATCCATCCAGCTGTTTTGTATTTCAGCTCCTTGTTTCTACAGTCAATCACAGGTAGGCCAGAATGAGCATTTCCCAACATCTGTAGGACATATTTTTGTGTTATCCCTGTGGTTCTCAGCAGTTACTATGTACAGGCCACAATTTACAATCATTTCCTTGTTTATCTTTCGGTCATAAATAATGAACTACTGACCAATATCTTTGAATTTATGTAAGAAAAGGCTCAAAATGAAGAATCTGTATGACCAGTGAAGCCTGGAGTTGAAAAAAAACCTTGTTTAGTCTTAAAACTGCTTCAATATGTTGTTTTAAAAAGGGGACTTGGAATTGACACATGAACTTACATTTTGCGCAAGTTCTCCCGAGTTGTTTAAACTGAATATCAGGAGCAGTTGAATCTGATCATTAGCTAAAAGCAAGAGCAAAACCTGGCAAACTATGCAAACACCTGGCAGACCTATACAAGCCTGTGTCCTCGGGAGTTTTGAGAGAGATGGTTAAGAATACAAGTAAAACCAGGTAATTGTTGATTAAAGAATGCAGTTATTTGCAAGGCATATTTCTCATGCACCAAAAAATACCGGCCAAGTAGGAACACCCCACCGGTTTAGAGTTTACCAGCCAGTAAGGTGTTCCTGAGAGAACCATACTGGTTTTATTGTTTTAGAATATATAATTTATAAGAGGTATTGGACCTCTTAAAGGACAAGTAAAGTCTACACTTTCCTACCATGTATATAAGTTGGGCATATCTTCCCCACCCAAGCCACATCACTTGTACTGCATATACCCCCTCCATTTCCCAGCATAATCACATTTCCTAAAACAAATAACAGCTTTCACCAGACAGCCATTTTCCCTCTGACACATCATCAGTAACATTGACATCTGCAAATAGGACATGTATGTAAAGTTCATGCAATGCAGAATGCAGGTTTAAACAGACACAACATATTTTAGTAAAATGTTCTGCTAGGTTTAAGCACTGTAATGGTTAAGATGAGATCAGGAGAGGTGGTTAGGAGAAAAAAAATTGGATGAGACAGCTTTTGTTTCTATGGGAACCTGCAATGCTATCTCTTCATTGGCTGTTCGACTGGATGGTGTGTTTAGTAATCTGAGCTAAGAAGAAATGAGCATGCTCATAAATCAACAGTCAAGCAAATTCCCGAGGGAGGGGGCAGAGTGGGTTAGAGAAGTAGAAGGATTTCTAAGTGATTGAGGGTAAGCTGCAGCCTTACTGTTAACCTTTTAACAACCAGAGTGGCAGGTATCTAAAGATTTCAAAGAGGCTGTTCACTGATTAAGTGGGGAGTGTTTACATGTCCTTTAATGTCTTAGTCAAGAAACCAATTAGATTCTTCAGCTTCAAAAGAAAATTACCTTTGCTATTTGCTCATACTCATGATTCAGCCATCTCTTGTTCAAACTTTATAACAATAGCCTAACATTTACTTTCAATGAGTAGAGGATTTCTGATGAGTATAAGAATATTTTTGCATAGTGACTGTAATATACTGCAGGATATGTAGCGAAAAATGTAGTTAAGATACACCTTCAAATTCCAAGTACCACTTATTTCTTTTATGTGATAGCAGAATGGGAAATGTCACAGGCTTATTAAGCACACAACTGCAGGTATTTTTACAGTGAATTCAATAACTTCAGCATCTTTAAAGATATCAGTATCACTGTAATGGTACTCTCTTACACACACACTGTCTTGTTAGTAATCCAGTAAAACTTCATACTGAACAAGTCAAAAAGTTGCAAAAGAAAGTTTGTGAACCTTTTGGTTTTACTTGCATTTCTGTATTAATCATTCATATACCTGGCACCTGATTTTTAATTAATTGACAATAATAGACAATCAGCTTCAACTAATAATATTAAATGAGTTGTACTTTATCTAATATTGAGTGTGTTCTTGAAACATTCGCAGTCTGTGTTGGAAAATTATTCACAGAATCTCATCTTCTCAAGAAAGAGCTGCTCATGTGAACCACGGCCTATAAGAAGATATCTGGATCGATGCATAAAGCTAGAAAAAATGTATAAATGTCCAGGTCTTCATTTATTTTCAGTCAAGCTTTTTGACCCACTGTTAATGACCCCCAACTGTCTACAAATGCAGGAAGGCCAAAGTATCTGTTCAAAACACCAACTAAGAATGACAATAATAGCAAGAAACCATGGAGGAAATTACAACTGTAAAAATGAAAAACTTTGCTGTAGGCCTCAGGTTTGCAAATGACCATATGGATGTTTCACAACACTTTTTGTAAAATGTTCAGATTAAAAAGACAGATTAATTATACAAAGGTTCAACTCTTTGGCAGAATGCAATAGAGGGAAAAAACTACTGCAACATTAAATCCTCAACCCTGCTTTGTTGCTTTAGAGCCTAACCAGCTTGTCAGTGTCGGACTGGCCCAACGGGATACCAGGAAAACTCCCGGTGGGCCCAGGGGTCAGTGGGCCTCTTGCTTCTAACCATTTGGCCTATTATATGGTCATTCCCTATTTCTTTATGATATCAAAGAGGCTTAATAATGGAAGAATATAGTATGTAGAGAAAAGATACTAGGAGAATAAAGAGGTTGAGTAAGGAGAGGAGGTATTGTAGTTTGGAAAGTGGGCCTTAAGCCTAAGGTTTTCTGGTGGACCCCTGGCTTCCCAGTCCGACACTGCAGCTTGTTGTCATAGACAGTTCAATGAAGTGAAAACTGTATCAAGAAAAATATCAGCGTAAGGGTTGTCTTTCACCTGAAGCTCATTAGAAGTTGGGTGGTGCAACAAGACAGTGATCTAAAACAGTAATAAATTAATATTAATCAAAAAATAATGCTCATGTGTTATTAGATTAAGAAGACTGGTCTATAATTGTGAGTTATTAATCAGAAATTTTTAATGCAAAAATCCTAATAATACAAAAGGGTTCCGAAACTTTTTCTTGCTGCTTTGTATAATCAAGTATGGAGAGTTTGTACAGGGTGAAAATACTTGGAGTAGTGGTGTTTTATATAATTTATAGAGTATGTAGCATGTATTTTCCTAGCTAGTTTTATGATCCTAAGGCATCTACTTATCCATGTGTTCTATACCAGCAGCAAATGAGATGACAGAAAGGAACAGGAAAGAGCCACTGTTTAATGCATCATGGTCCTGTGACCCTCCTATTATTGACCTACAGAATGCCAAACAGGCCCGGATTTGTGGGAAGGCCACAAAGGCCCGGGCCTGGGGCAGCAGGATTTTAGGGGCAGCAGAATTTTAGGGGCAGCATACCTCCCAGCTGCATCCACATTGGTTCTGAAGCACCAGGGAAATGCAGGAGATTTGATTTTAAATTTCCCCAGCACCAATCTTTATTGTTCTGGACCTGAAGAAGGAAATTTTCACATATGCACGTGTCAAGGTGAGGGTGTGTGGGCCTAGGGGTGCCTGATGAGTAAATCCTGCTCTTATGCCAGATATAGGACTCTATATTTTATGATGGTAGGTCATACTACAAGTCCATAAAAGTTCATGACTATCAGTGATAGTCCACCCCCTTCTAAGTTAAGAAACATGGCCATAAAGATGATTATAGAGCAAAGCATCTGGCACACTGTTACAAAGGCTGTTTCAGTGATATTCCAGTTGCTTCACTAAACACTGCTTTTTGTTTTGTACATTGAATTTATCTTATCAAGGTCTTGGCACAATGTGTATGCTTTTTACAATCTATTATGTATTGCTGACAGTCTGTCTATTGTTGACAATTTGTTTATTGATATCATAGTATTCAAATTTTTTTAGAAATAAGATTATTACTAGATGACAGCTCTAATAAGATATAATAGCGTATTATTATTATTACATTCTTTATTGCCACAAAGAATACATGATAATATATCACCTTTCAATTTATGATACTGTGAATCACATTTACTCAGGGGTAGAACAAGACAGTGGTGGGTGATTGATGATGTGATTCTTCTTTTTATATAGCAATATTTTCTTTACTAAATATTCTTTCAGTGGAAGTTATTTTACTATTGTTTATTTTACTTGCTTATCAGGGATTCTTATATAACATAGATATTTATGGATTACCAGGGAAACAAACTACTTGAGAGCTTACAAAGCTGGATACAAATCTTGGCAGAAATATGGGCAACAATAAAATTGTTTCCCAGCTCCTGATCACATAGTTTAGCTGAAACAAACATTAAACAAAATCCACAACCCCATATCTTTATTAGCTAAAGTCCCAACTGGTATAAACTAAAAACTGCAACTAAAATCACAGTTAAGGTAAATTGGTTTTTCTACTTTAATTGAAAGTGCACTTGCTACTACTTTAATCAAAGATGATTATTTTCCCTTTTGAATAAGTGTCGGCATTTATGTGAATTTTGCATGTTTATTTGTTGGTAGGGCCGTTTGGGCCAAAGGGACATTTTTAGAGCTAAATTGTTATTAGTATAGGGGAAAACATATGCTATCTTGGTATTGATCTCTACAAGCTATTTAAAAATATCCTCGTGAATTATCCAAGTTCTAGGCAATTCCTTTAGTCCCCTGTTCAGCTTCCCATATCAGACCATGCTCCTAGAAAGCAAGAAGAAAATTATATTCTACTCTTAAAGGAATTATTCAGTATACAAATTGGTATAGTTAGCCAAAAATGTAATGTATAAAGGCTGAACCAGAACACTACCTGCTTTACGGCTCTCTTGGTTTCCACTGATAACAGTAACCAATCACTGATTTGAGTGGGGGGGGGGGCACGTGGATCATAACTGTTTGCTAAGTTAGGGAAGTGGATGGTGGACATATATTACACAACACTTATGCATTACATCACAACATACAAATTAGGTTTTTTGTGTGCAAATCTTTCGAGTGCAGTACCTTATTTATACCAATAACCTTTACTGGAACCCCAGGGTTTAACTTTAGAGAAATAACTGCTTCTCACTGGATATATAAATATAGGTATAATATAAATAATAGTATAGTATATTACCAGCAGTCAGACACAATTAACATATTTTTTTTAATCTTTTACATCTTCCAAAAACACATTTATTATTGTCTCTGCTCAGACTTAAAATGAAGTGCTTAATCTGAAATAGTGAGTTCTGTTTATTTTCATTGTAACGGACATGACACACATGCATATGCACTACAAGCAATATAGAATCATATAACCGATAGCTGCAGGCTTAAAACCTCCTATAGACTAAATAATCCAGTTGCCTTTAATACATAAATAATGGATGATTTATAAAATATTTTGTCTTCCTGATTTATTTTTAAATCGTCTCAGGGAAAGAAATGTGAAAGGGGAAAAATCTTTTGGCTGCATTGTCTGATATTTCTCTCCCACTGTGGGAAAGTAAAGGAATTATTAAATATAGATTTGTGGGAATTCCAGCTGCAGTTCAAGAATCTTTCTTTCCTTGGCTGATAACTGCATCTTTAGAATTATTTTACTGTATCTAATATATGAAGGAGAAGAAAGTCTAATCATTTTCTAAGCTGTGCCAACAGCACTTAATTATTATTTGCATTCTCAACAATATTGTATTTGTTCGAAAAGTGCGTGGTACTACCTGATAATAACATTTCATCCAAAAAAAAAAAGCAAGCACTTATTAATGCATATTTATTTTTGCAACTTGTAGGTTAAAAATACATGCTTAAAAAGTACAGTGGAACTTAAACTACAAATGTATAGTTATTTTTCAAATCATTCAAGATTTAATGTATTAAAGCTCCAACTATGTATTTGGATCGCCAACTAATAACTGCATGAAATATCCTTCAATGTGCTGTTAGTTGATTTACTACCTGTTATATAGTCCTAGCCTTGTAAGGAGCTTTTTTTTTGTCTGCTGACCAATATTCTATTTACACCATCGTTTTTGGACCTTGTGTCCTGGATGAGTTTAGTGCACTGACATATGCAGTGGCTTATCTGCATTAAAATCAAAATTAAAATGGAAGTGAGGATTTTTTTACATAGTTTTATTAATACTTTAGGAATAAGGAGTTAATAGAACAATGGGAAGACAAGCTATGTTCCCTGACAACAAGAAAGAACCACATAAATATTACTTATTATTACAGTTGCAAAATAAAGGTCTGTGTGCATACCCATAATACTCTTCTGTATAGTTGCATAGTTAATTGGGTTGAAAAAAGACAAATGTCCAAGGTCAACCCCTACAAATGACCCATATTGCATAATATATGCAATATGGTGGTTGTAGCACCCCATACCCCCCCTTTAAACTAGTGGTGATCCTATGCTTTTAAAATTGGGCGTTTGTTTTGGGAATATCTCTCTTTTAAAAGCCTGATTGCTGGCTGGGGAGGATTTAGCCCTCAGTGAAAAAACACCGTTCAATGGACATTGATTACAGGTAATGCTAGAATGCACATAAAAAATACAACAAGTTAGGGACCACCATTCGGGGTTTACCTTGACGTGGTATGGTGGCTTATCAATTTTATGATCATAACTTTGTAACAAAATAACCCCTATTTGGGTACATATGCAATAGCATTTATTATACTTATATATATATATACTTTAAAGCCTTCAGAGTGCTCCCACAACCCCCCTGTTTTGATATTGCATAATATATATATATATCTATCTAGCTACACATACCTACAGTTCTGGACTGAGAATTAACATAGGCCCTGGCATTTCAGGTACACAGAGGCCCAATCAGCCCACACAGAGGCCCAAACAACTCCCACCAGCCCACTAAATAGTGACTTTCTATGGGACCTTATATCAGCCCCTCTGGCATTTGCCAGAACCCACAGATTGCCAGTCCGGGCCTGCATACCTATAATAATACACTCCCATATACTCACTGTACTGAACTGTAGATCTTGAACTTATTATAACCTTGGATATAATGTTTATTCAAGAAATCATTCAAGCCCCTCTTAAAGGCATCAATAGAATCAGCCCTCACAACATCACCAAGAAAGGACATTCCACAACTTCACTGCCCCCACCATTAAGAACATTTTTCATTGCTTCATGTTAAACTTTAGTGACCTAAATTACTTAACTGGCCTCTTGCTCTTTTCTATATCATTCATATATATAAAGATCCATCACGTTATGTCTATAATGTCCTATCTATCATCTATTTATCTTTATATTTATATATCCACATATATCAGAAACTGGCACACCCGTATAAAATTCACTTCTTTATTTGCACCATATCAGAGTCTGGACTCTGTTATGTTATGATACAAATAAAGAAGTGAATATTTGAAGGCAACAGGCTAGTTAATTGTAGCAGTTCTACAAAATCCCTCATGTAAATGAAGTAGAAAAGATTTAGTTCCTCTTGCAAATAAAAAAAGCTGCATATTAAGTCCGAATTTATCTCAATATTTTCTGCTACAAACTCTGATCAAACCTGCTCAGTTTTTATACGCTTATTTATTATTACATTACATTATAAAATTTCCTTTGCGGGAAAAAAAATCGGATTTTCACGATTGTTTCGGATTTTTTATCCAATTTTTTCGGATTTTTCACCTGGAAACTCTCATTCTTGTCCAAAAACTAAAAAAACTTTGGGGTATTGCATGAAACGCAGCACACATCAAAAATGATGGATTTTCTGATTCGAACTTTTCCATCCTCGGGGGTTTAATAAATTCCGAAAAATTCATGATTTTTGCATTCAGAGTTTAGTAAATAACCCCTAAGGATATGTGTTAATAAGAGAGCATATTAAATATCCAGATATTGACATGAGTATTAGTAACCCATTCATTATTAATGGAAGCAGTTTTATTAATTTGTTATATAACAATTTCATGTCAAAGGATGTTGAGGAGCCAGTATTTGATACTGTATCTAGTGATCTTTAAATCCACAAATGCCATAGGACAACTGGTTAACAATGACCATGATCCCATTCCAAATTCAAATATTACCAAGAAATATATAGAAAAAACATATATATTTACTCAGAACAAAAAGATATAAAATACAATTCTTTGAAATTCGAGCTCTTACGTTTAAACGGCCAGTTCCTGGACTGATCCAGTAAATATAATGTCTTTTGAAAATAAAAGCAAAGGCAATTTTACAGGCGCAAGACAAACAGATCATTTGTGCATGTGAAGAACTTTAGTGTTCTAGCCCATTAGCTTCTAAGGAGAGCTGTCATGGTTACTTTTTTTTAGCACTACTGTAAATGATCCAGTATTGCTTTTTTTGCCATGGCAAACTGCTAAACAAAGATAAGCACATTTATATTATTTATCAACAATAGCCAAATTTGCTTGTGGGAAGTAACTCATAGTAACCAATCAGTGATTGGCTTTTTCACCCAGCTGCCGGTAGAACAATGAATGCAACAATTTGATTCGTTGCCATGGATTACTGCCATGGAAATTTGGCCAGTGTTTATAAATGACTCCAAACTTGTGTCAATCAAGGTGCAAAGTAATACAATTAAACTGTATTGTAATATTTATCTAAAGCAATGCTCTCCAAATGTAGTGGGATGAATATTGATTATGGAACACATATTGGGTTAATGTTGTCATACAGTACAAAGAAGTCAGTAGAGCTGAGAGGTGGGCATACAAATCCAACTGGAGGCATACAAGTAAACCTCTAGTTTTACAGCCCTGACCTAAAACCTTGCATCATTGTTTGCACAGATATTTGATTAATGGCAATGGCATATGAAGAGACATTTTCACATTTTGGAGTAAATTACACCTCACATAACTTAGGGCCCCATTTAAGTTATGTAAAGAATTTTTCCAACTTTGATGCATTTCAACAGTTTTCATCAAAGTAGAACGTGGCTGTTTATAAAGGCAGAAACTTTCCATCAGATTTGGAGGGAAAGTAAAATAACTGTCAGTTTTGGGATGGAAATTCCATTATAAAAAGTAAAATGTTTCTGAAATCCCATTAAGGTACTTTGGCCAGGCATGAGCTGAGAAACAAATGTAAAAAAGCCTTTTTGCTGAAGATCTTTCAAAAATAGGAGAACAGTAGAAATGTTACATTTAAATGAAGCCCATTAGTCAAAATAGGATTTTTATCAACAGAAAAAATCTGATCAGTTTCTACTGATTGGAAAATTGTCACATATTAATCAGGGAGATGGTCAATAGTGGCATGTGAGGGGACTCTAAGGACTTTTGGTCAAATAAATCCTATATAATCCTGTATCAAGCAGCTGAAAGAAAAGGAACTTAATGGGACATGGCCTGAGACACAACTAGAATAATTGCTTCTCTTTTGTCCCCTCTAATTGCTTGATTCTGGGACCAGCACAGGGGCCACAATATTCACTCTTTTTTCTTGAACCCAAACAGTTAGTACAGAGCATGACAATCAAGGTTTGACCACTTGTTTTGGAACACGAGACCTGGGGATGGTATTGATTAATGTTTTTCTATAGTCTATGTGACACGTGGAGGCCTATTTATCAAAGGTCGGATTTTAGTGGTTTTCGAGGTTTTTGAAACTCACATTCTCTACAACCACGAATGTTGTGGAATTTATTTAAAGATCAAATTTTTAAAAGTACGAACAGAAATAATGCTGAACGATGCGTTAAAAAATACAAATACAGGTATGGGACCTATTATCCAGAATGCTCGGGACCTGGGACTTTCCGGATAATGGGTCTTTCTGTACTTTGGACCTTCACGCCTTAAAGGAGAAGGAAAGGCTAAAATGAAGTAAGCTTTATCAGAAAGGTCTATATAAATACACCAGTAAACCCTCAAAGTAATGCTGATCTGAGTCCTCTGCCAAAATAAACACCACATTTCTTTCCTTCTATTGTTATTACACATGGGCTTCTGTATCAGACTTCCTTTTTTCAGCTTAAACCTCCAGGGCAGGGCTTGAGCATGCTCTGTTTGCTTCTCTCCCACTCCCTCCTCCCCTCCCTGGTGTTATCTGAGCCCAGAGCTATGCAAGAGCAATTTGAGACTCAGGCAGGAAGTGATGTCACACCAATCTTATATGGCAGCTTCTATCCTAAACAAACAGAGACAGTGTCTAGAGCTGTTTACTCAGATATGGTAAAACATTCTGCAGAATAAATATAGCATTCTAGCTTGTACTATTGTGGCAATAAACTGTCTTGGAGCTTTCCTTCTCCTTTAAGACTACTAAAAAATCATGTAAAGATTAAATAAACCCAATAAACTGGGGTTTCTTTGAAAAGGGATTCATTATATCTTAGTTTGGATCAAGGGACTGTTTTATTATTACAGAGAGAAAGGAAAACATTTTAAAAAATGGAGTCTATGGGAGACAACCTTTCCATAATTCGGAACTAGATAACGGGTTTCTGGATAACAGATCCCATACCTGTACCTCTAAAACGTCTAAAAATTCTAGCTTTTCAAACAATTCCTAGTGAAAAAAAATCCAAAAACCTCCAGAAGTACAAATATTTTTTAAAATAGAATCAGCGCAGCTCCCACTGACAACAAGGACTTTGACAACTTTTACCTGGAAGTTTTGTATCAGTGGTTTTCGTGGTTTTTACACTTAATAAGTATCAAATCTTTTGAGCTTTTACAAAAAATAGGAAAACCCATTTTTTCATTTCTCATTTTATTAATTAGGATAGCAAATTATTTTCAGCACTGTGACAATTCATATATCACTTTGGTTTATTGAAACAAGCTTTACACAGTGTACAAACTATCCTCCTGCTGCAAAGTCCAAACAGATTGTATAGTATTCTCCTGCTTTTATCTCTGTGGAATGCTTAGTGGGCACAACTAGGGCTGCTTTTATCTAATGTAAAGTCTGTTGGAAGATATTGACAGGCAACAGCTGAGGAGATTCCAGAAGTAAAAGCAAAATGTTCTTCAAAAAGAAGTAGGTGCTTTGTGTCTAGGATATATTGAATCAGAGAAGGAGTTGTATAAACTTGTAGTGATGGGCGAATTTATTCGCCAGGCACGAATTTTAGATGAATTTGCCCGTTTTGCCGTCGGCAAATGCATTTGTGAATTTACTGTGAAAATTCGCTTGGTGAGAATTCTGCGTTGTTGAAAAAATGTTGCTGCCAGCGATGGCATCAAAGTTTTTTAGACACCATTGATGGTTCCAACACCGGCGATGGTTCTGATGCTGGTGCCAATTTAAATGCCTGCTCCCATTTTGACGCCAGTGAATTGATGCCCTCGTCAAAATCACAGTTTTGCAAATTTTCCGACCAATTTCACGAATTTCACAGCAAATTTGCGAAATTTTTATTTACTAAATTCCGAATGCCAAAATCATGAAAAATTCTTGAATTTTTTTTATTTTAAAAAACTCACAAATTTTTCAGAATTTATTAAACCCCAAGGATGGAAAAGTTATTTATCAAAGTCTGAATTTATCTCAATATTTTCTGCTACAAACTCCGATTAAATCTGCTCAGGTTTTTACGCTTATTTATTATTACATTTTCCCGAAAATTAGCTTTGGGGGAAAAATCAGATTTTCACGTTTTTTTCATCCAATTTTCGCAAATTTTTCAGATTTTCCATTCGAAAACTTCAATTTCTTTGCCTCGAAAACTTTGGGATATTGTACAAAACCCAGCGCACATCAAATATTCATTAAGACTTCTCCCTTGACTTATATGCAAAATTGACAGGTCTGAGATGCCGGATTTTCTGGTTCGGACTTTTCCATCCTCGGGGTTTAATGAATTCCAAAAAATTTGTGATTTTTTTAAAAGTCCTATTTTATAAAAAAATCATGGGGGTCAATATACAGTGATACAAATCCAGTAAAACACTGATAAAATGCCAGTTAGTGAAAAAGTGTTTCCCAATGCATACAGATAAAGGCAACATTTTGGGGTCCTCTGGGCCCTTTAACAAGCATACCACATTCTGGAATGTCCTGGAATAATGAAACATAATGCTCATTTACTATGGGCAGGGGTTCTGGGGTAAAAAAGGATCCCTTACTGCCATTAGACTGCTCTCTAGATTAGGCAGTTATGCTCCTGCCTAGTGATGGGCGAATTTGGGGCATTTCGCTGCACCTTAAATTTTCAATTTCCCCCAAAATTCGCAAAACAGCGAAAAATTCAAAAAATTGTTTTTGACGCTAGCAAATTTTCGCTGTGTTTTTGCGAATTTATTCGCAGGCGGCGAATCGCTGGAATTCACAGTGAATTCGCGCATGGTGAATAAATTCACCCATCACTACTCCTGCCTATTATTGGTGCTGTAATTCCCTGACTTTTTAGGGGATTTGCTTATTTTTCCTCTTACTGAGTAGTACATTTACACTGCTAAGTAAAAATGATGTAAAATATTCTTACCCCTACAACAATTTATTTTTTTTTCAAAATTTGTTACTGGGCATTATAATGTTCCTTTAAGTGGAGGTATCTATGAATTTCATGTAACCCATTAAATTAAATTAGTTTGAGTCTAATGCTTGCATACTGTACTTATACACAACCCCTATGTAATTACTCAATCTTCTTTGCTCATTTATTTTTTCCCCAGAAAGATTAGTATTAGTACTATTTGCTAGATTAGACATTGAAAAGCTGCAGCATGTGGCAGTTCTGATCAAAATCACTTTTTGAGATAGAGGTTAAACATTACATTCTGGGATGCTGGGCATCATTATCTTCTCAGTAGGGGCACATCTGTCTAAACTTGTACTGCTTTACAGCTCCAGCCTCGTCAATACAAAAGTGAAAACGCAGAGACAGGAGCTGTTTTATAAATTATTTGGGTATGGGTGCCCTTACATCAAACCCGATGAGATCCGAATTTCATTCAGATGCTGTGGTTATTTTCTATTATGATACTTATTCAATACTTTGAAAAGCTATTCAAGTCCTTCCCTGTTCAATATGCTTTAAATCTGCTCATTTTAAAAGAGATTTTACAAGGTAAAAAAAAAACATTGATGCTTTTTGTCAAGGAAATTACTCTTTGCTAATGTTAAATATGCACCAGTATTATTTCGTTGGTTTAAGACGTTTAAGGGGAATTTATGAAGAAGCTGCAGTTGCGGTTGCACTAAAATTGATGCAATGGTTGATACCATTCATGCATAAGTGATGGTGGGGATTGATGGGAACCCTGGAGCTATTGGCACTCTGAACATGCTGGAATTTTCAGGGTACCCACAGAGGGTTGTGTTAATAGACGCAGCTAAAAAAAGCAACACATGCTAATGCTATTTTAATACCATGCAAGTGGTGCAATCTCCCCTCAAAATGTTTCCTACAACTTGCACCTGATTTACAAACACACTCAACTGCATATACTGAGACATCAGGGGCAGTTCCCCATGTGGCTGCAATTAGGTTAGATTTTTTGGGAGAAGATGCTGCATTGTTGGTAAAAACAAAAAAACATGGCCATATGCTCGCAAAAACCTTACTTTGCACTATGTAATTCGTTCTTAAATGACTCTTTATAGGTCTGAGTTATGATCACAGATGCTAAATGCACTGTAGTGTAGCAGTTTCTTGCTATAATATCATGCTGAGTTACAGTACCACTATGGTTGTGTATGCCTTAAAGAAGAAGTTGACCATATTCTGAGACGGCATATTATTCCGTCGACTTTTATAGGACAACTAAAGCTTAACTAAAGAATTAGCTAGAAATGTTGTACATTATATTTCAGGTTTCTGTACCAGTCCAAGGCAACCACAGGTCTTTAGCAGTAAAGATCTGTGTCTCCACAGATGCCCCAGTAGCTCCTCATCTTATTTTCTGCTGATTCACTGCACATGCTCTGTGCTGCTGTCACTTACTGAGCTTAGGGACCCACTCACAATATACAGTACACATAGAATACAAATGTCACAATATAAGGCTGATTAGTAATTAATACAGATAATTACTACATGGCAGAACAGAAACCAGTGCAACTAGCATCAAAATTTAATAATCATCCTTTTTTTTAAAGGGCTTCTGCTTGATAATTTGAGACAACCCCTAAACTTAGCTTATCAACAGCAGGCATTTTCCAAGATGGTGACCTCCTGCCACAAGTTTGAAGTCCTGGATCATTGCTGCTATTGAGAAGCTGCAACAAGTTCAGTAAATAAAATATGGCACTTTTAGCCATATTCCTTTTAGGGTTTAGTTCTCCTTTAAACATCATTTGTTGAATGCTTTGCATGTGCTTAGGGTTTTGCTGTTAAGGCTTAACATCTGTGTGTGCCTATGTATTAGCTGGTTATTATTCCAAGTAGGGATGCACCGAATCCAGGATTCGGTTCGGGATTCGGCCAGGATTCGGCCTTTTTCAGCAGGATTCGGATTCGGCCGAATCCTTCTGGCCGGCCGAACCGAATCCGAATCCTAATTTGCATATGCAAATTAGGGGCAGGGAGAGAAATTGCATGATTTTTTTTCAGAAAACAAGGAAGTAAAAAATGTTTTCCCCTTCCCACCCCTAATTTGCATATGCAAATTAGGGTTCGGATTCGGTTCGGTATTCGGCCGAATCCTTCGTGAAGGATTCGGGGGTTCGGCCGAATCCAAAAAAGTGGATTCGGTGCATCCCTAATTCCAAGGTTTATTCTAGCATAAGGTTGTTAGTGGTGAAGTTGGAGGACAAACGAGCAATGGAAGAAAATCCAGCTGCAACCAAAACTAACAGTCCTCCAATTGCAGTGTCAATAAGCAATTTATTGATATTTCAGTTGGGGTGCTGCAATATGTTTGTGGATTACAAAGTAGGAAGCAAGGAACTGAAATCAAGGTCCCTAGCCAAACCGTGAAAAAACCACCCAAATAAATTATTCCGCCCCTACCAAATTTTACAATAAGCATTATGTATTAAGGCAAGTAATCCAGATAACTCCAGACAGAAGCAGAACTTGTCTCCACTGCTCAGATGTCCAATGCCAAACATTAGCATTGCTTGTGATGATATCTGTCTACTGCTCACCTATAAATTGTAATCATTTATTTATATAGCGCCGACTAGATACACAGTGCTTTCATCATCATCATCATTTTATGACCATATAAAAACACGAGGCTGAAGGCCGAGTGTTTTTATACAGGTCATGGAACTCCGAGATAACTTCTACTATCCTCATATTTTGCAACTGGGGGTACTTTATTTATTATAATACACAAGTTTCAGTGAGTCATGTGACAGAAATGACATCAGAACTCACCGTTTATAACTGATGACATCAGAACTCACTGTTTATAAGGATAATATAGCTTTTGTGTACAGGTATAGGATCCCTTATCCGGAAACCCGATATCCAGAAAGCTCCGAATTACGGAATGGCTGTCTCCCATAGACTCCATTTTATCCAAATAATTCAAATTTTTAAAAATGATTTCCTTTTTCTCTTTAATAATAATACAGTAGCTTGTACTTGATCCCAACTAAGATATAATTAATCCTTATTGGAAGCAAAACCAGCCTATTGGGTTTATTTAATGTTTAAATTAATTTCTAGTAGACTTAAGGCATGAAGACCCAAATTACAGAAAGATCCATTATCCAGAAAACCCCAGGTCCCGAGCATTCTGGATAAGAGGTCCCATACCTGTATTATAAATCTATTAATTCCAATAAATAATTTTTCTTGTAAAGTTCCTGTCAAAGACAGTTTATTCCACTGTTCCATTGAGAACATGCTAATATGTATATAAATACGGAAAAGGCCATCTCCCATTGGGGTATATTTATCAAAGAGGGAAGTTAATAGTGAAGTTCCGCCACTAGAGTGAAATTCCCGCCACTCTCCATTCATTTCTATGGGATTTTTATAGGCGTACAGTATTTATCAAAGGGTGAACTTTCACTTTCACCCATTGATAAATACGCCTTTCAAAATCCCATAGAAATGAATTGAGAGCTGCGGAATTTCACTCTAGTGGAGGAACTTCACTCTTTGATAAATTTACCCCATAGACTCCATTTTATCCAATTAACCCAATTTTTTAAAAATGATTTCCTTTTTCTCTGTAATAAAACAGTACCC
Organism: Xenopus petersii; assembly: GCA_038501925.1. NCBI lineage: Eukaryota > Metazoa > Chordata > Amphibia > Anura > Pipidae > Xenopus > Xenopus petersii. The sequence continues at coordinate 46,653,185 of CM076672.1, read as the reverse complement.
TGTCCTTGACCCAAACTAATTGAATCTAGTCTATTAGACTAGAAGATACAAATGACGAAAAGAACTGTTATCCGGAAACCTCAGGTCCTGAGCTAGCTGGATAACAGGTCTCATACCTGTATCACCTTTTAAAGGATTTGTTTTTATAGACTCTCAATCCCCAACTGCACCTTCATATGCAAAGATCATTTGTATCAAGCTGGAAACGCTTTTTCAAATTGTTTCAATAGGAAAGTTTTGGTTCATGCTAAAAAACTGCAATTTCAGTGCATCAACAATATTTTGTAAGGATTTATAAAAGTAACATAAAGTACCCTCCAGAGAGTGTACAGACAGAGTATATAATTTCATCTTGTTTGTGTTAAAATGTCCATTTAACTACAGAAATCATTCTGCCAGTGCGCTCTATTAGCAAGAAAAGGGGAGGCTGGGGAGCAGAATCATAAAACAATTACTATTTTATGAAACTCCTATAGCGACTGCACAAAGCACAATATATTATAGTCATTTTATCAGGGACTTTGTCTGGAAAATGGTCCGTGAGCTGTAGGCGACGGCGTACGTTTAATACTGTGTCAGTTATTTCACTTAATTTTTTGAATGCTCTTTTGCATATATTGTGGTTGCAATCACACTGTGCGTGCTGTTACAGTTAAATTATTTGACATCATTCCAAAATGGCAAGCGCATTGTAAACAAAACAGGCTTTTTATAGAGAGCCATTTAGATTCAAATTTTACCCACAAAGAACAGAAGAATGACATATAAATCTAAGTGGAGGAACAATTAGTATTATCAGAAAAATGTTTGCTGGGTTATTCTGGAAATAAGGAGTGGGATAATTTGTATTAAAATCTCATTGTCAGATCATTACGCCCTTCAGAAAGCTCCATATGAGAAGGAATGGATATGCTTACATAAATGGGAAGAATATGATGCTTTTAAAAAAGAATAATAGCTTGTATAATACACGGGGGTTGCCTGAAAATGTATGAAAAATGTAGTCTTTAGTGTGCTTGTTCACTAGCTGGTATAAAAATAATACCCCAATACCTACAGTCAGTCCAGAATCCTCTAGCAAAGTCACTTGGTCAATATTAACCTTAACTCAAAGGGAGCTAATAGCTTCAAAATTGATATTGCATTACAGGCATGAGATCTATTATCCAGAATGCTCAGGACCAGGGGTTTTCTGGATAAGGGATATTTCCATCATTTGGATCTCCATACATAAAGATGGTTATTTACTAAAATCTGAATTCATCTCAATGAATCTTAGTTTGGATCACGTACAAGGGACTGTTTTCCTATTACAGAGAAAAAGAAAATCAATTTTAAAAATTATTTGCTTATAAAGGAGTCTTTGGGAGATTCAAATCGACAGAGAACTATGGTGGCCTCAATAGAGAGTGGGAGATTGCTTGCTATCGCGATTAGTTGTAATGAGTGCATAATTCTGGGTCTTTAATGCATAATTTATTCATTTATTAATTACAACAAGGTATTATATTATGGATACAATTATTGTGTGATGCATTTTATGAATTAATTTGTTTAAGCAACCCCTTGTAGATAGGATATGAATTAACAATGCTAGGTTATATTTATTTATATATGTATAAACACCTATATAATTGATATTGCTTGGTATTTTTAAATTTTTCCAATTTTTCACATTTGTATATTGTCCTTATCATTATCATAGCCATTGTTATTTATTTCATTTTGGAGGAACTTTGTGACAACCACCTTATAGTTTTAAGGTTGTTTCTTTATAGTATCAGCCTCTAATTTTTGGAGGGCTGTGTATGGCATTATGATTGTGGTTGTATTACCTTCTAGGGTTAATGTTTTTAGTGGGTGGGGTTTGCTTGCACTTATTAATCAGTTTGATAGGCGGATACCTTGTGCTTCTGAGGAAGTGGCACAAACGTTGGGTATTATTCCCTACTGCGGGTGTAAATGCTTTTAAATATACCCAGTAAAATGAGGATTTTATAAATTCAGCTGCCTGGTGCTCTGTGAAATTGCAGTGCAGTTAGGGTTGCCACCCGGCGGGTAAAACACCTGCCAGAGCCAGGGCCGGTATTACAAATTTACCGGCAATGTAGCTGCCGGTGATTTGTAATACCCTTTACAAAAGCCCTTGTCCACATCTGCGATGTGACCCTGACCGTTTTGCAGCGCTACCCTGTGGCTCCACCCCTTTTTGTGTCATTGACCACAGGCTCCACCCCCTTTGCATCACGGCCCATCCCTTTATTATCCGCCCCCACCACTGGCCGGTATTTATTTTTTTTAAAAGGTGGCAACCCTAAGGGGCCGATTCACTGAATTCGAGTGAAGGGTTCGAATTTAAAAAAATTCGAATTTCGAAGTTTTTTTGGGCTACTTCGACCATCGAATGGGCTACTTCGACCTTCGACTACGAAAATCGAACGATTCGAACTAAAAATCGTTCGACTATTCGACCATTCGATAGTCGAAGTACTGTCTCTTTAAGAAAAACTTCGACCCCCTACTTCGGCAGCTAAAAGCTACCGAAGTCAATGTTAGCCTATGGGGAAGGTCCCCATAGGCTTGCCTGTGATTTTTTGATCGAAGGATTTTCCTTCGATCGTTGGATTTAAATCCTTCGAATCGTTCGATCGAATGAAAAATCCTTTGATCGATCGATCGCAGGATTTTCGCAAAATCGTTCGACTTCGATATTCGAAGTCGAACAATTTTAGTTCCTAGTTGAATATCGAGGGTTAATTAACCCTCGATATTCGACCCTTCGTGAATCGGCCCCTTAGTGTAGTCTATGGGAAATTGGCTTACCCTAATTCACAGCTTTCTGAATAACAGGTTTCCAGATAAGGGAGCCCATACGTATGTAAAAGTAGAAGTAAATTGTCCACAAAGGGGTTCACCATTAAATTAACTTTAAGGAGGTTATTTATCAAAGCTTGAGTTTTAGAAGTTTGTGAGGTTTTTTTTATACCTTGAATGAACTCAAAACTGAAATGTTTTCTAATTTATGTAAAAACTTGAATGTAAAAAGCTTGATTCAGTGAATTCTGGTTGAAGCCCAAAAACTTAAAGGGATTCTGTCATGATTTTTACGATTTCGCTTTTATTTCTATAATACACTGTTTACACTGCAAATAATTCACTCTGCAATATAAAATTTAATTCCTGAACCAGTATTTTTTTCAAGTTGTAACATTGGTGTGTAGGCGCCATCTAAAGTCATTTTGTCTGGTCATGTGCTTTTTGAAAGAGCCAGCACTTTAGGATGGAACTGCTTTCTGGCAGGCTGTTGTTTCTCCTACTCAATGTAAATGAATGTGTCGCAGTGGGACCTGGATTTTACTATTGAGTGTTGTTCTTAGATCTCCCAGGCAGCTGTTATCTTGTTTTAGGGAGCAGTTATCTGGTTACCTTCTATTGTTAGGCTGCTGGGGAGGAAGGGAGGGGGTGATATCACTCCAACTTGCAGTACAGCAGTAAAGAGTGACTGAAGGTTATTAGAGCATAAGTCACATGACTGAGGGCAGCTGGGAAACTGACAATATGCCTAGCCCCATGATAGATTTCATAATTAAATAAAAAGAAAAACTGTTTGCTCTTTTGAGAAATGGATTGGAGTGCAGAATTCTGCAGCACTATTAACTGATGCATTTTAAATATAACATTTTTTCCCATGACAGTATCCCTTTAAATTAATTGAGTTTTCAGCAGAAAAAAAATGGAATTTTTGAATTAATAGAGCTTTTGATCAAAACCCACCGAAAAAAAACAAAATAGGCTACAAACATCTTCAAATGGTTCAAGGGACCACTGCCACTGACTTCTACATCAACTTAGCTGGAGTATTTTTGGATTTTTTTTTTAAAAAAATTATTAACCCGAAAATAGTTTTGACTGAAAAATACCCTCAAAACTCGAATTTTTCAGATAAAAACAACTCAACCATTGATAAATAACCCCCTTAGTATGATGCAGAGAGTGATATTCTGAGACAATTTGCAATTGGTTTTAATTTTTTATTATTTGTGGGTTTTGATTATTTAGCTTTTCATTCAGCAGCTCTCCAGCAATTTCAGCAATCTCGTTTCTAGGGTCTAAATTAACCTATTTGACAATTTTTTTAGGTGCAATATGCATTAAAGTCAATGGGCGTCTGAAAAATGTTGATGCACATACATTTTTATGCACATGCTAATTTTGATGCGCCACAAATTTTTTTTGTTGTGGCAAATTTTTGGCGCCATTACGTGAAAACATTAGCGGACGCCGAAATGTGGAAATAAATTCGCCCATCACTAGTTATCGGCAAAGTCTTTGTTTTTGCCTCTTTGCAATAGCTTTTACGATAGAACTGCTTCTATTTTCTTTAAAAAAAACTTTCAGTGCTGATTCGCATGTGAAACATTTCACAATTACTGCTCCATTGGCAAGATAAGCCTTTAATTTTTGCTTGAATCAACATAAAATAAAAATCCAATTGTAAGAGATCTCCACAAGTAAAGCCTCTCCTAATGGACAAGTCTAGAAATGGAAAACATCTGGTTAATAAATGGTTATTAAATGATATACTATAGTTCTATACTTTTACCTTGTCTCTTGACTAAAGTTTCTTAAAAATATTTTTAAAAAAATGCTATGTATTAGAAACAGCACATATTCTGTTACTAGAGGTCAACAGTGAAGGCTTACTGGTTATAAATGACATTTAGATTTGACAAGAAATGATGAGGTCTTCCCTGTGGGATTAGGCAGTTCCACATATTTACAATTTTGTGCTTTAGTTTGGTAGAAAAATTGTTGAATGACCTTCCTTTCGTCATGTTCCATTTGAGCTTACCCATAATCCAGGATGAAAGGATAATTGGATTGATATGGAACCGAACCTTAGTAACATTGAAACTGATTTAAGAGGTATGAATTGTGTGGCCTGCTACCAAATATAGATGGTACTCATAAGACTTTTTCATGGTTGGGGCAAATGACTAAGATACAAATCTACAAAGCACATGCAGAATGGAACTTATCCCTCTGCTTACTCGAACTGTGATTCCAAGCATTCATCTTTTAAGAGGATCTGTCTGACACTATCTCCAGTGCCTGTGAGAATGACTGATAGAGGAGCGCACAGTCTAACAGCCCTTATCAAACTAGTCCATAATAAAGACGTATAACCTTCTCTGTGACATCTGTGACATATCCATTCAGTATATTTTGACAATAAAATGGGGCAATAAAGTGTATCCTCCAATGTACGCCTAAGAAACACAGCTGCTAATACAGTATATATATATATTCAGATATGGGATCCGTTATCCGAAACCTCTTATCCAGAAAGCTTGAATCTTTCTTACATAGATTAATTTTAATCAAATAATTAAAGATTTTAGAACATCGTTCCTTTTTCTCTATAGTAATAAAGAGTACCTTGTACTTGATCAAAAAGAATATATAATTAATCTTTATTGGAGGTAAAACAATCCTGTTTGGTTTACTGTATGTAATGTTTGAAATATTTTTTAGTAGACTTAAGGTATGGAGATGTGGCGAAGACACAAAGGCCCGGGCCTAGGGCAGCACATTTTGAGGGGAGGCATGCGCCCAGCCACATTCTCGTTGGCAATGGGCAGCCACAGCACATTCACACTGGGAGCGGGCTCACATTAAAGAAACACCTGGCGGTCTAGGGGCGCCAGGCACAGAAATCCAGCCCAGTTTGTATATATTTAAAGGCAGCTGCTTAAGTAATATCTTAAGTTCTAACAAAATCTGGAAATCTTAAGCTTAACTGGGAAATGGAACATATCTGCTATTTAATTACAGCCAATAATTGTCTATAATCAAACTACAGCAGGTGTAAATAGAGCAAATAAAGCTTTGCTAAACCCCAAGGGTCACATGGGGTGCAATCTTTTGCATGACCACTCAGAGATGAAAAAAATATCCATCTTTAGGATACCAGTTAAATTGTTTACCATGAAGGCTAGCTGCTCCCTAACAACTGTTAAAAGAAAACTATACCCCCTGAACAATGAAGGTCTCTAAAAAATATATATAATGCATAAAACAGCTCATGTGTAAAACCCTGCTTCATGTAAATAAACCATTTTCATAATAATATACTTTTTTAGTAGTATGTGCCATTGGGTAATCATAAATAGAAAATTGCCATTTTAAAAAATAAGGGCCGCCCCCTGTGATCATAGGATTCACTGTGCACAGAAACATAACAACAAACCATACATGTTAGGTCACATGAGCCAATTAACAGACAGAGTTGTGAGAACTTTCTTCTACCAACAGGGAATCTACTCAATTCAGCTATCTGGATAGCTAATAACAAGGTACAGATGAGGGTTGAGGGCAGGGAAAATGGTCAGGGCAGGTGGAAAGAATAAGAAAAAGATTACAGACAAGGGTCAATAACCAGAGGAATCTGACAGAATACTGGGCTTGAGCAGGAATTAATAACCAATATTTAGCTTGGGCAAGGCAGCAACAGGAAACAGGGAATTTAATGTCAAAACTGTCAAAACAGGACAGGTGCAGAGGAAATGATGCTGCATGATGGAAATGACCAGGGAACTCCTGAAGAACCATGCACATCCACTCCAAAACATCAGGGAACTCGTCTAGGGAACAGAGTGCCTTACAATACCTCTGGGATCTTGGGTTTCAATAACAACCAGGGTACTCTCGGTGTGGAGTTTGTTTGTTCTTCTTATTATGAGGGTTTCTTCTGGTACCCTGTTTTTTTCACAATCCAAAAATATGTAGATTTTTCATTTGGCTCTTGATGTAGCTGACCCTTGTTTATGCACAGTCACATTTTAATTGTCACTCGGGAATCACTCGGGAAAGGACTGAATACCCAATCTCTGTAAGGATAGAGTATAATAACTACTATCAAAGGTTTGGGGTCAGTACATTTAGACCCCTTTTTAAAAACTTGTTTAAAGAACCCAAGTTCTAGATTGAATATGCAGAAAATCACAAGGCACATTCTCAAAAAAGACTACATTTTAGCTTCACTCAGTAGCTATTATTTGCAGAAAAAAAATATACAGATTAATAAACCTCCGACTTTTTGACATACATTAGCTGAACATCTGTCAGATATTAAACAGAGTTTGGGAGCCTGTTGCCAGCATCTCATTCTCATTTTAACTCTCGGTATCCTTAACTACATTGTGAAATTTTTAAATAATCGAATGCACTGTATTTACTAGGACTAGATAGGATTATTTTACATAAATAAATATATGTGCAATAACATCTTTGCCTGATTTTGGCCTGTCGAATAATTTCTTTAGCCTGTGGTTAAATTCACTGGGAATATCCAAGTTTCATCACCATCGAATAAATTTGCAAAACTGCAGCAAAAAATTGCCAGCGGAAAATCCGCCACGTTAAAATTTTGTTTGCTGTGCGTCAGAATAGTCGCACACATAAAAATTGTCGCGCATCAAAATTATTTGGACATCCATTGACTAATGCATTTGGACAAAATAGGCGCGTATAAAGACTTCAATGCGTTTGCCATTGGCAAAGAACTAATTACAGTGGTTTTGTAAAAGCTTTCAAGTTTTCTTTCTTAGTTTTAATATATATATATATATATATATATATATATATATATATATATATATATATAAAAAAACAAATATGGATTCATGAAAATGAATTACCATCAAGTACAAGGTACTGTTTTATTACTACACAAAAAAGGGAAATTACTTTTAAAAACTATTATTTTTTTTTTTTTGCTAAAAAAACTACTCCATGGGAGGAGGATGTTGCATAATTCAGAGCTTTGCGAATAATGGGTTTCCAGATAAGGGATCACATTACGCACACAAATTTATATGTCTGATTTTTCCCATAATAAAATAAAAAGTTTCTTATGTGTGAAACACCAAAAGTTGCCATTAGAAATTTTGGAGCTTGATATAATGAAATGGTTGGATCCCCATGTCCAAAATGCAAGCATTTTATTAGTGTAACCAGTGTACAGATATTGCTATGCCTTACTTATAATTATATATAGTTACATATAGTTAAAGGACCAGTAACATAAAACATGTTTTTTTTTTAATTTGTTTGTACTTAACGGAAAAAAAAAACTCCAAGACACTTTTAAATTTGCAAAGTCTTTATTAAGAAATAACTTATCGATTCTCCGCTTGCGCTTCTCTTCAGAAGTGGCGACTGGGCGACTATTCATCGCGCGATACTCGATTGCTCCTCCCTGGCTATCTCCTGTAGAAGGCAGGGAGGAGAAATCGAGTGCCACACGATGGATCGTCGCCCTAAGATTTCGCAAATTTAAAGTTAAATGTGTCTTGGTGTTTTTTTTCGTTATGTAGAAACTATTTTTTTTTTTACATTTTTTTTATGTAACTGGTCTTTTAAGTTGGGTTAAAAAAAGACCCAAGTTCATCAAATTAAATCCCTCCAAATGAACCCCAGTGTCCATACATATATGAATAAACATATACACCAATATCTATAACAACTATAGAGTTTAGTATCACAATAGCCTATGATATTATACTTGTCCAAGAAAACATCCAAGCCACTCTTAAAGAAATTTGTGCATTCTACAACCTCACTGTGAAGAACCACCTACATTGCTTCAAATAAACGTTATTTTCTTCTAGTTTAATCTAATCTAGTCTTTTATGCCTGCATAAAAAAAAATAGAGCATTACTCTCTGGGCCCCCAAGGTTTCATTTATTGGGTTCCCTGCCGCAGTCTTGGCTGTCCCTTGTGAATGGCATTATTAATTAACATGAGTGTTACCATCAGCATATTTCCATTCTTCAACATTCAGGGGGTTATTTACTAAAATCCAAATTTATCTCATAATTTAAATTAAAAAAGCTTGACCAAACTCCCATCCCCAATTTTGCCTTATCTATTAATAAAATAACTCGAATAAGTCAGATTGATAAAAACCCGACAAAATTGAAACAAAAACCTCGAATCGTACAATTTTTTCAGACTTTTTTCCTGAATTGCTTGATTTTTTCTTGTTTTTGCCAAAAACCCCCAAAAAATATCAGATTATGGGGCTAAACCCAACGTAAACTACATTAATTTCCAATTGGGTTAGAGGCATCTTCCATTGCCTTATACATGACCTTGACAGGTCTGAGATGGTGGATTTTTGGATTCTGGCTTTTTGTAGCATCGGGGGATACTAAAATTAGTTTTTTTTGCCCCAAAAAGCAAGAAAAGATAAATTATTATGCAGTTTAATAGATTGATAGTCAGATGATAGATAGATGAGATAGATAGATGATAGATAGATAGATAGATAGATAGATAGATAGATAGATAGATAGATAGATAGATAGATAGATAGGTAGGTAGATAGGTAGATAGATAGATAGATAGATAGATAGATAGATAGATAGATAGATAGATAGATAGAGGTAGATACTAGAGATAGACAGGGTGATGGATAGATAGACAGACAGACAGACTGATAGATAGTTAGATAGATACATAGATAGATGATAGATACATAGATAGATGATAGATAGATAGATGATAGATAGATAGATGATAGATAGATAGATAGATAGATAGATAGATAGATAGATAGATAGATAGATAGATAGATAGATAGATGATGCATAGATTAGATAGATTGATAACACATAGATAAGATAGATAGATGATACACAGATTAGATAGTTAGATGATATATAAATTAGATAGATTGATAATACATAGAGTAAATAGATGGTACATAGATTAGATAGATTGCTAATACATAGATTAGACAGATAGATGATTCATAGATTAGATAGATGGTGTACTTTAAAAGTGGCAAATTTGATAGATATTTAAATTTGCACTGTGCTGTTTTCCAGTTTGTATAAGTAAAATCTATACACGTGTCATTGTATTTCCCAGGATTACAGCTCAGAAGTGCCCCTTTGTTAGATTCTACCTGGTGTCAAATCTCAATACATATTTGCATTTATGTGAATTTTATTCAAACATTGTTTCTTCGACAAGAGCCAAAGTGACATTTTAAGAAATCATCATGTGCTTGTGTTAGGAGCAGTTTTAGTCATTTTCTGTTAGTTTTGAATGCAATTTGTATCCGCTAGCACTTCTAGTTAAGTACAGTAATAATGGTGCAGCAACACAAACTGCACTCAACCCCAATTTAGCAAAAGTTTTGTATAGTCAGGAAAAAAACACTTTGATTCTTCTTTACTAAGATGGAGGTAGCCTAAAATAAAAGGCAAAGTTCAGAGAATACACACTCACATTGCTGGAAGATTTATATACAGTTTTGTAACACTTTGAATATACACACAGTATTGCACAGTGTATAGATACTTCTCACATCTGATTACCAATAGGGGAGTGCAATAAAAATAAAATTAAATGCAAGCCCATTTGCCTTTGCTGTATTTAATATATCATTTGCAAACCTGCAAGAGTATTTAGTGCCCTTTTCACTTGCACCAGTGAACAGTGTATGTAATAAAACTTGTTATTAAATTGAGAATTTTAATTGTGCATAACACATTTTTGCTTGAAGCTATGGTAATGAAAGGTCATTATAATTGCACCATAAAATATTCCAGCTTCAAAAAGGTCTTAAAAACTGTGCTATGCACAATTAATATTTTTAATTGAATAACTGTCCAATAAAAGATATTGCACATATTGCATATATTGATATATGATTATTAGCTTACACTGTATGTGCATTGCTTGATACTCTCATAACATTGTCAGTGTTATCACTATGACCAACATGAGAAATGCATATCTTCTAAGGATTATAAATGCTATATTTAGGCTTTGGCTTAAAGGAAAACTATACTCCCCAAACAATGTAGGTCTCTATTAAAAGATACTGAGTAAAACAGCTCATGTGTAAAACCCTGCTTCATGTAAATGAACCATTATCATAATAATATACTTTTTTAGTAGTATGTGCCATTGGGTAATCATAAATAGAAAATTGCCATTTTAAAAAATAAGGGCCGCCCCCTGAGATCGTAAGATTCACTGTGTACACATACAAACCACATGTAAGGTCACATGAGCCAATTTTGCTTCCTCACTTCTTCCTGTTACAGTTAGTGTTGTAGTATTTCTGGTCAGGTGATCTCTGAGGCAGCACAGATAGTCACGAAATGGTGGTTCAAGGCAAGAGATGTAAAAGGGCAACATTTATGTAAATATATATTCCAGTTTGGTAAGATTCTTTAATATGTCATTCAATTTGATATAAACTATCTGTTGCTTAAGTATTCATTTTGGGGGTATAGTTTTCCTTTAAGGCAAATATATTCAGATGAAGTATACTTTTACTTTTTAAGTATTTTTAAAGTTTGAGGAATACCCATCCCCACAGTTGGGCCCTAAGCAGTGAAAGGGTAGGGCTGACCAGTTAGATAGAATGTAAATGCGTATTAACTCCAATATGGCATTAGACATCTCTTGAGGAGGGAATTCCTTTTTGCGTGGAAAACCCCTGTTCTTAATTTAAAAAAAATATTTTCTATATACAATTACCCAATGACACATACCATTAAAAAAGTATATTATTGTGAAAATGGTTTATTTACATGAAGCAGGGTTTTACATATGAGCTGTTTTATGCAATATCTTTTTATAGAGACCTACATTGTTTGGGGGGTATAGTTTTCCTTTAACAAATGTTTATAAATGACATACAGGCATCTTTGCAGTAAGAATGTAGTAAAGGGATGGGCTCTGGTGTTTTATTATAGTTAGGAATAATTTGGTCAAATTAGCAGAACCTTAGATTTGTATTCATATATTTGTAAGCAAGTATGCTTGAATATAGTTGAATTCAGATGAAAATAGGCTTTTTGCTGATTTAGAATATAATGGGTTCCCTTAGTTGAACAGTGAAGGGTTAATGGCTGGCCAAAAATAAAGGTCCCTACCTTAATGACCAAATGATTCTGCATGTTATTATTAGCCATAGAAAAAAAACCAAATGTCTACTTCTTAAATTGTATTTTAATATTCTAGAAAAGTCCCGAAAAAATGGCATGATTCTATATCATAATATATGGAAAATCTTTGAACATATCTTTTTTTTTTAACAATCCTTTTATTGAAACAAACATATATCCAGTGAACACAGCTGTTGTAAACACAATGTTTGTTCCTTTTACTATTCGTTACATGTAAGCATTTTAGTTTTAACAATAAAACTTAAACAAATAACAATAACATGGTGTCTTTGTCGTTCCTCAGATTCTTGTCATTGTCGTGTCATTATTTTATTATTAATCTTTTCCCTATGTTTTCCTTGTCATATTTATTAAGAAATAGTACAATACAGTTCTATCCTGATACATCCATTAAATCACAGTGTATCTACAACATTACATAGTACTGCCGTAGTTTCACAATTTATTACTGTAGAAAGATATTGTTACATTCCTATCCCACCTGTTTTTCCCATATTATTGACCTCTATCTACGTTAAGGGTTAAATTCTACAAAGTAGTATTAAACCAATAGATTATCCCTGGACACTCCCACGTCTCACTAGAATATTATGGACAGATAAAGGATAATGGAAACTCAGTGTTTTCAGTTAGAGAGTCAAGGGGGATCGAAGTCAGGGTCCTCCTCAAGCCACAAGCCCCATATCTTATTAAATTTCTCAGGGCAGCCCCTTTTCATGTATGTAAATTTGTACAATGGCAGGGATTTTTCCACCAACTGTTCCCAGTCTGTAACATTGGGTCCCTCCCCAGACTTCCATTTAATTGCAATCGATTTTTTTGCATACATACAGAGTACAGATAGTAATGTACGATGTGCCCTCCTCGGGGACATTTCCTCTAAGTGACCCAATAAAAGTACTCTAGGCTCTAACGGCACGAAAAGGTCAGTTTTAGCATCAATGAGCTGTACAACCGCCCTCCAATACGATTTAATCACAGGGCAATCCCACACCATATGGAAAAAGTCCGCTGGGGAATGATGACATCTGGGGCACTCTGAGCTAATGGCTGGATTCATTTTATGCAGTCGTTGTGGGGTAAAATAAACTCTATGCAAGTAGTTAATTTGTGTCATTCTGTCTTTACTACTGATCACTCCTTCGAAGATGGAAGTCAATGATTCTTCCCAGTGCTCCTGCGTGATCTCAGGGATGTCCTGCTGCCACTTTGTTCGTAGTTTATTTAGAGGGGCACCCCTAACAGTCTGTAATTGTGCATAAAAATATGAAAGAGGCTTGCCCAACACCTGTTTATGTATCCCTACTCGTAAGCCATTTGGCGTGGTGTCTACCGTGTCACCCTGAAATTGAGTCACAAACGCGTGTCTCATTTGCAAATATCTGAAAAACATATTATTCGGTAAAGTATAAGCTTCTTTTAGGGCTTGAAAACCAAGGAGTTTACCCTCCTCTGTAATATCCGATATATATTTTATATTATACCTTGCCCAGAGCTGAGGGTCAGGGATCAACTCTAACTGCTTTAAATAGGGGTTACACCATAGTGGGGCAAAGCTGGAGCAGTGAGGTTGTAGCTTGGGATAATATTGATTAGCCAAACGCCAGGCCTTAAGTGTTTCTTTCATCAGGAGGGAGACCCTAACATTATAAGTGTATCACCATTTTAAAAAGATTTATTCTACCCATTAGAGATAGTGGTAGATTAGCCCAAGCATTTCTTTTCTGTTCCATATACCTTATTTGAGGCAGAATATTAAGGTCTGTGTATTTATTTAGATCCGCATGGATCCAAATCCCTAGATATTTGAAGGAGTTCACCCAAACAAGTCCCGAAGTCCTTTGAGGATTATCTGGTGGGGGAGCATCTATAGGAAAGAGAACTGACTTGGACCAGTTTATCTTGAGCCCAGAGTAGTTAGTGTGATCGTTTATAATGTTTAGAGCTTGTGCTAGTGCCAGTTGGGAGTTAGGCAGGTACAACAGAGTGTCATCAGCATACATTGAAATGACCTCAGTTAGGTTCCCAACCCGGAGCCCCTCAATGTCCCGGGAGGCCCTGATGCGGCAGGCCATAGGCTCCATGGCCAGTGCAAACAAAAATGGGGAAAGAGGGCAACCCTGCCTGGTGCCTCGGAGGATTGGAAATGGGGTGGATAATTTGTTGTTTGTACGGATTTTCGCTACAGGCAGCTCATATATTGCTCTTATCCAGTTAATGTACGAAGAGGGTACACCTACTCTGTTCAATGTGGCCCACAAATATTCCCATTCAACTGAGTCAAAAGCCTTTTCGTTATCCAAAGAGGCAATCAGTCTACTACCCGAGTTATCATGTGTAATGGAGATATTTGTGAACAGTCTCCTGATGTTTATATCCGTTGAGCGGCCAGGCATAAAACCTGTCTGGTCCGGGGAGATTAAGTGAGAGAGCAAGGGCGCCAGGCGGGTTGCCAGGACTTTGGCTAAAATCTTTGCATCAGCATTAATGAGTGCTATGGGCCGGTACGAAGCACAGTCTAGCGGGTCCTTACCTGGTTTCAATAATAAAATTATTAGAGATTCTCTCATCGAGGTTGGCAATAGCGCCCCTTTTTGTACCTCATTATATAGGTCCGTCAGGAGAGGTGCAAGTAACTTAACATGTTGTTTGTACCACTCCATTGGCAAACCATCTGTACCTGGAGTTTTCCCTGTTGGGAATGAAGCTATAGCAGCCTCAACTTCTGCTAATGTGATATTCTCGGCCAGTCCTATAGAGAGGTGGGGTGCCAGTTTTGGGATATTTATGTCACGTAAATATGGAAAAAGATTAAAAAAAGACCCAAGTTCATCAAATTAAATCCCTCCAAATGAACCCCAGTGTCCATACATATATGAATAAACATATACACCAATATCTATAACAACTATAGAGTTTAGTATCACAATAGCCTATGATATTATACTTGTCCAAGAAAACATCCAAGCCACTCTTAAAGAAATTTGTGCATTCTACAACCTCACTGTGAAGAACCACCTACATTGCTTCAAATAAACGTTATTTTCTTCTAGTTTAATCTAATCTAGTCTTTTATGCCTGCATAAAAAAAAATAGAGCATTACTCTCTGGGCCCCCAAGGTTTCATTTATTGGGTTCCCTGCCGCAGTCTTGGCTGTCCCTTGTGAATGGCATTATTAATTAACATGAGTGTTACCATCAGCATATTTCCATTCTTCAACATTCAGGGGGTTATTTACTAAAATCCAAATTTATCTCATAATTTAAATTAAAAAAGCTTGACCAAACTCCCATCCCCAATTTTGCCTTATCTATTAATAAAATAACTCGAATAAGTCAGATTGATAAAAACCCGACAAAATTGAAACAAAAACCTCGAATCGTACAATTTTTTCAGACTTTTTTCCTGAATTGCTTGATTTTTTCTTGTTTTTGCCAAAAACCCCCAAAAAATATCAGATTATGGGGCTAAACCCAACGTAAACTACATTAATTTCCAATTGGGTTAGAGGCATCTTCCATTGCCTTATACATGACCTTGACAGGTCTGAGATGGTGGATTTTTGGATTCTGGCTTTTTGTAGCATCGGGGGATACTAAAATTAGTTTTTTTTGCCCCAAAAAGCAAGAAAAGATAAATTATTATGCAGTTTAATAGATTGATAGTCAGATGATAGATAGATGAGATAGATAGATGATAGATAGATAGATAGATAGATAGATAGATAGATAGATAGATAGATAGATAGGTAGGTAGATAGATAGGTAGATAGATAGATAGATAGATAGATAGATAGATAGATAGATAGATAGATAGATAGAGGTAGATACTAGAGATAGACAGGGTGATGGATAGATAGACAGACAGACAGACTGATAGATAGTTAGATAGATACATAGATAGATGATAGATACATAGATAGATGATAGATAGATAGATGATAGATAGATAGATGATAGATAGATAGATAGATAGATAGATAGATAGATAGATAGATAGATAGATAGATAGATAGATAGATGATGCATAGATTAGATAGATTGATAACACATAGATAAGATAGATAGATGATACACAGATTAGATAGTTAGATGATATATAAATTAGATAGATTGATAATACATAGAGTAAATAGATGGTACATAGATTAGATAGATTGCTAATACATAGATTAGACAGATAGATGATTCATAGATTAGATAGATGGTGTACTTTAAAAGTGGCAAATTTGATAGATATTTAAATTTGCACTGTGCTGTTTTCCAGTTTGTATAAGTAAAATCTATACACGTGTCATTGTATTTCCCAGGATTACAGCTCAGAAGTGCCCCTTTGTTAGATTCTACCTGGTGTCAAATCTCAATACATATTTGCATTTATGTGAATTTTATTCAAACATTGTTTCTTCGACAAGAGCCAAAGTGACATTTTAAGAAATCATCATGTGCTTGTGTTAGGAGCAGTTTTAGTCATTTTCTGTTAGTTTTGAATGCAATTTGTATCCGCTAGCACTTCTAGTTAAGTACAGTAATAATGGTGCAGCAACACAAACTGCACTCAACCCCAATTTAGCAAAAGTTTTGTATAGTCAGGAAAAAAACACTTTGATTCTTCTTTACTAAGATGGAGGTAGCCTAAAATAAAAGGCAAAGTTCAGAGAATACACACTCACATTGCTGGAAGATTTATATACAGTTTTGTAACACTTTGAATATACACACAGTATTGCACAGTGTATAGATACTTCTCACATCTGATTACCAATAGGGGAGTGCAATAAAAATAAAATTAAATGCAAGCCCATTTGCCTTTGCTGTATTTAATATATCATTTGCAAACCTGCAAGAGTATTTAGTGCCCTTTTCACTTGCACCAGTGAACAGTGTATGTAATAAAACTTGTTATTAAATTGAGAATTTTAATTGTGCATAACACATTTTTGCTTGAAGCTATGGTAATGAAAGGTCATTATAATTGCACCATAAAATATTCCAGCTTCAAAAAGGTCTTAAAAACTGTGCTATGCACAATTAATATTTTTAATTGAATAACTGTCCAATAAAAGATATTGCACATATTGCATATATTGATATATGATTATTAGCTTACACTGTATGTGCATTGCTTGATACTCTCATAACATTGTCAGTGTTATCACTATGACCAACATGAGAAATGCATATCTTCTAAGGATTATAAATGCTATATTTAGGCTTTGGCTTAAAGGAAAACTATACTCCCCAAACAATGTAGGTCTCTATTAAAAGATACTGAGTAAAACAGCTCATGTGTAAAACCCTGCTTCATGTAAATGAACCATTATCATAATAATATACTTTTTTAGTAGTATGTGCCATTGGGTAATCATAAATAGAAAATTGCCATTTTAAAAAATAAGGGCCGCCCCCTGAGATCGTAAGATTCACTGTGTACACATACAAACCACATGTAAGGTCACATGAGCCAATTTTGCTTCCTCACTTCTTCCTGTTACAGTTAGTGTTGTAGTATTTCTGGTCAGGTGATCTCTGAGGCAGCACAGATAGTCACGAAATGGTGGTTCAAGGCAAGAGATGTAAAAGGGCAACATTTATGTAAATATATATTCCAGTTTGGTAAGATTCTTTAATATGTCATTCAATTTGATATAAACTATCTGTTGCTTAAGTATTCATTTTGGGGGTATAGTTTTCCTTTAAGGCAAATATATTCAGATGAAGTATACTTTTACTTTTTAAGTATTTTTAAAGTTTGAGGAATACCCATCCCCACAGTTGGGCCCTAAGCAGTGAAAGGGTAGGGCTGACCAGTTAGATAGAATGTAAATGCGTATTAACTCCAATATGGCATTAGACATCTCTTGAGGAGGGAATTCCTTTTTGCGTGGAAAACCCCTGTTCTTAATTTAAAAAAAATATTTTCTATATACAATTACCCAATGACACATACCATTAAAAAAGTATATTATTGTGAAAATGGTTTATTTACATGAAGCAGGGTTTTACATATGAGCTGTTTTATGCAATATCTTTTTATAGAGACCTACATTGTTTGGGGGGTATAGTTTTCCTTTAACAAATGTTTATAAATGACATACAGGCATCTTTGCAGTAAGAATGTAGTAAAGGGATGGGCTCTGGTGTTTTATTATAGTTAGGAATAATTTGGTCAAATTAGCAGAACCTTAGATTTGTATTCATATATTTGTAAGCAAGTATGCTTGAATATAGTTGAATTCAGATGAAAATAGGCTTTTTGCTGATTTAGAATATAATGGGTTCCCTTAGTTGAACAGTGAAGGGTTAATGGCTGGCCAAAAATAAAGGTCCCTACCTTAATGACCAAATGATTCTGCATGTTATTATTAGCCATAGAAAAAAAAACAAATGTCTACTTCTTAAATTGTATTTTAATATTCTAGAAAAGTCCCGAAAAAATGGCATGATTCTATATCATAATATATGGAAAATCTTTGAACATATCTTTTTTTTTTAACAATCCTTTTATTGAAACAAACATATATCCAGTGAACACAGCTGTTGTAAACACAATGTTTGTTCCTTTTACTATTCGTTACATGTAAGCATTTTAGTTTTAACAATAAAACTTAAACAAATAACAATAACATGGTGTCTTTGTCGTTCCTCAGATTCTTGTCATTGTCGTGTCATTATTTTATTATTAATCTTTTCCCTATGTTTTCCTTGTCATATTTATTAAGAAATAGTACAATACAGTTCTATCCTGATACATCCATTAAATCACAGTGTATCTACAACATTACATAGTACTGCCGTAGTTTCACAATTTATTACTGTAGAAAGATATTGTTACATTCCTATCCCACCTGTTTTTCCCATATTATTGACCTCTATCTACGTTAAGGGTTAAATTCTACAAAGTAGTATTAAACCAATAGATTATCCCTGGACACTCCCACGTCTCACTAGAATATTATGGACAGATAAAGGATAATGGAAACTCAGTGTTTTCAGTTAGAGAGTCAAGGGGGATCGAAGTCAGGGTCCTCCTCAAGCCACAAGCCCCATATCTTATTAAATTTCTCAGGGCAGCCCCTTTTCATGTATGTAAATTTGTACAATGGCAGGGATTTTTCCACCAACTGTTCCCAGTCTGTAACATTGGGTCCCTCCCCAGACTTCCATTTAATTGCAATCGATTTTTTTGCATACATACAGAGTACAGATAGTAATGTACGATGTGCCCTCCTCGGGGACATTTCCTCTAAGTGACCCAATAAAAGTACTCTAGGCTCTAACGGCACGAAAAGGTCAGTTTTAGCATCAATGAGCTGTACAACCGCCCTCCAATACGATTTAATCACAGGGCAATCCCACACCATATGGAAAAAGTCCGCTGGGGAATGATGACATCTGGGGCACTCTGAGCTAATGGCTGGATTCATTTTATGCAGTCGTTGTGGGGTAAAATAAACTCTATGCAAGTAGTTAATTTGTGTCATTCTGTCTTTACTACTGATCACTCCTTCGAAGATGGAAGTCAATGATTCTTCCCAGTGCTCCTGCGTGATCTCAGGGATGTCCTGCTGCCACTTTGTTCGTAGTTTATTTAGAGGGGCACCCCTAACAGTCTGTAATTGTGCATAAAAATATGAAAGAGGCTTGCCCAACACCTGTTTATGTATCCCTACTCGTAAGCCATTTGGCGTGGTGTCTACCGTGTCACCCTGAAATTGAGTCACAAACGCGTGTCTCATTTGCAAATATCTGAAAAACATATTATTCGGTAAAGTATAAGCTTCTTTTAGGGCTTGAAAACCAAGGAGTTTACCCTCCTCTGTAATATCCGATATATATTTTATATTATACCTTGCCCAGAGCTGAGGGTCAGGGATCAACTCTAACTGCTTTAAATAGGGGTTACACCATAGTGGGGCAAAGCTGGAGCAGTGAGGTTGTAGCTTGGGATAATATTGATTAGCCAAACGCCAGGCCTTAAGTGTTTCTTTCATCAGGAGGGAGACCCTAACATTATAAGTGTATCACCATTTTAAAAAGATTTATTCTACCCATTAGAGATAGTGGTAGATTAGCCCATGCATTTCTTTTCTGTTCCATATACCTTATTTGAGGCAGAATATTAAGGTCTGTGTATTTATTTAGATCCGCATGGATCCAAATCCCTAGATATTTGAAGGAGTTCACCCAAACAAGTCCCGAAGTCCTTTGAGGATTATCTGGTGGGGGAGCATCTATAGGAAAGAGAACTGACTTGGACCAGTTTATCTTGAGCCCAGAGTAGTTAGTGTGATCGTTTATAATGTTTAGAGCTTGTGCTAGTGCCAGTTGGGAGTTAGGCAGGTACAACAGAGTGTCATCAGCATACATTGAAATGACCTCAGTTAGGTTCCCAACCCGGAGCCCCTCAATGTCCCGGGAGGCCCTGATGCGGCAGGCCATAGGCTCCATGGCCAGTGCAAACAAAAATGGGGAAAGAGGGCAACCCTGCCTGGTGCCTCGGAGGATTGGAAATGGGGTGGATAATTTGTTGTTTGTACGGATTTTCGCTACAGGCAGCTCATATATTGCTCTTATCCAGTTAATGTACGAAGAGGGTACACCTACTCTGTTCAATGTGGCCCACAAATATTCCCATTCAACTGAGTCAAAAGCCTTTTCGTTATCCAAAGAGGCAATCAGTCTACTACCCGAGTTATCATGTGTAATGGAGATATTTGTGAACAGTCTCCTGATGTTTATATCCGTTGAGCGGCCAGGCATAAAACCTGTCTGGTCCGGGGAGATTAAGTGAGAGAGCAAGGGCGCCAGGCGGGTTGCCAGGACTTTGGCTAAAATCTTTGCATCAGCATTAATGAGTGCTATGGGCCGGTACGAAGCACAGTCTAGCGGGTCCTTACCTGGTTTCAATAATAAAATTATTAGAGATTCTCTCATCGAGGTTGGCAATAGCGCCCCTTTTTGTACCTCATTATATAGGTCCGTCAGGAGAGGTGCAAGTAACTTAACATGTTGTTTGTACCACTCCATTGGCAAACCATCTGTACCTGGAGTTTTCCCTGTTGGGAATGAAGCTATAGCAGCCTCAACTTCTGCTAATGTGATATTCTCGGCCAGTCCTATAGAGAGGTGGGGTGCCAGTTTTGGGATATTTATGTCACGTAAATATGCTCTTATTTCTTCAGGAGTAGTGCATATTTTGGGGCTATATAAGTCAGAATAGAAATTTGCAAATCTCTGATTTATTTCTTCTAGTGAGGATACTACCGTACCATCCAATAACCTAACCGCAGGAATCGCCATGGTAGTTGTCTCATCCTTTGCAAGCATTGCCAGTAGCTTCCCGTTTTTATCCCCATGTTCAAAAACATTGCCTTTCTGATAGAGTATATGCTTTTTGGTAAGCTCTACTTGGGCGAGTTTCAAAGCACTCTGACTATTTTGCCATCTCTGGAATGATTGGTTTGTAGGACATTTGATATAGGCCTCTTCCTCTGTCTGAGCTGCTAACGTTTTTTGGGCTATGTCTACTCGTGTTAATTTGGTTAAAGCTGCAATATTACAGATAAACTCACCCCTGACATAGGCTTTGAGTGCATCCCACTTTACATTTAAGGGAGTTTCGGTGCCATTCACAGCCAAAAAATTCATTATACTGGCATTGATGATGTCGTTTAAATGAATACTTTTCGCCCAGTAAGGACTCAGCCTCCACACTCTATCTATGGGAGCTTGTGAGTATACGAAAGTAAGTAGCAGGGGGGAATGATCCGAGATGCCTCTAGGAAGCGTCTCAACCGTTTTTACCCATTTATTAATCTCTGAACAACCCAGTGCGAGATCTATTCTTGACATGCTGTTGCAACCAGGGGAGTAACACGTAAATTGCCTGACGTTAGGGTTGCGCACTCTCCACAGATCCACTAAGTTAACGGCAGAGACCCATCTATTGAAATGCGCAGAGGAAACTCGAGGAGGATGTAGTTTATCTAGTTCCGCATCGGATACTGCGTTAAAGTCCCCGATAAGGAGAAAGGGCGCCATGGGCAGACTGAGCAGTTTCCCAGTTACTTCGTTGAAAAATTCAGCCGTAGGTGGAGGAGGGGCATATATGTTCGCTATATTATATTTTTTGCCATGCACGTTACCGTGTAAGAGGATAAATCTACCATGTTTATCAGAAATTACCTTTTCTACCGTTAGAGGGCAAGTTTTGGCTAATAAAATAGACACTCCCCTAGAGTAACTGGAGAAGGATGAGTGATACATTGAACCAATCCAGGGCTTTTTCAAGGATAACAGCTTAGTACCCACTAGATGGGTCTCTTGAAGAAAAATCATCTGTGGTTTGTACCCTCTGATAAAGTCAAAAACCAGTCTACGTTTTATCCTATCCCCCATACCTCTAACATTCCATGACAGTACACTAATGGCAGCCATCAGACATACAGATAGGAAATGTGACGGGTCTGGGGGGAGGCATATTAAGAAGAAAACTGCACATTGACATGAAAACACAGGAGAACATGAATCGTAAGACACCAGAAAAGTTAACATTACTAGCAATACCCATAACTTTAACCCCTACCCAGACCCACCCTACCCACTCCATAACCTTGGAAGAGTGAGTTTCGTCTTTTCCCCTAATAAAAGTAAAATGAACCATGAAGGGAGGTTAGTGTGTACACTTCGACCTTACTAGACAGAACTAAATGTCCATGGGCCTGTCGCTTCCGCACAGGGATAAAAGGGTTAGTCAACAACTGTCCCGCATAACAACATATGCTGCATCATTACCTGCCCGGAGAAGTTTCTTCTTATAGAGGCAGTGGGAAAGTGTCAGTGTCCAGGCCATAACTTCCATGGCGGCATAAGAAACCTAGGGATAGGCTTGTGTCAGACCAGCCAGATGTAGTGTAGAAAAGTTCATTGCTCTCTCCGCGGAGACTGTCTGGGTCTCTCCTCTAGCCAAGTGATGACCTCCTCCGGTGTAGTAAAGAAACTGGCCTTGCCTTTGTCTGTTACTCTCAGTCTTGCCGGAAACATCATAGCGTAAGGGATTTGCCTTAGTCTGAGTCGCAGCTTGGCTTCATTAAATTTTGCTCTTTGCTTCCGAATTTCCGTAGAGAAGTCCGGATAAAGTGATATCCTGTGGTTTTCAAAAAATATTTCTCCAGCCCTTCTAGCCGCTTGTAAGGCCGAGTCTCTGTCACGGTAATTCAGAAGGCGGGCTATTAATGGGCGTGGAGGGGCCCCCGGTGGTGGCGGCCTTCCCGGCACCCTGTGCGCCCTCTCCACCGTGAAGGCTGTAGAGAAGACGGCTCGGGTAAACGTATCGACCAGCCATTTTTCAACAAAATTCTCTGTGGCTGTACCCTCCACCCTCTCAGGGAGGCCCAGTATCCTGATATTATTCCTTCTCAAACGGTTTTCTAAGTCATCAGCCTTGTTTTCCAACAGCGCGACCTGCTTTTCTGTGGCCAATATCCTGTTAGGCAGAGGTGTTGTGAAATCTTCCACATCACTGATCCTCCTTTCCACCTCCCCTGTCCTTTCCCTTATCTTCTGTACGTCATGTTTCAGTATGGCAAAGTCTGTCCTGAGTTCGTCTATTTTCCCAACCAGTGCAGTATGGTTTGAAGTGATAGCCTGCAGGACCTCTGTTAGGGTTGGCTCCAAGGGTGAGTGCATGAGTACAGGGGAGGAGGGTGCAGCTGCAGTAGGCCCTGTGACTGTGTTCTCCATTGCACTGTTATCAGGGGCGGACATACCTGCTGGCATAGGCTGTGACAGTGGGTCTCTAGCAAAACGCGCTAGTTTCCCTGCAGCAGCTCCACCCGGACCCTGCAGTTCCTCCTGAGCCGGGCGCGCCGCGTGGCGCTCGGCGCCATTTTGATGCGCCATGATGCGGGGAGACACGGAGTGGCGCGCTGAGTGATTGCGCCGGCTTCTCCTGACCATCGGAGGCTCCGGCAGCAAGCTCGGGTGCTTTACCCGACAGGTAATGGTAAGTGGGAGCAGTTGTAGCGCAGATTATCTGCAGTATAGTCTCCCGTGCGGCGGAGCTTTCGGCCTGCGCTGCCTATCCGGTCTCCATGTAGACCACGCCCCCCTTTGAACATATCTTCATGCAAATAAACAATATTAACTTTAAGTTAAAATTTTTTGTATGATATGAATTTTAAGAAATGTATCAATCTTTTTAATTACCAACATTTTAAAAAAAAAGTGAATGTCTTTATAACCAGCATTTAAGTCCACTTAAAATGTTGTGTTTAAGAGAATGTGGCACTTTGATAAGATCTGCCTGAATTTAATGATAGTAATAGTGTCCAATTTTCTGGACAAGTATTGTTAACATTCTGTTGCTGTCACAAAATCTACAACTTTTTATACATTTTTTGAAGATTGATTTTCAGTATTACCGATATTAAAAAAAAGAACAGTTTCAGGTGTCTCATCCTTTGCCCATGCATAAGCACAACTGTGCAATTGCCAGCTGACAATGTGTGGCAAGAGCTATGGCATACAACACCTTTTGACTTCTGCTGCCTATAGTGGAATCAAGACACCAATACAAACTATGGGTCATTTCTGCGTCACATGAATATGGCATATTCCACAATGTCTCACACAGTATGTAAAGTACAAAATATAAAAGGTCAAAATAACAGTGGCATAACTTGCTGGCGCTGGGCTCCTCCAAAGATTTTTTGGCTGGGGTGCCTGTTACACCACTGCTATTGCACTGCCTACCTGAATCCACTCCCTGCCCTCCCACTGAAGTCCTCTACCCACCACTAAATTCCCCTGCCTGCCTATTTCCTCTGATTCCCATTAGGTAAGAGAACGGCTGGGGAGGGGGATTATTTTTTCTTTAAACTGTTATAGAGAAAGCAGACCTTGCATCCCAGACCCTCCTGTTTCATCTATAGTCATGCTAGTGTGCAGTAGGCTATTTTTTTTTGTTTGCACTTTGTCCACTGCATGGGGCATTGTGTGAATAGCTACATGCCTCTGTGCTCCATTTCAGAGTGCAGAAGCTTGAGGACTGAAGTTTAAATCTAGTGTAACCTGCAAGTGCTTTTAGAATGAGGACATACTCTTGGGCCCCTTAGTGCTCTTTCACTTCTACCCAGGGGATTTACGTGTTTGCAGTGCATTTGTTTGCAAGGCACACAACATGACTAGTTGGTATTCTTCTTTGGTAGGTAACACAATACCATAATTACCAAATACCCAAAACATTCTAAACTGTGATGTGCAAATGATGGCCAACATTTTTAGTAAAAAATCATTAACAAGCCAAAATGTCCACAGTTATACAGGCCGCTAATCGTTTAGTGTGATTTCAGGTGGGGTCTGATAGGTTAAAGCATTGAAGAAAAGATGGGAAAGAACAAAAGAGAGAGAGGTGAGATCTCATGTGACCTTGATATATTATACCTAGCAGTTGTGCACCAAATACAAGGTTCTGGATTTTGATGTCGACTGAAACAAGCAGAATAATAAATGATGACATGAATCAAGCAAGGAAGATTCGTATTCTCTAAAAACCCTTTTTCTCATAGTTTAGCAAAACGGCTCTGCGTGTTTTTACGGAAACCTCTATTCTCCTCATATCAGCTTGTAAAATGATTGATGACATCGCCATTTTCCCAACAGATTTATTCATGAGATGAATGGAATTGAATTGAATGTGTTTTATTTTTTTTTCTTGCAAAAAGTACACTGAGAACTAAATTGAAGTACCATTTCATTTACATATCCCCTGTAACGCAGAATCCTAAAGCAACTAACAAAATCTAAAAGACTGATGTTCGGAGAACATAATGGACTTAAAAAGACAAAAAAAAAAAGAAAACAGGAAATCTTTAACAAAAGGAAAGTTTGAATCCAACGAGAAGAAGAAATCAGAATAAAAGGAGCTGAAGTGACTTGGAAAGAACCGGGAATTTTAAGTGCATTGGGTCACTTATGAGGCTCCACATGTGCTGGAAAAATACAGCTCAGTACATACAGTATGTGCACATGCTCAATATATATGAACAATCAAAAGCCCATTCTAGGACAATGAACAATAGAGAACAGAACAATAAATACATATAAATATTGCTCTAGCTCATAGAATTACCACCCATAATACTCATGTATAGTATATTGTCCTTGCAAACTGAATTTCCGCATCTGCTGTACCTAGCCCTCAATGGAAAATATGTAATGAATTCCAACTGTGATGATAACATTACCCTAAACATAATTATCAGTTCTGAAACCTACACTGCTGGTTGCCAAGAGAGGGGGGAAAAACAGGCTACAGAGGACAGGCACAGCATTTCTATTTGAGTGTATCATGGAAATATGCAAAACGAAAATAATTCCAGATATTCGCTATTTCTCATTATTTATAGGAACCTACAGAAGGAATGCTTTTGAACAGATATTGAATTAAGTATATCTGCTGTAAAGGATTCAAAATGTAATTTAGATATTTCAAATATAGCGAAAAGCCAGAGAGGCACAGAGTCAGGTTATGAGGGTGCTATAGGATTATTGAAATGATTTCTCCTTGACATCAAGGGATAGACAGCTGCCCCCAGTCATGTAAGTTGTGTTCTGATAAACTTCAGTCACTCTTTACTGCTGTACTGCAAGTTGCAGTGATATCACCCCCTCCATTTCCCCCAGTTTCCCAGCAGTCTAACAACAGAACAATGGGAAGGTAACCAGATAACAGCTCCCTAACACAAGATAACAGCTCCCTGGTAGATATAAGAACAGCACTCAATGGTAAAATCCAAGTCCCACTGCAACACATTCAGTTACATTAAGTAGGAGAAACAACAGCCTGCCAGAAAGCAGTTCCATCCTAAAGTGCTGGCTCTTTCTGAAAGCACATGACCAGGCAAAATGACCTGAAATGGCTGCCTACACACCAATATTACAACTAAAAAAAAAACTTGTTGGTTTAGGAAGCAGCCCAGGCAGATACCGGGGGGGGCGAGGAGGAATAGGGGCCACTACTTAAACGTAACTTTTAGTATGTTGTAGAATGGCTAGTTCTAAGCAACTTTTTCAGCTGTCTTCATGATTTCTTTTCCATATTTTTTAAATTATTTGCCATCTTCTGACTCTTTCCAGCTTTGAAATGGAGGTCAACAGCCAAACAATGATTGCACTGTGTGGCTACAATTTTATTGTTACAAGACTGGATGAAACCTGGTCTTTCCCAGAAAATGGGGACTAACGGGAACTCTCTTAAACATGGAAGAAAATCTGAGTAATTCTCCTCTGACCAGCTAAGGTAAATTGGCTGTTTATTGTTTGATAAATAGTCCCTGCATTGCTAGGATATATTTTAATATACCTTATCTATATAGAACAAACTGATAAGTAACTTTTACCTATAAATGCTGTTACATCTTGTGACTATTCTAAATAATATGATATAATATATAATGAGAGTGAAAATAATGAACCCATTGCTGCATACTCAAGCAAAGTCACTAAGGAGATTTATGGCCATATAAAGATACAATCCCATGGTATAAATCTAACTATACATGTTACGAGATCATGCAGCTAATAATATACTTATATTGTTCTGGTTCCAGAACCAAGGGTTTTAATAAGAAGCTAGTCCTCTCTTTGCTGGTCAAAAGGCTCTATATTTCTGGGAAGGCTTTCCACTAGATGCTGGAACATTGTAAGAAGGATCTGCTTCCATTCATACATATGAGATTGGTTGGTGATATTGGGGAACAAGACTAGTTTGCATTGGTGTTACAATTCATCCCACAGGGGTTCGGATGGTTTAAAGTCATGGCTCTGGTTCAGTTCTTTCACTCTCATCTCTGCAAACAAATTCTGTATAGACCTTACTTTGTCCACTGGGTGATAACCTTCTGAAACAGGATACAAATGGCATTGTCAAAAATGTCATTGAATGACGTAGCGTCAACTGAGTTTTTCGTTATGGGTGTGGCTTAAATAGTCAATTCCATTAATGGTCACATACTTGTTGCCAGTGTTGGACTGGCCAACAGAAATACCAGGAAAAGTCCCTGTGGGCTCAGGTGTCAGTGGTCTGTCATGCTGCTAGACATTTGGCATATTTCATGGCCATTACCTATTCTATGAGAACAAAGTAGCTAAATAGATTGAATAATAGATTATAGTATGTAAAGAAAAGAAATTAGGAGAATAGAGGTTGAGTGAGGAGAGGAAGAATAATAGCACTGAGAGTGGTCCCTGGTCTAAGATTAATTGGTGGGCCCCTAGCAAAGGTTTTTTGGTGGGCCCCTGGTGTCCCAGTCTGACACTGCTTGTGGCTATACAGTATAGTATATGAACTTTTATGGTTCTAATAGTTTGACACCTCTCTCTCTCTCTCTCTCTCTCTCTCTCTCTCTCGCTCTCTCTCTCTCTCTCTCTCTCTCTCTCTCTCTCTCTCTATATATACATATATATATATATATATATATATATATATATATATATATATATATATATATATATATATATATATAAATATAAACCACACATTTGTGTATGAACTGAGCAGTATGATACAGGGCTGCAGATAAGGTCATAATTTATTGTTTAGAATACCAGCTGTTGTTAAAATACAATCCTCAAGATCTCCAAACGACTTTTAGTTTCCGAAATGGTAATGCAGTTCTCGTTCAATAACAGCCTGACAGACACAGGTCAGACATACTTTCTTTAATGGATTTTTTTTCCTTTTACAATTTTTTTTCCAGCCTTCGTGGATTTATCTCCCCTAACAGGCTCTAGAACTCTGTCTCCCAAGAAAGCCTAAAGCTCAAATCTGAGTCGCAACCATTTATCTGTGACATGGTTTGGGAGTGCATCAATTTATCAAGTAATTTGCTATGAAGATTGACCAGTGATACACTAAGCGCACCGTTGACATGTAAATGCCCTAAGGGGACATCAGACATAGACTTTTGTATCATTTGCCTATAGATACAAAGCATATACCAGCAAATCCAAGTCCAATCACGCAACCTGACTTTATTATGCATGCCAGCAAGTAGAGATATAAGTAACAAAAAAGTACAAATATAGAGTAAGAATTGAACCTTTCATCAGTGACACTACACATTGTAATATTGAGTGGTTTAAAAAGGGTACAGCTATATTGTATACAGTACATTCCTACAGTTTCACTACCATGGGAGGCCAATCTCCCCTTTCTCATTACACCACACTACCATTTATATTTAAAGAAACCCCTAGGGTGCCAATTAAAAATAATCTTCTCAAGTGTTGTTAGAAAGAGAAAGTAGTATTTTATACATGTTTACAAATAAGTAAAATCTTTCAGTATAATAAATATTATTCTCCCGGGTTCCCAGCTATAATCAGCTAATTTACCATGAATCCATTCGTCAACAACACATTGCTAGGTTATTGATATTCTGTGCTATAACTGGCGTTTTGCTTATTTCAGAAATCACATTTTACCAACCAGTCAATCAAGTGCAAATTTTATAATTACGTAAAATCTGGAATTGTGTATCAAAGATTGATAAGCCCCTCAGTGGCTTCTGCTCATAAAGATATTGGAATTTCCTACACAAATATGAAAGTGCTACAGTTCACCTTAAGAAAAGAGAGAAGAAGAGGGGTTATTAATCCACTGAAGACACAGGAGGATACTGTATATTCCTCTTCACTGTTGGGAAATCGGGAATTATAGTCTTGTAAAAAGTTGGAGAACCATAGTTTACAAATCCCTGACCTAAAGAATAGAAGGAGCAACTGCATTTCTGTGCAAATCAATATTTCTAAATGACTTTCTGTCATGCTTGGTGACATCAGTATGCTAAATAACACATTCACTTGATCTCAGTATATGTCCTTTATTATGCTTCAGGCTCCTTTACTATTATCCATCAAAACATTCTTGTGTATTTAAAATTCCTGATATTACACTATAAAGTGTCATAATTGCTTGGGGTTGCTTCAAGAGCTGTTGATGAACAATGATTTGCATGTAAATATGTCTCTCAGACAAGGCTGAATGAGGTCAGTCACATTAGAGCCCCAGGATACCACCCAAACCAGATAATCATCATATCATTTATTGCAAAATTGTACTCTGTGCAGGCAGCCTGCAGCCTTATTATGGTCTTAAGCAGAATCTATCTATGATAGATAGATAGATAGAT
The DNA here is from genome assembly GCA_038501925.1 of Xenopus petersii. NCBI lineage: Eukaryota > Metazoa > Chordata > Amphibia > Anura > Pipidae > Xenopus > Xenopus petersii. The sequence goes on along the minus strand of CM076672.1, from coordinate 46,622,994 downwards.
AGATAGATAGATAGATAGATAGATAGATAGATAGATAGGCCTGCATAGATAGGCCTGCAGCCTTCCTTTAGGATGGTATTAAGCAGAATCTCTATCTATCTATCTATCTATCTATCTATCTATCTATCTATCTATCTATCTATCTATCTATCTATCTATCATCTACCACTCTATCTCTATCTGTCTTTTCTCTCTCTCTCTCTCTCTCTCTCTCTCTCTCTCTCTCTCTCTCTCTCTTAAGCTCTATCTATCTATCTATCTATCTATCTATCTATCTATCTATCTATCTATCTATCTATCTATCATCTGTCTGTCATTCTGTCTGTCTGTCTGTCTGTCTATCCAGCCTGTGTAATCCAGCTCATACAGTCAACACATTTTTGTTTGGCTCCTCAGACCTCATCTCATCTTTAGACAGTGCAAGATGTATGTTTTAAAAAGCACTCCCAAGCTTCAGAGCTGATTGTCCAATATTTTCTCTTTTCCAATCAAATGACTACTTTATGCAATTATTCCGGATGCTGAGCTTTATTGTTTTTTTCTTGCAAATGTTATCAAGTACAATGCAGCTCCCACTGCCTGAATAAAAATGAATGTATGGTTTCTAGAACGAAGCTGAGACATACCTTGGTAAATTAATTCAGCTAACTTTTCCTCATCTATTATGTATCTATTTCCCCATCCATCCAAACTTTCCTTTACTGGTATGGGCAGTGGACTGTGGATTCTGCATCTTTAAAGAGAATTGACCTTTATGATATGGGTATATGCAACTGACCTAAGCAATTACTTTGAATTAATAGCTAGAGAGCAATTCCTGCATCTTTCCTGCCAGCTACCATTATTCTGTTCTAATCTAGCACTGGATGCAAAACATTTTGCATCATTGCAAGCAATTTTCTTGGTTAGGCAGAGCTAAAACAGAAAATGGAAATGGATGTGTTCAATGGGTGAAACGTGTCACTCTGACACTACAGTAGATAGAGGGCTTATTGGGTTACCCTGTTAAACAGAAGAGCATTTGGTATTTTACATGCACCAAATCCTGGATTCATTTCAGGATTCGGACAAATCTGAGTGCAATTTTTAGCAGAATTTGGATTTAGCTGAATCTAAGCGCCTGGCTGAACCAAATCCAAACCCTATACAATCGAAAACATTTTTTGCTAGTGACAAATTGTGCACATGCGAAGTGCTCAGGTAGGTATTCCTGCCAGTGCAACAGCAATTTCAGTAGAGCATGAAGATTCATATTCTGTTTAGTATTCTCCCCAATTTGTATCCTTGGATTTGGGGATTCTGCTGAACCCTGAAAAGCAGGGGTTTGGCACATCCCTAATTACTGGCACTGATATAACCAATTCTGAGCTCTCTTCTTAGCTTCTGTAATAATTTATATTTTTGCTGTAGAACTTAATTTAAAGTTTTGATACCCTTTAAAGATATAAATTATCTCTTCCCTTGCACTTTGTCCAAATGCAGAATTATACAGCAGCCTACCTGCTGGCAATCAGACAATCCCAGAAACCCGTTGTTAGAGACTGGGAAAATCTCATACTTAAATTAGTATCACATCCACCTAATGCAATTGTCTCCCACTAATTGGCTAGTGAGTAACATGTTGCTTGACAACCCCTTTCATGTTGATTTTAGTGGCCTCAAATCTTATTTTTCAATTCCTGGCTTGAAAGCAAGTTTTGGTTGCATAAAAAACAAGTTTTTTGCCAAACAGAGCCTCCTGTAGGCTGCCAGTTCACTTAGGGGCTACCAAATAGGCAACCACAGGCATTATTTGGTACTTGGAACTTTTTACATGCTTGTGTTTCTCCCCAACTCTTTTTACATTTGAATGCGGCTCACAGGTTAAACATGTTGGGGACCCTGGCCTAAAGGGTTCAAAAGAATACTAGGAATAAAAAATTATAATATTCAAAATAAATATGCATAAAGCATTTAATATAACAGAACTGTTCCTACAGATATGGACACATGGGGGGACTTTTCTCAGAAATTGAGGCTGTGTCTCTGGTTGTGCCAACCTCAGTACAGGTGAAACATTCAGGGGGACATTTGGGTTCTCTCTTTTTCCCAACAGTCTCCTTCACTCTTACCATTACCCAGGATCCAGGCTATTTTCCTTTCCCTGTCCTTTCATATTGCTCCCCACCAGTGATACTACCTGGTGGCATTGGAGATATGGTTGGATGGCTGTGCAGGAGAGGGAGTAGGTACCATTTGCCCCTTCAATCACAACTTATACAGCAATTATATGGCAATTGCTAAAGAGATTAACCATATAGTGCTCAAAATAGCATAGTACCAACAACAAAGCAAACACTAGAACAAGTAATAGAAATGAAATATTTACAGAAGTATAGGTTATATAAGGTATTTTTATCTCTTTATACAACTTGTATCAAAACTACTGAAGTTTTTCCTATCTGAACACAATACAGATGATGATGAGGTTCCGCTACTGACTTACAATTTCACCTTGTCTGAAAGGAATGATTGTCTCTAAGGCTGCTGCTTGTTATGTAGCTATTTTCCAGTGGTATACTTAATGTACACATTTGCTTTATATAAAAATCTTATGAAATTATCAGTTAGAATAGATATTAATAGAGAGAAAATATTGTTTTTAAGAGATTATTGGCATAATGATAAAGCAGTCAAAGCAACAAAAGATGTACATTTTGGATGTCGGAGGCTCTTAACCGGATAACACATGTTTATTTAGCAAAACAGTCCTAAAGTTCATGGGTTCCTGATCCCTGATTTCACAAAAAACTCCCTGAGAGCACATATCTTTTACTGGGGCCTTGTTGTCCCAGCAGACATATACCCTGTTCAGCAGGTGGAGGCCAAAGACGAATAGTCAAATCTCACTGTATCAAACATTAACCTCACTGTGGCAACAGTGGAAAGTTTTCCCACCCTGGTATTTAGGCTATAGGACTGGAATTTAACAAACTGAGAGAAAATCAGACTGTTGGGGATGTCTCAGAGCCAGTAGGGGTTTTAACCCTACAGTTCAGAAGATTAGAAACATACTCCACCGGATAAGGTAGCAATCAACGTGGAAACCAACGTATTAAAACAATTTGAATACTTTATTAAACATCACTTTAAAATCACAAGCGGGCAGGGGATGTGCGCTCGACGCGTTTCATGACCATTGTGTCACTCTACAGTCCCTGCATTGGTACATCCAAGAATATGGTAATTCAAACACAACTACAATATTAAACAGTCTATGCCTAGGGTATCCAAGGATTACAAAAGGATTACCACCTAAGTAAAACCTCCAATGGTTGAGAAGGTTAAAAAATAAAAGTATATTATAAATGGACTCAAAGTGATGGGTTACTACTACTACTGGGCTACGTGAAGGCTATTGCTTACTACTACTACTACCTTTTATTACATATGGGGGATATTGCTTTAAGGGTTATTATTATTATTATTATTAACATGTATTTATATAGAACCAACATGTTTCACAGCGCTGTAAAGTAAATGTCTTTATACAACTAAATCACATGAATCCCATAAGTAGACAATATGGAATTACATACATCACAACCAATACTGGCAAAAAAGGTGAGGAAGGCCTTGGCTTGCAATCTAAAGGTAAGAGAATAAGACACAAGGTGTGGGAGAGGGCAAGAATGAAGTGGGTAGAGATGTAGTACTGTATGTGGTATTGCATTTAGTAGTTAAGCAGAGTGAGTGTAGGCTTCTCAAAATAACTGCATTTGAATAGATCTTTTAAAAGCAGAAAGGTTGGGAGAAAGTTGGACAGACTGTCGGAGAGAGTTCCAGAGAAGGAGTGCAGCCCTTGCAAATGCGAGCATGTGAGGAGGTAATGAGAGAAGAGTTGAGTAGCAGCTCAGTAGAGGAGTGTAGTAAGCGGTTGGGTGAGTATATAGAGATGAGTTCAGAGATGTAGGGTGGGGCAGAGTTATGAAGTTATGAAGTATGAAGTTATGTCAGGGTCATTTATTTGAATTTTATTCTGAAAGGTAGCAGAAGCCAGTGCAGGAATTGGCAGAGTGGCATGGCAGAGGAGGAGCGGTTGCTGAGGTGTATAAGCCTGGTGGCTGTGTTCATTATGGACTGGAGAGGTGACAGTCTCTGGTGGGGAAGGCCAATTAATAGAGAGTTAAGGTAGTCTATATGTGATATGACGAGAGAGAGAGTGAATAAGAATTTTGGCAGCATCTTGGGTGATAAATGATTGTATTGTGGTTTATTGAACACAGAAAATTCTACTCGAAAAGCTGTAGGAGTTGGCAGAATTCTGCACTGAATCTTGGATTTGTGCACAGCAGACCACCTCCCTGTAATATTCCATACAAACTTTTTTTGAGGAGACATTTATGGTCTCAAAAAACATCAAAATCATTCTCACTTTCACTTCCCATCCTTCTTGTCATCATGATGTCATCTATATATCTTCCACAAACTTTCATATGCTATAATTAAGATTAACATAACTAGTGCAAAGGGGGTCCTCATTGCTGACCCACAGCCTCTAAAATAATCTGTTGTTTTAGTGTGAAATCAGAAGTGTTAAATAAAGCTGTGGTCTTTCAGTCCCAAATCTTCCCGGGAAGAAGAATAGGATAAAAGGGGAAAATGGTAATATATAAGTATTTTTTAGTCCTTGGTCTCTTTCATGCTGTCCCTGGTATAAAATATCACATTAAAATTACTATTTTTGCATTTCAGTGAAACTTTAACAAACAAAATGACTGTCCAGTTCTAGATATAGGGCAGAGAATAAAGACAAACTGTTGGAAAAAAACTGCCACAAATGACATTTGTGGTGGATTTTTGGATGAAATCTGTATTTTTCTACTGTTGATTGTTTTAGCATCAGACGTCAGTGCCACTTACAAAAATCTGCATTGTATTCTCCTGTTTACTATTTATGCATACTTATATATAGAAGGTCTGGAATGGTGCCGTTTAATTTCCCCTATAGAGTAAAGTTAAGCTTTTCTAGTATTTCTACATGCATAGCAAGTGAACATATGGATCTTATATTTATTTGTGCCTTGAATTCCATTATAGTCGTGGCTCGATGTGTAATAAAATAATGTGTTTAAGTCTGAATATGGGTCTGTGTATCATATCACAATATTTAAAAACAAAGATGTGCATAAAATGGCTGGTGAGATATTCAGAGAATGAATGAACTGAGAAAAACCATGAAACAATACATTCTATTTTTTTAATCGCACCAATCTGCCAGTGTTTATTAACTGTTTTATGTCATTTTAAGAAGCTGCCGGTTTCTGTTTTTTGCCAATTTGAGGGGAAAACCTCCCATTTCTGCCAACATTCCAGATTTCAGTCTCCAAGACAATTTTACATTTCTTTCATATTCAGCCAGCTTTGCTCCAACTGACCGCTTACACATGATAAAATTGGCAGGGAGATGATGGCATCTGCCGTGCAGAACTTGCTTTGTGTTATGCTAGTCATTTTTTATTCTTAGTGTGAATTCGAAGCTGATGAAAGCCAAGGACAAGGTGGCTTAAAGGTCAGGAAAGAATTATCTAGGTCTTGATAAATATTTCATAATATCAGTAGTGGAACCATTTGTTCTTGATTAAATCTAAAATATTACTGTTAACAATTTTACTGGGTAAACACAAATTAAAAGGCACAGTATTAAGGCAGGAGCGGCTATAGCAAGAGGATCAAGTGCTCACTTTGCACTGACAACAGTTGAGGGTATTACATGAAACATGACGTGATTAGTGATGGGTGAATTTATTTGCCAGGCGCGAATTTGCAGGGAATTCCCGCGATTCGCCGCCGTTGAATACAAAAAAATGGATGCCGGTGTCCATTTTTTGGACACCAGGGCATTTTCGCCGGCAAATGTGCGCTGGCATCCAAAAAAAACGGACACCGTCATCAAAAAAGAGACGCCTGCGCCATTTAGCTAATTTTTCTGCGAAAGGCCCAAATTCGCCCATCATTAGACGTGATAAACAATATACAGCATATCATTGATATCAATAAGGAACAATGTGGCAAGACAGAGAGAGAGAGAGAGATATTTAAGACTGACTTTTCAGGGCTTTTTTCAAGCTATGCTGTTTTATGGAGAATTCAGCAAATTCGAAAATTAAAGAACATGCACAGTAGCTGACGTCAGGCATTTATTTGTGCAAAATCGCCACAGCAATTAAAAACAACATTATTCGATTGTAAAAATGAATGAAAAACATTAACTCATACCATACCACAAGGCAATGTATTCTCTCTGTCTGCATAACTCATGTCAGCCACTCCTTCCTGGCGCATTTTGCGGCATTGGGTGCTTCGTTATGGAGATCTTATATTTTATGCAGAATTCTACTGTTCAGAATATAAACATTTGTAGGGGAATTAGCAAATGCCATCAAACATGCATTTTTAGATAACTGCAATCCCAGTATTCCCAGAACTCCATAGTTAGTCAGGTTTAGGGATGCACCGAATCCAGGATTCGGTTCGGGATTCGGCCAGGATTCGGCCTTTTTCAGCAGGATTCGGATTCGGCCGAATCCTTCTGCCCGGCCGAACCGAATCCGAATCCTAATTTGCATATGCAAATTAGGGGCAGGGAGGGAAATTGCATGACTTTTTGTCAGAAAACAAGGAAGTAAAAAATGTTTTCCCCTTCCCACCCCTAATTTGCATATGCAAATTAGGGTTCGGATTCGGTTCGGTATTCGGCCGAATCCTTTGTGAAGGATTCGGGGGTTCGGCCGAATCCAAAAAAGTGGATTCGGTGCATCCCTAGTCAGGTTGCAAAAAAAAAAAAACACTGCAAACTTTACTGCAAAGTGGATGTTGTTCTATCACATTTTTACAGCATTTCTGCGCCTCCTCAAACTTTTGATTTTCAGGTAAACCCGATTTTCAGGTAAAAGGGTGGAAAAATAATACTGGCACAGATTGTAAGACATCAGGTAGTTTACAAATGTAATGTATATGGTTGTTAATAGGGATGTAGCGAACTGTTCGCCGGCGAACTTCGACTGTTCACGTCTGCCGAATGTTCGCGAACGTCGCGCGACGTTCGCCAATTTGAGTTCGCGTTTGATTCGAATAAAAATCGTTCGACCATTCGATTCCTTCGACCGCTAAAATCGAACGATTTCCATTCGTTCAAACGATTGTAAGCATTTGATCGAATGAAAAGCATTCGATCGAATGGCTTCGATCGTTTGATTCGAACGAAAATCCTTCGATCGAACAATTAAAATCCTTCGATCGTTCGAATCGAACGATTTTGCGGGTGTTCGAAGTTCGCGAACTGTTCTCATTTTTGCCGGTGTTCGCGAACGGCGTTCGCGAACACCAAAACGGCTACATCCCTAGTTGTTAATGTACACGTGTGTCTGCATGGCAAACAGAGAACTACATACTGTAATTCCATGTGACATATAGCAAGTGATGAGGTTTATATTACTCTATGACCATACGGCATGACTTCATTTTCTACTCTAGTTCAGGCATTTTATGCAGCACAGAAAATGTATTAAAGTGGATCTACTCAGGTAGTTTGGGTTATAGTTATTACAATGGACTAGTAAACACCCTGGGTCTTAAGCCAATTTGTGGCTTTATTTGTAAAGTTCGATGCACAAGTGTAATTTGACTAACCTGATCAACCTGGAGCAAATCTTCAAGTAAATACGGACAAAATCACTCCTGAACAGCGTGCTATATATTTAACCTCAATAGCCCTTGAGCTTTTAGTGCTGGAGAAGGTGGTTCTGCAGAATATTAAAGAATGGGCACTGAATACTGATGCAAAAAGCATACTTCGTCTGTTTTTTTTGGCACATTAAAAGTCAGAATCTAGATGTAGATGTGAAAAGCTTTTTCTACTGCTCATATGCACAGCTCATATCCCAGGAACAGGAGAACACATTGTAGAATTTTGTAATTGAGCAAAATTACAGATTAAGGCGTCCATTTACTAAAGTGCGTTAAAAATATTTGCACAATATATAACCATCTGTTTAGCCCAAACTCACATACCTCCTATCTGACCAATTAGATTATACTATTTCATAGTATTGCAGAACTTCTAAGCACTGCATTGTTGCAAAGGACAAAACATGTACCTAGGGTTTTCAATGGTGCTGAACTTGAATGTGCCATCTGTTTAGCCCAAAATCACACTCCTCCCATCTGACAAATGAGATTGGGCCATTCCATGGTATCAAAAACTACTAGCAGCACACTGTTCCAAAGGAAATTCAATATATGTAGAGAGTTTTTAAGAGTGCTAAGCTTGGTGTTTGCCTGCAAACCTAGGGCCGCCCATCAGGGGGGGGACAGGGGGGAGAGTTGTAGGGGGCCCAGAGGGTAAGGGGGGCCCGGCCACGACAAACTTATTTGATTAGCTGGGCCCCCCATCTTTCTGAGAGCTGCTGACTTTGGGAAGGCATGGACGTTTAAGGGGCCCAGGCCACCAATTTTCTTATAATGTGGGGGGGGCTCTGGCTACCAATTTTGGCCACGATTTTTCCTCATGTGGGGTCCTAGCCACCAATATTTTTTAATGGGGGGCCCTGGCCACAAATGTTTTTTATGGGGGCCCTGACCACCAATATCTTTTTACTTTTTATTTAGTTTTTTTTTCTGTGTGGTGGGGAGGGTGGTCCTGTAGGTGGGGCTTGCAGTGGGCGTAGCCCCGGGGGCCCAGGAAATTTTGTCGTATGGGGCCCTGCGATTTCTGATGGCGGTCCTGTGCAAACCTGTTCGGCATACAAGTCAGACTACCTTCCTATTTGACCAATGATATTGCAGCATTCCATTTTGCAGTGCTAACAACTACAGTACTTACCAGTGCAAAAGTTTATGAGTGCTTTTTTTAACAGTGTACAGGTAATGGATCTGTTATATAGCAATCTGTCTCCTTAGACTCCATTTGATCCAAATTATCCAAACTTTTTCTCTGTAATAATAAAACAGTACCTTGTACTTAATCACAACCAACGTTCCCTCTAAGCTGTGTGCTTGTGTGCGTGTACACACATTTTGAGGCCATTGCATACAACAAACTATGGTGCTCACACAACATTTTCAATTATTTTCACACACACAGTTTTAAAAAAAGTTTACAATGTGCACAGAGAATAATTTTTTTGCGCACATAGCCAAGGAGGCATTAGAGGGAACAGTGAACAGAACTAAGATATAATTAATCCTTATTGTAAGCAAAACCAGCCTATTGAGTTTATTTAATGTTTACATGATTTTCTAGTAGACTTAAAGTACAAAGATCCAAATTACAGAAAGAGCTGTTATCCAGATAACCCCATGTCCCCCGATGTAACGGATCTTTCCATAATTTGCTTCATACCTTAAAGGGATCCTGTTATCAGAAAACATGTTTTTTTCAAAACACATCAGTTAATAGTGCTACTCCAGCAGAATTCTGCACTGAAATCCATTTCTCAAAAGAGCAAGCAGATTTTTTCATATTCAATATTGAAATCTGACATGGGGTAAGACATTTTGTCAATTTCCCAGCTGCCCCTGGTCATGTGACTTGTGCCTGCACTTTAGGTGAGAAATGCTTTCTGGCAGGCTGCTGTTTTTCGTTCTCAATGTAACTGAATGTGTCTCAGTGAGACATGGGTTTTTACTATTGAGTGTTGTTCTAAAGCTGGCCATAGATGCAAAGATCCGATCGTACGAATCATCGTACGATCGGGCTTTCCCATCTCCCGACCCGCCACTAACCATTCAGATCAAAGTCTTACCAGTCAGATTAGTTAAAGAACAGATCAGCAATGTTCTGCCCCTGACAGTAATCGTACGATATCTATGTCCAACCAAAGCTAGTGACAGTCTCGGACGAAATCGTACGACCGGCAATACACGCAGAGATATTATCGGCAGCCGACAGAAATTTTCTAACCTGTCTGATCGACCAAACGACCGATCTCCGCCGGACGAAAAATGTCGGGACTCTCCACACACAGTCCGAAAATTTACAAAATGTCTAGCCCCATGTCAGATTTCAAAATTGAATATAAAAAAATCTGTATGCTCTTTTGAGAAATGGATTTCAGTGCAGAATTCTGCTGGAGCAGCACTATTAACTGATTCATTTTGAATGACATTATCCCTTTACGTCTATCAGAAAATCATGTAAGCATTAAACACAATAGGCTGCTTCTGTTTCCAATAAGGATTAATTATATCTTAGTCTGGACCAAGAAAAAGGTACTGTTTTATTATTACAGAGAAAGAATAATTTTTAAAAATCTGGATTATTTGATTATAATGGTGTCTAAGGGAGGTAGCCTTTCTGTAATTCAGAGCTTTCTGGATAAAGGGTTTCTGGATAACGGATCCCATACCTGTATTATGTGTTTTAACTCCAAATTTGAGTTGAGACTTTTGTTTCGTTGTAAGTCCAGACAGAGCAGGGAGGGCAAGTCAGTGGTGGAGCTGATGAGATTTGAACTTGTGATGTCAGGGGTGTTCTAAAAAAAACTGTCTGGTTCAAAACTATATAGATGGTAATCCTGATATTATATACCTGAAGAAGGGTGGTTTGCTCCAAAACATTGTGTCCTGATCACTTTCCTATAAATGTAATTAAAGAGGATTCTGTGCTCATTTGCTATCTCAGTTGCTGAGCTATGGAAGCAGTTGCATTCACATCTAGAGGGAGCAAATAATGACATATTAATCAAACACCATGATTGTCTAGCAGTCTTGTGAGCAAGAAATAGTCATTCCCATAATAGGACACTGCTGTGCATTATCTTGTTGCTTTGTAAATAAATAAATATTAGAAACAGAGGACAACCCTGTACTGCATGAAGTTATTCTCATCTAAAAGCATTCATTTGAGCAAGTCTTCCCCCCACACCCTCAGGCTGTTACCATATGTAAAAAGGATTTAAGCTGTTGCAAATAGCATTTCTCTGATATAAACTATAGCATTCCACTTTAAAATGATAATAGCTTTTTAAGTTCTTGCTTATAAAATTCTGGCTAGTAACAACATAGATAATTCAAAATGACCTTAAGGCAATATAAAATGCATTTTTGTAATGTACCCATCTGGTAACAAAATTCCCAACACCTAATATTTAGTGAGAAGAGAAACAGGCACACTGTACATTCATATTAAAATATTAAAAAGAGGGACGATATGGCTGGAATCAGACACTCCAGAATTCTTTATATGACAGTCGGCACAAGGTACCTTTCCTAATCACTGTATTTGCATTTAGATGTTCCCTTACCCCACACTATTTGTATGAGGATTCCGTGGCTATTGTAGATACAGAATCCATAAATGGAGAGTTGCATGGGAATCTGGAGAAAGGTTTCCGTCATTATTCAGCACATAATCAGGGATTAACATAAATTTCTGTTTGCTTGGCAGAACCCAACACGAGGAGCGGCGGTGTCCTTGCAAAACTTTCTATTCTTTTCAAATCACACAACGATTCAGGTAAAGTACCATCTGCAGAAGGTTTCCACAGATTTTGCACTTCAGTAGATTTCAAAGCCACGGATATTTCTTTTAAAGATTTGTGTGATATACTGTGTTTGAAAAAAGTTAATTTCCCTCTTTTGAAGTGTGTCAGCGCTCTTGTTTCATATTCTGATTACGCTAAAAAAATAAGGTTTGCTTAAAATTGTTACAATTATTTTGCAGTTGTAAGTGACCTAAATCATTATGCACTGATGCTTCTAGAACTACAGACAGGACAGATTTCCATGAAACAGAACATTTTAGTCAATGTGAGCGATGGGAAACAAAGGCAGCAAAAGGATTATATGAAAGTATTGTGTCATGTGTAGGGATGTAGCGAACTGTTCGCCGGTGAACTTGTTCGCTCGAACTTCGACCGTTCCCGTCCGCCGAATGTTCGCGAACGTTGCGTGACGTTCGCCAATTTGGGTTCGCGTTCGATTCGTTCGACCATTCGACCATTCGAATTCCTTCGACCGCTAAAAATCGAACGATTTCCATTCGTTCGAACGATTGTAAGCATTCGATCGAATGAAAAGCATTCGATCAAATGGTTTCGATCGTTCGATTCGAATGAAAATCCTTCGATCGAACGAAAAATCCTTCGATCGAATGATTAAAATCCTTCGATCGTTCGAATCGAACGATTTTAGCGGGTGTTCGAAGTTCGCAAACTGTCCGCGAACGTTCGCATTTTTTGCCGGTGTTCGCGAACAGCGTTCGCGAACATCAAATCGGCTACATCCCTAGTCATGTGCAGTCCTGGCCATACCCTATGCTTTCTATTAGTTGTTAACTTTTGCCCAGTGAGAAGCAAGTATTGGAGGGAAATCCAATGGAAAATGTACTGAAGTGGACGCAGGCAAGCACTTGGAAAAGGGGATCATTTTTAGCTATTAGAGGAGGCTTACTTGGCTCTGGTTTGTGAGGCAACAGAGAAAACTGTATGCTGCGTTTAGTGACAAGATTTTGACCATAGTTACTGTACGTTGTTGAAGCAGCTGCACAAGTTTCTGCTGAGAGACATGTTTTGAGCAGGACCTTATTTCTATATAGGCACCTGAGAGCCAGTCCACCCCTGGAAAGTGATGGGCGAATCTGACCCATTTCACTTTGCTGAAGTCTATAGACAACAACATTTTTGACGCACAACGTATTGCACAAAAATATTTTGATGCGCAACATAATTTTTCAAAATATATGGGCATCATTTTGCAATGAAACTTGCCGAAAAATTTTGCTCATCGCTACCCCTGGATACTTGCAGCTAATCTGATAACGACGCTGAGGGAGCACTTTTATCATTCACAGCTGCCGTATGTGCCAAACGGTATGCTCATGAACCCATTGGCCAAAATAGGGGACAAGATGAAATCTAGTGCAGCATTGGACCTAAATACCCTTCTTTGAGGCTTGACCAATGGACTCCTCAATTGACCCTTCACCTTGAGCCATACCACTGAACCCCATTGTTACATACCTTAACAAAACACCAGGAGCCAGAAATGGTGAAAAAGTCCACAGCATTATATCAAATAAATAGGACTTTGCCAGCCGAACCCAAGGCAATATTCTAAAGCCAGAATTCTCTAAGAGATCACTAATATGCTCTGCCGCTCCTCACTGAAGACTTGATATCAGCACTAGGTCATTATATCCACCACTGAATATTAGGCTGCCTCTACCTACAGAAAGGATGGCCCAAAACTCTGCTACCAGCAGGAGCTGCATCTCCCACCATGCTGAATAAATGTTTATACTGTAAAGCTGCATTCAGGAAATGGGGGAGATCAGTTGGGATGTTTCTACCTGCTCAGGAGATAAGGAAGTGAACTGCTTCTTCACCTGACATCACATCCCTTTCTTAAGGTGGCCATAGTTGTGAAGATTTACCTTGACATCAGGCGAACGATTGTTCGGTGCCATCTCCCGACCTGCCACTAACCATTCAGATCAAATAAAGTAGTAAAAGAACAGATCAGCCAATGTTCTGCCCCTGACAGCAATCGTAAGAAAGTTATGTCTGACAAAAGCTGCTGACAGTCTCCCACTGATATCATCAGATCAGCAAAGCCTGCAGAGATATTATCAGTAGCCGTCAGAAATTTTCTAACCTGTCTGATCGTCTGAATGACTGATCGCATTGGCACGAAAAATGACGGGACGATCTGATATTTGCGTCTATGGCCAGCTTTACTCTAGCCCCATGCCCATCTTTTTCCTGCCTTAATGTATTCATTCTCCCTAATCACAGCTACAGCTACATCTACATCTTATTCTATCAATCTCTCAACATAAACAGTGTAATCTGGCTGCTGGTCATTCGGATTCCTTGTCATACAGCCCCTGCACTTATATTGTAGATCCAAGGCTTTTCTTTCTTCTAATGTTCATTAACTTCAAAATCAGTCACGTTCAGAAGGGGCTACAAGGGAAAGGAACAGACTAAGATTCTTAAACCTTCATTCTACCAGGCTTCAAAGTGTTTTACTGTTTAATACAAATCATTATACGTTTTTAATGGATTATTAACACCCACGTGTACAGGCATGGGTTCTATTAGCTAAAATGCTTGGTATCCAGGGATTTTACAGATAAGTGATATTTATGTATGTCCCAAGGCTACTAAAACTATTTTAATATTACAGAAGTCCAAAAGCATGAATAATATGTCCTGTTCCTATATTATAAAATAAGTACATGTTTGAAATGATAGTCCCCTCCCAAAGTGTAGCGAAAGCAAAAGTTTCTTTCTATGATTATGACTCTATTCAGGGACCCTTACTGTCAGTACTTTGTACTTCTATTTTATAACCACAATATAGTTTTGAAATGTTCTTCATAGGCTTCTTTTGTCTTGGGCTAGGTCAAAGCACTTTTAGAAATGTGACTGTTTGAAAAGTACCGTAAATGGTTTACTAAAGGGCAAGGCATGTTACCAGCTGAGCAGGAAATGGCAAATCAATTTCTAAGGGATGGAACTCAAACAACGATTAGAACTACCTATAAAGTCCTACTGTTCTTACAGTTCTTGACAAAATAAACAGATGCTTCCCAATAGGTGATCCATTTAATAGAAAAGATTATAGAATAGAACTGAATAATCCGCTACTAGCAAATTATTTATTAATAATAACAGATGACATATGTTGTTAGAGATCCAAACTGCTGCTCTACTTTAAGAAAAGTACACGTGCTGCTTGCTAATATAAAGAAAAGTCATTCATCTGCACCATGCCTAGTTCTGTACCCACTTAGCCAGCAAGAGAATAATAATGGAAGCTTTTTATTATGCCATATTCACTGGGTCGCACTGAATGATATAGAATGGTTTCTTTGCGTCTCAATGCAGCGTGTTATTTACAGAAAATCAAAGAAGTACATGAAAAATTGAGACAATGTGTTGGTGCCTAGAGTTTTCTGGATAATTTATTTCCGGATAATAGAACCCATACCTTCACTTACCTACCTTTAATTTAACCTTTGAATGGCTAATTCTAAGCAAGCTAGATTTTGAATTATTTGCCTTCTTCTAACTCTTTCCAGTTTAAAAATAAAATGAGGATCACTAACCCCATTGAAAACACAAATGCTACAAAATTTATTGTTTTTGCTACTTTTTATTCCTCATCTTCTACTCAGGCCCTCTCCTGTAGAAATCAATGCATGGTTGCCAGGGTAATTTGGGCCCTAGCGACCATAACATTGAAATTACAGCCTGGAGAGCTGCTGAATAAGAAGCTCAAAAACCACAAATAATAAAAATTGAAAACCAACTGCAAATTGTCACTCTCTACATCATACTAAAAGGTGAAGGTGAACAACCCATTTAACAGAACATGATGCTGACCATTTATCAGTTTTAGAAGAATTAATATGGCTAGCTTCTGTTTAACAAGTAATGACAGTTACCGCTAAAATTAAAGGCAATGGCCAAGTGACACTGTGTTTTACCAGCAACCCTAAAATTATTGCTCACTAATGCAATGAGAACAACATAATAATAATACCTACCAGTATCCAGATAAGCAACACTTTTCAGATGAAAATACATTTCTGGAACGTTTGTGAAAGGAAACAGTCAGAGCATCTGTCACATTTGTCCCTCCCTCTACAGGATGGTCCTTTGCTACGTGAAAGGGTGAACGGGGTGATACAGCTGAAATGCAACTCATGCTGTGTGACCAAATAAAAGAAACAGAAGGTTCTTGAACATAACAAATAACACCAGTCTCTTAAAGCGCAACCAGGCATGCCATGCTCACAATCCTTGAGGTATTCGCATTCATCACCTTGTGATACCCATGTGGAGATATCAACCAACCAGATTGATAGATGCACCCTCATGATCTCTGGGGAATGACCTGGATCTCCACATGTCGGATCAGGGAATACACTGAACCTAAATCCCTTCAAAAAAATCTTCATCTTAGTGATCCCTACACTACAGGCCAGCCTTGCGTGAGGGGAGAGTAACCCTGTTATGTTTTGGGTAGTTGAGGATGAGTAGTGTATAACAGTGCTTTATTAGCAGAGTCATGCGGGCATTACACAACAGTAAGCTTTCACTTTCAAGCTGTACAGAAAGTCCTGTGCGTGCACAGTACAAGTCCTGTGCACAGTGACACCCGCAGGCCATTTGTATAAACACCACATATTCCCCCTATAGTAGGAAAATGTAATAAACAACAACAATGCATCTCAAAGCAATAATATACATTATTCACAAGCGTTTGATACCGTGCCTCACAAACGACTGCTTTCTAAACTAAGGTCTGTAGGGCTTAATGAAGCCATTTGCACATAGGAAACTGGCTACAGAATAGGGTACAGGGGGTGGTTGTTAATGGTACATTCTCTGCTTGGAGTAAGGTTCTTAGTGGGGTCACTCAAGGCTCGGTATTGGTTCCACTTTTATTTAACTTGTTCATTAATGACTTAGGGGAGGGTATTGTAAGTAATATATTCGTGTTTGCAGATGACACAAAATTATCCAGCCCAATTAATTCCATCCAGGATGTGGCATCCTTGCAACAGGATCTTGACAAACTGGCAATCTGGGCAGCTAAGTGGCAAATGAGATTCAATGTTGATAAATGTAAAGTCATGCACCTGGGATGTAAAAATATAAGCCACTTATACCCTTAATGGGACTGCACTAGGCAAATCCATTATGAAAAAGGACCTTGGAGTCCTTGTAGATGATAAACTTGGCTGTAGCAAGCAATGCCAGTCAGCAGCATCAAGGGCAAATAAGGGCTTGAGCTGTATTAAAAGGGGCATTGATTCACGGGAGGAGGGGGTCATTCAGGCCCGGATTTGTGGAAAGGCCACCTAGGCCCGGGCCTAGGGTGGCAGGATTTTAGGGGGGCGGCATGCTGCCCAACCACACCCACATTTGTTTAAAAACACTGGGGATACCATATTTTAATAAATTTCCCGTGTGCCAATCCCCATTGCTCCTGTCCCCCTAGAGGGGACAGGGGTGACGACCGGTAGTGGGCCTAGGGGCGCCCACTATGTAAATCCGGCCCTGGGGTCATTCTTCCACTGTATAGAGCACTGGTAAGGCCCCATCTAGAATATGCTGTACAGTTTTGGTCTCCATCACTCAAACAGGACATTATTGTATTAGAGAGGGTACAGAGAAGGGCAACTAAGCTGGTAAAAGGTATGGAAAATATGGAAAGCTATGAGGGAAGACTGGCCAAATTGGGGATGTTCACGCTGTAGAAGAGGTGCTTAAGGGGAGATATGATAACTATGTATAAATATATAAGGGGATCATATAATAATTTCTCTAATGCTTTATTTATCAGTTGGTCTTTCCAGCTTACACAAGGTCACCCATTCTGATTAGAAGAAAAGAGGTTCCACCTAAATATTCAGAAGGGGTTTTTTACAGTGAGAGCTGTGAAGATGTGGAATTCTCTCCCTGAATCAGTTGTACTGGTTGATACATTAAATAGCTTTAAGAAGGGGTTGGATGGCTTTTTAGCAAGTGAGGGAATACAGGGTTATGGAAGATAGCTCATTCTACAAGTTGATCCAGGGACTAGTCCGATTGCCATTTTGGAGTCAGGAAGGAATTTTTCCCCCCTCTGGGGCAAATTGGAGAGGCTTCTGATGGTTTTTTTTACCTTCCTCTGGATCAACTGGCAGTTAGGCAGATTAAAAAAAGTGAAAAGGTTGAACATGATGGACGTGTGTCGTTTTTCAACCTAACTTACTATGTTACTATGTTACATGCATGCCCCATATTTAAATGACTGAGAAAGAAATGAGACATGTGCAGTAGTACCTGAATCCAGCACTGAACAAACAGGACATCTGTAAATTCTAGCACTATTTATATGACCCATGGTAGTTGTTTGGGCCTTAGTGCCCTTAAAATGCCAGAGTGGAATTGGAATCTCACTCACTCGGTATTACCCCCATTGGGCTGCCACTGAGACTGAGGATAATTTTATTTGTTCTAAGTTGAAAATAAATGTATCTCTTTCTCCAGTTTATGCCCTATAAAACATTGGTGCTCCTTCTTTTACTTTGGGTAAACACTGTATTTCCAATTCAAATATGATTTTGAACTTAATTTTCCGCTTTACGGCGGCTACTAAAAAGGCCCTATTTCAGTTTTGCATTTTAGAGTTTCCCCCCTCAATAAAAGATATTTTATCACAATTAAACCAGCTATGCTGGCAAGAGGCCCTAAAAACTAGATCAGAAGAACCACATCATAAACATAGGTTTACTGATGATTGGTCTCTTTATTTTGATCAAGTTGACTCTAGGCATAAATCTAAAATTCTGGAGTTGTTACAGCTTTAACTATTTTATTTATTGGGCAGCTTTAATGGTTATGTATCATCATAAAACATTCTGGATTTGGTAAATTCACCATGTGAGATTTGTTTTTTTTGTTTTTTTTCTTGGTTTATATTTAAATAGTTGTTATATAATCTTGTGTTGTCAGCTGCATTTAATTATTCTTTCAAGCTTAATATGATCTGCTACATTGTAAATCTTTTATGCTTTGTAAAACCCAATAAAAAGGTTGAAGAACAAAAGCAATGTTTTAAATCCACTTTCCCTGTATCCAAGAATTAATGTCACTTGCTGATAGATAGAGGTAAATACCGGGGTAGGGGGAGAGACAGTGTATTAGTGACATACTACATTAATATTAGTACATTTCTCATGGTGATAATGTATTCCAGTAAAAATCTATAAATACTTAATATGGAGGTATATATAATTAAAATGTTTCATTTTTAATTAACGCACACTGCAAATATTCTTATTTTGCTAAGTTTTAGAATAGTTCACATGAAAGGGAACGTCTTCTTAACAAGATTAATTAGCGGAGTGATTGAGATAAGAAAGAGTGAACGAAAGTAAAACAGTTCCCCTGCAGTTATAAAAATGTGTAATTCAATTAAATTAGTAAAAAAAAAAAAAAAACACCTGGTAGCACACATAGGTTGCACAAAACTTCATATAAAATATAAAAAATTGGGGATCTTATAATTCATAACAAATTTTAAATATATTGACTGAACTGAATGTACTTTTTTACAACATGAACCATTTTATTATGTGTTAGCAGTAATCAAATGCTGGGTTAATTCCCACCAAGGAGATATAATATAACACAGTACAGTAGCCTTTCTCCAGTACACAAGCAGATCCAGAGACATTTCCTCAGTAAGCACAAGGGAAATGCTTTGCTAAGCAGTTTGTCAGCAGAGGCATTCACCTAAAGCTTAGAAGTGAACCCAGGCGGAAAAGCACCCACACACCTAAGCACACAGTGTCACTCACACAGACAAAAGGCACACACTCATGAAACACGTGCTTACGTAGAACAGGAGAGTCACAGATGTTGCATATAAAAACAAAGCAGACCTATATTTATATATGCAGTAGTCTGTGCACAACAGTAAGTATATTATTCAATGCATTTATAGACTGTAGCCCTCCTCTTCTACTGTGGTGAGTTCTGCACTGATTTCCATTTTTGGCTCCACTGGAGTCCTGTGTCTCTGCTCTGTGAGAGAACAGGTATAATTACAACTTGGCCTCCACCCAGGGTCAGGACACATTGTGCAGTAAAACCCCTCCCTGAGAACTTCTTTTAACCACAATCACAATGCCAAAGGTAGAAATGCTTATTTTCAGGAAATTCGTTAACATTAGAATAAAATTAATACATACAAGGGGTCAATTACAAACTACAAGGCAGAAGTGATTCAATGAATTAACACAGGGGTCTGTGCTCCGTTTTGGCAGCCCCACAAATAGAGTTGCCACCTTATAGTTAAAACCAAACAAAAGTTAAAACCAAACAAAGGGGACATGCCTCTGATGTGGGGGGGAATGTAGGGACATCGGAGGTGGGACCAGTGACATTAGAGGTGGGGTTCTGATGTCATGGGCTGGGTTATGATGTAATGGATGGAGTTACTGTGATACTCAGGTATGATTAGCTGGATTTTGAAACAGACAGCCCCCAAAAACTGTCCAGTTCAAACTTGCCCAATGAATACAGCACTGCCTGTTCTACAGATTGTTGTGCAGGTTTTAAGTAGACATAAAAGGCTGAACTCGATGGACATGTGTCTTTTCTTTAATCTGTTACTATTGTAGCACACCCATAGGTGGACCTGAGAATAGTGTAGAGAGTGTGATCTTGGTGTGCTTTGCTGCCAGTGCCTCCTAGATACCTCTGTGTCGTGTGCCAACTCCAGGCAGTATGTGTATCCCCCTTTAAACAACTTACCCTCCAGTAATTCCTGTGAGTCCACTGGTGCACAAGGATGAAAGTAGCAGCAGTCCAGAGGGTTGCTTCAAACAAAAAATGTATTTATTGAACAGAGGCAGTGGATCGATTTCACAGCGGTCAGGCAATATAATCTTCACATACAGATTGTATTGCCTGACCGCTGTGAGATCAAGAGATTCAGTGGAAAACCTTCACACTTTGACATATTTAAATAAATCCCTCTTAGGGGGTAGTGCAGCCTATCTTGGTGATTTTTCCCCAGCACTAGGGCTCCCATGAAGTATCTTGAATCAGAGAGACCTGTTATCAGGAGAGAGGCACAGAATTAGCACTTACTGCCTTCTTAAACACTGTTATGGGAAGCTGGGGCACTTGCTTTTGCCCTGTTTAAAGGAAAAACTCCAGAGGATCTAGTGCCCCACCTTTGTCAGCCTTGCCCCCCTGTGGACAGCTATGGCCCAAACAGTATGCATAAAAATAACCACAAATTTTATAGATTAATAGATAAATATAAATATTCAATCAATAACGTTATGCACTAATGTACTATGATCTACTATTATTACAACTATTATTCACTATTTTCTATAAAGTATTTTAAATTTGAAAGCCAGATATGGGGCTACAGCCATCATCATCTTCGTTTTTTCCAAACCTGGCTGAAAAAAAAATATTAATTTCAGTTTTTACAGCCATATACTGAGTCAGCCTACAGAAACAGGATTACATTGTAAAATGAGTTTATACATTGATTTACAATACACTCTGAATTTTGAATTGTATATAAATATGATTATTATATTATGTCATAAGTTGCAACTGCATTACTTTCCATTTTCTTAATCTTAGGAGACAATCATCAGAGAACTGCAAAAATAATAAAAATGTTACATTTACACAGCGTGAAACGCTATTGACAAGAAATAAGGTATGCGGAGAATATGTGTACAACATCCAGTCTTGCCTTATACATTTTATGGTCAATGTCTAACTATAAAATCTTTATGCAGATCTATTTTATAATGATTTCATTAAATTTGAGAAATAAATTGACAATAAATTATGCCATCATTTGAGCAACCATTCAGAAGTCTGACATTCTAATATTTTTTGGCCATTAGAAATAGAAGAAATAAATGGCAACTTATTCAGCAGCAAGCACCCAATGAAAAATCAACAGACTGAAAAAAGCAAAACATAAAATATTCATGTGACCTCCTGACTCTTATAGAACAATTTGGCACTGAATGAGGAAAAGTTAGCTGAATTAATTTACCAAGGTATGTCTCAGCTTCGTTCTAGAAACCATACATTCATTTTTATTCAGGCAGTGGGAGCTGCATCGTACTTGATAACATTTGCAAGAAAAAAACAATAAAGCTCAGCATCCGGAATAATTGCATAAAGTAGTCATTTGATTGGAAAAGAGAAAATACTGGACAATCAGCTCTGAAGCTTGGGAGTGCTTTTTAAAACATACATCTTGCACTGTCTAAAGATGAGATGAGGTCTGAGGAGCCAAACAAAAATGTGTTGACTGTATGAGCTGGATTACACAGGTTGGATAGACAGACAGACAGACAGACAGACAGAATGACAGACAGATGATAGATAAATAGATAGATAGATAGATAGATAGATAGATAGATAGATAGATAGATAGATAGATAGAGCTTAAGAGAGAGAGAGAGAGAGAGAGAGAGAGAGAGAGAGAGTGAATTAGAGAAAAAGACAGATAGAGATAGAGTGGTAGATAGATAGATAGATAGATAGATAGATAGATAGATAGATAGATAGATAGATCGATAGATAGATAGATAGATAGATAGATAGATAAATAGATAGACAGACAGATAGATAGATAGATAGATAGATAGATAGATAGATAGATAGATAGATAGACAGACAGACAGACAGACAGACAGACAGACAGACAGACAGACAGACAGATAGATAGATAGATAGATAGATAGATAGATAGATGATAGATAAATAGATAGCTAGATGATAGATAAATAGATAGATAGATAGATAGATAGATGATAGATAGATAGATAGATAGATAGATAAATAGATAGATATAGCTACAGAGAGAGAAATAGAGAGATAGATAGAGATTGGAAACAGACCAGTAAGTAAGTATTTAGCCTGCAATCACAGCAGGTCTACAAGAAGTTTGATTTTGTTCAAAGGTCTTCTTTGATAAAAGAGATAGCTAGAGAGAGTGATAGAGTGATGATAGATAGATAATGGATAGATGATAGATAGATAGATAGATAGATAGATAGATAGATAGATAGATAGATAGATAGATAGATAGATGAATATAGATAGATATAGCTCGAGAGAGCGAGAGAGAATTAGAGAGAAAGATAGATAGAGATAGAGCGATAGATAGACAGACAGACAAACAGACAAATAGATGGATAAATAGATAGATAGATAGATAGATAGATAGATAGATAGATAGATAATGGATAGATGATAGATTTAAGGTGCTAATCCTATTTGTTAACTTAAAATAAAAAAAAATCACCCCATCTGCATACGTGGGAGGAAGGGGAGGAAAATCCTGAATATAAAAGTTCTAAGAGAATCCCCATCTTTTTTTGGACATAGTCTTAATTTCTGAAGTTGAACAGTGATTTTTGGGAAGCTCTCATGTTAGTCTCATTTTATTGGTGTGTTTTTTTCAGATATGTGCAATTCACAGGTGTGTCATTCCTGGTAGATGTTGGAATCTGCCAGTACTGATCTCAGGGTGTCAAAGAAAATTGTGATGCCCTTGTCAATCATCCTTAAAAATATAGCAATGTCAAGCTATAGCCTGGATATTTAAATCTATTAAGGCCTCTCTGTGTTGCAGTGGTGTGAATCCTTGGTCCTCTCTTATTTTAGCTTTAAGGTGTATTCAAAATCCCATTCATAATGCAAAAAAACTATTTTACCCCAAAAATCACATGGCACTAGTAATACTTCAAAGTGGTATAACAATACATTGACAACTCAATTCAATTTTAAAGTTACCTGGAAAATTTTGAATCAGCATTACTTATTATAACAGTAATTTTCTATTCCAGCTTCAATTCTACTCATCTCTTTCTTGGTAAATAATGTGAGTGCAGGTTGTTCCTCTGGGTCATCCACATTTATTTTCTATTCTCATATCCTGCCGGTAGAGATAAATGGCTTGCATTTCGGACCTGATAATCTCTTAGAATTTGTTTCCAGCACATGCTGTGCAGCATAAGAAACCTTAAAAATCAACCCATGAATAGAATGATTGGATAGGGCTAAACACATAGACAACAAAGCCCACCCTCCCCCCCAAAATCTAAGTCATTACACTCACTTTGTCTTATTATAGGGCAGCCGTAGGTGAATAGGGATGGCATTAGAAACAATGGGGAATAATGGAAAGTAACAATTATAGAGGCAGGAAATTCTAATCTTCAAATAACACTGTGTCATAAAAGAGAATATTTCATAAAATCTAGTTGTATAGAACCTCTCAAGGCATGGTAAAGGATGAGGCAGAAAGGAAAAAAGCTTGTACAAATAAACCCAATGAATTGTGAACGATGTTGAACTTAATATGCTGTTGACTGTGTAAACTCAGAAGGATATACTGTATTTTCAGCCTGTGAGATATCCAAAGTCTGATTGCCAGTAATGAGTAAGAAATCAGGGGACGTTAGTATTACTTATACTGAGGGATTTCTCAAAAGCTTCTTGCTCAGCTGTGAGTACAGGGGAATAAGTATGTTATACATAGCTTTATGGTGTGTCTCTGTACCAGATATCAGTATATATAGTGAAAGTTTTCTCTGATGCTGATTTGCTAATGGTTTGCCTTGACTGCCAGTGCCGCTAAATGATGTTTTGCCAGGCCCCATGCTGGCTGGTTATGCAAAGGCTAAAAGACAGAGAGACGGAACTGTGAAGAGATAAAGGGCATTATACAATATGTGCATATATTTTTATACTGAAGGAACTCAATTTTATATTTTAAGGAAAATGTTTCTTACCATTTTTCCTTGACTTCCTGGATTCCTGTTTTAAAGCTTTTGTATAACAGAACATTACTCTGAGAGATGACAAAGTGCAAAAGAACACTCATAATGTACATGGAGTTAAAATGTTTTAAGTTCTGCAGGCACAGGAAGTGTTTTATATGTATATGCATTTACCAGCATCTCCTTAAAAAACAGTCTCTGTCTCTTCAAAATTAAATGATCTCTCTCTCTCTCTTATATCCCATGGTATCTGCTAGATAAGAATAATAATTACATATAGATATATTCTTAAAACATTGAATCAACTGAACTGTAAAATTTCATGTGGACCCCCCACTGCAGATTGACCATACTGTCCATTACTGCTACAAATGCTACACTATTTGAATGCAGTGAAGCCTATCAATAAACGCCTTGCAAGTAGAGATGCCAACCAACTGGTATTTTCCAGCCTAACCAGTATAGTATTGGCAATGTAGTTAAAGGGGAACTAAAGTCTAAAATAGAATAATGCTAGAAATGCTGTATTTTGCATACTAAACATAAACATGAACTTAATGCACCAGAAGCCTAATTAAACAAATGATTTATGTTTTCAATGTTGGCCACAGGGGGTAGCCATCTTGTTACTTTGTTAAGCATCGTGTTGCTGTGCAAATAACTGCAAAATATTAAAGACGGTTTTAAAGAATTTCGAAGTGCTGTCAATGGATATTTACTTAACTTAACTTAACTTTGTTAAACATCTTTGCAAGACCAAGACACATGCACATGCTCAGTGTGGTCTAGGCGTCTGTTGGGAGGTTAAGCTTAGGTATCGTCATAAATTATCAAGACAGAACAAGTCAAATAATATCTGCCAGAGAAGCTGATACAAGACTGATTAATAATCAGAATATGCAGACTGCACTGGATCTGCGGATACAAATCACTCCACAGTCGCCGGCTGCTTTACAGGGAAACAAACAAAGCTGCTCAAGTTCTGAGAACTTGCCCCCTGCTGTTTGAAAGTATGATTGTTTTCCTGCAGAGCAGTTAGGGAACATCTGAAGTTTCCTATCCTCAGCAGTCAGAGCAATTACAACTAAAGGGAGAATTTCACTTCTTACAGTCAGGTTTCTTATAATAATGGTACATATTTTTTAATTAAAGTATATTGGAGATAGTTTTCTTATTCATTAAAGAAAGTAAAAATGGGATTTAAATTTTTTTTTTCACTCTTAAGCTTCAGATTCAGTTTCCATCTTACCCTTTCTCTTTCACTGCCCATCACTTTTCATTCCTGCAAACCAACCCCCACAGGTCTGTAAAAAACATTTTAAAAGTAGTGCCAACAGTATTACTGGGATACCTACTAATGTTACAGAGGCTTATCTGCCTTTAAGGTACTGCACTACTTGCCCAGTGCCTCTCTGTAGCTCACTCCTAATGAGTTAGTTGGGTGCCTATGGCAACGGTTTTTCTTCACCTTTAAATGAACTCTAAACACAGGCCACAGACTACTGACTTAGCACCATGCTACATATACGGAGTGCTAGGAATATGTTACGTCAATCTTTTCCTTTTTCTCACCATTGTATTAAAAGTTTTTTTCCTGGAAACAGCTGCTAATACAGTTACGCTGCCTGTTAAATAAACATAACCTTTATTTTGTGTATTGCTTTAAAATACAGTTGGCAAAAAAACTTTGTAGACAGTAGTATTCTTATATAATTTGAAACTGGGCTTCATTTTTATTAATTTTTTTTTTTTGTTTTAGAAATTTTAAGTGATGAAATGACAATTTAATGGTTCTATGGAACAACCAGACAGGTGAATCATATATGGTCTAAATACAAAGAAAAGTAATTAAAATAACAATATAAGTAAGTGAAAACTTGTGGCCAGTCTGTTCTTTACTGAATGTGACATCTACTAAATGAAAAAACATTCAAAACAAAAAGTTAAAGGGGTTGTTCACCTTTAAATTAACTTTTAGTAGGATGTAGAGAGAGATATTCAGTGAAATGAAACAGGTCGGACTCACCCATCACAAATGAAGACTAATTTCTGCTGCATTCAGTGTTTATTCTATGGGTACAAACCTATTGGCCAAGGGTGATGTCAGGAAACAGCTCTTTGGTTTAAAGTTTCTAATTTTACTTGTATATTCTTGTTTTTTTACAAGGATTTTTATTTTAAAAGGATTTATGTTTTAAAAGTACGTAGATTATTGTGACTCAGTCTTCTCATCTCGAGTTAGATACCTGATGAATAAGGACAGTTTCTTTGTTATCTACATGACTGTTATTTCAAGTTTCCCCACTGATTAGGTGATCAGCTCTTGTAGAGGAGGTATCATTACGCTGGCAGTCAGCTTCCAGGCTGTCGTCTGCATGAGGAATTGCAAGCTAGACTGGCGTTCACTAAATACATTTTCATTTCATCTAATGTGATTTGTCATTGTATTGCTTTCTTTCACAATGATGTTCTCCAGTAAAACTTATACTTGGAATTTGTAAAGATACACTTGGTCTTGGTACTCTGTACTTAATTTAAGAAAAACCTTATCAGCATTGCAACAATTGGAACTATTTGGTTCTTATTAAAGGAGCAGATGTTAACCATAACATTTAAAAAAAATATGTTTTTATCATTGTAGTGATATCTACTGAGTACCCCTTTAGGTTGTACCATTTTAAGCATCAATGTACACTTGCAGATATTTAATAAGAATGTATGTATGGAAATATTAAATAATACATTAGCCTTACTTAAAGGAACAGTTCAGTCTGAAAATAAAAACTGGGTAAATAGATAGGCTGTGCAAAATAAAAAATGTTTCTAATATAGTTAGTTAGCCAAAAATGTAATATATAAAGGCTGGAGTGAACAGATGTCTAATAAAACAGCCAGAATCCAACTTCCTGCTTTTCAGCTCTATAACTCTGAGCTAGTCAGCGACTTGAAGGGGGGCCACATGGGACATAACTGTTCAGTGAGTTTGCAATTGATCCTCAGCATTCAGCTCAGATTCAAAAGCAACAGATATGACCCATGTGGCCCCCCCTCAAGTCTCTGATTCGCTACGGCCTGGTAACCAGGGTAACCAGTCAGTGTAAACCAAGAGAGCTGAAAAGCAGGAAATAGTGTTCTGACTGACATGTTGTACATCAAATCACTCCAGCCTTTATACATTACATTTTTGGCTAACTAACTATATTAGAAACATTTTTTATTTTGCATAGCCTATCTACTGTATTTACCCAGTATTTATTTTTACACAGAACAATTCCTTTAAAGGCTAAATCTGTGCAGTTAAAGTCACTTTGAATATAAATTCTCATTGAACAAAATTCATTCACGACACATTTATTTAAAAAAAAAGTTGGCCATATCAATTTCTATGACTGAAATTAATTTGACCACATAGTCCATAATTCCATGCCAAGGAAGTCAAGGAGGATTGTGAAAAATAACACTGAAGTATGTCTTAATTATGCATTGTTATTGTATATTTACTTTGACACCTTACAATCCATATTCAAGAACAAACTTACTGCAGACCTATTTCAGAGAGCTAGCCTAATACAGAATAAATCAAATAGTCCAACGTTGCCCCTTTAATTGTTAGGTTAAAGGATTATGATAAGAACATTTATAGAAATCTTAATGGAAATTCCCTGGTGTTGTTACATATTTCAATTTCCATCATACTATTGTCTATTGTGTTCTTGCAACCCTGAAAGT
The DNA here is from genome assembly GCA_038501925.1 of Xenopus petersii. Taxonomy (NCBI): domain Eukaryota; kingdom Metazoa; phylum Chordata; class Amphibia; order Anura; family Pipidae; genus Xenopus; species Xenopus petersii. Next base: position 46,594,946 of record CM076672.1, on the reverse strand, counting down.
TAATGAATATTTACAGCTCTGTTGTAAAAATAAAATATATGAAATATATGAAAAACATTCATGAAAATAAAAAGATATCAAAATTCAAAATAAGAGACAACGATTACAGTTGTAATGCACAAAAGTAATATTGTTGAAAGGGAACTGAAAACCTTACACCAAAGATGATAATGCTGATAGCAAATTCAAGAACCTCAGAATGAAAGAGGCACTAAAAAGGTAATACAGTATTAAACAGTATGAAAGTTTACAAAATTGTGTGGATTAAAATAATAATAGTAGTATAAAACATTAACAAATGATCTGTTACAATAGAATCCTGCAGTTATATTACCATTTGTTTTTTTGTTGTTGCTGGTAATGAAAGGTAACTTAATGGAATTATATAGTTATAATATAGTTATAATATAGTGAATAAAGTACCCTCTATTGGAAAATATAAGGATATTATAAGTCACAGAGGAGTTCTATGACCATATAAAAGCAGGAGGCAGAAGCTTTTATATAGGTCATGGAACTCCAAGGTGATTTCTAGTGATGGGCGAATCTGTGGTGTTTCGCTTCGCCGAATAATTTGCGAATTTCCAGCGAAATGATGAAAAATTCCCGAAACAGTGCTGGAGTTTTGACGTCAGCGTCTGTTTATTTTTACGCCGGCGCACATTCGCTGGCGTCCAAAAATATGGAAAATTGTTATTTTATTTTTATTTTATTTTTTTGTATTATAATACACAAGGTTTAGTGAGTCGTGTGACAAAAATTACATCATTACTATACTAAATATAATTTACAGGATATTGTTTAAAATATTTTATTTGATTTTCATATTAAACAAATGAAATCAAAATGACAACAAATGTTATGCAGATGAAGAAAATATGTTGCAAAGGAGACAATGGCATGATAGTATCAAAACTATATCATTCATGAAAAATAACAAAAAACGAACTAAAAATTATCTAAGCCAGTAGATGCACAAGTAATAAAAAAAAAAGAAAAAGCCCATTTATCATCTGGAGTGTCAGATAGGTCATCTAACTATTGAAGAAAGTGCATTATTTGATCGCCAGTAATGGAGTTACAGATTTCAAAATAAGGAGACCAAACCAGCCAATTTACAGGATATTCATGGCTTTTGTGTATTATATATAGTTATAACCCCTCTGAATGCCATTGTAGAGAAACCAACATTTCTACCTGCCAAAACATATATTAATATAAACTAGATATATGGTGCTCACCCATATCTGCCCATAAACAGTTGTGAAAAAGTATTGCTGTAATTTACTACTTACAGTAGTTGTAGAATGTTAACAATTAAGAGGGGAAAGTGTTGCTACTCCTTATTGATAATTATAGGGAAAGCCAAAGGAATTTTTGTATTACTGTATATACTCGCGTATAAGCCGAGATTTTCAGCACCCAAAATGTGCTTGAAAATCCTACCTCAGCTTATACGCGGGTCAGCTGCCTTACCGGTAAATTTGTAGCGATGAATCCCACATGATCCCCCTCCCAGCCGCGAAGAAAGAGCAACAGCGCAAGGAGTGTGTGCACACGCTGACGTCATCAGCTCAGCGACGTGACAACTCCGGCACCGGCTGCAGGAAGCAGTATCCCCGGCTCTTCCCTTCTGCCTGCCAGCATCTCCGGGCTGCCCCTACCCCAGCGATCGCTTAAACTTTGAAGGGGCCCAGCAGCAGAGAGCAGCTTCCCCTCGCACCCACTAACAACTCTGGGCAGCCTTTGAAGGCGATCAGCGCCTACTACAGGGAGCAGCTTCCTGACTCTCCCCTCCCATTGGAGCAAATTTACCGTTAAGGTAGCTGTCTTCTTAATATATCTATTTCATCTACCAGAGGTTTTTTTTTATCATTGTACGATGAATTAATGTTTTAAGCATCATGGCTTGATTTTTAACATTAAACCGAATGTTTGATATTTCTGAGACTTTTCTGAGTTGTGTCTAGGCTTATACGTGAGTCAATAAGTTTTTCTGGTTTTCATAGGTAAAATTAGGTACCTCGGCTTATACGCGGGTCGGCTTATACACGAGTATATACGGTAGTCACACTCTTGTATAATAAACTAGAGAGGATTTCCAACTCCAAATTTCCAACTGCACATCTTTTATCAAGTTTTAGGGGTAAATTTAGTATTCGGCACTTCGGCGCTTAGTGAATTTGCGCCACAGTATGGTTTCCGAAACCCAGAGCAGATGCCAAGGTTCTGGTCATGGCTCATGCTTCTGGATATAACAGTCGCCTTTCGCTTTGGGAGGAGCCCTCCACTACTCGGATACAGCCAGGTCTTAAAGTAAGAGAACCATTGCGAGAGTTCTGGGCAGGCAAGCAGGGCCAGACTGGCAATCTGTGGGTTCTGGCAAATGCCAGAGGGGCTGCTATAAGGTCCCATTGAAAGTCAGTATTTAATGGGCTGGTGGGGCTGTTTGGGCCTCTATGTGGGCTGAGTGGGCCTCTGTGTACCTGAAATGCCAGGGCCTAATTTAATTCTCAGTCTGGACCTGCAGGCAAAGAAACCGTAACATTCAACAGGAGGAACAGGGATAGGGCAAAGCATAGTCATAGAGCAGTCAATCAGAAAATCAATCAGACAGTGAAGTACGGAATGGGGAACCTGTCAGGGAGCCGGGATGCTCCCACCAGGGAGGTTGTCAGGATCAAGGAAGAAGCCCACAAGGGAATCAAGGTTGCGGTGTCCAAAAAGGGTTAAACAGAAGATTTATCAGAGTCCAGGCAAGAGTCCAAGGGCAGGCAGAATAATAAGCAAAGTCCAAAGTCCAGGCAAGAGGTCAGGCAACAAACGGGAACAAGATATAGTCTCAAAATAGCAGACAGGAAACCCAGGAAACACACTGTAATGAATCCTATACTTGGGCGCCATTCTGGCGTTTTTGTAGCGTTTTTATATTTGAATTTGGCGCCATAGTGACATCATTGGTGTCCTTGCACCGGCGTCGATGCGCTGACGTCATTGCGCCAGCGCCGCTACCCACGTGGCGGCCATGGGTGCTGCCATTTTGGGAGCGACGCCGGCAGGGGAGGACACGCTGCCCGGAGCTCCTGGAACTGCTCCGGGCGGCGATCATGACAGAACCAAAAGAGTAGTTAATGACACATGCCAGGTCAAACCAATCATAGTTGCAGTACGGAGTTAGGATCCGGAAGAATAGTCAAATACAGGCAAAGGTCAGTTCAGGCAGCAATACAGGAGTAGTCAAGAACAGGCAGTGGTCAAAAACAGAGAATCAGACTAGAATCCTACCTACATTGGTCAAGAAATAATTGACTATAGCCACTATATTTTTTTAAATTTGCACTGGCGACAGACCATTTGCACCAGGTGTGCGCAGAAGAGGAGGCGGCAGGCGTCCCCACGCTTCCCAGGTATTACATTAGCATTGTCAAATATCAATGAAAAAAACCCAGAAATATAATTTGGCTGTTTATATATATATATATATATATATATATATATATATATATATATATATATATATATATATATATATATATATATATCTGAAATCACTCATTTCTCTTGTACACATCCAACATTTCCAAAGACATATAGATCAGAAACAGATGGCAAGGCAGAAGGTGATCACGTATAAACAGTAGCCGCCTTTTGAAACATTACTATAAATAATGAAATGATTGCTAATTTTACCTTTCACACCTTGTGTACTATTGCAGAATATCTTTGTGTGTACGGGAATGTAAAGTTAACTAGCCTCAAGGGTATCTAGATAATAAAAGCGATTTCGAATTAAGATTATTATGAATGATTAGGGTGTTGAAAGGGCTAATCACTTTTAGATGTAACACAGGCATATTCAAGGTGGCCGTAAAACATTTCGCAAACCTTTTTCTAAAGAGGTGGCAATGACAATATAATATTTTTGACAACCACAGAAATCGATGGGCGACGAGTACCAGGTATTCTCAAGGTTGTGACATTGTTGGAAACCCAATGGACAGAGGACTTATTGATTATACTAGTCTCCCTGGAGAAGAAGAAGAATCTTTTCACTGTAATGGTCTACACAAACACCACACGGAAGAACCAAGAAGCCTGAGAGCCTTTGAAACTGATTAAAGGGCAACACAAATATAAATACATCTTTGCAACACATATATCTGAGATATTCCCCTCTAGTTAAACAAAGCTTATTCTAATCGCATTGTATTTTTTCACTGTGCTTGTGCTTTCCTTCTGTTCTCTAAAAACATTCCGTAAGGTTAATGGGATCCTAACAAAAATTAACCATAGGGTGTAATAGGGACCATATATTGTAATCACCACTAAATAATCTCTGGAATATTGTATGTTGGTACTAAAGGGTAAAAATCTTTAGAGAGAAAATGTTACATGTTAAAATTCTTATGTTGAGAAATATTTCACTGAGCTAATATTCTAATTCTAATAGAAAAGTTTTTATCTTTACAGCTAGATCTTGCCTTCTTCAATACTAGAAATGTGATAAATGGCTTACCAAGCATGCCTTTGAGACAAAAGTTTGTAAATACATTTTATTTGCATGGTATTTATTTGAACAGGTACATAGTTAATTTGAGTTAAAAAATATTAATATACTTCTTAAGGACTGGGGCTGAAAACCACCCTTCATTCTAAAGGTGGGGCATTACCAAGGATCTAAAAAGAGGCAAATCTCTCAAATGAATGCCTCTTTTTATGCAAGACACTACTTTATTTGATTTAGTGACCACTAAATGACTCTGCCTAGAGTTACATAGTTTATCCACAAAAATCCCCAGATCCTTCTCAATTGAAGATACTCTCACATACTACCATTAAGGGGCAGATTTATCAAGGGTCGAATCTTTAAGTAATGGGAGTTTTTTTGAACTCCCATAACTTAGAAATTCGAATAAAAAAAGACCAACCTAAATTTATTAAAAAATTGGGTGAATGGGTGTATAGGCTGTATTTGATAGTTTGAATTGAAGTAAGAGTGTATTCGATCGAATTAGATTCAAAGTATTTTAAAAAAGAAACAATTTTTCAGGGGCAGATTTATCAAGGGTCGAATTTCGAGGTGATTTTTAAACTCTCATCAACTCGAAATTCAAATAAAACCTAAATTTATTAAAAAAAAACTAACCTTTTAACTTCGGGTGAATAGGCTGTATGCGATAGTTCGATTCAAACTTGGATTGTATTCAAAGTATTTTCCAAAAAAAAGCACAGTTTTCTCAAAGTCCTCCAAATGACTCTCAATAGGATCTAGGAGGTCCCCTATAGGCTAAAACAGCTATTTGGCAGGTTTTAGATGTACAATAGTTGAACTCAAATTTTTAAAGAGACGGTACATGATAAATTGCGATATTTAAAGTTTTTTCAAATTTGAATCAAATTTGGACTATTCCCTAGTTGAAGTACACATTAAAAATGAGATTTTATTTTTTTGCCTTTACATGCCCTTTAAGGGTCAAAGTTTTTCAGTCAAAATAGTAAGTTTGAAGTCCTAGTACAGAAAAAAATGTGATTCCAGTGTTTTTCTGTATTACAAATTATTGTAAAAGCCAATTTAGTAAAATAGTTTGTTACTGTTCCTGGCAATTTGTTAAGATACCCATAAATAATGTAATTGTTGAGGAATGAATTGCATCCAGTCTGGCAAAACAGTCTGGGTATGGAGATTGCCTCCAGCCTCAAAGCTGTTGCTTATGCTATTTATGCCTTGCTGTTCCTGCTAGACTGGAACATATGACATAGGGAATAAAATATTACCATTTAGAACATGTATGTACCTTTGGACTGGCTGTGAAATCTTAAAGTATACAAATGAGTGGATTAGGATTATTCTACTGAATGATGCCTCACTATTCACCAGCAAGATTAGGCTCAGTCATAAAATTCATCATACAAACGCTGCAGTGCTTGGCAACCAAATAAGGTTAAATAACATAAAGTTAAAACAAATAAGGTTGAACTGTACAGTGTAAAGCTGTGCTATTAATATAGTTACAGTAGTTAGCCAAAAATGTGGCCTACCTGAACAAAGGCTGGAGTGAACGGAGGTCAAATGTAATAGCCAGAACACAAGTTCCTTCTTTGCATCTCTCTAACCTTCTAGTCAGTCAGTGACTTGAAGTAGGGCCACATGGGACATAGCTGTTCAATTAGTTTGCTCTTGAATATGACCTATGTAATCAAAAGCAAACTAACTGAACAGTTATGTCCCATGTGGCCCTCCTTCAAGTCACTGACTAAGAGGTTAGAGAGCTGCAAAGCAGAAAGTTTGCGCGCTATTATGTTAGACATCTGTTCACTCCAGCCTCTATACATTACAGTTTTGGCTCACTATCTAACTATATCAGAAACATTTCCACTGCCTACCTATTTACCCAGTTTTATTTTTACACTGAACTGTTCCTTTAAAGGAGAAGGAAACCCCCAGGGTGCAAAACCCCTCCCCCCTCCCCTGTGTTGCCCCCCCTCCCTCCTCCCCCCCTGGCCTACCTGTCCCCCTGGGCAAATGCCCCTAACTTGTTACTCAGCCCTCTGCGCAGGTCCTGTCCACGGAATTCACAGTCGCCATCTTCTCCCACGCGCGTCTTCTTCCTGCTCTGACCGGCGTCTTCTGGCGCATGCGCAGTAGGAACAGGTACGCATGCGCAGTAGAGCTGTACTGGTACCTGTTCCTACTGCGCATGTGCCAGAAGATGCCGGTCAGAGCAGGAAGAAGACGCGCGTGGGAGAAGATGGCGACTGTGAACTCCGTGGACAGGACCTGCGCAGAGGGGTGAGTAACAAGTTAGGGGCATTTGCCCAGGGGTACAGGTAGGCCAGGGGGGAGGAGGGGGGGCAACACAGTGGAGGGGGGAGGGGTTTTGCTCCCTGAGGGTTTCCTTCTCCTTTAAGGTCATTACATTTAGGTGCAGATTTATCAAGGATTGAATTTCGAAGTTAAGAATACTTCGACATTCGACCATCGAATTAAAATACTTTGAACTCGAATTCAAACTTTTTTTCATCGAATTTGGCCATCGAACGATCAAAGTAAAATCGAATGATCGAACGATTAGATCCTTCGAATCGAACGATTTGAACGATTTTATCATACGATCGAACGATTTTTACTTTGACTTCAAAAACGTCAAAAAATGCTGTAGAAGGTCCCCATAGTCTAACATAGCACTTCGGCAGGTTTAATTTGGCGAAGTATTGAAGACTAAATTTTTTTAAAGAGACAGTACTTTGATTATTGAATGGTCGAATATTCAAACTTTTTTTCACTTCGAATAGAATTCTAAGTAAATTTGAAGTTGTAGTATCCTATTCGATGGTCGAAGTATCCAAAAATTACTTTGAATTTCGAATTTTTTTACTTCGAAAATTCCCTCGAATTCACTTCGACCCTTGATAAATCTGCCCCTTAGTCACCTTTCACTCAATCTCCTCAAATGCTAAATCTAAACATCAGCGAACCTGTAGGCTTATGTAGCCCTCACATCTATTGCAGCAACTGATATTTATGTATGGATGGTTCTAGAGTCTAGACTTTGTGCAGATAGTGTGGTGGATTTTAGATTTAAACCAAAGAGGAAGGTGTACCATGAAATCTAAAACTAAAAGGAAAGGGTTCAAACAAGTTCACAGAACACAAAGAAAACGTACAAGTATGGGACCTGTTATTAGAGATGTCGCGAACTGTTCGCCGGCGAACTTGTTCGCGCGAACATCGGGTGTTCGCGCTCGCCGGAAGTTCGCGAACGTCGCGCGACGTTCGCCATTTTGGGTTCGCCATTGTTGGCGCTTTTTTTTGCCCTCTCACCCCAGACCAGCAGGTACATGGCAGCCAATCAGGAAGCTCTCCCTTGGACCACTCCCCTTCCCTATAAAAACCGAAGCCCTGCAGCTTTTTTTCACTCTGCCTGTGTGTGCTGAAGAGATAGTGTAGGGAGAGAGCTGCTGCCTGTTAGTGATTTCAGGGACAGTTGAAAGTTTGCTGGCTAGTAATCGTTTTGATACTGCTCTGTTATTGGAGGGACAGAAGTCTGCAGGGGTTTGAGGGACATTTAAGCTTAGGTAGCTTTGCTGGCTAGTAATCTACCTTCTACTGCAGTGCTCTGTATGTAGCTGCAGTGGGCAGCTGTCCTGCTTCTGATCTCATCTGCTGACTGCTGCAATAGCAATAGTCCTTGTAAGGACTGCTTTTATTTATTTTTTTGTTGTTTTACTACTACTACTACTACTACTACTACTACTACTACTACTACTACTATAAGAGCCCAGTGCTATTAGTCTAGCAGTGTTGGGGAGTGGGACTGGTGTGCTAATCTGCTGCTCCTAGTAGTTCAGCAGCACCAACTTTAATTTTTTTTTTTTAATATTCATTCTTTTTTTATTTAACTTTTTTTTTATTTTACTACCGCTGTAGTAGTGTATAAGTTGACCTTTTAGGCATTATTTGCCCTGTAGGCATTTTTTGCCCAGTGTGTTATTCAACCAACTGCTATCTAGCTGTGTGCCCGTGTTCACATTCTGTCTAAATATCCATAATATTACCGTCTCCAGAAAAAACACCGGAGTGACTTTTTTCAAGCAGCCATAATAAATTTTACGTAATCCGTATCCATCGCTGTAGTAGTGTATAAGTTGACCTTTTAGGCATTATTTGCCCTGTAGGCATTTTTTGCCCAGTGTGTTATTCAACCAACTGCTATCTAGCTGTGTGCCCGTGTTCACATTCTGTCTAAATATCCATAATATTACCGTCTCCAGAAAAAACACCGGAGTGACTTTTTTCAAGCAGCCATAATAAATTTTACGTAATCCGTATCCATCGCTGTAGTAGTGTATAAGTTGACCTTTTAGGCATTATTTGCCCTGTAGGCATTTTTTGCCCAGTGTGTTATTCAACCAACTGCTATCTAGCTGTGTGCCCGTGTTCACATTCTGTCTAAATATCCATAATATTACCGTCTCCAGAAAAAACACCGGAGTGACTTTTTTCAAGCAGCCATAATAAATTTTACGTAATCCGTATCCATCGCTGTAGTAGTGTATAAGTTGACCTTTTAGGCATTATTTGCCCTGTAGGCATTTTTTGCCCAGTGTGTTATTCAACCAACTGCTATCTAGCTGTGTGCCCGTGTTCACATTCTGTCTAAATATCCATAATATTACCGTCTCCAGAAAAAACACCGGAGTGACTTTTTTCAAGCAGCCATAATAAATTTTACGTAATCCGTATCCATCGCTGTAGTAGTGTATAAGTTGACCTTTTAGGCATTATTTGCCCTGTAGGCATTTTTTGCCCAGTGTGTTATTCAACCAACTGCTATCTAGCTGTGTGCCCGTGTTCACATTCTGTCTAAATATCCATAATATTACCGTCTCCAGAAAAAACACCGGAGTGACTTTTTTCAAGCAGCCATAATAAATTTTACGTAATCCGTATCCCTCGCTGTAGTAGTGTATAAGTTGACCTTGTAGGCATTATTTGCCCTGTAGGCATTTTTTGCCCAGTGTGTTATTCAACCAACTGCTATCTAGCTGTGTGCCCGTGTTCACATTCTGTCTAAATATCCATAATATTACCGTCTCCAGAAAAAACACCGGAGTGACTTTTTTTCAAGCAGCATTCTTATATTTTACGTAATCCGTATCCACCGCTGTGTATACGTTGACCTTGTAGGCATTATTTGCCCTGTAGGCATTTTTTGCCCAGTGTGTTATTCAACCAACTGCTATCTAGCTGTGTGCCCGTGTTCACATTCTGTCTAAATATCCATAATATTACCGTCTCCAGAAAAAACACCGGAGTGACTTTTTTTCAAGCAGCATTCTTATATTTTACGTAATCCGTATCCACCGCTGTGTATACGTTGACCTTGTAGGCATTATTTGCCCTGTAGGCATTTTTTGCCCAGTGTGTTATTCAACCAACTGCTATCTAGCTGTGTGACCGTGTTCACATTCTGTCTAAATATCCATAATATTACCGTCTCCAGAAAAAACACCGGAGTGACTTTTTTTCAAGCAGCATTCTTATATTTTACGTAATCCGTATCCACCGCTGTGTATACGTTGACCTTGTAGGCATTATTTGCACAGTGTTTTCTTCAAACCGCCATCTAGCTGTGTGAGCTTGTTCACATTTTGTCTAAATATTGATAATATTATCGTCTCTAGAAAAACCACTTGAGTTACTTTTTTTCAAGCAGCATTCATATATTTTACGTAATCCGTATCCACCGCTGTAGTAGTGTATACGTTGATCTTGTAGGCATTATTTGCACACTGTTTTCTTCAAACTGCCATCTAGCTGTGTGTATTATCGTTTCCAGAAAAACCAACTGAGTTTTTGTTGTTGTTGTTTTTTTAAAAATAATGCCAGGCAAAGGCAGGCCGCCACGCAGAGGCCGTGCTAGGGGCCGTGCTGCTATGCAATCCTGTGGCCCTAGCAAATTGCCCAGTTTTAAAAAGCCAATGACCCTGAACTCCCAAAATGCTGAAGAGGTAGTTGACTGGCTTACACAGCACACCCCATCCTCTACCGTTTCTAACTTTACCACAACATCCTCCTCATCCTCCACTGCTATGGCCACCCCACGTAACACTTCCTCCACCACCGGTGCCCCATCTTCACTGGAGTCAGAGGAGTTATTTTCCCATGAGTTTCTTGAACTGAGTAATGCGCAACCATTATTGGCAGAAGAAGATGAAGGAGATGAGGACGTTACACCAGATTTAATTCTGGCAGAGAACACGACAGAGATGGACATAATGATGAGTGATGAGGAGGAGGAGGAGGTCCCCGCTGCTGCTTCCTTCTGTGATGTGTCAGAAGAAATTGATGCATCTGAGGAGAATGATGATGAGGAGATTGATGTTTTGTGGGTGCCTAGTAGAAGAGAGCAAGAGGAGGGTAGTTCAGATGGAGAGACGGAGAGTCAGAGAGGCAGTAGGAGAATAAGACTTAGAAGAAGCAGGGAGGCCAGCCCGCAGGGATCAGTAGGGCAACAACATGTATCGGCACCTGTGTTCAGCCGGCCAACGCACCCGCCATTGCCGCCAATGCCGCCAACTTCTACTGTTACCGCCAGATCGCACACTTCCAAAAAGTCAGCAGTGTGGGATTTTTTTAATGTGTGTGCCTCTGACAAAAGCATTGTAATTTGCAATGAGTGCAGTCAGAAACTGAGCCTTGGTAAGCCCAACAGCCACATAGGTACAACTTCTATGCGAAGGCACATGAGCGGCAAGCACAAAGCACTTTGGGAGCAACACCTCAAAGGCAACAGGCAAACTAAAAGTCACACTCCTTCTGGTCCAGCATCTTACTGCTCTACCTCTGCTCTCCTTGACCCATCTGAACCACCCTCCACTCCGCCTTCCACCTTGACCACCTGTTCCCATTCCCAGTCATCTGCCACCAGCCAAGTTTCTGTGAAGGCCATGTTTGAGCGTAAGAAGCCAATGTCTGACTGTCACCCCCTTGCCCGGCGTCTGACAGCTGGCTTGTCTGCACTCTTAGCCCGCCAGCTTTTACCATACCAGCTGGTGGACTCTGAGGCCTTCCGCAAATTTGTAGCAATTGGGACACCGCAGTGGAAGGTACCCAGCCGCAATTTTTTTTCTAAAAAGGGAATACCACACCTGTACCAACATGTGCAGAGCCAAGTTACCGCATCTCTGTCACTTAGTGTTGGGCCAAAGGTCCATATGACTACTGACGCATGGTCCTCCAAGCATGGTCAGGGCAGGTATGTCACCTACACTGCCCACTGGGTGAACTTGGTAATGGCTGGGAATGGGAAGCAGGGAATGGGTAGCTCAACAACAACAACAACAGTGGAGTTGGTGTCACCGCCACGGATTGCACGCGGTTCTGCCACCACCTCTACTCCTCCATCGCTCTCTACCTCGTCTTCTTCCTCTTCTTCTTCTTACTCTGCTGCTGGGTCCTCCTTCTCCTCCTCCACACCTGTGCACCCCCAGCTCCCCCTAGGCTATTCGACGTGCCAGGTACGCCGTTGTCACGCTGTCTTGGGGATGACGTGCCTGGAAAGCAAAAACCATACCGGATCTGTACTCCTGTCATCTCTGCAGTCACAGGCCGATCGGTGGCTGACCCCACACCAACTGCAGATCGGAAAAGTGGTGTGTGACAATGGAAGCAATCTGTTGGCAGCGTTGAGACTGGGAAATTTAACACATGTGCCCTGCATGGCACATGTGTTAAATTTAATAGTCCAACGTTTTGTCTCCAAGTACCCAGGATTCCAGGACGTTCTCACCCAGTCCAGAAAGGTGTCGGCCCATTTCAGACGTTCCTACACAGCCATGGCACGCCTTGCTGACATTCAGCAGCGCTACAACATGCCAGTCAGGCGTTTGATTTCTGACAGCCAGACTCGCTGGAATTCAACGCTCCTTATGTTGGAACGTCTGCTGCAACAACAAAGGGCCGTCAACGAGTACCTTTTTGAACTGGGTGGTAGGACTGGATCTGCAGAGCTGGGGATTTTTTTCCCCCGTTACTGGGTGCTTATGCGCGATGCCTGCAGGCTCATGCGACCTTTTGAAGAGGTGACAAATATGGTCAGTCGCACCGAAGGCACCATCAGCGACCTAATACCCTTCGCTTTCTTCCTGGAGCGTGCCGTGCGACGAGTGACAGATGAGGCTGTAGACCAGCGTGACGAGGAGCTGGAAGCGCACGATTTATGGTCGCAATCACCAGAACGAACCCAGGCACCTGCTGCAACGCAGGGAGAGGTGCCAGAAGTGGAGTCAGAGGAGGAAGGTGGCTTTGTGGAGGAGGAGGAGGAGGACCAACAGGAGCAGGCTTCCCAGGGGGCTAGTGGTGACCTTTTGGGGACCCCTGGTCTTGTACGTGGCTGGGGGGAGGAGACCGTGGATGATGCAGTCCTTGATAATGAGGAAGCGGAGATGGATAGCTCTGCATCCAACCTTGTGAGAATGGGGTCTTTCATGCTGGCATGCCTGTTGAAGGACCCCCGTATCAAGAGGCTTAAGGAGAAGGACCTGTACTGGGTCGCAACGCTACTAGACCCTCGGTACAAGCATAAAGTGTCAGAAATGTTACCAACATACCACAAGTCCGAAAAGATGCGGCATTTACAAACCAGCCTGCAAAACATGTTGTACAATGCTTTTAAGGGTGATGTCACTTCAGGAACTCATCAACATTCCAGGGGCAGAGGTGCCAGTAATCCTGCCACGAGCACACCTGCAAGGACAAAGCCCTTTGGCCGGTCTGTAACGTCAGACATGCAAATGTTTTTCTGTCCAAGGCAGCGCCACAACCCTTCGGGATCCACCCTCAAAGAACGCCTCGACCGGCAGGTAGCGGACTACCTGGCATTAACTGCAGATATCGACACTCTGAGGAGCGATGAACCCCTGGACTACTGGGTGCGCAGGCTTGATCTGTGGCCAGAGCTGTCACAATTTGCCATGAACCTCTTGTCTTGCCCAGCCTCAAGTGTGCTCTCAGAAAGGACCTTCAGTGCAGCAGGAGGGATTGTAACTGAGAAGAGAACTCGCCTAGGTCACAAAAGTGTCGATTACCTGACCTTTATTAAAATGAATGAGGGGTGGATCTCGGAGGGTTACTGCACGCCGGAAGACTTGTTCTGACTTCTATGCAGCTGTCCTTCTCTTCAAGCCTCATGACTCCACACACAGCTGTCCTTTAGCGTCCTCCTCCCTCCGCCACCGTTACAAACTAGGGTGCAAACCCTACTGGTTTAATTTTTTCTGGCCTCTGTGCTTCAGTGGCTGCAACCAAAAAAACTGGGCAAACAATGTCTACAAGGTCAACGTATGGCGAAAAATGACTATTTTCAGCATTTATATGGCATATTTTTTCTGGCAACTGTGCTTCAGTGGCTGCGTCCAAAAAAATGCATATTTTCTGCATTTATATGGCATAATTTTTCTGGCCTCTGTGCTTCAGTGGCTGCAACCAAAAAAATGCATATTTTCTGCATTTATATGGCATAATTTTTCTGGCCTCTGTGCTTCAGTGGCTGCAACCAAAAAAATGCATATTTTCTGCATTTATATGGCATAATTTTTCTGGCCTCTGTGCTTCAGTGGCTGCAACCAAAAAAATTTATATTTTCAGCATTTATATGGCATAATTTTTCTGGCAACTGTGCTTCAGTGGCTGCGACCAAAAAAATGACTATTTTCAGCATTTCTATGGCATATTTTTTCTGGCCTCTGTGCTTGAGTGGCTGCGGCCAAAAAAACTGGGCAAACAATGCCTACAAGGTCAACGTCGTTGACCTTGTAGGCATTGTTTGCCCAGTTTTTTTGGCCGCAGCCACTCAAGCACAGAGGCCAGAAAAAATATGCCATAGAAATGCTGAAAATAGTCATTTTTTGCCATACCTTGACTCAACGTATATGGCAAAAAATGACTATTTTCAGCATTTATATGGCATATTTTTTCTGGCAACTGTGCTTCAGTGGCTGCGACCAAGAAAACTGGGCAAACAATGCCTACAAGGTCAACGTATGGCAAAAAATGACTATTTTCAGCATTTATATGGCATATTTTTTCTGGCCTCTGTGCTTCAGTGGCTGCAACCAAAAAAATTTATATTTTCAGCATTTATATGGCATAATTTTTCTGGCCTCTGTGCTTCAGTGGCTGCAACCAAAAAAATTTATATTTTCAGCATTTATATGGCATATTTTTTCTGGCAACTGTGCTTCAGTGGCTGCGTCCAAAAAAACTGGGCAAACAATGTCTACAAGGTCAACGTATGGCGAAAAATGACTATTTTCAGCATTTATATGGCATAATTTTTCTGGCCTCTGTGCTTCAGTGGCTGCAACCAAAAAAATTTATATTTTCAGCATTTATATGGCATATTTTTTCTGGCAACTGTGCTTCAGTGGCTGCGTCCAAAAAAACTGGGCAAACAATGTCTACAAGGTCAACGTATGGCGAAAAATGACTATTTTCAGCATTTATATGGCATATTTTTTCTGGCAACTGTGCTTCAGTGGCTGCGTCCAAAAAAACTGGGCAAACAATGCCTACAAGGTCAACGTATGGCAGTTGTTTAAAGAGAACAGTAGATTACTAGCCAGCAAAGCTACCTAAGCTAAAATGTCCCTCAAATCCCTGCAGACTTCTGTCCCTCCAATACAGAGCAGTATCACGCAGATTACTAGCCAGCAAACTTACTATCATCTGTCCCTGAAATCACTAACAGCTCTCGCCCTACACTATCTCTTCCAAGCACACACAGGCAGATTTTTCAGATACATTTTTGCCCTTGATCCCCCTCTGGCATGCCACTGTCCAGGTCGTTGCACCCTTTAAACAACTTTAAAATCATTTTTCTGGCCAGAAATGTCTTTTGTAGATGTTAAAGTTCGCCTTCCCATTGAAGTCTATGGGGTTCGCGAACCGTTCGCGAACCGCTCGCAATTTTGCGCAAGTTCGCGAATATGTTCGCGAACTTTTTTTCCGACTTTCGCTACATCCCTACCTGTTATCCTGTTATTTGCACCTGGGGTTTTCCCGGATAATGGATCTTTCTGTAATATGTAAACATTAAATAAACCCAATAGGTTGGTTTGCTTCCAATAAGGATTACTTATATCTTAGTTGGGATCAAGTACAAGCTACTGTTTTATTATTACAGAGAAAAAGGAAATAATTTTGGATTATTTAGAGAAAATGGAGTCTATGGGAGACAGCCTTTCCATAATTTGGAATTTTCTGTTTAACAGGTTTCCGGATAACGGATCTCATACCTGTACATAAAGAAAATTGTATGATCAAAGATAATTGCACACCTGCTCAGTACTACCCACCACAATGTGCATGCAATTTTTACAAAATGTTTACCCATGGATTTTTTTGCACGTCCTTCGGCACTACCCAGCTTACACACCCTGGCCTAAAAAATGTGCCTATGGCCACTTAACATGGGGCAGTGCCTTGCTCTTTGCACTGTGTACTTTGCCCTGCCATTCATAAATGAGGCCTGCTGCATGCAATAATTGACATTCCCTGGTGGAGTTTAAAATATATTTTTCCTGGCACAGTTCCACAGACTAGTGTCAATTTTAGATTTGGAGTAAGTTAACCTACCATTATATTTTTGAGCTTTGGAAAGAGAGTAAAACACCTGGCAGAAATCCCCCCAACATACAGCATACAGACATATTGACCTGTGTTTTCAGTGTTTAATATACATGAATGCACTGAGAATGGAAACTATACACAATAAATGTATAACGTGTCTTAGTAAAACAATGTAAATTGATGATCTAGCGCCTGAAGAAGCTAGAGCAGAATATTACTAAGGCAATGCCTGGGGAAATGTTCATTTATTAATGTGATATATTGTGCAAAGATTGAGACTTGACACTGATAATGACTCTCTTGTTCAGAATCTTCTGTGAGAAATCTATGTTAGAGTCTTCATAGCCTGTAATATTATGCATGGCAAGGGGCAACATTTTTATCGTAACAAAAAAAAGCAACCTAGCTCCAATCCATGAATTTAACACATTTATCAATATTTTTTCTCCAAAAAGTTGGAGTGGAAAAACGTTGCAACAAATTTGTGCGTATGCTTGCCATGCTGAAAACTCAACTTTATTGAAGTAGTTGTCGTGAAAAACCAACTTTATTTGATTATTGAGTGCAGATCACAATGTCAAGAAATTATGTCAGGGCCATTGACTTCTACATGACCTCGACAGGTTTGAGATGGAGTCATTTTGGATTTGGATTGATTTTTAGCAGCTTTGGGGTATAATAAATCTCTAAAAATTCAAGTTTTATTTTTCATCTACAAATTTGAGCTTTCCCCTTTAAAAACTCGACCAGAACAATTTGACATTTAATAAATGGGGCACTACATGTGTGCATTTCAGTATAATTATGCTGTCCCTATAGCTAATGCCATACACATATATTCACTATGTATATGAGTGTGCTGCATCCTTCTTGAAATTTATATACTTGATGGCAGAAAGCTCTGATGATGAGTAAATGTGCAATAAAATGTAAGATATTGATTCATCTCAGCAGACCACAGAATGGCTATGTATCTAAGAAAATGATTTAATTGTTGCCAACAGTCTCCCAGGAAATGTCCTAGATAGCATCATAATATTGTCTGGACCAACTGCGGAATCTATGGCACAAAAGGAAAAATGGAGGAATGAGCATAATTGTGCGAGTTTTCATAGTGGAACCATTCTATGAATCAAAAAGAAATTGTCATTTGTTGTCAATAGTTTTTAGACAGTACTGTATTCTCCCACAATAATGTGCCCATTTTTTTTTTACCATTGATCTTGCTACATTGCCTGATTATCTCACCCTCAGTGTTCCATTTTGTCTGGCTGCTGCCTCCTTGCTCCTCCTGTCTCATAGCTTTATGTCAACATCTTACTGAGTGAGAAGCTCTTCAACTGAAGTGGACTAGGTGCAAAATCCTCATTAAAATTCAAAATTTTCCAGATTCTTTTGTGCAAAATTCCTATCATTGTGCTACACATTTTTCATCATATAATAAGCCATCATGTAGGCCTAACTTGGACATTCTCTTACACACCTTCAAATGGCATGCAGCTGTGCCTCTGTTGATGGAAATTGAGACTATTGTGTGAGACTAGGGTGAAAATATTTTTTTCTAATATTTAGGCTTGTAGGATGTTTATTTGTTGAACTTGTACAAAATACTAGGGATGCACCGAATCCACTTTTTTGGATTCGGCCGAACCCCCGAATCCTTCACAAAGGATTCGGCCGAATACCGAACCGAATCCGAACCCTAATTTGCATATGCAAATTAGGGGTGGGAAGGGGAAAACATTTTTTACTTCCTTGTTTTCTGACAAAAAGTCATGCAATTTCCCTCCCTGCCCCTAATTTGCATATGCAAATTAGGATTCGGATTCGGTTCGGCCGGGCAGAAGGATTCGGCCGAATCCGAATCCTGCTGAAAAAGGCCGAATCCTGGCCGAATCCCGAACCGAATCCTGGATTCGGTGCATCCCTACAAAATACATAACCTTCAGCACACCACTCACATCATATGCTGACCACAGCCACTCTAAAGCTTGCAATACAGAATATTCATCAATGTTCAGAGCAATGGAGTAACTTGTGGGCAACCCCCTATATATTTTATTCAGCAGATGAAAGCCAATACTGTCTGCTTTAGGGGTTTTGATCTGAGAAAGGAAAGCACTCCAAAAGCATCAGTTGAATAAAATATATAGTGTGGTTGCCCATAGATTTGTCTCTTTCTGTTATTGAAGATTTTATAATTATTGATTGGTCCATTTTGAAAGCAATGTCGAGGACCCCTTAGAGCTCAGCATTAAATAATATATAAAACAATTTGATATTGTTTAAAAATGTACAATTTACATGGCAGTCATTGAAATGAAAAGCCTAACTGTTTTTCACGATGTCACGACTGGCACCCGATACCAGAACAAATGCCAAGCACCCTGGTCTCGGCTCGGCTTCACCAGTAGTGTGACCACTGTTGGGCTTCGGGAGGAGCCCTCAGCTTACTTGGGTGCCACCTGGACTTAACGAGGGGTGCAAGGCAAGATGTTCTGGCTGGCGAAGGGGCACGGCAGTTAGCAGAGTCTTTTGGGCCGAAGGTCACGGTACAAATGGAGCAGGCAAGAGAATTGTCAGACAAGCAGAGTCGAGGCAGGCAGATATCAGAATCGTCAGGCAGGCAAGGGTCAAACTGGGTTGTCAATCAAGGGATTAAGCAGGAAGAGTTGTCGTAGGCAGGCAAGGGTCAGGATACAGATTTCAGAATAGTCAGGATACAGGCAAGGTCAAACACGGATAATCAGACAGACGAGATTCAGATCAGATGCACAAGGCTCAGGAAACCACTAGAAACAAGTTCTATCACGGGCACTGGCTGGGGATCAGAATGGGACTTAAATACAGTCAAATTTCCGCCAAACGTGCACAAATGCGCGCTGGCGTAATCACGCCAGCGCGTCTGTACCTTTAAGAGGCATGCAGGCGCGCCCTAAGGATCAAGATGGCGCCGGCACCGGAGAGGAAAAACAGGTAACTTTCTTACACACGATATTTGACTTTATTGCTCATGATAATTAAACTATTGCTGACACTTCGGCACCTTCAAAGAAAAGTAGACATGCTGACGCACGGATTTTGTCATCTTTGAACTGTAAAAAAAAAGGTAAACGACTTTAGTTTTCTTCCACAAAAAAACTGTGCTGCGTTTGTGTAGACTTCTATTGATATTTTTTTAGCATCTATAACAGGTAAGTAAGAGATATAGAATACAGATGGATAGCTTATACACTCTGCTTACAACAATGTCCAGTGCATTCAGTCTGCTCGACTTATTCTACAAGGTATTGGTCTTCACAATGACAACAGTGGCACTGCTTAAGCAGGGTAGAAGATAAACAAAATCCCTTGTGGATATAACACTTATTTGTATGGCTAAATTGATAGCAATTTATTTGCGGTTCATTGACTTTACTCTTAAAGAGATTAAAATAATGTATTGCCCTTTTATTAACAACATTTTACCTGAGTTTCAAAAGTTTAAAATTTATTTTTGTTAGTAATTAAAAAGTACAAACATTGACCCTGTTTTTTTTTGAAGAAATAATTAAACAAAATGTAATTGTACAATAAACGGTTTTCCACAATACATTACAGTACAATGATTTTTGTAAATTAAATTGCTTTGGAATTTAAGGAGAACTAATACTGTGGCCCCTCTAGAATCCATCCTTTCTCCTCCAAACCGCACCACTTGGGACCCCATAAACATGCTGTTCCTTGTTCTGAAATCCAGAGTAGCTCAGCAAGGTTGACTGAAAGCCAACCTTGGCTCCCCTTAGTGCTCTTACACTTGCGTATGGGGTCTCAGTAAATTGCCCCCCTACTAGGTAATCCCTACTAACACTGCAAGTCATCTCATTGTCAAAGACTGAGACAACCTTGGACTTTAAAGACAACTGAGGTGAAATTTTAAGCAATTTATTTCCATAGAAGGGACTTTCCATTTCTGTGTCGCTGCAGGGTACGATAAGAAGAATCCTGACAACCTTTCCAATGCACGTCTTGTTGCTGGACACAAATCTCTATGAATATTTCTCTCTCGATTTCAGAACCATCCTTGTTGCTTCATCGCTATGGGCTGAACAGTCAAGTTTTCAGCATTTAATTCTGAAATGGTGCAAGTTAATTTTAAAATGTCCAATATTATGTCTTTGTGCAAACCTCTAAACCTCAGGTTAGGAACATTATACATCATGCATTGTTGGCACATTTAATGCAATGTGATAGATGATACATCTCATTTATTAAAGCCCTGTAGGTAGGTGAATGTTGCCACACTTTTTGATTTTTTTTTATTATTGATTTCTGTCATAATAAAAACTAAACCCATTCTTGACTGTTAGGCGAGGGCACACTGGGCTGATTCTCTGCCTGCGGATAAATGCAGACCGAGAATCAGCCCCTATGCTCAAATCAACACTACGCTCTTCTGTGCCTACATCCGGAACCACTGCTTTGGGCTGGATGCAGGCAGACTGAGGGGATTTTGGTGTCAAAATATATAATAACGCATTTAACTGCTGAAATTTTCTGTTTGCCTGTACTTGGCCAGAAGAGGGCTGATTGGAACTTAGGGGCTGATTCTCAGCCTTTGTTTATTCACAGGCTGAGAATCAGCACAGTGTTGAGTTAACATCTTAAGTCAAGGTATGACAAATCTTTTGTGAAACAGAATATTATGTGAGCTGTTTCTACCCTTGTTGTGCATAATAGATACATGTGTAGCATTAAACATTTTACAGTTAAACATGATGCACCTCAGCTAGCAAATAACTACTTATTGAAGTAGAAAGATGTGGTTGTTTCTGTAAAGGTATCTGGTGGTCCAGTAGTGCCCGCAGGTGATGTCATCATACGTGGTGCAAAATTCAAATATTTAAAAGATAATCCCTACTAGCACTGCAAACCATTTCATTATCAAAGACTGAGACAACCTTGGACTTTAAAGACAACTGAGGTGCAATTTTAAGCAAGTTGTTTCCTGCCCACAGAGCTGCAAAGTGCTGGAGGACACAAGATGCTCCAAATTCACCCATGTGCCATTACTACAAGAATTACATTTTGCAGAGAAATTGATCCCTTTAAAGGGATACCTTTAGTGCCATTATAGGGGATACAAAATGTAATTTGAAGGTAATTCCCTAAGCAGCTCAACTTGAGTGAGTCATCAGCTCATGAGAAGCTACAAGAAATGTGATCAAACAATACCATAAAAAATGGGGTATCAATGGTGATATGGATGGACTCAATAGACTCAAGGTGAGATGACCACAGGCAGGTATAAAGTACAGTGCTTCCATTGCTTTAGAGCATGGTGTCCCATGCTTCTTGTGCATTAATGCAGGGACAACTATGAAATAAGAAAACAGCACAATTACAGTATAGAGTAGTACATATGGGAGCAAGAATTAGTGAAAGTAATTGGATGTGCACAATATTGTACCCATATAAGAACCTTGCAATGAACCTAGCATTGTGCTGTAGAAATCATAAATGTGCCCCATCATCTCGTACATTACTGGCACTAAACAAAATATAAAACTGATTGAAATAAAAATGTGAGAGAAGTAAAACGCTTCATCTGATCAGCTTATACAGTAAATGCTTCATATTTTGTTCAATATTTCGGCTATATCCTTCTGTGAAATGTCACATTGCCATTGCACAAACCAGGGGCATCTCACGAACATATCATAATGACTATTTCAACGTTTCCATTTATTTAATGGCCATTTGTATATGCACTTTCCTATTATTAGTTATATGGAAAAGGGAAATTGAATATAAAATTAGCTTCCATTCTATGCTCAATTAAAAATGAGGGATTTATTTTAAAATGCTAAAGGAATTAAAAAGAGAAGTCTCCTGACCTGTAACGAGCTGTATAGTATTCCATATCTATTAGAACAGAGAGCAGAATTAGCATTTCTCTTCAGACACTGGAACAATATGGTGCAAATAATGAATAATGTCACGTTGTAGGATTGGCTGTGTCTCCTATCAATGAGATCTAAATGTAGGACAATGCCAAGGGCAATTATCCATGTTATTTTGCTTCAGAATCTACATCTGTTTTTCATGCATAAGGAGGTTTCCCAATTACCTTATGAATGTGCAGCCGTACATTTTCATTCTGCAAACGCATAGAAGGGACTTTCCATTTCTGTGTCGCTGCAGGGTACGATAAGAAGAATCCTGACAAACTTTCCAATGCACGTCTCTCTTGTTGCTGGACACACATCTCTATGAATATTTCTCTCTCAATTTCAGAACCATCCTTGTTGCTTCATCGCTATGGGCTGAACAGTCAAGTTTTCAGCATTTAATTCTGAAATGGTGCAAGTTAATTTCAAAATGTGCAATATTATGTCTTTTTGCAAACCTCAGATTAGGAACATTATACATTATACATTGTTGGCACATTTAATGCAATGTGATAGATGATAACGCTTGTTTATTAAAGCCCTGTAGGTAGGTAAATGTTGCCAAGCTTTGATTTTTTTTATTATTGATTTCTGTCATAATAAAAAATAAACCCATTCTTGACTGTTAGGCCAAGGGCACACTGGGCTGATTCTCAGCCTGCGGATAAACGCAGACCGAGAATCAGCCCCTACTTCTCAAATCAACTTCTCTTCTGTGCCTACATCCGGAACCACTGCTTTGGGCTGGATGCAGGCAGACCGAGGGGATTTTGGCGTCAAATATATAATTACGCATTTTACTGCTGAAATTTGCTGGCCCGAAGCGGTGGTTCGAGACGCAGGCACAGAAGAGGGCTGATTGAAACGTAGGGGCTGATTCTCAGCCCGTGTTTATTCACAGGCTGAGAATCAGCACAGTGTGCCCTTGGCCTTACACTTGAGTTAACATCTCAAGTCAAGGTATGACAAATTTTTTTGTGAAAAGGAATAATACTGTATGTGAGCTGTTTCTACCCTTCTTGTGCATAATAGATACATGTGTAGCATTAAACATTTCACAGTTAAACACAACACACCTCAGCTAGCAAACAACTGCTTATTGAAGTAGAAAGATGATTTTTTTTTTATGTAAAGGTGTAAGAAACTTACCGAGGGGACGACAGGGACGCCTGTCGCCCCCTCGACGGGGACACCCGTCTCTCTCTTCCGCCGCCGATGCGGCTAGGCCTCAGGCGCCGGCTCCTATGGAGCGCGCAGTGCGCATGCGCAGCAATTAAAGGAACAGTCGCGCTGAAGCGATTGCGCAGGCGCTGGCGCTGATTCGCCAGCGTCCAATGGCGCCAAATTCAAATCCTTAAATGGCCAGCAGTCCTTTTGTTCCCTGCCCAACGTAGGTTCTGTTTACTGTTCCTGGGTGTTATTATTTCTGTGATTCCTGTTGTGACCTTTGGCTATTCCTGACTACTGTTTGACTTCCGCCTGCCCTGACCCTTTGGCTTGTTCCTGACAACTCTTTGGATTCCGTTTTGTACTTCGACCCTGTTAGTTGCTGACCTGGCCTGTGACCTCGACTACTCTGCTGTTTACCGATTTTGTACCGTATTTCCGATTGGTTTCGACCCGGCCCGTTCCTGGACTTTGATAAACTTTACATTTAGTTCCCTTGCTCGCCCAGAGTTCTTCCCTCAGTCTCCTCACTATTAAGTCCTGGCGGCATCCGAGTAGCGGAGGGCTCCACCCTACGTGAAAGGCGGCGGTTATAGGCCGAAGCGTGAGCCGAGCCTGGGACATTGGGGTTTACTCTGGGTTGTGGGATACTGAACGTTACAAAAGGTATCTGGTGGTTCAGTGGTGCCAGCACGTGATGTCATCATGCACAGCGCAAAATTCAAATATTTAAAAGGCCGTCAACTTACTACTCATTGTCCAACGTAGGTCTATTTCCAATAGGTCCTGGGTGTGATTTCTAGTTTCTGACTTGTTCTTGACCCTGCCTGTCCCTGGTCTTGTCTAGTTTGCTGCCTTTCCTGACCTTTGCCCGTTTATCGATTACTCTATTGGGTCTGTTTCTGTACTGTGATATTGGTGTTTTCGACCCAGCCTGTGACTTTGATTACACTGAACGTTTGGTATTGACCCGGCTTGTTTCACTCCTTGTTACCCGTTTTCTCTGTAAACGTTTGGTTCCCTTGCCTGCCCAGAACTCTGTCCCTGGTCCTCTCACTATAAGACCTGGCGGCATCCGAGTAGTTGTTCTGGGTTTGGGACACCATTCGTAACAGTTTCTTATACACAATTAGATAAGATTTACATTAGCAGACAGCAACTCTAAAGGGACACTATAATCTGTAAAACAAAACAAAACATTTTTTGCCTAGATTTATAATACTTTTTGACTAGCTGACAATCTCATTTTCTTGTGTGCTTATCTTCTTCCTTCCAGTTTGGATGTCAGTTGTTTCAATTGAGAACATGTCATTTTAAAACATGAATGGATTCTTTTGGCCATAAATATATTTCTTTTCTTAAATTTTCTTTGCTCTTCTTGTGCAAATAGTAATACAATTATCATTAGAATCGAATCCACAACAAAAGGAATTCAGATGATCAACTAGAATCGCACAACAGATTATGCTAATTAGGGGTCAATTATGAACACAAGTGTAGGTGTTAACTGGAAATTGGGACGTAGTGCACCGTAGTTTTAACATAGAATTCAGAATTTCACAATTCTAGTTTAATTGAAGCCTTGAGGGGGTGTTATGTCTTATACAATTGCTCCCAATATGATTAATTTCCAGGGCCTGGTGTCAAAATTACTTCTCTCTATGATTCTTCATATACAAGTTCATTGTATGTATTGATATAGGCTGCAGTGGGAACCCTGCAATTACTGCCAACTTGAGAACACGATGTGAGAAAACACACCAGTACCAAGCACAACTATAGGAAATTGAAGGAGCATCTTTGAACACAAGTACAGGTATAGGATCCATTTTCCAGAAACCCATCATACAGAAAGCTTCGAATTATGGCAAGGTCATCTACCATAGACTACATTTTAAGCAAATAATAACAATTTTTAATTTTCTTTTTCTCTGTAATCATAAAACCGTACCGCGTACTTGATCCAAACTCAGATATAATTAATTCTTATTGAAGGTAAAACAATCCTTTTGGTTTTTTTTAATTCTTATATAAATTTTGCGTAGACAATGTATGATCCAAATTATAGAAAGATCTCTTATCCGAAAACCCCATGTCCCGAGCATGATGGATACAATGCTACCTAAACGAGCCTTGTTTGCATTAACCGACCTCCTGCCCTACCTGCTTCATCACTGTATTCCCTGCAAGATAAAATTGCATTATATTCCATCCTCCAGACTTTTGTATCTGTATTTTCACTCTGTTGACTGTTTTAAAAAAATAAATGTAAAGAATCAGTATATGGAAAGCACAAAGCAAAGCAAAACTAGAATATGTAAGAAAATATATTCTAAAATTCAATTCTCTGCTGTCACTGCAACTATGTCCCTGATTACTTTTTATGAAATTCACCCTTTTAGTAGAGACCTATGAAGTCCTGCAGAGATTTTAAATGTAAACATACACAAATACATTATTAGGAAAGAATATGAACACACACAGTCATGAAGAATTAATATTCAACATTAAAAAGTAACAAAACAAATAGATGCAAATCAATACAGTGAGACTAGGCAATATAAAGGCAAAACAGTCAGTCAAGTAACTTAATGAAGCAATTTTATACAGATAATAAACTTAACTAATGGAAGTCAGTTCCCAAATTAAAAAGCATTTATGTTCTTTAATCTCAGTGCTTAAAGAATCTCTTCTTATATTACCTGTGACAATACTTTTAAATAATGTCTCAATTTAGCAACAAATGGCATCAGTCTTAATCCATTGCTAAAATTAAATCATAACGTTTACTAGTGATTTGCCTGAGAAAAAAAGATCTTTTGAGTGACTTTATTGAGCCCTGGTAAAACCTTACCTAGAGTAATGGATTTAATTCTCGCGACAATAAATCTGGGAAGATATAAATACGCTAGGGACTCCGCACAAAAAGGCTAATAAAATGGTCTGTACGTATGTCATGGACGGACAAGGACCTTGATATTTATATCTTGCAGAAGAGAATAAGAAAAAGATAATTTGATAGAAATACTATTTCCCACCAACAGAAATGGAAGAAATCAGTTCCCCGAAGGAAGAAAATTAGTGCAATAAAGTAAGGTGATTCAGAATTCCAATGGAAACTGAAGATTCAGAGGGAATATACATTAGGCTTATAAATGTACTCAGCACAGGCCAACGGCCTTTTCTGTCTTTTCCATTCTTTCTCACTTACGCAATATTTGCTTTTTCCACAATTTATCTGTAGCTATCTCCAGTCTGGTCTCCAAGTTCACAAACATATTCACATGTTCATTTCTATATAAAGCGTGGCTATAACGGATTACTTCAAATGGTAAAATCTTGTTTTTTTACAAGCATTTGGAACTTTGGCAATTCATGATTTATCTGAACAACCAAAACCAACATCAGAGGAATATACATGCAGATTATAGTGCTCAATGTTATCATGGTGCTTGGAGATGTGGTTATATGGTGGAACATGTGAATGCTAGTTATCAATATGCCACATGGCATATCCGAAAATGTCCTGCTTTGTGAATCAGGTCTTTGCAAGCCAATCCTGAATGACATTTCTGCATTTTTTGGGATAATGACTTACCCACTGGAGAGCTGACATATGAGAGAGAGGGTTACAGTGAGTAAGCCTAAGGATACCATTAATAACTCACAAATGCCTATTATTCAAGGGACCTTCACTAGTGTCAATTTGCCAGAAATCTCATCTGCATGGACATTGCCAATTCACTAACAGTCATAGAGAACAATTCGATAGCGAACAAGGCCATTGCTAGCGTTTTTTCACACCCTATTGCGAGGCGACTTTTCGCTCTGACGAACAGTTGTTACTCCGCAAATTTTACTTCGCTACCTCAGACCAGGCAAACTGATAAAACAAAGCTACATATTTCTCAATCTTATGTCAGTGACATCATATTCTGCATTTAATTGCATTAAAATTGTAAAAAAGCCGGCGACTCTTCTTTTTTTAAAACGGGATTGTCTTCAATTTTTTTTAAGGGTGAGCTCATGTCTAGGGCATTAGAAGATCTTCTGTCTTTAGAATGGCCCATTGGACATGTGTTTGAAAAAGTGGCCAGTTCAAGCATTTGCACTAACATTACTGTTAAAATCGTCCATACGACTTTTAGGTACCCGCTCCTATTCAAATTAACCTAAGCACAAGAGTGCTAGCGAAGTTTCACTAGGCAGAAATGAAGGGTAGCAAAAATTCACTCGAAAATGCTTGCCCAGCCGAAGTAACACTAGCAAAAATTCGCCAGCGTTTGGCTGATCAGATGAAACTTTGCATTTTAGTGAATTAGGGTAGTCTTAACGAATTATGCCTGACAAAGTGTCACGGAGTGTGGTGAAAATTTGCCCTTTAGTGAATTTGCCCCATAGTGTTTTTCTCATGTGGGTCTGAAAGCACTTTTACAACATAAGGCATCCATCGTAGACATACGAGCTTTTGTTACTTCTTTTAGGTGCTGACGTTTTTCTTCATTACAAAAGCCCATTCAGGAAAAATTATGGAAATTGTCAAGCTTTTTCAGCCTAAAACCAAGCACTAGCACAACACATTGGTTAAGGGTAAGCACCTCCCACAAAAAATGGAGTAGATTGTGTGCAGAGTCACAATAATAACACAAATGGTGATGATGCACAGTGTGAACTGCATCAATAACCATTCGGTCATAGTGGTGCCGGGATGACGTGCCATGTGAACCCTCCATTCGGCAATTTGAACTACACAGATGATAAGCCGCTATAAATAGACTCTCCCCCATATCCCTAACGCATATGCCTCTGACAAAGCTTGGTTTTACACCACCGTCTCTATGCTCTCTGCCTGTGGTGAGTACAGTGGGATACGCTCCACCATTACTCTGCTTTATCACTATTTGTTAAGATTTTGTGGGTTAGGGATTTTACTTTTAAATGATGTATTAAAGGCTGCGTCTTAATAGAAACATATTCTCCAGTTACACTGTCTGGTGGGGAGTTGCAACTACATGGGCCATTCTGCTCTATTCACCATTTGTAGTTCTAGCACTTACCCTACAAATATTATAGTCAATTGCATAAAGACCTTGTCATGCAAAGCAAAGTTAATAAGAGTGCTAAAAATATAAAAACCTGCTTACACCACTTTAAAGGACATTGGAAGCTTTAACAGGCACATTGATAAATGAACCCATTCTGAAGCCATAACCTATTTGTTTACTGTGGTCAATAAAGAGCAAGGTACATGGAAAGTGCTTCTCTAGTTGGTATTATACCATACAGCACAGAAGAAAATATTTCAAGCAGAATACGGAAACTCATGTAAATCACATCTTACAGTATGGGTATTGTTATCGAACTACTGTTCCAATGAGCTATTTCACAAAACACTGCAAAGTGAGAGCTAGAAAGACAATGGCTTAGCATACACGCTTGCATGAATAATTACAGACAACTCCTTTTGAAAATACATTACAGCTTATAATTGATCTTTAAGGCATTCATTTATTTAAGATCTAAGTACACTGCTTTCAAGACTTTAGTAGGGAACAACTTCTTGCTCATCGTATCCCATGTCATTTTGTGCCTTAATGAGAACCTTTAGACTTCAAAAAAAAAAGAAAAAACAATTCATATTCTTTTGAAAACTCTTAGGATTCACTTTACAGTATGTCATTACAATGTAATTTGTATTTCTAAGCCCTTCTCAAAAAACACATAGGGACAAAGCCTACAGGGCCTCCTTATATGTATTATATTTACATTGTCAAATAAGTGTGTCTTTCCATCTACAGTGGTAGCAAGTTTACATTTGTCATTTAAATACTGTATTTTTTAAGTTGACATCACAATGTAAAATGTTCTGAACCACACCCTAAGGCATTACAAACACATTCTGAGGTATATCTGCATTTGTCTTCTAACTAGAAAAAACACATTTCACAATGATTTCCCTTTAAGCATCCAATAAGGCTTATGTCTTCGAAATACAGTATATTATGCCAAATAACCTGATAAGAGATTTTTCACTTCTACACTAAACCAGGTCAATCTTAATGCTCTGAATTTAACTCCAGTTGAAAAGTAAATTGATTTTTGGTTTGTTGTCCTTCACCATCTCCTTTACATTTCTACCTAAAGCTTCTGCATGTGGCTTTAGACTGGTCCCTCAGCTATTGCAGAGTGACCAGGACACAGCCTGCAGGGTAGGTATTCCCTTAGGGTTAGTAGGCTGTTAGATCATGCTGAATCTGAGGAAGGACATGGAAGAATAAGAGCACTTCGTAACCTAATTGCATAAATAATGGGCATTATCTAAACAGGAGTGCTGACTCTTAAAGGACTGGCTCTATTCATTTGTACAGTGGACATTGTCTACATTATCCCCAGCCTGATAACTGAGATCCATGGATTACATACCAAAGTAAGGGAGGGAAATTAGTGTGCATCTCTCACATAGTTCTTCATAACTTCATTCAGCTAATAGCTTATAAAAGCAAATTGGGACCAAATACTAATTGTACAGCAGGTACAATCGCCTCATCCTTGATTTTTATTATTTTGTTTTTACTTTTCTTTCTTTTAGACTAGTCCTTTTCAATTTTTTCAGCATAATAATAATAATAATATATATTTGTGATTAACGTGGCAAACAACAGCAAGCCTGTGTAGAAGGCCAGTAGTCAAGACAGCAGTAAACAAACAAGGGCAAACCCAGTGGATCAGACATTACAGGACAACGGTGAGGACAAGGCAGGGATACAGGGGGTAAGATCATAAAACCAAGCTCAATTATCCATCACTGAGCAGGTGAAGGAGACCAGCTTTTATAGCCACTTAATTGGGCAATTGCCTGCTACGGCACCCACATACCTCCCAACATTTGGAAAATAGAAGAGGGGCAAAATGATTTTTGACCATGCCCATTTTATGACCATATCCCCTAAATACCACACCTATTTTATAAAATTGGCACGCTATTGAAAGTTCTAACACATTGCTTGGGCTTTTAGGTTCAGGTTTTATGTGTTATTACAGTTTTGCTAATGAAAGTGAATTGCCCTTTAAGCTGCAAGTCACCATTTTCGCAAGAGACCTGCTTATCTTAAATAGTTACAATTGTATCTTTGCTTATATTAAATTGTTACAAAAGTTTTCAAATGCAGCTGCCACATTTTCTGGGCTCTCTGTCAAATGCTCCTTATTTAAATAAGTTTTAGCATCTTAGTAGCTTTTTCTGGCTCAGATCTTGATCAGTGCAGGAGATCAAAAAGAAAGTAGGGACATTTTGAGTAACAATCCGAGATTGCGGGTTGAGCTGTCAAAATCACGACTGTCCCACGAAAAATGGGACAGTTGGGTGGTATGCACCCAATGCATTTGCAGCTAAGCACAAAGACAGTCACAAGCAGAGGGAGGTAATAAAAAAATACTATAACACAGAGTCTCCAATGCTATCTCCAGTAGGACAATAGTCCATCAGTAGATAGTCCCTAGTTCTAGGCCTAACACGTCTGCAAAACAAATCTACATATGACATCTCCGTAAAAGAGTGTGATTTTAAAACGTTGATTATTTTTTAATTAAAAAGTAATAATGATTAATAATGAAACTATGATTATTTTTTAATTGAAAAGTAATAATGAATTGTTGCTTAGTTTTTACCATTACCACCTCCTCCTCCCCACCCTTTAAATGGAAATGAGGGATGAGCAACATGTCCCATATTTTCTGAATAAACCAATAGGAGGATTTTTTTAACACAGACTTATTTTTAACATGTGCATATTACTAGGTTATAAGTTAGCTAAAAGAACTACATAGAAAATGGGTGAATGAAAGGTTGATCTTGATGGAAATCTCCAGCTTTAGTAACTACATATGTTACTATAAGCATTAATCAAGCCAAATCAGTTGCAACAAAGTGCACAACAGACTAGTCCCACCACTGAATTTATGTCACATCTTTATTGTAACTTTCATGCTCACATGAGTGTACTTTTTGCCCCCGGGTATATATTATTCCTTCTATAGACTCTTTTTTACTTTGAGTTCAACATCAATATTTGTTTGTAGATCAAAGAGACAACTTACAGTATATGAAACAATGCGTTGAACATATTAGGGTTTCCCAGTTCCAGAAAGATTCTCAGTTTTTACTGGAGAGATTGGAGCTTGCAAGGACTATAATCCTGTAAACTATGTTTACGGTTCTTACTAGTGCTTACTACAGAGGCAAGAGTTTGCATGAACACTGCCAATAATTTGCTGTCAATGCAAGAAACTCTACATAGCTAGTAATATGGATTACATCTGTTGCAAATCATGGATGTAATAAATGCGGTGTGTTAGTAATTTAAGACATTGTAGGCTCAAGTGATGGAGACCTGAATCTAGTATACAATTCTGGGGTAAAGCTAGAAATGCTCTAATATTTGTCCTTTAAGGAGAAATATGCCTCCACAGTCAGACAGTCAGTGCTGAAGAATTACCATTGGTTTGGGACCCAGTGAATGCTTAGCATGAATAATAGGCTCAGTCTTATTATATTGCAATGTGCATTGCACCACAAGAAAAAAAGAATATGTGCATGTGTTGGGCAAACTGTTTCTTTTCAGAACTATTGGCACCAATATTATTTGAGAGATAAAGTTGTGTGTGTGTAAATACAGTATGGTTAACCCTTCCTCCACCAGTACAACCCAAGAGGAAAGAGTTGCAGGTAACATGTGCATGAGTTCAAGTTGGGTATGAACAAGGAAGGTACTAGGTACCAGGGAATACCCCATTTCATAAATGGCGTTACACATAGTAAGATTCATTTATGAGTGCAGTGTACAAAGTGTAATTTCACAAGCAAGTCGCTATATTTTCCCCCACAACTTCAGCATAATAGCAGTCAAGAGGCGGCAATGCATCTGATGCAACTGAGGCTAGTGCATTATCGAATGCAACTGTACTGAAAATCTGCTATGTCAGGATAGTGTCATTTCAGGCACTCGTAGTCAACAGAACATCTGCACCTTATTATTTAGGCACAAGTGTGCTGCGTATATTAACATAGGCCTCTGCAATACAATAAAACAATTAAGTCAGACATAATGATGCTTCATCACCATGAGCATTTGTCACCACTTGTCTATAGACATTTTATGCCAAAAATATGTATAAAAATCTATCCTCATCACTTTTTCCCCAGGTTTTTAAGTTTGATCACATACCTGCTTAAATTAAGATCTTTTTTATAGACTCCTCCTTGAACACCTTTTCTGCCCGTTCTGACCTGGTATAGAGAGTAATAATGAATGAAAGTCGCCTTCCAGGCAGATTAAAGACCAGCCCCACCCTCCTCCTAGGCTACCAGCTCCCCCAGTTGGTTGGTCAGTACACTCTAGCATTGCTTTCAATAAAGCTGACACATTTGGAGTATGTGATGGCATATGCTTCTCCCTTTGATGATGTGCTGTGATTCACCTGATCATGACTGTTGAAGTCTGGAGGGAAGGTGATTCAAATGCAAGAGCATTCATTCACTATTTTACTCCACTGCTCCTAACCCTGTGCCTAATTCTTAATTGTATTGCTGACTGCCTGAGCCAGAACCTCTACTCGATTGCTTTTGCACTGTATACAGCACTTGCAAAGAAAGAAAGATGGTACATCTGTTTAGTATTTGTAAGGAGATAATTTAGTCCACTTATCTGTATTTTAAATATCTTTTCATGAATGGCATATTGTCAGACCAGTAATTATGAAAATACATCAGGAAAGCCAGAACATCCATGTAGAAAAAGGTGATTCTGACCTCAACTACCAGACACTTTGCTGCTCACTGTAATTATTTCATGAGAAACTGATAATTTCTCTGAATGTCTTTCTGCACTTCACCATCTGTGCATTCCTCTCTGCTAATTGGCCAAACTGCTCAAAGCCTTAGAAAACTGTTAACAACTTTGTGAAAATTCACTAAAAGGCGTAAAACTGAAATACAACACATTTGATACTGTACCATTCTCATATGATCATGTTTGTTGAAAAGTGCCATAAACAACTTAAAATACCTTCAATTCTGGGACTTGCAAATATACGTTTTTTTCAAAATAAAAAACAAGGCTTATTACATTCTGACACAGATATACAGATTATTGAGATTGTTCACTTCTTCGTCATCCCCATCCTTTATCTATATAGTTCCAGCAAGGTATCCAGAGCTTTACAATAGTTATTATATTAAATTGTGGACTTGCCATAGATTGACAAAAAGGGTAATAGAATGAATAGAAAGAAGAATGAAGGAATAGTGGGCCATCTCAGAGTTTGTTTGAGCATTGACAATTCTTAACTAACCTTTATGGTGTGTTGATAATCCAGGGTGCATCATGTTGGCATTTTTAAACAAGTGGGCCTAGAATGAAAGTTTGAAGGTTTTGAGGAAAGGAGAGAGTCTTGTAGGCCTTTGCACAGATTTCCACAGACTGAAAGAAGCTTTATGGAAATATTGCAGTTGAGAGAGAGCAGAAGAGAAATGAAGGTCAGAAGCAGAGTTTAGGGAGAATGAAGGACTATATTTTGTGATGAGATCTGACATATACGAAGGAATTGCATTGTTAAGGGTCTTGAAATTAAGTGCTAGTTGTCTGAATTGAATTTGAGAAGAAATTGGCAGCAAGTAAAGGGGAACAGCAGATATGGAAAGCTGAAAACAAGGGTGTGTTGGAACAGAAGCGATTTAACATGGTAGGGTAAACTTTTGGGAAAAAGTTATTTGTGGTAATCTAGGCAGAAAATGATAAATGAGTAGTGTTTAGGCTGAGCAAAGGGCAATGTTGCATAGTTAAAGATGGCAGAATTTGCAAAGGGTTTAGATGTTGGGTGCACTTCTGTTTTCATAAACAACACTAGCAGTTTCAATGACAATTTCAGTACATAAA
The DNA here is from genome assembly GCA_038501925.1 of Xenopus petersii. Lineage (NCBI taxonomy): Eukaryota > Metazoa > Chordata > Amphibia > Anura > Pipidae > Xenopus > Xenopus petersii. Next base: position 46,560,783 of record CM076672.1, on the reverse strand, counting down.
ATGTCTCAAAACCACTTTAAAGGGGATTTTAAGGAAGGCAAGTGTAGTTTGCAATTATCTTACAGCAGATAATGAAGTATTACTATATTAATCATAAAGGTTAATTCTGGATTTGCTGCAGCACATTCATATGGTAGCCTTGATAACACCTCACACACAGATTGATATTCCTTTTTGTTGGTCATTTGATCTATGAGCTGAATGTTGTAAATACAGTATACCAGAGAACACCACCACTTTATTGTAATCAGCTTGAAAAAACACTGAACACTTGCTATGATTATCTTAGTTAGCCAATAAAGGTATCACCTTTATACAACCTTTTGATTATTTTTTATTTCAAAGGGTTGCCCTGTAACATTTTAACTGGCTAACACAGTACATCAACTTTGTCTGCATTCACTATATCCCTAAACTGTAAGCAGCCAGTCATTGCTATGTTATTCTCCCCACTCTCTTTTCCCAAAAATGAAACCCCCATTAAAATTGTCTACCTCTTTGAAATGCTATTGCTGATGCTTTTTGAGTACCATCCCATCACTGGTGAATGCATTTTAGGAACCATGCGATCAGATGTTATAGTTTCATTCCCTGAATGGTGTAAAACTGAAATACAAAACACATTTACCATTCTCATTTTATCACGGCATACATAAACCAAATAAAATATTATCCTGCAACTCCTGATTAATTGAAATAACCAAAAAAGATTTAGACCATAATGTTAAAAAAAAATGACAGTCTCCATTGAGCTTCACCTAGGATTGTCATCTGTCCGGTGAAGTCCGGGCATTGGGCAGGTTGTGATGTCATGGTTGTGAAATGATGATCACTATTTGGCTGATTGTCATGTCAATCAGGGCCAGTCCAGTCCATATTTCCTTATTTGGAAAACCAAGCAGAAAGTTTTGGCCAGGACATCCCTTCCAAAAGCTGGAGTTGTCCAGGTCAAAACCAGACAGATGGCAACCCTAGAGAAAATAGAGACGAAAAATTCAAGTCTTGTGATGTAACGTTTCGGGGGCGGGCCCCTTCGTCAGACATGACTGATGAAGGGGCCCGCCCCCAAAACGTTACATCACAAGACTTGAATAAACACGCAGGGGTCTGCCCCGCTTCACTTGCTGTTGAGTGTCTGGTGAATTTTTTGTCTCTATGTATATTGGAGAGGTGCCGACCTCTTTTCCGGACACCACGCTATTTGACTGGAGAGGCTGGGGAATCAGGAATCCTTTTTGTGAACCCTAGAGAAAATGCCTTAGTAAATAAGCACATTAAGCTAGGCTTAATAAAGGTGCCTGCTATTGTTTTGGATTCTCATGTGCTAATGGTATTTTCTCTGTAACTCTGTTCTTATTGCTAAAAGCTTTCTTGTTTTCTTTGTTTGCTCAGTGACAGTCGCGTGCTTAGTCTTTCCTTGTATCTGAAACTTAAATGGGTTTGTTGTTTCTGAAGAAGATCTGTTAGTGAAGGGACATGATTATTCTAGAAATTGCATTAGAGGGCATTAGAGACAAATAAGAGAGGATGAACAGAATGAGCACAATCAGTCCTTCGCTGTGATGGTTGGAGGCTGATGATGCTCTGCCAGGTGATGTTGTTATGGCAGATTTCTAGCAAGATTAAAATTTTTGGCAACAATCTACTATAATTTTTAAAAATTGATTAAAAAAGCAAGCCAAAGCAATTAATTGCAGAAAAATTCAATCAAATCTCATTTTTGGAATGTTTTGCATTACCCTTGGCCTCAAGGGTTTATAAATCTGCCCCTAAGTGTGTGTGTGTATTTATGTGCAGATATCTAAATAGTGAAATAGTGAAAAGAAAATCCCAATACATTATATTTCCTATCATGGTTTCCACTTAACAGGACGTGCTCTGGTTCTCCATGCATGATTGTGGGGGGGGGGCAATGTAAGACAGCCCTCAAGATGCAGGAGACACTGGCTGCTATGGCAATGTACTAAACATTAACCATTTTAAACTAAATAACCATTTTAAACTAAAAAAAAAATTTTTTTTAATTTAAGCTGTAAACTGTGTTTGCCACTTATTATTTTTCTTTTTATATGTTTTTCTTTTATTCACCCTTGTTTGTCAGTCATTCTGAAATTCTTCCAGAAATAAAAGAAAGAAAAAAGTGTCAGCATACTTAATGATGTATGGTATTTAATTGTAACAAATTATTCATCATTAATTCAATAATAATTTTAATGAAATACACTAAGTAACTCTCTAATTGTTAATTACGCCAGGTGGTTAAATATAATGGGATAGTTAAAACCCATAAAGACCTTATTTAGCGATGTGTTAATTAGCTTTTCTTGAATGGAAACCCAAAGAAGGCAATGTGCAGAGAAATGAATTTCATGATATTTTACTTCCATCCAAATTTTGATTGGAATATGCAAATATAAGTTTAATAATATTGTTTTTCTGAGTTGTGAGTGCTTAGAAAATATTTTCAGTTTAGGAACAATAAGGTGAGCTTTTAGTAAGTTTGTGTGTTTGAATCACCAGTGGTATTTGCATAAACAGCATCAGAATGTAACAACCTAAAGCAAGAAGCCATTTGTATTTATCATTTTGATGGGATTTTGCAATTATCACTTTTAGCAGCTTATTGCATCTCCCATATTAAATGTGACGGTGGTACTTAGCTTTCCTTTAATTCTTCACGGCTACCTGCTGTATACATTTCTTTTGATTAGAATTCTTCTTTATGACTAATGTTCACTGTAATGTCTGTTGCAAGAAAGAATTTAAGGCCGCTATAATGAGACATGTTAAGGCTCATTTACTATTGTTCCAGATGTAAGTTACAAGAGTAGTGATTGGTGCTATGGCTAGTGCACAAGGGAAAATGAGCCCCAGTGACATTTATCACTACCTACTTGTGTTGTGGCTACATCATTCTTACCTTTAACCAGCAGTTTATTACAATGATCAGAACTTACTGGCTGGTAGTTGCATCCCAGGATTCCCAAGCACAAGACCCTGCCGCCATCATTTTGCAATGCCTGCATTAACGCCATTGTCATTCGTAATGTTGCTGTAGTTTGTTTAAATTCTGTTTTCTGTCAGATGGTATATCCCAAGTTGGTTCTTGATTAACAGATCATGCTCAAGCCTTTCTTTATCTGTTTGCCGATTCTTCTGGTTTTTGACCCTTGTCTGTATTAGACTGTGATTCTCTGCACCTTGCCTCATCTGTTGGCCTGTCTCAGTTTATGATTTTCATCTCATCCCTCTTTCTTACCTGAGTCTTTTCTCTAAAGTGTTGTGGGTTAACTGCATCACCACAGTAAGTTCTGGGTCCCCTAATGGGGTCTGTGAAGGCTGGTACCAGCTACTTTACTGAGGTTTTCACAAAACTTCAAACACGCAAGGGCTCATTTACATCCGCATGTGCAGTGGGCAACTTGTGCTTTTCCTTGCAGTTCGTTGTGCCTACATTCACTTTCATAAAGGCACTTGCGTCAAAACATGCTCTTTGAACTCCCTATAGCTGTGCTCAAGAGTCAATACCATTCAGTCCTTTCTTCCTAATCTGACACTGCTGCACTATTGATGCAGGGGAATCCTGGGGTTACCACCACCTTCTGAGCAGGCAGTAGTTCCAGGATTCCCTTCACTCCCAGAATCAATAGAGATGTCCATTGCCATGGCTGGACAAAGGCGGAGGTTCAAGCCACTGCTTTCTGGAAAATACATTTTTGTGCTTTGAACAAACCATCAATACATTATATATTCAGTTGGTCTTCTTTATACTAGTATTATTTAAGTACTAGATGTAAATATCAAAGGTAAAATATTCTAAGCTTTAGCTTTGCAGAGGATATATGTTTTGTTAATGGACTCACTCCCCTATGTAGTAAACTTTGTTAACATCAAAAATTAATCATTTTTCAATGTTTTTTTGTGTACCAATAACTGACAACCAATTTGATGTTTGCAACAGTTTACAGTAAGGGGGTTATTTATCAAAGATCGAATTTCGAAGCTATGTGAATTTTTTTGGAATAACTCTAATAAATTTGAATGTACTCACAACTCGAATGGGAGGGTATTTCTGAAATAACTCGAACGTCTAACATTCGATCAAATAAGAAAGACCCAAAAAATTTGAATCGAATTGGAATAGAGTTTTCCTCTGAGAAAAACTTGAATGTCAGGAAGGCTATTAACATCTTCAAATAGTTCAAAGGACGTATGCCATTGACTTCAACATGAACTCGGCAGGTTTTAAGTGGTGATGTATCGAACTAAAACTGTTTCCAGGGTCGAGGTGAGGTGTGATAAATCTCACATTCAAATTTAAATTCAAAAAGTACTTTTATTTTAAAACCTTTAATGAACGTGTGACAGGTCCCCGTTGTGCAGTGTTAATAAAAGTTATGCAGTGCATGAAGGTTTATTATTAATTTGCCTATTTACAAAATTCTGTTTTATTACATAGAGCTGCTATTCTACATATGGGTAAATTAGTTTCAATTTTGTTAGAATGTTAGAAAACCCAACTTTTTGATTATTGGATCAAATAGTTTGTATTGTTTTCTTTAATCAATCCCTCTATCAAAATATATCCAGGTTTACTCATTACCTTAGGACCATAAGAACATACCAAGTAATTACTGCGACACATTTTCGCTTATAGATATTCCAACCATTTACTTGGGGATTCAGAACTTAAAAACTTTGATAATTAGCTCTGTACAGTATAGAGATTGTACTTTAACTTCTGTGTCAGACTTTGAGTTATTTATGCTGACAAATGAAGAAGAAGTCTTGTCATTGCAGTGTAAAATATTATGAGCTGTCACAGTCATTATTTTACAGTGCCAGTACTTAGTCAGTCTGTGGATGACTTACAACCTACACTATATGTCCTTTCCACCTAGAACATACATTCTGTGCGACTTTCAAGCTCCTACTTTTCTACTTCGGTGAATGGATCATTGGGAACAGTTCATTTTTTCTTCTCAAGACGCATTTTAATGGGTGAAGAACTTGCCAAAGTACCCAATTAATCATGAGGATTTACTTGTAATTAGCTGAAATGCATTACATGACATAGTTTCCACCAGAAACAGATCACTTTATGAATGCCATAACTGTGTCTTGAATATTATTAATATATTATCCCAGCTCTACCGTAAATATATTTAACCATTTGATTGTAGATTTTTCAGGAAAATTTTTCCCCATGGGTAAAAATACATTGTTTACAATTTGGGTGAATTGTGTCACTGCAATTACACATAATGCTTTTCCATGAACAATGTGCAGTTCTGAGTTTTGCACATTTTTCGGAATTTCAACCCGAAAACTCAGATTTCTTTTGATTTTTTCCAGAAAACTTCGGATTATTGCATGAAACCCAGCGCAGATCAAAAAATCTTTGGGACTTCTCCCATTGACTTATATGCAACCACGGCAGGTCTGAGATGCCGGATTTTTGGATTCTGACTTTTTCCATCCTCAGGGTATAATAAATTCTATAAAAAAAAAAAAATTCCACTAAAAATTCAGATTTTATACTTACATTTTTTTTTATGGGTTTTTGGCATTTGGAGTATAGTAAATAACCCCCCTAGTGTCTATTGACTCAACATACTGCAAGAACCCTGAAATTACTCCCACATCAGGATGGCTCCAGGGTTACCCAGCATCAGTAGGCTCATGTGTGCATGATTCATCCGAAAAGGCATGGCACAAACGTCAAAGTTCCACATAACTATGCAGAAGTGCAAGAAGTATATTTGGGTTCAAGTACCTGTAATGAATAGTGTCCTTAGGCACACAAATGTAAGTCTATTTTTTTAAATGAGGCTTCATATGTTGTCCTATTAAGTGAGAAGATACAACTCATAAATAAAAACAGGTACACACGTAGGGGCCGATTCACTAACTTCGAGTGAAGGATTCGAAGTAAAAAAACTTCGAATTTCGAAGTGTTTTTTGGGCTACTTTGACCATCGAATGGGCTACTACGACCTTCGACTACGACTTTGAATCGAACTATTCGAACTAAAAATCATTTGACTATTCGACCATTTGATAGTCGAAGTACTGTCTCTTTAAGAAAAAACTTTGACCCCCTAGTTCGCCATCTAAAAGCTACCAAACTCAATGTTAGCCTATGGGGAAGGTATAGGCTTTCCTAAGTTTTTTTGATCGAAGGATATTCCTTTGATAGTTGGATTAAAATCCTTTGAATCGTTCGATTCGAAGGATTTTATCGTTCGATCGAAGGAATAATCCTTTGATTGTTCGATCACACTATTTGCGCTAAAATCCTTCGACTTCGGTATTCGAAGTCGAAGGATTTTAATTCCCAGTCGAATATCGAGGGTTAATTAACCCTCGATATTTGACCCTTTGTGAATCGACCCCTAAATTCTATCTGGTGCTGTGTTTGATTGTACAGTATTTTGTACTTTTTGCCTTTAGTCATTTTTCTGTACAAATATGACATATATAACCCAACAGTCTGATAACACAAACAAGATTTCCATATATACCACAGAAGATGTAGGCTTTTTATAATAATACATAATGTTATTAATGTTATAGTGCATCCATTAAATTCACTGATTTAAACATGGTCACTGAGCAATAGAGATGATTTATTTGCATGATTTTTTTCTGGGAAAAATGGCAATCATTCAGTAGTAGTCTGCTTAATATATCTTAACATTATCAAAAGGGAACATTTGAACAGTACAGATATAGGCTATCTGGACCTTTGGACCTGGGACTAGATCTTTTTGTAAATTGGGTCACCATATCTTAAGTCTGCTAAAAATCATAAAACCCAATAGGATTGTTTACCTCCAATATGGATACATTCAGCTTAGTTACCATCAAGCGCAATGTACTGTTTTATTATTACAGAGAAAAAGAAAATCATATTTAAAAATTGGAATTATTTGCAAAATAAAAAATTGAGTCTATGGGAGAAAGCCTTCCTGTAATTCTAAGCTTTATGAATATGGGATTCCATACCTGTACAACAGCTTAAGTGCTGTAAGTGCCACAAGCAACAACTGTCTCCATTTTGTGGCTGGGGTCATAAATGAGCCCTAAAGAAATGGTAGAGATGGCTGCTTTCCTGTGATCTGGAGACATTACAGAAATGCTATTTCCCAAGGTTTTAGCAGAATGCTGCATGCACCACCTAATGACAGAATTGTGATTAAAGGGGATCAATTGTAAAAGTGAATATTTAATATGGGCTTTATCTAACTGAAATAAGAACCTTATAAATATAGTCAATTAAAAAATGTACTATTTATTAAATAATCAAGCAACACTTCACTCTCCCCTTCTCAGCAACCTGTCCTTCTTCAGTTTCTCTTTATGTAGGAGGTGGAGTCAGACAGTGATTGTCGGTTTAATATACACTCTAATATATAGTCTATATATACTTTAAGGGGGTTGCACTCATTGTCTAGATGTGTTAGAGTTCACTCTTTCAAAATAACCAAGCGATTTACACTCTAGCCGGCTGGGAGGCAGTTCGGGGAAATTAGTCGCTCGAAGAAGAAGCGATTTGTTGCTGGGCGACTAATCTCCCCCAGTAGCTTTGTGTGCCTCTGCCCTTATTATTCCAGAGAAAAAGGAAATCTTTTTGAAAAAATTGGATTATTTGAATGGAATCTATGGGAGATGGCCTTTCCATAATTCAGAGCTTTCTGGATAATGGGTTTCCGGATAATGATTCCCATACCTGTACTCCTGCTTGCCAAATTATATAGTCAGAGAACAGGACAAGTATTAAACAGAACAAGTATTAAACATTGCTTTTAACAGCAATTACATTTGCACGTCATTTTAAAACCATTGAACATTTAACAATATACAGTATATCATAATTTATAAATGTATAAATGAAGAAAATATCTGCAAATATAAAAGCACACAGACAAATAAATCTGTGCATTGCCCCAGCTCCGAATGCCAGGACTTGTTCATTGCACATGACTGTTGAGCTAATCCACTGCACACACCTGCCACCGACACTTAGCTGTGAGTGACAAATGATCCCGAGTTCCTGCATCTTCTTACTGGTTCCTGAGGAAATCATTATGCTTGCCCAGCACCAAACTAAAACTTTTTACATTCAGGAAAGCTGTTCCGTATGTCGTCTTCAAAGGAAACTGTTATCAGAACAATAAAGCCTTAATTACAGTTATTAGGCAGTAAACTTTCAGCAGCTTTGAAACCCCTGTCAGCAGGTTTGCTTATCTGCCTCTATTTTCTTATTAATACAGAAAAGCTGCAATTACACAACATTTTTCCTAATATATAAAACCTTGCAGCAGTTGCAAAAACAATGGAATAGATTGCTGGCTGGAAACAAACTCACAATATGCTTAAATATTTGTGCAGAAATGTCTGGAGTTGCCTACTTATAATAGTTACAGTATTTCTAATAATTACATATTATTTATGAGATTCCTAGGTGGAAACCTGTAAAGGTTCACTTTGCCTTAGTATTAAAGAAATGCATTTGAGGAACCTTCATTTACAGGTGGGTTGTCCCGGTGTACATGTGAGGCTTTTTGCAGCCACATAAATGTAGAAAATAATTACAGAAAGGCTTTTGGATAAAGTGCATTTGTCACTGTTTCCTAAGTTTATCTTTCCCAGAGTAAACTATTAGTCATTTGTTTGCACTTTTTATGAAATGCAAACTTTGGGCAAGTGGAAAAAATGACAATCTTCTCTGGAACTTTATCCCCTGTTTAACCTTTACCTTGGCTATGTTTACACTGAACCCATGCATGATTATTTGAACAGTGAATATGTATTTATTTAAGTCAATTAAAAAATAAATAGAACAAGATGGAAGTTCAGTATAACTTACAACTTTAGCACTAACATGTTTCTGACAACTCAGTGGCCTGGCCAACATTCCCTGTACCTGATTGGTCACTAAACTCTCTACAATTTGTGTTGTGTAAGACAGGGCTACAGTAATGCAGAATATTTTAATGTTAATGCTATTTTTATTGCTTTCAAACAAAAAATAAGCAATTACTAAAAGAAAAGCAATGGATGCTTAGGTGAATTGAATGCAAAATATCCTTAAGAAGATAAACAAACACACACACTATAGTTATAAGTGTTATGGGGGTATAGTAAAGGGAAGATAAGGAGGGAACCCGAGTAATTTATGATTAGTTGTAGATAAAATTCAAGATAGTTTTTAGGGTGCAATAGATAAGTCAGTGTTAGGATGAGGGTTAGGATTCACAGACAGGAGCTAAGGCGCTGGGTAACTTAAAGGTATTTATTAAACAAAAAAATAATCACAGACCTTTGCAGAGCTATATAAGGCAGCAAAAAATACAAGTCTAGAATCAGGCTGAAATTCGAGGGCAGGTGGCAGACAAAACAGAATGAGGTACAGGCAAAAAAGATCAGGATGAGCAGAGTTCATGCAAAGTCAAATATCAGACTCAGGTCAAAACCGGGAAGTCCAAAAACAGAGCAAGGAGGGATACTAGGGAACAGGAACAAGGCAGGGACAAGACAAGATTACCAGGATATATTCAGGACAACATGATTCAGGAACACAACAGGAAATCAGGATCACCAGGCTTGTAGTAGCAGTTGTGCTAATAATCCAGCACAGGGTGTTGGGGAAACAGGCTTAAATAGCCCTCAAATTCATAATTGCCCTCAGCTGGATTGGGGGTGTGTATGCAGTAAGGCTGGCCTGGAGTCAGCAAAGCAACAGGTATCTTAGAGCCAGACCACCACAACACTGCCTCCTGTGGCTCAAGCAGGAGGAGCAGTGCTTGGAACACAACATGACCCTGTTTTGAAACCAGGGAGTTCCTCACAGTCAGTTTCACAGTCAAAACTGGCTGTTGGGATTCACCCAAATGGCAAAGGAGGCAATACAGCCTGACACCCTGGAGCCCATTTATGATTTCCCAAGGATTTGTGTTCAGGCAATGACAAAGGAAACCACATGTGAGTTTACTAATCACATGGAATATCATGAAGAAAAAAGCTCAGCAATATTCATAACTTTGCCGATCTGGCTTTTGTGACAAAGAAAAACATTGGCAGCTTTTAGGTCCCTGAGTGTGAAACTTGGGCAATCATAAATGGGCCCCCTGTGCAATATTCTATAATATACCTCATTGACCTGCTTTTGGACAGTGTTTTAGCCACCATTAATGATATTTAATCCAGCAGCTGATAAACATTTTACTCAAAAGCTTTTTCCCTTAACTTTCTCAGCTGCATGAGTACATTCCCCACTTCCTGGACCAAGAGCTTACAGTCTATCACAATTCCAGCACATTTTCACTCCATCTGCTGTTTTCCATTCAGTTTCTGAGCGAAACATACCTAGCATTTGTCCAGTAGTGACTGCACCCTACCCGAAAACCCACCCTCCCTCCACCCGCGCGGGCCCAACCCAACTTCCGGCTTCAATTTATAGACCTGCGTGATCCGCCCAACCGATGACATCACAAAAGGGGTGGAGCGAGCAGGCGGTATCTATAAAAAAGGAAGCCGGAAGTCGGAAGCCGGCAGTGTAAGGTGTCGGGCGGGGAGAGAAGGAAGAAGAGCTCAACCCGGACCCGGCCAACACCTGCAAATGGGGTGAAAGGTTGTCCCAAACCCGTGGGTCCTGAGGGTGTTGGCCCGGTATGAACATCACTATTGTCCAGTCACTCATCACTGATGCCTGAATACAGCAGGTGTGTATCTAGTGATTTTGTAGGTGGCTACATTTCTAGACAAAGTATTGATAACTTTTGCAGGTTATGGATGTTCTTACATTATGGATAATGTTTTTCAGACTGGTAGGGTGACATCAGAATGATGGATTGTGTGATGCACTAGGAATATTTATAGGAAGATGTTAAGTTAACCCTGTGTGTTGTATGAATCAGTGGAAAAGTGAATCAGCTGAAAATCTCTAAATTTTCTTTTTGCAAATATTTGTTTGACATATTTATCAAACTATGAAATTAGAGCTCATCACAGAAAAATTTCCTTACTCTCTATTCATTCCTGTGGAATGTTTAGAGCCATATTAATCACTGGCTGAAAGTTAGATAAATACACCTCTAAAAATCCCATAGGAATGAATAGATAGTGGTGGAATTTTACTGCGGTGACCTCTAATTTCAGACTTTCAGAATTTCATTTCTTTGGTGCTGTGCATAGTGTAGGTCAGAGATCCCCAACCTTTTTCACCCATGAGCCACATTCAAATGTAAGAAGGTTTGGGGAGCAATGCATGAAAATAGTTCCAGAGAATGCAAACAAAGGGCTGCGATTGGCTATTTGGAAGCCCCTGTGTGGACTGGCAGCCTACAGAAAGCTCTGTTTGACCATACAACTTGTTTTTAAGCAACCAAAAGTTGCCTCCAAGCCTGGAATTCAAAAATAAGCACCTACTTTGAAGCCACTGGAAGCAACATTCATAGGGTCGGGGAGCAACATGTTGCTCACGAGCTACTGTTGGGGATCACTGGTTGGTATTAAAACTTTCTGAAAAAGTCATTATTGCCACCTTCCTCAATTAAAAATGTGCAATGTAAAAGCAAGTATTAAAAACATAAATTTTTCATTTAGTATTGTTTCCTTTTTTTAAAACGTTATTACAATCTCCCAAGAGAATCAACTCTTTATTGTCTCATTGCAGTCAGTTATTATCCCTGTGAATCGGCCACCATCCTCTGAGACGTAAGAGAGAGAGAAGGTCCGTCTGACTGGCTGTGCCTGACAGACCAATTCTCCTGTGTATATTATTAGCACTATATAAGAAAGATGATAAAGCTCAAAATCATAAAGAGAGCTTGAAAATGAGCTTTGAAGCAAGCTGAATAACTGAGGCCAACTGGGATTTTTAATACCAAAAAATGTCAGCCCCTTTCGTACCATTTACAGCATCCAAGACAGTCCTGGGTTTGATATCTGTGGTGACTCCTGCGGGAACTCTTTGCCGCTTTAAGCAATTCACGTCGAATCATTGGGGACGAATATTATGTTTATAATTTTCAGCAGTAAAAATGTATAAAGATAATAATTCAGAGATGTTGTTGTGAACTTTAGGCAGCCTTCTCTGATTTATGCTGTGCTTTCATTCAGGTAAATCCATCATTTCACTTGCTTTGCATTCGCACACATCATCCCTATCTGTCCTGCACTGGGACTTTTGCAAGTTAATGCAGTTTTTAAAAGATTTCCAAGTCATTTTACTGTATAATTTATCAAAATAGCAAGTTAGAAGATGTTCCTGCATTAAATAACAGATTGCTTTTAACAGGTTCTTGACAAATGTTTATGAGTGGAAAATAGCTTCATACTGGCAATAACCCTATTGATGCTCAAAAAGAGCATAGTACTAATAAAAACCTTGTCAGATGTAATATTTCCTCATCTAGTTAGGAAATTGATAGCTTCTCATATACTAATGAGTGGTGAGATTCTTGTTCATTTAGAAGTTCTTCACTTTTATGTCAGCAAGCTGCCAAAACCGATGTTATTCTGAGCAGGCCACACTGTACTATGGTGCAGTATATTTTCAATTCATCATCTGCGTTGACACTCCATGGCATACTGAGCAAACTTTACAGAATTACCAGTGAAATACTAAAGACAATATTGGGTTCTACTGACTGCTAAAATAATTTGACAAATAATTATAATGTAATGCGTCATTCTCTTTTTGGGTAATTAGACATAATGGATATTTCTTGTGTTGAGAAATTGCAACCAGCCAACCAACAGAAATCTCAAAGCCTTTTTTCCTTTTTGATTATTATTGTACTTTTATTTACATTTATTACAGGTATGGGATACCTTATAAATAAATGTGTTATCCAGAAAGCTCTGAATTACAGGATGGCCATCTCCCATAGAGTCCATGTTAAGTGAATAATTACATTTTTCTAAAATGATTTATTTTTTCCTCTGTAATAATAAAACAGTACCTGGTACTTCATTCCAACTACAAACTAATTAATCCTTAGTGGAGGCAACACAATCTTATTCAGTTTATTTAACTTTTAAATGCTGTTTTAGCATATTTAAGGTATGTTAGAAATTACAGAAAGATGCCTTATCTAGAAAACCACAGGTCTCAAGCATTCTGGATAATAGATCCTACACCTGTATTGTTTTTCCTTTGTAATCATATTTCTGATGTAAATTTCCATTCTCTTTACCACTCAATTATTGCAAAGCAATTACATATCTTGTAACTTTTATGCCAGCCCTCCACCACCTCTTCCAAGGTCTCATAATTATTTTATTCTCTGAGCTCTCATTATTACAGCTTACTTGTGCCAGTTTGTCAGAATATATTTGACTGCTTTGAGCAGCCAAACTCCATTTTGACAAATAGGGGCCTATTTACTCACATTCCTAAAAAAAATGTACTCACATTCTAAAAATGTATTTTTCTATTTCTCGAAATGTTTGAGTGCAAAAACCAGGAAATACTCTAATACAAAAATTCACCAAGTAAAAATTGTGAGGGTCCCATATAAGTCAATGGGAGCTTTGCTGATCCTATTGGACCTTTTTTTTAATCAATTCTGACTCCAATTTTTAGAGGTTTTAGAGGTATTCATATTTTGTTTATCGTTCAGCTCTTTTTTTTGTTCATGCTTTTAGATCTTTTAATAAATTCCATGGCATTTGTGGTTTTAGAAGAAAGTATGTTTATTTGTGGTTTCAATAAAACTCTAAAACCACTGAAATGAGATTGTTTTAAAATCTGCCCCACTGAGTGATTTTGCTCAGGATGGCTCAACAGCAGCACTGAGCACTATTTCCTTTTCGAATTCTTCTTCCCCAATCACTTGCAGGGAGAAAGAATTTAGACAATAATTTTTCATGATGGAACAAGTAAATTAGCTTGTTGGGTAGCATATGAACTCCTCATTCCACCCTACTGCTTATGAGAAGGGAGTTCTAAATACAACTGAAAATATTCTTATAATAATCATTGATTACTTCACTTTGGTAGTATTCTGACCATCTAATGCTGTTTTGGGTAAGGATTCTTTGAAGATCAGGATGCCCAAAACTACCACTGTGTGCAGACCTGTGAGCAGATGCTGTATTTGATAACATGTATTAAGCTGATATTACTAATAATAGATTACTGGAAATGAGGAACATTAGTATGTCACCTAGGCATTTGCCTTTTTTCCTCACTACACAGATAAGTGGCAGAACCTTTAAAGGGAATCCGGCCTGCAAAGAACTTAATGGATTCATTTTCCAGCTGTGACAAATGGTCCCTTAAACTGACTGAAAGCACCTGGATCATCCTTAAAACATGACTAGCAATTGATACCTGCTGGGCTGAGTGTGCCATAGAATATGAATGCTAATCAATTGCCTGTACTAAAGAAAGGTTGGTGTAGCTGATCAGGGCCACTCCTGCCATGAGTCAAGGTGAGAACCTTGGGGCAAATCTACTTACCTCCGAATTTGCGCCAGCGTTGCCTTCGCTGTACTTTGCCACACTTCGCCAGGCGTAGATTCGCCAGGGCTGCATAAATTCACGAATATCCAAAGTTGAGCACAAGTTACCAATCATTTGCGAAGTTGCGCTAGCGATGTTACGATCAGCGGTATGAAGGTACGATGGCAATCGGAAATTTGCATATGGCGTGCAGTTAAAGTACAATGGCCGTATATGCAGCAGAAAACACAACACAAGGCCAGGGAACCTTAATAAATGTGTTCTAATGCCCTACACATGTGCTCACAGTATAGTTTAGGTGCCATATGTTATCAAATGTAGGGGGGAAGGAGGGTACCCTAACAAAAATGTTGCTCTTTTTCAGCCTATCACCCTTAAAAAAGTAAAAGACGCCAGCGTTTTTTGGGATTTAGTATAAATTTCAACTTTTTTTGGAGCAATCCCTATTTACACTTCGCCTGGTCTGAGGTGGCAAAGTAAAGTATGGCGCAAGAGGTAACGTTCACAAAAATCCGAAAGTTAGTGAATTAGCGTAGTTAGGTCCCTTCGTCCATAGCACAACTTCGCCTGGTATAAGGGTGCGAAGTCGCGCTAGAGTAGGTCCACTTTGCTAGCGAATTTACACCAGCACCCGTTAGTAAATCAGCGAAGTAACGAAATGACATCACGGTGGCGAATTTTCACTAGCATAGCCACTTTGCCCTTTAGTAAATTTGCCCCCTTGTCTCAATTGTCAATGAGCGGCCAGTTACAAGGGGCGACAGAAAGCCCCCTTTTGTAACTTTAAGTTTCCAGTTTTTAATCCAGAAATTTGGCTCTCCGCTAGAGCAGAGAGAGCAATAGAGCTCATTGCATTAGCTATGCAGCCCCCCTTTGACCCGCCGAAGAGGGGGGTGGCATTGGGCCCCTGCTTCTGATACTATTAAGGGGAATCCCCTGTGGTTATAAGTGGGGACTTTTACACTTTATGTTTATTTTTTTTCATAAACAAGTCAATAATGAAGCAGTACATAAACAAAATTCCAAAAAAATCTGAATGTAGAAGCACAAAGATAGAATAACAAATGACGATCTTCATGGACAAACCAAGAGCAATAAAGATAAAAACAAAAGATCAAAAATAAATCTGAACAAAATAAAAATTACATTAGAAAAATAAATAAATAAATAAAATACTTGAACAAAATAAAAAACGTTAAAGCACTTAGAACAATAAATAATTAGATGATTTCCAGGAAATATTTTGACCAATCAAATCCATTATTTATATGACCTTATGAAGTGGGGACTTTTGTTTACATTTTCTGCCACAAATGGTTTTGTATTTGTGTAACAGAGGTATAATGGTAAAGATGTACACAGGTTTTAAAATGGCATTGTGTTATAATAGTTATCAAATAGGTATTATTTGATGGCAATATGTTTGGAGAATTTTAGATTAACTTCGATAGTAAAAGATCCACCCCAAAAAAACAAGTGCCATCATTTATCTACTCTTAACAAAATGTGTGTAAAATTTCTGTTTGAATTAGGCACTTTTTAGAAAAAAAAAGCAACCAATGTTATAAATTATTATCACTAAAATTTTTACTAAAATCCTGTTCTTTTTAGGGCACCTAAGAGTAGGAAAAAGAAGTCCAAGTTTCTAATATTCTGACAAGAATTAGATGGGGAAGGAGAGCTTGTTAGAGTTCATGCAAATCTTTAATAGGAGCCTGAACATTAGTAATACTGTAGAAATGATTAAACATGTCAGGTTTAACAATGCTTAACAAGTCACAAATTTTTTCCTTGCCAACTAATAAAGCTTACGCAGCAGCTGCTTTGTGACTCGGCTGCTCTTTTGCATTTATTCTCTCAATGCATTCATTTATGCCAACAACTACAAAGTCTGATTTGGAAATATAAAAATACTCAAATATATTAAGGAACACTGTTATTTGCAGTTCATTTCTACAACTGCATATAACATTTTGCGTTTTTTAAAGGTACACTCTATTGTAGATTTAATCTGTTTTGTAACTGTATTATTATTAAGAATAAATCTGTCCCATATGCCTCTTAGGACTGCCCTCATACACAGTATTTTATATATAGTATGTGTCTGTGGTTGGCTGTTTCCAATACTATAGATTAAATACAAAGTCACACTGAATTCATTTTTCAGGTATTATTATAACCATTTATTTGCTGTATATATAGTACTGGTAGTAATAATTATCATCATATGCAACCCTATATTTCTATGGAACTCTCAGCCAGAGAATATTAATTCAGCACCATGCTTCATATTTTTACATGAAAATCTCCATCTGCTATTACAAATTTTCCAGTTTAAATTAATAGGAAGCAAACATGACTGTGGCGACTACAGACAGACAGAACGTACCGTGTGCCATAACTCTAAGCAGTTTTATAGCTCCCTTGTAGCTCCCGACAAAAGAAGAGACCATTCTAATTAATACATTGTCCCCGTATAAGGAACTAATAACTAGCACAGGATCTAAACCCAAGTTTCATAATGGTGTACCATTGCACCCACTTCCTCATTTGCCTGCTTTCCATATTTTTTTCCTATAGTAAGCTACTAGTTTTTCCATAAAATAAATACATGGCAGAAATGATCAAGCAAAATAAACTAATATTGGATGTTGATTAAAAAACTCTAACTTGTAACTTCTTACTCTTACCTATATATATATATATATATATATATATATATATCTATATATATATATATATATATATATATAAAATCTACAGTCTGGTCATTTCCCTATGGGACCAGACTGTAAACTATATCCTTATAAACGGCGCGTTCTGATGTCAGAACACGCGTTTATAACAGGGAGCCCCAGGCCGGCAAACTTGACACAGCACATTTGAATTTGATGAAGCGCGTCCGAATTTTACGCTGCGAGTCCGAAGCGGATGCCGGCGCGTCAGAAACGGACAACTAGAATTTCGACTCGAAGCACCCCTCCCAACCCCACCACAAAATGTAAATTATAATGCATTATGTACCCCCAACTAGAAATTTATAAAGATATCAGAAGTCACCTCGGAGTTATGTGACCTGTATAAAAGCACTTGGCCAGCGGCCTTGTGCTTTTACATAACTCCTTGATGACTTATAATATCTTTATAAATTACAGTAGGGGGTTCATTATTCACTATATATATATATATATATATATATATATATATATATATATATATATATATAATAGGGGCCACGTCAGTGAATTGTGCAGCTTTATGAGATGTTGGCATATTATGTCTGGATCATCTAGTTACACCTGAATAATTTTTAGAAGATATCTGACATTCATCCGTGATGTATTTATTTATTGCCATTGATTTCTATTACCTCTGTATATATAAATATCATCTTAAATTATTAGTAATGATATCCAACAATCATATAGAAATAATGTGGTGCAAAAAGAATCACCAGTATGTACTAGCACTAGTCTTGACAATACGTCTTTCAGTGGTTGGCAAACTTTTCAAGCACCATTCAAGTGTATCCTTTGGTCCATGCCACAACCCCCCAAGTCTAACCTTTGGTCAGGACACCCCTTAGGCGTATCTAAAAAAAACACTCTCAACATTTCTCACCCTAAATGGCTTTCAAGCTAAGCCCCCCGCCACTCCAATCCCTGAGAGAGGCGAAAGGCACCCCCACGGGTTAAGAATGGCTGCACTATGTAGAGGTGAAGTTCTTTTGGTCGTATGGTTTATGTTAGAATTTTGACCAAAACACCACTTTCCTCCTAGGCTCTAAAGTATATACAAAGGTGATTTATTATCTGCTATGATTGTTGAATTGCTAGGAAACCTTTCCCAAAAGAGATCATCATTTTTTTTTTTATATTAAATAGATTGTAACCCAGTTTAGAAAATGTAAAAAAAAAAATAGAAAACTATTTAGGATTTTCTGAGAAATCATTTAGGATAAGATTAATTAGCTCCAGATACCCTCTTGTATAATGTATTTAATGAGCTTGATGATCCAGTTTGTATACAGTCAATGGTGTTAGTTTATTAGGGCCATGCATATTTATGGCTGGTCTCAGTAAATTATTGTTACATTCAGAATTTCATTTATTGCACACAAATGAGAATTGAATTTATTGGTATATATATAAACTTATATATAAACTCTAACCCTAATTTCACCTACTCACATGTTCACTTGTTTCGTTTTTGGATGAAAGCCGAGTGCTCGGAAGTTGATTAATGTAAAACATTTGCTCATTTTGATTGTAAATAGAATAAAGCTTTATCATTAGCTTTAACTGTTTGTTTGTGATTAAAACACATTGACACCAAGGTAAGACAAGAGCAATGGCCATGTAACAAATCTGCCTGCTGAGTAACCCATGTTGACCCATAAAGCATTTTTCTTACAAGTGTCAAGCTAGACCATTATGCTATAGAGCAGTCACAGCAAATATAAATCATCTGGGATTTTCAAATGTCATCCTGCCGATTGTTTGCTTCTACAACATAGCTTTTCCTTATACAGCTCAGCGGTTGCTCAACAACCGTGATGCTACTACCACTTACAGTTAGTAGAGGTGTTTCCATGTGCATGTACTTGTACAACATGAGGCTGCCATGACAGACATGTAAATTGGAATACAGCAGATGAATGGATAAAAGAACACCATATATATTTACGTTTTTGCAATTAAAATGGTAATTTCCTCTGTTATAATACCTACTTCTTGACTAAAGAGCAACATTTTTTCCTGTTTTTCATCTTCCAGTCTGCTAAAATTACACAAACCCGCACAGGTTCAGGTTTTATTATTTTTGCTGTCCAAGTAGAATCATCTGACAAATGTAACATAAGCCAAAGTTCACCCTTGTGTTATAAATCAAACTCAAAAAATGGCCTTCAGCTTGGCAGAGAAAAAATATTGTAAACTAGACTGAAATTTCCGATTGCAAAAACTGTAGAGTGTTCCCATTCTAATTAGAAATGTGCAGGTAATGAATTACCAGGGAAGCAAAGTATCCACAAAGAATTTTAATAGGTTTTTTTGTTCAGTTAGCTAATCCAAAACTCTAAAACGTTTTCTTTTGTAAAAGTACTTTTTTTAGCTGTATGTTTTTGTTGCTGTACTGTTAAGTACTAAGCATGATTACTTTATGCAAGACAATATTTAGCATTATGCATATTTATAATAAAAAAAGTAATATATTATAATATAATGTTACTTAAAGCAGCAGCGTTTCCAACAGTGTTGTATGTTATGGAATGAACAAAACAAACAGAGAATCTTCTTTGATTGGGCCAAAGTAGGGACTATATAACAGAATGTACTGTTAGAAAACTAAAAGTGGTGTTAGGCAGTAGACTAAAGCTGGCCATAGACGCAAAGATCTGATCGAGGAGTCGTTCGATTTTCATACCGCGTGTGGAGAGTCCCGACATTTTTTGTCCGGTGGAGATCGGTCGTTTGGTCGATCGGACAGGTTAAAAGATTTCTGATGGCTGCAGATAATATCTCTGCGTGTATTGCTGATCGTACGATTTTCAGTGGGAGACTGTCACTAGCTTTGGTCGGACTTAACTTTCGTACGATTGCTGTCAGGGGCAGAACATGGGCTGATCTGTTCTTTACTACTTTATTTGATCAGAATGGTTAGTGGCAGATCGGGAGATGGGGAAGTCCGATCGTACAATGATTCGTATGATCGGATCTTTGCGTCTATGGCCAGCTTAAGGGGTTTATTTATCAAAGGTCTAGTTTGTGAGGTTTTTTTTCTACCTCGAATAAACTCACAATTAAAAGTTTGCTTATTTATAAAAAAAACCTGAATGTAAAAAACTAGAATGAATGCCATTGGGGAAAACTCAAATACCTCGAAATGATCGATTTGTGGAGCACAAACCACAAAAAAAATAAAAAATCATATAAGCTAAAAATCTATTCAAATGGTTGAAGGGACTTCTGCCATTGACTTCATGACTACATGACCTTAAAAGGTTTTTAGCTAGAGTATTTTTGGATTCATGCTTTTTGCAGCTAAATCTCGCTGCATAATAAATCTCTGTCCTTTGGCAACTTTCCACCAAACACACCAAATCAAATGCCAGTTTGCAAAGTCTTGGTTTGTCCATAGGGCCTTCCGTCCCCCACCACCAACCCAAATGAACATCCCAGAAAAGTCTTTCCTGTACCAACCTCACACCACTGACACCGCTGCGGATGTGAACCCCCCTCCCCAGCAATTTTAATGCGCCTAATAAAGCCAACAAAATGATACCAACTTGCCAGACTCCGAGATTGCTTTGAACGGCGCTCCGCAGCGGTATCAGTGGTGTGTAGTTGAAGCCGGCTAGAAGGAGCCGATCTATCGCGAGAGCAGCGGCTTAGCAGGAGTTGGCGTACAAGGGAAGCGCTCTGCCATTAGCCACATCGTATTTTCGTTTGTCCTGTACCAACCTCCTCCAGTTTCCGCCACCCAACAAAAACAAAATAAAAAAACAAAACCACACTTTCTTTCATATTCAGATCTGAATCAACTAGGCTACAGAGAGCTGCACAACCAGCCTTTTCACAATTCTAGGGTTGAGCAAAATATTTTGCAGGGGTTTGCCACACAAGAAAAAAAAAACATATTACCATGAAATATACCCAATAGGATTAATTATATCTGTCACGGCTGGCACCCGATGCCAGAACAAATGCCAAGCACCCTGGTCTCGGCTCGGCTTCACCAGTAGTGTGACCACCATTGAGCTTCGGGAGGAGCCCTCAGCTTACTTGGGTGCCACCTGGACTTAACGAGGGGTGCAAGGCGAGATGTTCTGGCTGGCGAAGGGGCACGGCTGTTAGCAAAGTCTTTTTGGGCCGAAGGTCACGGTACAGTAGGATCAGGCAGAAGAATCGTCAGACAGGCAGAGTCGAGGCAGGCGGATATCAGAATCATCAGGCAGGCAAGGGTCAAACCGAGTTGTCAATCAAGGGGTTAAGCAGGAAGAGTTGTCATAGGCAGGCAAGGGTCAGGATACAGAGTTCAGAATAGTCAGGATACAGGCAGGGTCAAACACGGATAATCAGACAGACGAGATTCAGATCAGATGCACAAGGCTCAGGAAACCACTAGAAACAAGTTCTATCACGGGCACTGGCTGGGAGACAGAATGGGCCTTATATAGGTTCAAATTTCGCGCCAAAGGGGCATCAAAAACGTGCTGGCGCAAATGCACAGCATGCCTGCGCCTTTAAGAGGCGCGCAGGCGCGTCGCACGCGGCCTAGAATCCAAGATGGCGCCGGTGCCAGCGCCGACTCGTGGACCATGCGGCAGGCGTCCCCACCGATGACGCGGTGGATGACCCCGCCGCACAGGTACCGTTACAATATCTTAGATAGAATCACGTATTGAGCTGTATTAAAAGGGGCATTGATTCATGGCAGGAAGCGGTCATTCTTCCACTGTATAGAGCACTGGTGAGGTCCCATCTAGAATATGCCGTACAGTTTTGGTCTCCATCACTCAAACAGGACATTATTGTATTAGAGAGGGTACAGAGAAGGGCAACTAAGCTGGTAAAAGTTATTGAAAATCTTAGCTATGAGGAAAGACTGGCCAAATTATTCACGCTGGAGAAGAGGC
The DNA here is from genome assembly GCA_038501925.1 of Xenopus petersii. Lineage (NCBI taxonomy): Eukaryota > Metazoa > Chordata > Amphibia > Anura > Pipidae > Xenopus > Xenopus petersii. The sequence continues at coordinate 46,538,671 of CM076672.1, read as the reverse complement.
GTTTCAAGGGTGACATGATAATTGTGTATAAATATATAAGGGGATCATATAATAAAAGAAAAAAGTTTCTGCCTAATTATTCAGAAGGGTTTTTTTTACAGTGAGAGCTGTGAAGATGTGGAATTCTCTCCCTGAATCAGGAGAGCTGTGAAGATGTGGAATTCTCTCCCTGAATCAGTTGTACAGGCTGATACATTAGATAGCTTTAAGAAAATGTTGGATGGCTTTTTAGCAAGTGAGGGAATACAGGGTTATGGGAGATAGCTCATAGTACAAGTTGATCCAGTTGATTGACTGGCCCACCGGGATACCAGGAAAACTCCCGGTGGGCCCAGGTGTCAGTGGGTCCTCTTGCTTCTAACCATTTGACCTATTTCATGGTCATTTCCTATTTCTTTAAAGAGCTTAATAATGGAAGAATAGAGTATAGTATGTAGAGATAAAAGACTAGGAGAATAAAGAGGTTGAGTGAGGAGAGGAGAAATAATAGTTTAGAAAGTAGGCTCACAGTATAACTTTTCTGCTGGGCCCAAGACATCCCAGTCCAACACTGCCTGCTTCCATTTAATCTTTGTTGTACCGCTCACTAAAGCTGAGGGTCTGGGGCTGGAGCAACCGGACCACATTCATGGTAGGGAATGTTCTGCCCTGATAAGAACATGATTCCATGTGGATGTGAACTCCCAACCATTCAGTTGATCTGAAGAAGCCACTTAGATGAATGGGGAAAGGTTTTCAAGAATACTCAGCATGTAGAGTTGCTTGAAGGTGTGGTTAACCTTTAAGTTAACTTTTAGTATGTTATAGAATGGCTAATTCTGAGCAACGTTTCAATTGTTTTTTGTTTTTTATTTTTTATAGTTTTTGAATGATTTGTCTTCTTCTTCTGACTCTTTCCAGCTTTTAAATGGGGGTTACTGATCCTACCTATAAAACAAATGCTCTGTGAGGCTACAGAATTATTGCTACTTTTCATTTCTCATTTTCTATGCAGACCCTCACTATTCATATTCCAGTCTCATATTTAAATTAATGCATGGTTTTTAGGTAATTTGGACCCTGGAAACCAGGTTGTTGAACTTGAAAACTGGAGAGTTGTTGAACTTGAAAACTGGAGAGTTGCTGAATTTGCCAATTGGAGAGCTGCTGAATAAAAAGCTTAAAAAAACCACAAATAATAAAAAATGAAAACCAATTGCAAATTGTCTCCGATTATTACTCGCTACTCCATACTTATAAAAGTTAATTTAAAGGTGAACAACCTCCTTTAAGATTTATCACTAGATACTTTATTTGTTTTTCAGAATATCCCTTTTCACGTAATTCACATACGTATTTATTTTAATTGCTGTAATAACTTCATTTACTCCACAGTTTCTTTTCATTTTAACTATGTGAATCATAAAGAAAGAGAACCAGTAGTAAAGTAGTCATATCTGGCTGTCACTTTGTACAGTTCTGTTACAGCTACCCAGGCACTGAGTTTATTTATGCTCTTCATTTCATTTTATCGGATGTCAAAGACAATACAATCCTAATGTAAATCAGCCATGTTTTAAAGTTCTGCCACTAATCCAGTGTTCACCACATTTGAAATTTTAGTAGCCATAAGCAAGTGATTTTATAGGAAAGAACCCATTGTGCGGATGCAGATAGGGAGATGAACAGAGATACGTAAAGTTGAATTACTCTGGCATGATAGATAGCCGGCTAGCATACAGTGCAGTGATGGATGAGCTGCTGACACAATGCCATAACAGGATTTGTGCATTTAGTTTGAAAAGGGAAAAGTACAAGGACTCAGAACAAGCACACAAAAATAAATTCAATATTCTATTAAAAGACAGCTAAAGCCCAAAAGTAGTTCTTCTTACATGTAATGTGCACCTTATTTTTTTGTATGCTACAGATCAGCAATAAATGTCAATTCCCTTGCATTTCTTTCCAAGTCATGATTAGCAGACCATTAGCATATTCTATAAGAATAACATATTTCCAGTAATATAAGACCAGAGCAGTCCTCCATCAGGTGTTTGAGAAGTCGAACTTCTAGCTGTCTCTGTCAACTAAAATAATCTGTGACATCATTCATATATTGCATCTGATTGAATTTAATGAGAAAATCATATCTCCAGATTCAATTTTAGATTTCCCAATGGTGTTTTCATGAAATCAAGCTCATCAAATTGAATTTGGTCCACTACAATGTATAATGATCTTAGACAAACTTGTAGTCCTCCAGCTGGTTATAGGCTTGAACATCGGTGTGTGTTAGAGCTGCAGGTTTCAGGTTGAATGTTGCTCATAAACAGTCGCCTCAGAATTCTTAGACCTGCATAACATACAGGTAGGAAAACTGTCACCTCATCTAAAATTTCTTTTAAATATTATAAATTAATTTAGATGTCACCTTGGAGTTCTGTTATCTATATAAAGACACATAAGGGCGCATTCACCGAGTGAGCAAAGTGCAAACTTCGAGTACAATTTTTCCCCACAATGCACTGTTTTCCAAGAATTTAAGGGGGTTATAAGTCTGAATTTATCTCAATATTTTCTGAAAAAAACTCAGACCAAATCCGCACGGGTTTTTGGGCTTATTTATTAATACACTTTACCGAAAAATTTGTTTGCAGGAAAAAATCCAAAAAAATTGTGAAAAATCAGATATTCATGGGTTTTTTTCCGTATTTTTCATCCGATTTTCAGGATTTTTTTGGATTTTTCACCCGAAAACTCAGAATTTTGCCCAAAAACAACAAAAACTTTGGGGTATTGCCAAAAACCCAGCACACATCAAAAAATCATTGGGAATTCTCCCATTGACTTATATGCAACCTTGACAGGTCTGAGATGCCGGATTTTCAGATTCTGACTTTTCCATCCTCTGGGTTTAATAAATCTCGAAAAATTCATGATTTTTTTAAAAGTCCGATGTTATAAAAAAGAATCACTAATTTTTAGTGGTTTTTGCATTCGGAGTTTAGTAAATAACCCCTTTAGTGTCATTGTGGGTGCACAGGGGAAGGTTTGCTTGGTGCAACTGTGGGTATTCTGCCAATTGCACGTGTGCTTTATTACAAATAGGGTGAATTGCACCAAATATTTTCATCTGCCTGGCATAATTTCCGGTGCTGTGCAAATGGCGTCTGTGTCCAACTCTTTTGATGATAGTGTGATGCAGAGGTGGCAGTATCTCCAGGATTCACTGTATCAATAGGTGCAGCAGTGCCCAGAAGGCAGGAAGGATTTAGCGGCACCAAGTGCAACTATAAGAAAATGTAATGGGTGTATTTTGGTGCAAGTTCTTTAATAAAAGTGGTTTTAGGCACAACTGACTACAGGTATGGGATCCATTATCTGGAAACCTATTATCCAGAAAGCTTTGAATTACGGAAAGGCCATTTCCCATAGACTCCATTTTATCCAAACAATCCAATTTTTAAAAAATATTTTCCTTTTTCTCTGTAATAAGAAAACAGTACCTTGTACTTGATCCAAACTAAGATATAAGTAATCCTTTTGGAAGTAAATCCTGCCTATTGGGTTTATTTAATGTTTATATGATTTTCTAGTAGACTTAAAGTATGAAGATCCAAATTACAAAAAAGATCCCGAGTATTATGGATAACAGGTCCCATACCTGTATAAGGAAAAGCCAAAGTTGTTCACTGCGCTTGCAGACATGAATGAGCCCTATAGACTTCATGAAAATCGTGGAAATCCTTTCCTTCATTTAGGGGCAGATTTAACAATATGTGAGATTAGAGCTCACCACATAAAACCTCGCCCACTTTCTATTCTTTTTTCTAAAAAGGAATGAATAGAATGTGGTTTCTTGAGTGAGTTCTAATTCAACATTTCCATAAATATTCTAGGGTATACATTATTCCATGTATTGCTAATAATAAACATATTTGTATGGCCTTTGAAGAAGTGTTTTACGAATCTTATTTTTTCTCTGAAAACGTAATATTTCTCTAAAACACTAAGGGGCTGATTCACTAAATTCGAGTGAAGGATTCGAAGTAAAAAAACGTCGAATTTCGAAGGTTTTTTTGGGCTACTTCGACCATCGAATGGGCTACTTCGACCTTCGACTACGACTTCGAATCAAAGGATTCGAACTAAAAATCGTTCGACTATTCGACCATTCGATAGTGGAAGTACTGTCTCTTTAAAAAAAACTTCGACCCCCTAGTTCGGCAGATAAAAGCTACCGAAGTCAATGTTAGCCTATGGGGAAGGTCCCCATAGGCTTGCCTAAGTTTTTTTGATCGAAGGATATTCCTTCAATCGTTGTATTGAAATCCTTTGAATCGTTCGATACGAAGGATTTAATCGTTCGATCGAAGGAATAATCCTTCAATCGTTCGATTGAATTTTCTGCGCTAAATCCTTCGACTTCGATATTCGAAGTCGAAGGATTTCAATTCCTAGTCGTATTTCGAGGGTTAATTAACCCTCGATATTCGACCCATAGTGAATCAGCCCCTACAAATTTGAGATGGGGAGGCCCATTTACTAAAGGTTGTATTTTAGTGGTATTAGAGCTTTTTGAAAACACAATTAAACTATATTTCTCAAAAACCATGAATGCCATGAAAGTTATTGAAAGATTCGAAGTATGAAAATAGCTGTTGAAAAAATTCATAAACCCTGGATTTTTTTGTGAACGAAAAAAAAAACTGCTTGTTTGTGCTAAAAAGTACAATTTGGAGAAGTTAACATTCTACAAACTATCATAAATCAACTCCTTATACGTTTTCAGATTTTTTCCGCTACTTATTATCTGCAAAACTCAAATTTGTAGAGGTATTAGAGACATGCATATTTTTTCAGTACTTTTTTCTGTTTGTACTTTTCATATTCTAAATCTTTTAATAACTTTCATGGCATTCGTGATTTTAGAGAAATAGAGTTTAAGGGGGTTATTTACTAATCTCTGAATGCAAAAATCACGAAAAACATTTTAGTCTAAAATCAGACTTTTAAAAAAATCACGATTTTTTCAGAATTTATGATACCCCGAGGATGGAAAAAGTCAGAATCCAAAAATCTGGCTTCTCAGATTTGTCAAGGTTGCATATAAGTCAATTGGAGAAGGCCCAATGATTTTTTTTATGTGCGCTGGGTTTCGTGCAATACCCCGAAGATTTTGCAGGTTTTGGGAAAAAAACATACAAAATCTGAGTTTTTGGGTGGAAAATCTCGAAAAATCATAAAACCATGAAACCACATTTTCAGGAAAATTGAATAATAAATAAGTGGGAAAAAAACCTGTGCAGGTGTAATCTGAGTTTTTGATAGAATATGTGGAGATAAATTCGGACTTTGATAAATAACCCCCTTATTGCGGTTTCAAAAAGTTCTAATACCACTAAAATTTGACCTTTAATAAATGGGCCTCTATATTCCTATATGCTTTAAAGGGAAAACGTATTTATCAAATGGAGAACTCACCCATTGAATAATACAATACAAATACAATAATCCCATAGGAATGAATAGAAAGTGGTTGAGTTTTTCTATGGTAATCTCACATTTTGATAAAACTATGGTGCATGTAATTTGTGTTCATTCCTTCCCGCATTGTGCCGAATTCTACATAGAAAAACGTAAAAGCAGGGTTCCATTGTACATGTGCATGTACTGTATACAGTATATATATATTTGGCGAGGACAAGAAAGTGAGCTGCTGAACATGGCGGAAAGCATTAATTCGTTAGATATGTCAGTGAAATTTACAGTTACACATGATATACATTGCATTCAATTCCTGGACATTGAGACATTTAGACAAAACAATAGCCTGGGGCATAAGTTATATCACAAGCCCACAGACAGAAATACATTGTTATATGCCACCAGTTTTCACCCTCCCAGTTCAAAGAAGGCAGTTCCCTTTTCACAATTTCTAAGAACTATAAGGAACAATT